>OW386293.2:115564899-116814899 GCA_936432065.2 Rutpela maculata | reverse complement strand
AAAGAGAGCCATCGACTATTTACGTGCCATAACATGTGTTTCGTTACAATGTCAGTAATCGATGCAACTACATCAAATTTCGATTAAGTATAGGAGATAAAATAAAATATTTACAAAATGAATTGTAAGTATAATTTATTTACCTATATTTAAAGAAGAAATGCACATCTTGCGCAAAAGAATCGAAATCAAACGAAATTCTTTTAAAAACTCGCCAAATTTTAATGTTCTGATTTGCATTAAATTTTAAATTGGTTTAACAATTTTATGCATGGTTGAAAATGGTAACGGAAACAAATTTTTTTTATGATTTTTATGACAAGAGAACGATTTTATGACAATTTTAGGACATTTTGCGTATTTTATGACATTTTAGGATTTTATGACAAGTATGACCCCTGCACATTGCACAAGGTTTCATCAAAATCCATTCATTAGCACTCAAATTAAAGGTGAAACCCCCCGTTGACTGGACTATATACTAACAGCAAATAAGCAAAGCAAATGACCCCCGTCGATTATTCCTTTATCTAACTGCGCATACTCTCACATCTGATGTGGCGATGGGCACGAATTCAAAATTTCTTAATTTAAATAATTAATTAAAATGACATTAGATTGTAAAAAAAATACAGGTCAAATAAAATTTATTAAAGTACTTGAATATAAAATTTTTAAAAAATGATCAATGAAAAGTAGATAAACCAAGTTTAAACAAATATAGCAACTAAAAAGTGTCGCTGTCTCCCATACTATATAAGAGGTACAGATGATTTATTGAATATTTTTATGACACTTTTTTTGAACATTGTGATTTGGTTTTTGTATCAAAAGACTCATTTTTATTTCTAGTAGGATAGAGATTTATTCTCTGAAACAAATTATTATCAACTCGTATATAGATAAATTTGTTAGTGTTTGTATTTTATACTTTATGTAAATAGGTTTTCACTCTCGGTTTGGAAAATAATTCTCAAGCATTTTTTTGTAAAAATTAGTATTATCTGCTTCTGTACAAAGTTCCTAGATATTACTTGATTTCGGAATATTTATATCCATGCAAAAGATAAGACAGAGATAGGTATAGCATTTTTTTGTACACTGAGAAAATCTCCAGAATTAAATTCTTTGCCATGATTTTTTTAACTAGAGTAGCCATAATTTTATTTAATTTAGAAATATCTGTTTACTACCTCAGAAAAGATCACTTTACTGAGTGCGTTTAGTAGCCCTTAACACATTTGCGGACAGTAACTGCTATAGCAGTAAATTTCAGATGTTATAGGACACCACTGCTATAGCAGTACATATTTGAGAGGCCAGAAAACACCCTACGGTAATAGCAGTAGATTTATAAGTAAGAATAAGTGATGTTGCCTATTTACTGTCCCACAGCAGCATTATGAAATTTTGGACACCGTCCTCTTGTAAATGCCTCATTAGTAACAAGTTATTTTTTACCTACGTAGATATATCGCAGAGCAGCTACTGCATATGCAGTAATATTGCCATTGTGATCTATGCAAGTGTAGCGGGTAGTGTCTTCTCGTTTGTAATCACTTTATTTTTTATGTTTATAAGTTATTCAAATTTGCTATGCTAACGTAGTTGAGATAGCATGGAGTTTATTTTGTAAATTTATGCTAATACAACTGTATTGAATAATTTCAAATATTGTACACGTTAGTTTAAGCAATTTATATTTAGCCAGGACCCTTCCTAGATGTTTGTGAAAAATGATATTAAAAAATTTTCATAAAAATCGCACCAGTACTTACTTCAAAAGTTATCGCACTGTGTTTTTGAGTTCATCCGTAATTTCAGTACTGTCTGCGAATGTGTTAAAAAGTTCTTTTCAGTCTTTGTTAGTTGCTTTACTAAAGCATTAGATCATTTAGTTACCATTATAAAGAAGAATATGCCAAGAAGAGTTTAACTGTGATAAATAAAAATTTTTCTACAATTACAAAGTTCTTTGCTAGGATACATCAACAGAGCATAATTCGGGCACAATCGGTCAACTTTTATTGAGGTGGAACATCACGAATTGTTTCTCTGTTGCAATTTGTAATTTGTTTCAATTTTATGCTGACGGTCTTTACTTTGACCCCGCGTCGTGCATTTAGTTATTTCTGTAACTATTTGTATAGGTATTGTGCAGTGTATTATTATTATAAAGACTTTGGTAAGTCGTTTGCTTTTGCTTTTGGTTTTTTAAACCGCGGTATCTACTATCAATGTTAATAAAACGATCTCATCATAACTCGCCCCCCCCCCGCATGTGACTTGGAGAGGTTAACTTTTATGTTTAGAAAACGATCTGGTTCTCTTTGCAATTTTTTAGTGGTAGTGGAGTCAAATTAAGGATCAAAATAGATGAATAAGAAATTCTCTGCCTACAGCAATTTTTTTGTTTTCATTTGTTGTAGGTTGTAGGTATAATAACAAGTGCTATGAGCAGTTTTGTGTTAAATCCGTCCATTGCTTGTAAAATTTTAACAATTTATTTTCCAACACTGAAATTTTCTGTTATTTTCCTTATTATCTCCGATTCTAGTCATCGTATCGAAAAATAAAAATATCAAACTATTCACAATAAAATTATGAATAAGACTAGGCATATGAGGAAACTTTCTGATAATTCGTTAATTTGTAAGGGAGTTAAAACCACTAAAAATTGCCTTTTTTGACAATTTAACACATTGGCTGCCGCAATGTTAAAAAAAAGAAAATCCCACTGGCCACCACAATGTTTTATTTTATTTTTTGAATTAGGAGGGCGCAAGATGGGAAAAACTTTGGATACAAGTAGTTTTAATAAATTTTCCCACTTTTTTTATACATTTATAAATTCCTTGACTTTTCCCTGACCAAAATCAAATTCCCTTACTTTTCCAGGTTTTCCCTGTTTTCCAGAAAGTATACACCCTGTTTGATTATGGTCCGAGACTCCTACGTAGGTACATGCGGCCATTACTATCAATTCGCTGAGACACCACGCTGGGTACATGCGGCAGTCAACGTGTTAAGAAGTATAACGTAATAACGCACCAATTTGAACGAGTTGGTGGAACTATGCCCGTTATTGAACTAAACGTTCTTGCCAAAAAACGATTTCGAAATTTTAATCACTTGTTTAAATAGGACATTTTTTTTTTAAATGTAGGTTTTTACACGTATTTTACATTGGTGCTAAGAGAAACAAAATTATCTTCATTTAGACTATGTTTTTTAAATTTGTTTATAATTCTCAAAATTATAGTTATAACAAATTATAACGAATTTAAATAACTCTGGATTTTTTATAAAACCAAAAGCAGCAAACGAATTATGAAAGTAGATGATTACATTTTATAAATTTTTCACTTTTAAAGGTTGTTATACTAGGCTGTGTATACCTATTAAAATAAATGTTTATTTTTTTAATTGGTTTTAGTCATTTATACAAAATCCTTTACCATTGTTATCAATTTCTTTCCAAGGTATGCCGATTTTTCGCATGCAGTTTCATGTTTAGGTAATTTAATATTCATTATTCATTGTCTTGTTTGGGAGAAAATTATTTTCTTAAAAAAATATTCTTCATATAAGGTGAATAAGTATCTAGTCATTATATAATATTTATGAGAATACTAAATTACAAGCCAAAAATCTGCAAGTGAACGTTGGGATTTCGTACAGCCGTCGAAAAATATATTTTTGAAAAATATTTTTCAGTGTATGAAAAATATATTTTTCATACACTGAAAAAAAAAAACATGTTCGTAGTATTAATGAATTGGTTCATCGGCTGAAGACTGATGAATCATATATGGGTTCATCAATTTTTAATAATAATATACATTTAAGTACATTAATAAATGTGTACATTGTATTAATGAACGTACATTATATCAATAAACAGATTCATAAATTCTCAGCCAACGAATATTACGTACATATTTTTTTCAGTGTACTTAATAAGCAAGTAAACCGTGAGGGAGCTACAAATTTCACCGATGGTGAATACAACAGAAAATATGAACAAGCACAACCTTTGAATGTAACCCTCCACTAGGTTATTTTGATTTTTATAAAATGCATATAAAATTTTTAAATTTAATTTAAATTACAAGCAAAAAACTCGTATTACCTGGAATAAAACATTGGTCTGTCACAGAAATGTATGTCAGAGTTCAAAGTCACTAATATAGATTTTTTAATTAGAAAAGATTGATGTGCATTCTGTCAAGTTATATTTTATGAATAAATATTTTCTGCTGAAACCATATGAGGACGTGCATGTAGCTCAGAAATAATTGTTTATATAAAATTTTCTCGGATTCAGATATGTTTAAATGGTTCTGTTATAAAGTTTATTTGCATTATCATCAATTAGTATTATGTACTTGGTAATTGACAGTTTCCATAATTATATATATAGAAGTTATTTCCTTGAAAAAATTACAAAATTTAGAGAAACATAAATTTCTTTACATTTTTTAGAGGCAGGAGCATTTTACACCATCACGGATGATGACATAAAAAATTTGTTTATGCTTAAGTTTTGATATTTTTTGCAAAAAAATTATTTTTTATAAAATAAATGCTTCTTTATGTGCGGTAGTTATGAAAATTGGCAATGACAAAGTATGACTAATTTGGTATGTTATAGTCCATAACTTCCTGATCAAAAGTGCTTATGGCCACAAAGCCCAAAATGTCCTAAATTTCGAGATATTGAAAGTCAAAGGTCGTATGAGCTATCACTTGTTATAGCTACCAAGTCATCTTCAGGTGCCTCTTTGACCATAGAAATATTACTCTGATATAAAACTCGACGACCTTGAACAGATCTATGACCTTGGCCCCGCCCATGAATCATGGCCAAAGTTACCTTAAAGTGCCACACCAACCATAGTAATAAGAAGAACTCTATTGTTTTTGAAGAAAATCAATCGGTAAATAAGAAAGTTATTAATCATTTAATTTAAAAAAACAGTTCTAATAAAATTCTTAATTTTTGTCGCTTGCACTTAAATAGAAATCTTGCGAAATGTTATCTCTATAATATATATTTTTTTGTTTATGCATTTTACTAATATACAGGGTGTTTCGAAAAGATTGGGACAACGCTTAGCAGTAGATACTTGACATCCAAACAAGTCGATTTGACTCAAAAAGTAGTGGTCCGACTCTTTTCGTTTTCAAGGTAGAGGGTGGTAAAGTAAAAAAATTATTTTCGTAATTTTTCTCTATCTTGGAGACTAGAATACATATCTACTTCTAAGTTGGTAACGATATATTTTTCAGGTCGCTAATTATAATGGTGATATTGCCGATGTCATATTTTATAGATGGTGCTAGTTACAGTACTTTTATGTGACACTTTAAGCCATAACTTTTTTGGGGTTAGGTTTTGGATATCTATCTATTGTAATCGAAACGCAATTTGGTTTCTTAAAGAAAATGTGTACTTGTTTAAATGCGATAAAATGCACCCTTTCAGAGAAATACGTGATTTACAACTTTGTCACACACCTGTTCGAAGAAATTCAACACTGCGGGTGTTTTGAAAAAATTGGAACAACGTTTAGCGTAGACTTTTGACATCAAAACAAGTCGATTTAACCCAAAAAGTAGCGGTCTAACTGTTTTCGTTTTCAAGATACAAAGTGGTATAGCAAAAAAAAAATTGTATTTGTATTTTGTCTCTATCTTGGAGATATACGTATCTACAACAAGCACTATTGACGATTTCAAGACATACTTGACGTACACCTACTAGATCAGAAACAGCATTTAGGTACAATTGAATTTCTTCGAACTGGCTTGTGATAAAGTTGTAAATCGCGTATTTCTTTGAAAGCATGCATTTTATCGCGTTTAAATAAGTACACATTTTCTTTAAGAAACTAAATTGCGTTTCGATTATAATAGAAGACGATGTCCAAAACCTAACCTCAAAAAAGTGTCACATAAAAGTATTGTAACTAGCGCCATCTATAAAATATGACATCGGCAATATCACCATTATAATTAGCGACCTGAAAAACATGTCGTTACCAACTTTGAAGTAGATACGTATAATAGTTTCCAAGATAGAGACAAATTACGAATACAATTTTTTTTTACTTTACCACCCAGTATCTTGAAAACGAAACGAGTTAGACCACTACTTTTTCAGTTAAATCGACTTGTTTTAATGTCAAGAATCTACAGCTAAGCGTTGTTCCAATCTTTTCGAAACACCTTGTATATTTTATAATAATATGTCTAATGCGTTGAAATGCGATTCTCAAAAGATATATATTACAGACATTCAATTTTTGTAGTGATCTCTGACGGTCCAGCGGCTAAATTTTTGCTTTGCAATCCAAAGATCCCGTGTTCGAATCCTAGTCAGGTTGGATGTTTTCTTTTTTTTAATTTTTTTCATATATTTCTTTCACAACAAAGTTGGTATCACAAAATTTAGGATGTCCAAAAACTAACATTATTTACAAAAAAACTGCGAAGAGTATCCTATAGAATGTGTAACAATTATATAAAAAGCTCAGTAAATTGGCGAAGAGTACCTACGTTTTTAGCTTGTTATTATTTACAAATTATTTTCCAGTGTCATTTTAACTTACCATTGTCGAAAGTAACTGTCGCAGCAACAAAAATGAATCCACCTTTTTGTTATATTTTCATCCTTTGGGAATCGAAAGTAGCTAATATTACCATTTTTGGTGTTTTTGTTTCAGTTTTTGTAACTCTTTACTAAACAACCTCAACTACTTCGTCAATATAAATAATAATCCACTGCATTTAGTGAAAAATGAGCCTCATCTTCAGACCAATTCATACAAAAGCAAATGTTGGTTTTCAAGGTAGATTCGAGTGTCCTCGATAAGGTCTCAAAAGTCCCCGAAGTGGGAGTGTAAGGTTAAAATTTGGCAATGCTGTAAAGGGCTAAAATCGTGCTCGGAAACGAATTTTTCGAGATATCTCGGTTCTCATTGCCTCTACGACAAAAATACATTAGGCCAAAAAGGAAGCTATGGAAATTCTCTATAAAAAAGATAGAGGGTCCTTTTTATGTATACGCAATAGTTTTCTTGAAAAATTCCAGTAAGTCATACCTAAAATCAAAAAATCATGATGTTCATTTAGTCGGGGAGCCCTCCCTAGGTGTACGTGCACCCCCCACCGATCCTTGGAGACAATGTTTTTCATAAAGATTAAAGTCTAAGGAACAATTCAAGACATGTCCTCCCAAAAAAAAAACTGGCCGTACTTTCAAAATGGCGGCCATATGTTAAAAAAAAACTGTTGCCAATGTAGTTTTTGTCATTTAACACAAAATCTAAAAAAGATGGACAAAAACTTTTTTCACAAAAAACAACGTACATAAAATTTTCTACAATTTTGTTCCTATACAATATTTTGATAGGAGTTACCATTTTCCAGATAAATGAGTCCAAAATTAAGAAAACATGGAAATTCATTTATCGGTAAATCACTTAGAGGAAATAACTGTGACAATTATTGTAAGGCGTATAATATAACTTTATATTATTAACATAAAAAATAAAATAAATGAAAAAAGTTAATAATAATATAATTTGCAGACATTTATCTCGAAAACGGCAACAATGGTATCTGGAAAATGGTAACTCCTATCCAAATATTGTATAGGAACAAAATTGTAGGAAATTTTATGCACTTTGTTTTTTGTGCAGAAAGTTTTTCTCCATCTTTTTTAGTTTTCATGTTAAATGACAAAAACAATATTTGCAATTTTTCTTAACGGACGCCATTTTGAAAGCAGAGCCAGTTTTTTTTTTTGGGGACATGTCTTAAATTATTCCTTAGGCTTTAATCTTTATGAAAAACATTGTCCCCAAAGATGGGGGGGGGGGGGTGCACGGGCACTCAGGGCGGGCTCCCGTAGTAATAGGATTGGAACTGCTGCAATGGAGAGAAAAATTGGCAACAATTTCTGTGATATTAAATTCTCACGTGCAGATAGAGTGCTTCCACTATTAACCGTTGCAATTGTAAGCCAAGAGAAGCTCTTTTCCAACGTTAAAGTCCAGGATGCCACAATGCCCATTGATTCATTATTGGTGTTTCAAAGGATTACTGTCATGAAGTGAACAAATGAAGAGCTTCGCACCTACTTGGAGTGTGAATTAGCTCCGTATCCAGTGTCACTTTTTGACGAAGTTGGTATGCGCAAGACGAACAATTCAACTTTCTATGACAATTTCCAGCCATCTGAATCTGAACCAGATCTACAAAATGCCACTTATATCGTTGATGGGGGATTTCTTTTGCACCGAGTTATATGGCATCAACATGAAACCTACGGTGCTATTTGCCAAGCATATGTTAATTAATGTGCAAAATCATTTTGGCTCGAACTCCATTATTGTTTTTGATGGTTATGAAAATATTAGCGACAGTGTGAAGGCTATGGAGCAGCTTCGCCGGTCCTCAAAAGCTTCATCTGTTGACATTTACTTTGATGAACAGATGGTTGCAATTGTAAGCCAAGAGAAGCTCTTTTCCAATAATAAAAATAAAACCAGATTGATTTCGATGTTGACAGAAAAGTTTGAGGCAAATAATTATATTGTTAGACATGCTGAAGATGATGCTGACATTTTGATAGTCGAAACAGCGCTTGAGGAATCATGTAAAAATACTACGGTTGTGGTTGGGGAAGATGTGGATCTTCTTATAATTTTAACTGCCCGTACACCAATTAATAAAGAAATTTTTCTCCTCAAATCAGGCAGAGGGAAGGTCCAACGAAAAATGTATTCTTCACGAAGCTTTGATCACCATAAAGATATTCGAGATCACATATTATTTCTGCACACATTCTCTGGGTGTGACACTACATCTGCTGTTTAATAAAGGCAAGACTGCAGTTTTGAAAGTGATGAAAAAACGGCAGGACTTGAAACTTGTAGCAGTTTTCAGAAAGACTGGTACTTCTCCTAACATAGTTACTTCGAATGGGATAAAATTTTTCCTCGCAATCTATAACGCTCCAGTTAAAGAAGTTTCCATCGATAACTATCGGTATTTTTGCTTTATTAAAGTTGTGAGAAAAAGCAAACCAGTGAAACTAAATTCATTACCACCCACTCATGATGCAGCTCAACAGCATCTATTTCGTGTTTATTTTCAAGTACAGAAATGGTTGGGTAATGTATTGAATCTTAAAGAGTGGGGATGGATGTTGAAAGATACCATATTGTGGCCAAAAACAACATCCCAACTTCCTGCGCCTGATTGCCTTCTGAAGATGATTTTCTGCAACTGTAGGAAAGGTTGTGGGCCATTGTGTGGCTGTCGGAGGTTGGGACTTAATTGCTCACCAGTTTGCGGCAACTGCCATGGAAAATCTTGCTCAATTGCTGAATGATTGAAAACTCGTCCGAAATAGAAACCGACTGAAGCAGAGACTGAAAGTTCTCAGATTGACTCGGATTTCCTTGAACGAATCGATTAATTTATAGAAGGAGAAAACGGACAAGAAGGAAATTATTAATATAACATTTTAATAAGTATTAAAGTCGTGGATTAGGCCTACTGGGAAAATCACATAAAAAAAAACGCCCCTAGTACTCAACCTTATGGGTGGTGTGGAATAGAGTACTTAAATTATCCATAATATCCCATAAGTTCAAATTCAATGAAAGATTTTCAAGAAAACTATTGCGTATACGAAAAAAATACCCTCGGTCTTTTTTATAGAAAATTTTCATGGCTTTCTTTTTGGCCTCATGTATTTTTGTCATAGAGGCAATAAAAACCGAGATATCTCGAAAAATTCGTTTCCGAGCACGATTTTAGCCCTTTACAGAGCTGCCAAATTTTATCCTTACACTCCCACTTCGGGTACTTTTGAGACCTTATTAAGGACACCAGAACCTACCTGGAAAACCAACATTTGCTTTTGTATGAATTGGTCTGAAGAAAAATCCTAAATGCAGTGGATTATAAATGACAGACATATTAATTATGGCGACGTTTGGGAAGGCGCAGTAGAGGACAAATATAAGACCTTCATTTGCACACCCTGTATCTTACATCACGCATATCACAATAGTTCTATTAACAATAAAACCAAGATATTTGATTTATGGGGAAAATTGCATATTTTTGTGACAATAATAAATAAAAAAACAAGACATTAGTACTATGTTATATTAGTCAATCAGTATCCATATTACTTAATATAGCTAATATGGTTGATTACAAAAAAAATACATAAATTAATTACGTACATATAAAGAACTACATTTCATATCGATAACTCTAATAAAACATTTATATTAATAAAATTATGTGGGAGGTGGTGGAGGAGGGGCGGTCAATAAACTATTCACATCGATACCAGGTGGTGGAGGAGGTGGACAATTGCTAGGAGGCCACGGGAATGGCGGCGCACCCCACGGGGGCATCGTCGTAGGTGGTGGCAGACTGGTCCCATTTGTCGCTCCGGGCGGAGGTGGCTGAGTAGTCCACGGCATCATTTGAGGTGGGCTTGAAGCTCCAGGTGGTGGAGGAGGTGGCATGATACCCGGCGGTCCCGGTGGCCAAGGCATAGTTGGAGGCCCCACCCAATGCGGAGGAGGCATACCATTCATGGGCATCGGCATTGTATTTGCTGGCATCGGAGGAGGCATGAGAGGCCTGGGTGCCATTTGGGGCTCAAATATGTTAAAGCCGGTGGATTTGCGGAAGTTATTCGGAAGTCCGTTTTGTTGCTCTGGTGGGGGTCCTTCACCCAGTTCGGCCATTAACGACATATATTCTTCATCAATTTTAGCCTTGTCTCCCGGTAGCGGTGGACCTCCTTGGCCTGGTCTTTTAGATCGACAATCACGTGCGATGTGACCAGCAGCTCCGCAGCTGGAGCAGACTATGTTGTTGGTGACGTTTGGCTTGTCTGGACACTGAAAAGAATACATATAATAAGGATATATTTATTATTCATATTAACGATACAAATATCATCATTTTCCTGAATTTGTAAAGAATCTGTAGCAAAGCGGTAATAGAGATGAGAGATTTTGTGAATTTTCAAATCACAGTGTGTCATTCATGTGATTTTCTGTTATCAATGATTTTTAAAGTGTGACATGATCAGAGTTGCAAGTTCTCAGGTCGGAGAGAGTGGGCTTTGCTTCACTAATTTTGTATTAATTAATATTTGACTGAACAGTCGTGATGTAAATCACAACACAGAAACAGTGGAAAACAGAACACAAACAAACATATACCTACACTAGGTTTCAAATGTGTAAAAAGCGATAGGGCATTCAAATATATATATTATGCATGAAGCTTAAAAGAAAGGTAAATTTTAAATGCCGCGTATATATGTGAATAAATTAAATAAACAAAAGTAAAATAATTATTTAATCAAAAGTAAACAATAAAAAAACGAAAATAAAAATGATGCCATTGTATTAAATATAAACAAAAAATCAAAGCAAAACATGTTTTGAAAATATGTGAACCTAAATATACGTAAACAAAATAATATTTCATTCTCAACAAAAGTAAACATGAATAACAATTAATAATAAATAACAACAAACAAACAATAAAGATAGGAAACTTCCATAAAGTTCTTTTTTGCGTTATATTTGCTCTCGTTCTTTTGACGACCGTAAGTAATACTATTAAACAGGAGAATAGAGGATACACACTAGCAAGAATTCCCCATACAGTCGAACCTCCATAACTCGAATCCCCAAGGGGATTAAAAATCAGTTTGAGTTAGAGGAACTTGAGTTATGAGAACTTTTTAGTAAATATAATAAGATATTTATTGCTTTGAATGGCTTTGAGATAAAGAAGATTTCGAGTTATGGAAGTTTCGACTGTAGTAGTATAGGAGCAAATAACAAACTTTCGGTATGTCATCTGCATTTCATGATAAGTGATCTCATATCGCTTTTTGGAAAAACTCGTATTAGTCATTGTCATTATCCGTGATTTTTAGATACTAGTGAAAAATCACAGGTCATGAAATATTGCTCATCTCTAGTGGTGATATTTTCAGTTCTTTAAAATATCTTCTGCATAGCGGTAGCCTCTTAAGTCCTATTATATTTCTTACTGCTAATTGCTAATAACGAGAATTGTCTCAAAATGCTATTTCGTAGACAATTGTTTTTCTGAAATGATATTTGGAAAATACATGTGATTTTCTGTAACTTTTATTTTTAAACTTTTTTATGTAACCAATAATAACGAAGTTAGAAGTAATGTTTGCGTGACCACGCTGTACATTCTAGCTAAGTACATTCATATCTTGACAGAGCAAGTGTGTTTGATCCGTGTCTATAAGTAGCTATATATAATTTGTTGCTGTACGAGAGCTGTATTACAACTTTTACGTGTCATTTCTGCTTGAAGAATCTTATCCTGAAATTTACAGAACACACCATTAATTGTTTTGAACAAGGTCTTTATTCAGCAGCAGTGTTCTGCGACTTCAGTAAAGCCTTTGATTGTGTTAACCACAACATTTTAATTGATAAACTAGCTGTACACAACTTCAGTGCTGCTAGTCGCCTTCTTGTGCAGTCTTATCTCTCTAATCGTGTTCAGTCAGTACGCTTAGGCTAGTTAACTCTAAAGAACTTCAAGCAAATCGCAAATAAAAATAATCCTATTGAAACTAAATTTCTAGGGAATTATCTTGATCCAAACCTTAAATTTGAAAACCAAGTCACTCATCTGGCAACTAGACTCTCTAAAAATATCTTTTTACTCAAAAACTTGTCAAAAATATTACCGCATAATATATTGCTCCAAACATTTCATGCAATTTTTCAGTCACTAAGCTGCTATGGCGTTCTGGCTTGGGGTCATTCTTGTCATGTGGAGCGTATTTTTGCTCTACAGAGAAGGGCTCTTCGAATCGTAGCTAACATCAACTACAGACACGACGTAAAAAATGTATTCATTCAACTTGGGGTTTTAACTGTACCTTGCCGATTTATATACGAATGTCTAGTTTATGCCTATATTAACCAAGATGTCTATAATAGAAATAATACTCTTCACCAGTATTTGACCAGAGACGGAGATGATATTAGAATAGACTACTTCAGGCTACGTAAGTCTCGGTTGGCAACTAATTACTACAGCCCTCTATTCTATAACAAGCTACCAAATAACTACAAGGGATTAACTCCAAACGAGTATAAGGCAGAAGTAAAAGAATTACTAGTCAGAAAAGCTTTCTATAGCACAACTGAATTTTTGCAGTGCAATTCATTGATATAGAGTTTTATGTTCCATATCTGTATAAATGACTATTTTATTTTGTATGTATAAGTAACAATATTTGTGATGTAATTTTATCTGATGTTTGTATACTAAGTTTATTGACGAATGTAATGATTGTTGTAAATCAAATAACATAAATAAATAAATCTGAATCTGAATCATGTAAGTGTTGGTGTGCCCCAGCATTCTATCCTGGGCCCATTGTTATTTTTATTGTACATTAATGACCTGTCTTCAACACTTACTGATGTAAATTGTCTATTATATGCAGATGACACTACACTTATACTGAAAGACACTGACCCAAACTCTCTGAAAGCAAGTATATCTGCACAGTCAAGCGCAGAAAACTGGTTCGCAATAAATCGACTGCACTTAAACCCAGATAAAACGATAGTCATGACTTCTTCCCTTCGTGATCTAAGTGGTATAGATAGTAACCCAGCTTCTGTAAAGTTTCTAGGAGTATTCCTAGACCCAAAACAGCAATGGGACACTCAGGGTAAGCATCTGGCCATTACCCTCACTAAAAATATATATTGTCTTCGACAGTTATCCCAAACTGTCTCAATACAAGTTCTTAGGACAGCATATTTTGCACTATGCCAATCTCGTATGTCGTATGCTATTATCGCATGGGGTCATTCTGCTTGCAGACACAGAGTTTTTAGTTTACAAAGAAGAGCTGTCAGAGTTATGGCTGGGGTAGATTATAGAAGCGAAACGCAGAACCTTTTTATAAAATTTAAAATTTTAACATTTCCCTGTATATATGCCTTGGAATGCTTAACATACATTAAAAAACATATTAACGAATACATATCAAATAAAGAAGTCCATAATTATGAGACCAGGACCAAGGATCATTTAAGAACGATCTTCACACGGTTAACAAAAGGACAAACAGGCATAAATCATTTCGGAGTTAAACTTTTTAATAGTCTTCCCCCCAAAATCAGAGAGCTACCCATGGACAAATTCAGAACTACAATTAAAATGTTTTTCATCAGTAAGGCTTTCTTCACAGTTGAGGACATTTGTGAGGAAATTAAACACTGTACCTAACTATGTTTACAAATATGTTCTGTTCAATAGCTATTTTAATGTTTTATATTGCAACTTAATTGCTTTTATCTATTTATTAATAATATATGTTGTACTGTAATAATTTTATTCTTTTCATCCATATTTTGACTTATGTAAATACTTGTATATGTATATTAACATGAATAAACGTATTGTATTGTATTGTATGTCTTAGTAAGCCTTAGAGCTCCCACCAAACTCAATCTCTAAAAAATATTCAGTGAAGGCTTTTGTTTGAAGGATCTTATGTCTCATTAAATTGTAAGAGCCCAACAATTTATTTAATCGAAATAGTTATAGATGGGCAAGAGTTGGCCATTATAATATTACTATATATACTATATACCACCACAATTTAGTTATGTTAAGTTTGGGCAACAAGCTCATGAAAAAATGTCTAGATAAAATTTAAAAGCACAAGTGATATTTGCGAAAAATTTTTCACGAAATAAAACATGCAACGCGTTTTATAGCAATAAAACTACATGCTAGTGCTGTCAATGAATGAAATAATCATTGTTAAACGTATTCTTGGCTAAATCATACACATTGCCTTTTAGAATCAATAGCGAATTATCAACAGCAAACCTAATAAATTCATGAACAACGTTAGGAGTCATTTACAAAAAGTGCAGAAAAAGTGGTCTTAGGGTAGACCCATGAGGGACACCACATGACACTGCTAATTTAGAGAATTGTTATGAGCCTGTCACACAACTTATCTCAACGACTTTCTTACTTTTTCTAAGCGTAAAGCATGATTGATAAGATCAAATGCTTTGATGGCAGCATGGCAGACGCAGTAGCAGGCCTGTAGCTAGAAAGTGCTTTCGGGGCGGGCAAACAATTTTTCAGGACGGGCCCGTAAAAGGTCCGAAAAATTTTTTGATGAGCGGGGGAATACAAAAAGGAATACAAAAATGGACTTTTCTGAAATTTTAGACATGAGATCTGGGCGGTTTAAGGTAGAACGTTGTTGAATATTAATGCGATTGGTGCACCAGGGCGGCTCCAGGGAGAGTCTAAAAACAATTGCCGAATCTAAAAATATTTCAAATAAGAGGTAAATTCGGGTTCTGAAAATTACAGTCCGAGAACTGTCAGGAGTTTGTGCAGTTGCTTTTCACGTGTTCGGATTTGGAACTGCGCAAACTCCTAACAGTTCTCAGACGGTAATTTTCAGAACCCGAATTTACCTAAAAATTGTTTAGAATGGGAAGTATCACTTATCTTTATTGTAATCGGGAAGGAATTTATAGTCATATGTGATGAGAAAGTACTGTCGAGGTGAATTTAACCGAACCTGATTTGTACTTATCTATTACCAATTATTAATTTGTATAATATTGTGTTAATAGCATAAATGTATACATATTTCAATTGATTTCCAAGTTTTATTAATTTAATTTTAATTTAAATTGGCAGATAACAGAATCCATATGAAAATAAAAAAGTCATGAAAAATGAAAAATAATATAACAAAATTTAAATGCCAATTAAAGATATACACTATTCACTTTCTTCATCCAATTCAAATATATTTTTATTGATATAGTTGACTACACAATTCTTATGCGTGTAAAAAATGTCGGCGTCTTTGATCTTTAGCGTACCGCCACATGTATAAGAATTGTCTAGTCAACTTTAAGTAGTTTTTTATTCCATCTGAACGAGGAGTTCCTGCAGGACCTTTTCCCCATGCAGGAGCATAAATAGATGCATGGTATGTTGTTTTTTTTTACAAAAACAAACCTTAATGCCTCAATCTAAAAGAATTCCCTATGAATTTTTAAAACATCAAATATGTAACGACTTGTATAAATTCGTAATACTGAATTAAGTGTGCAAGTAGCGTTCTTTTCGACCCATAATATGTATATTTTCCTTTCCTTCCCTTTGTCAGTAAATGTATTTTTAAGTAGTCTACTGATCTGTCTTTTGGACTTATATCCGTTCAATTCTAAATACTTCTTATAAATAGAAACAACATCTTTCTCAAGAATTTTACATATTTTGGTAAATGCCAGATCTGTTTTGACTTTACGTTTTCTCCTTTTATTTTTATTGTTAGATACACCTTTGCATTTTCTATTGTGACTTAAAAAACATGAAACATGATATTTAGTTTTCATAGCTTCCAATTCTTTCGAAAATTATGGGATTTTGGTGAGCTGTTATTAGTCTTATTTTTCTTTGTGTTCGTGATCATTACTTGAGAGACCTTATTTATTGTTGATGCCTTTTGACAAAAAATACATTTCTCTATAAAAAAAATAGTTTTGCCCTTGCGACACCTGAAGAAGTAGATGGACATTCACTGGATCCATCTGAACTGTTTTCAATTTCTTTCTCTTTTTCTATTTTTTTTTTCCTACTTAAATGCTCTATATTTCTTTTGCTAGTAATTCTAGAAGAGCAATTTCGGTGGCAAACCAAACCATTAAAACTGTTTGTTTTTCAAAATGACATAGTTCTAAAATATAGATCATCTTCTCTTTGGTTGCTTATTTTTTCATGGAGTTTTAAACAATCAATAAATGTTGCAAATGATTTCTCAGAACTTTTGATTACAGGGCCCGGTTTCCTACAAATTAAGCATAATTTCTTATGAGTCTCTTTTACACTAAATTTTATTTTTGTCTCTACCTCACTTTTATTAGAACTTGTGACGTCAATAGTACTTTCCATTTTAATTTCTTCTGAAAAGCACACACATCAGTCACCTATATGGTAGAAAATTCTACTGAAAAAATATATACCCGCTGAAAGTATCTTGCAAACAGTAAACTATTGAGTTTCTTACAACGTATTAATCTATTACATACAAATTTTATGTAGGTCCATATAACACTGAATTAATGTAATCAACAAATAACTTATATTTATTCCATTTTAATAATTTTCAACACAAAAATTTAAAAACATCACAAACCACAAGAGTTACAATGCGTGTATCTATTTAACGATAGGCCTTTGCGGGAAGCAGCGAGGGTTGTTGAAACAGTATTAAAGTAGTGGGATAGCGAGTGAGATATGCTTCGAAAATTGACATCACACTACATATTATTAAATATCTCGGTTATTAGATCCTCAAAAAATCTTATTCAAGAACCTTAGTCGTCTGGAATATTTTATAAAGAATAATTTTTTTTTGGATAAATATAATAGTTTGGGAGATATCGTCGTGGGAAAGAAAAAGTGTTCGAAAAATAATTAATTTTTTACTATAGTCGAACGGAGAAAATGAGGATTTTTGTTTTTACTGCCATATAAGCCAATGTAAAAGATCATTCATTTATTTTAAAAACAGAAATTCTACAGAGAATTTAATGATTTTTTGATAAAATATGCTTCATGATTGGCTCTATCACGTGGTGTGGTTAGTTAAAATTTTGATTTGTGCCCTTATATTCATTACGATCTTTTCACGACAAGTGGATTTCTAATCTACAGGGTGTCAGCCACATATCTGGCAAGATCATACATTTTACTCTAAAAGTGTCAACGGGAACAAAAACTAAGCGACTTTTGTCAACGCGAGCACTCCACTATTATTAGAATAAGAAAACTCACCAGCCACGATTTATGGTCGGTAGCACCACAATTGTTGCATCTCATTCCATCATTTTCTCTCAGAGTACCGTTAAGTTGTGCCAATTCCCTCAACTGCATCCTCCTCAAATCATTTTGATTTTCAGGTACTTCCACTCCTTGTCTGATAACTTCTTTTATCTATAAAAAAATATATTACTAGTCTACAAAACTATCGATAATAATTAATATACACCTACCCTCTCTACTGCTTTTTTAACACACTCGGGGTTTGTAGCAGTGATGTAAGCATGCAGAGGCTCATCTTCGCCTGGTAGAGGCTGTCCATCTTTTCGCCCTACTTTGCCCTCTTTGACGGAACCCTTACCACGGATTATAATTTTGGCTCCGGTTTCTTTTTCCATAGCTACAAAAAACATATGTAAGTATGCTACTTTCATCAAAATAAAACATACACTTACTTTTTAAAGTGTTTCCTCTTGGGCCGATTAAGAGCCCAACGAAATTTATTTCAGGATGCTCTTCTTGAGGTATCATGACCTTATCACTGACACGAATGACTGGAGGCCTACAAAAATATAAAGTGTCAAGCCTTTAAGGAATTAAAACTTGCAAATTATGTATGTTGCTGGTATATCAGTAAAAAAGTTTGTCAGTCAGCTGACGTCAGCCCCGAAAGATGTAAAAGCATCATGTTGGAATTACGGCATTTAGAAAAGTTGTTTTACATGACATTTACAGAGAAAAATTGGTATAACATTTTATCCCAACTGGGTTGTTGCACTAAGTTAAAATTTGAGCAGAATCTGTTAAACAATAACAATTATTCATAAAAAATCATTAGAAACATGTAGAAGTTGAAAAGAAAGCCTTATAATATTATAATATCAATTATAAAAATACATGCATTTAAAACGGAGATGACATCATAATGGCAGTCTGCAAAGAAGTTAGTTATAAAGAGGCAAGAAACGGGTACTAATTTTTAAACTCGCTGATAGCGACGGAGAAAAAGAATCACGTCAGTTGAATCTGACATTATATTTAATGTCAAATTCAACTGACGTTCATAGGTCATAATTCGGTGTAGTTTAACAGCATCCAGTTATGAATAAATATAAGTACAGATGGCGTTTCCTGCCGTACTGTGTAAATAATACCACCAATTCACCAGAAAAACTGTTAAGTGTCCAATAATGAATGATGAACGTAAAAATGAATGATTCAAAGCCACCAGACAAGGACCAAGTCTTTTTATTGTGGAGACCATTTCAATGTCAAGGAAAGCAACAAATTACAGAAGTTGTTGAATCTTAATGTAGGAATTTGATTTTTAACATGGGTTATGCTGTAGGAAAAGACTAGTGTAGCGTTCTAGCTGTTAGAAATTTAAATTACACGTCAAACTGGTGGATAAAGCAGAATGTATTCTTAACGGCTCTAGATTAGAATGTTATTCATGCTTTGACTTCCTAAAAGGAGGGAAATGGCTTTAATGTGCTTTTATCATAGACTTAAGAATAAATAGACCCCAAGATACCTTATACGTTTACTTAAATACCTGTCTCCAAAGTTTACACATGCGTTATTAGCTCTGTCGCCTTCATATACACTATAAACCATATCTTCTATCTCTCTTTGGGATTATCTTCAGCTGGAATGTGCTCCGACTTACGCGCTGATGTATACGATAATAAGAGTCGGCGTTTGTCAAGTTTGAGCGTCTGGTCTGAGAACTGGATAGTCGCTGTCAAAAGTACAGACAACGAACAATTATTTAGTTTAGCTGTGGCGTGTTTGCTTTGAATTTAGTTAATATATATATTGTTATAACATTTTGAGATGGTTAAGTGTTGTGTTTGCGGTGCAACACCCAAAAATAGTTCTAACTTATCATTCCATAAGTAAGTATTCGAAAAGTCAAAAGTGACGTTTATATTTTGCGGCAAGTCCAACTTGTCAAATATGTTATTTGTATTTTGACTTTTCGTTTATTTAGTAGAAATTAACATTCAGAAGGGTGGATTTGGATACTAGTGTTGCAAGCAAAAGTTATGACTGTAGCCAAGAGGTTATGTATTCTCATACAGGCCATCTGTCGTTATATATTTCTTGGAACAGTAATTGGTACTAACTTTTTCTTTTCCACTGTCGGTGGCGAGGATGCACAAATTTTTCCTAGAAAGTGTTAAGCACCCCTTGGCTGCAGGCCTGACCTTTCCCTGGCTTGACTAAAATGCATCGGTGAATTTGTGTCTTTCTCCAATCATGCAGGAACATTACATTTCTCTTTTTATTATCTCTAAAATTATATCTTCCTTTAACGAAGTCAGTGTCCAAATGTTTACAGGTTAGAACAAAAAAAGCTTTGACAACAACAAACATCAGTCATTTGATCATGTCTAATGCCAGTTAAACATAAAGCATTTTTTCGCGAGCTTACCACAACTAACTATAATAAGGTGTAAAAGAGATGGCTATACATACATAACCAATCCACATCTTAATTATATATAGCCATCTCTTTTACACCTTACCACAGTTAGTTGTGGTAAGCTCGCGAAAAAATGCCTAAAGACAGTTTAATTGAAGTGAGAACGAAATTGAAAGAGACAGTTGCTCATAATTCCAAAGAGAGACGGCTTTATATAACTGCTATAGTATGAAAGGAGAAGGAGAGAGAGCAGAACGTCGTAACTATTCTGGCCCCAAGGAAATGAATTGTCTTGGAGTCTATTTCTTCTAAGTCTATGGCTTCTATGTATTTTATTTAATTTATGGTGGAATAAAGTGCAATTGTTTTTGTTAGCTATTGATTATTTATGAAGCTCCCTAGATGCCCTATACTAGGATAATCCATAAATTATAAATGTCCTTTGAATTATGTGTATTATAAATACATGTTGTTTATTGCTTAGGTAGATACTAGCATAAAGTATCTACCTATATATTATAATTATTTATTTTTTGTTATAATACAGCCCTTTCTTGATATCTTTCGTAAGTTTTATGTTGACTTAAGAGTATCAATCGATAATAAATAATTTCTTTAGTAGATATACTTATTTTGTTATGTTTTCAGTTAGATACACATGTATATAGTTAATAGGAAATAAAACAATAAAAAGGAAATATTTAATAAAATACAAAGTATAGTTAAAAAAATTGATCTAAATGAAATAACAAAATACATATTAGACATATTATATAATATTAATAAGATAAAAGAAGTTCTTGTAGAAATTACAATAGTTCGTATTGTCCAATCTATAGCAGCTGTAACGTACCTTGCAGCTTTTGCACTTCCAACCACTGCAATGCCGAAATGATCGTCTCTTTAAAAATTCGCCGATCATAAATATATCTACCGCAAGTAGAATATCAGAATTAGCTTTTACAAATATACTGCCTTAGTCGTTTTGTAAAAAATATTAACAATAACTGCAAACACTAACCACTACAAGCTAAAAATCAAATTTACTTTTGACATATGAGGTTATTTTCTTTGTTGTCAACGATGTCAACTTGTTTATCTTCATCTGATTTGCGTATAAGTTCACATCTAACTGCCGTTATGTCACTACCGTTTTCATGGTACATTCAAACAGTTGGGACATCGAAGAAAGGTGTACCACGAGGGTCAATATGTAGGCCAATATTATTTCTACTTTATACAAATGATCTACCCAAGATAACAAATTACCTTAAAACTATTCACTGATAATGAGAACCAAACTGAAGGAGTTGATCGTAGAAATAACTACATCTATACACAACAGAAGAATGGTATACATGGAACAATTTAAAATCAAATATAGGAAAAGCAAACCTAATATAATTTAGCTTCCATGGCAAGAAGATCCACTCATAAATACCGTACAAGAACCAGAATCTCATATCCACAAGCCATAAAGTTCCTTGGCATAGAAATTAACTAACAATTAGATTGGTAATGTTACTACATTACCTTGCAGGTAAAATAAGTTCATTCATTTATGCTCTACGTACCATACCTAAGCAACTCAATGAAGAAGCTGCATTAAGTGCCTACTACACGTACGTAAATTCCAGAATAAAATACGGAATTATTTTTTCAGGAAATTCATCCGAAGCCACAGGAATCTTCAGACTCCAAAAATGATGTCTGAGAAGCATATTCCATCTAGGGTTTGCAATATCGGTTAGCCGGTTAACCAGATAAAAACACATGATGATATTACCGGTTATTTATATTTTTTATTACCGGTTATTTCGGTAAATTCTGAACTTACGATATGTCACACAAAAACATTTAGAAGTATGTTATTACCAATTCTTATTAACCTATCGACCTACCAGTATCGATTGAGGAAGGGCATCTTCAGCTTGTGGTATTCTATGCATAAATATCAGACGACTAACAGATGCAGCTTTGAAAAACTAACCCTTTTAACGGGCTATTATTTTAAAAATTATTGTATTTTTAGTTTAGGTATTTAGTAAATGCCCTATTTGAGTTTATGTTTATAATTTTTGTTACTTAAGTTCGTATTTTTGTTATTTACAGAATATTTATTTATTTAATGTATTTCATTTATATTTTTTCCCTTTGACAAAAAACCTTTTGTTTGTCCATTATATTAATTATACGTATATGAAAATGTTTGTTGTTAAATTTAGATAATTTTGTACATGAAAAAAAAAAACTATTTCCATTTTCGCCACCCTAATAATTCATTCTAAAAATTACCGGTAAATACCGGTTAACCGGTTATTTACATTTTTATTTACTGATTTACCGGTTATTAAAATTTCCGGTAAATTGCAAACTCTAATTCCATCTAAAAAGAGAAAAGTGCAGCAAAATATTTAAACAGAAGAGGATACTTTACCAAGTCTATACATATCATATTTAAAATAAAGCAACATCTCATAAAACAAAACTTTTATGATACATCAGAGTTCTTTCAATCGACTATTTCAAATCGTAGAAAATTCTTATTATTATACAGTACCGTACTATATTACTATTTTACTATGCTGGTATTATGTACTATTTTATAACTTGCGACTTGCCTGTTTAGTATTATGGAATCAAGCTATTATTATTATTATTAATAAAATGTACAAGAATTATAGACAATTCAAATTTATAAAACTCTATAACATTTCGTTTTGAAATTTTACAATTGATTTATAAAATGCAACAAGACCTTATTCCAGAACGTTATGCAAAATTTAAATGATTTTTCTCTGTGTACCCAATGCAACTATTCACTACACTAATGTACACTTTGCACTTTTATAATCTAACAGCCGGTTTTACAATCGCAAGTTAACTTCCATGTTAGTTGACTCTTAGTTGCAGGTTAACTACAACTTTACCGGCACTTGCGTTTTTCAATATGAAGTTAAGTGATGATTTGTAAAAGAGAGGTTGTGAATAAAATTTATAATGTTGGTACTAGAAAAATGGGTAATATACATAATTATGTATGAATTTTTGTCAGTCACATGTCACCTACTGTCAAATATAAATGTCAGAAGCGATTTATGAGTTAGTAGTTTATTATTAAGTAAGTATGCAGTATTTAATGTATACAATTTTTTTAAAATAATGTTTTTATATAATTTATCCTGTATTCTACTACCAAACATAGAAACGTTTATTTTAACAATAAAAATGTGTTTTATTTTAAATATTACATCATGGATAATAAAAGGTTTTCAAATTTTTCTGCCGATGAGGAGGATATTCTAATAGAAAAATATAGAAATATTAGAGAATAAAAAGTGTATTCTTCAAAAAAGTTAGGTCTATACCGAATTACCTTGGGCCTTTTTGGCTCGTCATCACTGCTATATGCATTTACTTCGTACATATCCATTTTTAAACGAAATACCAAAGTATTATTTTGTGACAATTATTTTATAGGTTATAAATTGCTAGTTACTAGATAACTACGACCTTGAAAATGACCAGCTATTGTAAAACCCAATTTCTATAATAACCTGAAAGTTAACTCTGACTGGCAGTTAACCAGCGATTGTAAAACCGGGTGTGAATGTATAGACACTTACTTGTAATCCAGAGGCGGTTTAAATTCTGGATTAATTGATTGCATCCTGAGAACAAGAGCATGTCTATCTTCTTCGAGACGTTTTCTAGTACGGAATTCTCGTGTGTTCAACCTCTTGCCGTCGCTACTGTAGATCGGCTCGGGCGATGGAGATCTGCACAAAAAAAATTAAACTAAGCCACTCAACTACATCCCCTTGCGCATTCCAAAAATCCGACCTTTACCGAATTGCTTGTGGTAAATTTTGACTGATTTCTAGTAAAAGATCAGAGTCTTGAGTTGCGACAAGGGGATCATTTTCTCATAATTCTTAACTAGTGGCCTGGTTGTAACAATTTTGAACAAGAATCCACAAGATTATAATTAAGAAAAAAAAATTGTCAAAGATATTTTACTAGAGAATAAAAATGTGGATTATGTGATGAGTTAAAAAGATTTCCTAAGGAAAAATTAATTATTAATTGCTGTAATGAAAAAAATTAATTAAGGGCCTTCTTCAATATTAATTGGCTGAAATTGAATATTTTCGTTAGGAATATATTAATTATTAAGGTACTTTATCTAAAACAGAAATATGATTAATCTGATTCAACCTAAACTAGAATATTCAAGTATTTTTTGATAACAATTTAATACTCTGACTGGCATATTTTTTTGCAAATTTACTTTGTTATAATTAATTCATCGTAAATATCAAGTAACGACAATGATACATACAGTTGAAATTACGAATGTTGTCGTTCATGTCATCAATTTATGAACTTATCAATGATATGAGATTTTTCTATCTACAAACCGCTTAGAATGTAAGAGACAGTCACGTCTGCTGGGGCTACGGCAGAAGTTCCAAGCGCAACGATGCATTTTACAAATGAATAATACAACCGCTAGTCGTAGCTGCAACCAATGTTTAGCTTTCTGTCAGTTCAAACATTGACACGCCCATGCGTGCCATTCTGTGTGACCTTGAGTTGATTTGGTTCCGAAATTAAAAGATGATGACGTGAACAACAACATTCGTGATTTCAACAGTACCAGAATTCATGAATTATTGGTTATCACGGAAACTCTAAAAGAGATGAAAAGTGAGGCATTCTTTATTTCTCTCTCTTTCACACACACACACACACACACACACTTGTGTATTTTAAAAACATTAGCCATTTAAAGCTGGTCATCGCATATGACATCAGTGTGGTGCACCACGGAGGTGACGACAATAAAAAACTGAAGAATTTGGAACACTTTCTGCACCTCAAAATCAAATTCATCCAAATACTCCTCCTTAAGAGCCTTTATGCATGTTGCCACAACAAAACCTCACCACCTGCTTGACCTCAGCAAAAATTCTATACATTCAAGTTGAGTGATAGTACGCTAACAAACAATATAGTGCAAATAAGAGCATAAAATACTCTGTTCCCTAAAAAACAGGCGTTGTCAATAGGGAACTTGCCCAAAAAATAATATTAATTTAAAATACTCCAAATCATAAACTAACATCATTAAAAACTCCATAGACAACAAAAAAAATTAAAAAAAAAATCTGTTCCAGAAATATAAGTAATAAAAATTTGCCCGATTTTATCCACTCCTGAAACGTGACGTCAGATGGAGGTCGGATGACGGCGTCAAGCCACACCGATTCTGCTTTGGCTTTGATAATTCCGCATGCGCATACACATTTGTCAGAAACAACTAGCAGTGAACACAACCTAACCTAAAATTTAAACGTATTCGTTGGAAAAACATCTTCAACATTCTGAAATGTCACAAAATGCTACTTTTGATTCGTTCATGCCGAGCCGAATTTTCGATGCAGTCTCAATGGTGTTTTTCGAAAAATATGAACGTGTCAAGATTGCATGTTTCTGCAATTTTTTCTGCTCCGAAATGTAAGCTGTTTTTTGCTTTTTTTCGCAAATATCTCCAAAACGGTGGGAGTTAGCTCGAAATAAAAAATAAGGTCAAATGAGTATTTTCCACTACGAATCTTTTGCTGAATTTTGATTTTTTTGTTCGTTTCGGAGATAACTACTGAAATGTCGGCCATGTACGTCAAAAAATCGCAAATTTTGAGCTTCTACAGTTGGCAACTTTTTAATCTTGGCTCCTACGCCAAAAGACTACTCTAGCTAATTTAAATAGAATTAAATTTGCTAAAACCCTTTTTTCTATTTTTTGAATTCCGACAAAAATGAAGGAATTAGAGGGGGCGGGATTTGAGCCTTTTTTTTTTCGGTAAAATTTCTCCATTTTGTCACCGTAATTAATCGGTAATTAACTGAAATCGATCTCATATACGATGTTCACTTAATATCATGTACTACTTTGACGCTCCGTTAATCTCGGCCCTTCGAAATAAAGGTTTCTGAGAAAAATTATTTTTTTAAGATTTACATACACTTTATAGGAAAACGTGTAATTTCCTACATTTCCTCGAATATCTCGATAATTATCGTTTTTTCTCTAACATAAAAAACAAAAGACTTATGACCGAATATGCGGACGTCTCAAAGCCAACTGCCGCCCAGTCTATTAATTAGGGTGAAGATGTACCGCTCGGTTAAAGTTCGCCATCTGTGGAACACCAAGTGAGACTACCCCTCTCGATCTGACGTCACAGTGCTTTTCGTGAGAAGTGGCGATGATCTCAACTTTAATTATTTATTGCAAAGTAAGTACTGCGAATTAAGAGCTGATATTCGGTGTGGCCTGTTTTTGTACATAAACACACACTTTAATGAAATAAAAAAAAATGGGCAAGTTCTCCATTCTCTTCTTTCTTTATTTGATTTTCATTCCGTTTCTTTTGCTGTTTTTGTCTAAAAATCTTTACCAGTACTGGATGCCTACTTATTTTAATTAAATTATATAATTCCTTTTTGAACTTTTGTCCAACATCGTTTTTAACTCACTTCGCGCTATCCCAACACAGGCCTTTAAATTATCAATACACCAATGCATTAAAGATGCCTAACTGGCCCCAGGCATATACAGATTCAGAAAGTGTTTGTTTTGGTATGGCTCTAGTTTCAACAATTTAACTGACCGCCCACAATAAAGACGTCTACCAGTACTCTAGCAGAGGTAAATAGTGACACTCCCCCTCAAGAGAATTTATAATAATAATAATAAATAATAAATGGTCTTTATTTCCCAATAAAAAAAGTAATTACACGAAATTCGTATAAACTAACAAAAATTAAAAATACACAAATATTGGGAAATCGCCGAAGATCAGATGTCGGTGAAGAACACAGACCCTGTTTTTCATCTTAAGCGGATATATATATACACATATATACATACACATACATACACATAAACATATAAATTAAATATTAAATATTAATAATATACATACATATAAGAGTACACACCTGCTATTTAACATAATATAAAGTAGGTAATTGACATATAAAATAAATACAACAATGTTCAGTATGCATACTCAGATACATTATTTCTATTCGTTGCGAGGATTCAAGGAGTCATTTTGTTCTGCTAGTAACAATCTTTTGTAGGAGTGCTTAAAAGATGTAATGGATTTATTTTTTATGTCCGTTGGTATAGAGTTATATATTTTAGTGATTTGGTAGGTAAATGAGGCTTTAAAGGATTCCGTACGATGAGAGGGGGGGGTGAGTGTACCTTTATGTCTCAAATTTAGAGCATGAACGTCTGTTCTATGTGTTACTTTTTTATTAAGGTAAGCTGGTATTTTATTTTCTAATATTTTTTTAAAGAGACAAGCGGAGTGTAGTAGACGTCGCCTTGACATATTTAACCAGCCTATTTCATTAAGCTTGTGTGAGATATGTTGCCTGCGTCTAATACCAAATATTAGCCGCAGGCAAGAGTTTTGTATTACTTGTATTCTGCGAACATCCTCAGCGTAAATGCAAGGACCATAGACCACATCACCAAAATTTAGTTTGGACAATACCAACGATTCACACAGGATTGTTTTAGTTTTTTGGTTGAGAAAAAGTCTGTTTTGGTATATTGTTTTTAAATTTAAATATGCCGCACGTATACAGTTATTAATGTGAACCTTAAATTTTAAACAAGTGTCAAAAGTCAGTCCTAAATTTTTGGCATGCTCAACTGGTGATATTTGCTGCCCATCAACATTTATGCGAATTTGTTGGGATATCGAGGACCTTATATCCTTTGGACCAAAGACAAGCACAGATGTTTTATTTGCATTAATATTTAATGAATGGCGTTTAGATATATTTACAATAGCAGCAACATCACTATTTATATTATTTATTGCGTCTGCAGTATCAGAGGGGTTAAACGATAAATAGAGCTGCGTGTCGTCAGCATAAAAGTGTATATGACAATATCGAAGTGCTTTTACAAAATCAGACGTGTATAAAGTAAACAAAAGAGGACCTAGGATCGAGCCCTGTGGTACCCCAGATGATATTTCAAGGGGAGTAGATATATCGTTATCAATTTTGGTTCTCTGAGTTCTGTTAGAAAAATAATTAAGAAAAAAGTTAACTACGTTTTCAGTCATTCCTACATAGTTTAATACAGAAAGTAGCACTTCATGATTTAAGGTGTCAAATGCCTTCGAGAAATCGATAAGCACCAGCACCGTAGCCTTTTTCGCATCCACTCCCCTCAAAATATCATCCGTGATATTGAGTAGGGCCGTCTCACAACTATGCATTGGACGAAAACCGGATTGGACTTCTGGTAATATATTAAACTTAGAAATATGTTCTCGTAGCTGTACATCTATTTCTCGTTCGATTACCTTTGATAGGACGGGTAAAATACTAATTGGACGCAGGTCCTTATAATCCACAGGATTATTGACTTTAGGAATCGGCTGCACGATAGCCTCTTTCCAGGAATCCGGAAAAACACTCTCCTTAAGACAGTAATTTATAATGTGGGTAATGAATGGTATGATAACTGGACAGCACATTAATATCAATTTAATATTAAGTCCGTCATGACCCTGAGCATTAGTTTTGATATTATATAAATTTTTTTGTATGTCATACTCAGAAACTGGCTTGAACTGAAACGGTTCAACTCCTGCTTTAACGTTATTTTTGTAAAAGTTGGTAATATCTTGGTCGGCAGGTAAGGTGGGAATACAATTTATATAGTAATTATTCAGGCCTTCAACATTTTTTAAGGTGTTAGGTATACATTTGCCTTGCTTACGTATATTTAACAGGTGTAAGTCTTTCCATATTTTATTACTACCTCTTACACGTAATTCATATTCAAAATAGGCTCTTTTTTCATTTTTGCATGCCAGAGTGGTATAATTACGTAGAGTTTTGTAATAATTATAATGATTTATGTTTTTAGTTTGACGCCATTTTGAACGAGCTTTATTTCTTAAAGACATGAGCAGACGTATATTATCAGTGATCCAAGGAGAATATTTTTTAGTGATTCTTATAGTTTTCAGTGGCGCATGTATATTAAAAAGCATTAATATGGCTTCATTGAGAAAAGAAATTTTATCATTTACATTATTCATATGGTAAATAGGATCAAAGCATAAGGATTGTAAATCAGCATTAAATAAAGCATTATCAAAATTTTTGAAATCTCTTATTGTCTTAATAACAGGAGGATCTACTTTTCGCGTTATATTTAGTTTACAGGATACTAAATCATGATCGGACATTTGATCTAGGCTAGTTACATTAACATTTTGTATAATGTTACTATCATTATTACTTGTTATAATTAAATCAATTAACGTTAAAGAGTTAAGTGTCACGCGAGTAGGTTCAGTCACTAGTTGATTAAAACCGTAGGAATCTAATAATGAGTTTAATTTGCGCGAAGCGGGACAATTGGTTTTTAGCATATTTATATTAAAATCGCCTAAACAAAAAACTTCATCGTATTGTGGCAAAAACATAGATAAATTTTGCTCTAATGCGTTTAAAAACTCCGTATATAAGAAATCAGGTGGTCTATATGCGACGCCAACTGCAAGTTGCTGTTTATTTATTTTTAGGTTAACCCATAACTGCTCTATATTGTTTTGGGTGTGAATAATAGAATATGAGATGTTACTTTTAATATAAATACATACACCTCCCCCTCTACCTAACCTGCGGTCTTTTCTTACCAAATTGTAGCCTTCTAGTTGGACGACGTAGTCATCTATGGCGGGTGTAAGCCAGGTTTCACACAAACACAATACTGAGTAGTTAGCAGACAAAATATGCTCCTTCAGATCGTTGATTTTTGGTAACAACGATCTAATGTTAAATTGTGCCAATGTAATATGTTCATTCATTTTTAGCTACAACACATATAATAAAAAAAAAAAAAAAAATTTATAAACAGTTAATGTGGGTATAATTAATAAAATAGTGATAATAAATACTGGAATAATAATATTAATAAAATATAATCACGTATATCTAACTTAACACCTACTCACAAGAATAACTACCTACAAATAATAATAATAAAAAAAAATTATTTAAGAATTATTTTATGAGACAACCAGAACTTAATTTTAGATTTTATTTCTTGAGTTGTTGATTTCTCGTAGAAATTTTATTTACTGCCACAGTTTCTACCTGATTTTGTTTCTTCTTATCCTTTTTTGACGAAGTCTGCTGCTCAGTATTATCAGCTGTTTGAGACTCAGAACTAGAAGGTCCTTGTGACGTTTGATCGGGTAATTCGGCCAGTGTGTACGCTACTCCTGCTATTATAATTTTATTTCTAATAATTTTCGCCTCAATATTGTTAGCTTTGGCCGTCTTTAAGTGTTCGCTGAGTAGTTTTCGTTCCTGTCGGTCCTCATAGGGGAGGTCATCGGCAAAGGAAATTCCGGTATTTTTTAATTTTGCAATATTCTTAAATATCTCGGATTTTTTCAGGTGTGAAATCAGACCTAGCAATATCATAGGCTTGCTGGTGTTATTATTATTAAGTTGGTAACAATCGTCTATGTCGCTAAGGTCTAGCTGAACATTAAGTTTGTCCTTTATAAAGCTAATAACGGTTTCTAGGGTAGAAGTCTTATCAGTTTCCAAACCATATATAATAATATTATTTTTTTTAATTTTCCTTTCACAAGCTACGACTCTTTTCTTTAAAGTTTGGTTCTCAGCTGCCAAATTTTCTATTTTAGAATCGAGTTTTTGGGAGGTATTTTTAAGATCTTCTTTTATCACGCTAACATCCGCTTTTATGTCCTCTCTGTTTTTAGCCACCTTTTCAAGTAGAGTGTAAAGATCCTCAAGTGATCTGCTCATTATTATAACGTTGATTAAATTAGTCACCAGTAGATGTATATATTAAATGAGAACGAATATATTTACGAATTACTGCAGAAATGTATTTCGTTCAGATACGTGTGGTGTTTTAACAGTAGTAGTAGTTTTACTAGTCTTTGATAGATGTCTACGTTTCACCAGCGAAATAGGAAGGCTGTTATAAAAAACATTTTATTGGCATTAGAAATAAGGGCACAAAAAAGCACAGTCTCAGTTCTACTAATGGAAAAGTCAATGTTTATGCGAAAATTCAATCAATGAGCGGTGACACACATCACAGTTTTACGTCTTTCCAATCCTTGCACTATGCACCACCAACTACACAAAACTTCAATTTTTTCTTCGTACTGGTTCACTTACAATTTGTAGGCAACGTGGAGACAGACACACATCGACCTGTGAATATCTTACGCGGTGTACATGATTGCTTGCTTCGGTCTCGCTTGCTCTTATTGCCATCCCAAAACCAACGCTTTCCGATTCTGTGTGTTGGGAGTGTGTTTTATTTAATAGGAATAAAGTGATGGCTCCTCACTTTATTTTTTCTCCTTCTAGAGTTTCAACGACCCCCAATACATTGAGCATTCATTCTGGTATATAAGGATTTGTCACCTAAATAAAATGATTTTTTTTTTAATGTGCCAGCATTATTTATTAAAGACACGAAACATTTTGAAAACACGGTCGTTATTGTCAATTACAAATATGTGCCAATATACTAATAAAAAGAATATAGTCAACACCTTTTTGCATCTAAAAAAACGCCTTTCCTCTACCAATTTAGAAAAAAACAGGAAAATCTATCATCTAGTAGGTTAACTATCTGGATCTAAAATTTTAGTGATAACCATGATTTGTCGTAAAATGTAAAATGATGCCTGAATGTTAGTTTCAAAATTTTGCAAAAACTCTTGGGCGGATAAAAAATAATAAATCTTTATTGAAATAGAAATCTCCCAATAAAGCAGTTTTATCATGTCAATTGAATGAATTTAAAACAGTCCAAGATATGGAGAAAAGGTAGTACATAAACAATTTTATATACCAGACTTCTTTGAAAAAATGTTATGGTTAACATGATACAATTTTAAATGTATTCATTTTATGGACAAAACTGACATTATTGAATTCTACTCCTTATAATTTTTTGAATATGACACGCTTAAATACGTAGTCATCTATATATTAGATTTACTTCGAAAAATGCTTGAATATTAAAAAGATGGGTTATTTTCTTTAATATTTTAGTAATTCATCACAAATTATCGAATTACTTAAGACATAGAGAAAAAAATTACTTTATGATCGATATATTACCCGAATGCAAACAAGTATTTCACATTCCTTAAAAATATTAATTTGCGATATAAGCTATCTTTTGTATATGAATCTATAAGACCGGCAGGTAATGTCTAAAAATATCCCATATTTTGTTCTGTGAAACTAAGAAATAAAAAATAAACATTATAGTGACTGTTTTTTATCGTTGCCAAACCACAGTTGTAGAGATGGAGGAACTGGGGAGACAAACGACAGTCGTTTACACTGCACCTTTCTTCCGGATTGGCTGGAATCCCAAGGTCCCCGGAACGTAGTTTTCGGCTTACTTCTTCAATCTGGAGTTGAACTGTAATGAAACGGGTTAGTAGAGGGCAAAAGCCCTACAGTTAGAAGGTTTCGGCATCTTTGATACAAATACATAACCTAAATCACTAAATGATAAAGACAATTAACAGATTATTATATTTTTATTTTTCCCCTTCAAATGTGGAATATATTGGAAGCATTTTCATTGTATTGTATTTTTGTATTGAGTAGTTCAATAAATAGGGTTTTTTTTGCTGGACAAAAATGGTATAAAGCTGAATTTTGGCATGGACATTCAGAATTGGCCCAGAAATAATAATCCGTCGAGCCCTCATGAATCGCTGTGAGCTTTTGCCATTCTTTGAATGGCTGAAAATTTGCTGTTTTTTAATTTAATCAATATTATCTTGAGTACCATTAGAGATATCAAAATTTTAAAACAGTAACTTTTTATTAATAGTAGAATTCTGCTTTTTTTGATGTATAGCATGATGTATTGGGTGTCACCGGATGGGGTTATCTATACCACAAATGGATCTAAATTTTAATTTTTTGAGAAAAGTAATCCTTTATCAAATATTTTGTTTGTTAAAAAAGTATTGCGATTTGTATTAAGAAAATATATTTTATTTACGCAAAACTACGAATTTTATCTAAGAGTAAACTATTTTTATTTTTCATTTTTAATGAAAATTCCATTTGAAAAAGTTGCTTACGTTTTTGCAAACAAATCTTTTTTTTAAGAATCAAATTTTTTTATAAAAAGTTACTTTTTATCAAAAAAATAAAATTTACATCCATTTGTGGTATAGGTAACCCCATCCGGGGACCTCCTGTATATTTATATGTTTAAATATACGAAATTTACTATTTTTCTAGATCCACTACATATGCTGTTGTTGTTACTTATTTGAAATTATTACATTGTTCAAATCATTATATTTTGAAAATTATCGTTAAAGCAGTTCTATGCAGGCATCTATATAGATTACTAACAGAACACTGAAGACTAAATAAACACCTCCATACACTGGGAATTATACACAACTCTAAGTGTGGAGGGTTCAATATAGATGACGAGTTTCCCGAGCATGTGCTCTGTCATATATTATTGCATTTTTGAATTCTGCATAATTTTCTGAATCCAATGACACCACATAAGTGACATCGCAAATGTCAATATTTGTTCTAATTTAATTTTTAGTTTTCCATTTAAGTGTCATGACTGTACCGATTGATTCTAATAGACACGTGTAATCGAAAAATCGAAATCCTGTCGAAAACATTAAATTATGTGATTTGTGAGCAAATAAAATTCATTAAAATGGTTTTTGGGACAAAACATAATTTATTTACTGTGCATAAGATGGCTTTGGAATACAAAACATTACTACAGTTGTTCAAATGCTGTTCAGTAATGTCTACACACTTCTGAACTCACATGGCTGTATATCGAAGAACATTCGGCAGTTGCTAGGCTGTTATGCTATTAATTGCGCGACTCACTCGTAGCTTCAGGTTTGCACGGGTTGTAATGATGGTTATGTAGATATTTTTTAAATGACCCCAAATAAAAAAATCTAGAAGAATCAAATGAGGTAACCTTGTAGGCTACTCGACAGGACCATTCGTCAAAATGGCGTTTTCTTGAATCATGGGGAGGAGCGTCATCTTGTTGGAAATACATTCCTGCTCTAAATCCAAAGGTAATTTAAAAATGTCCTCAATCTCATTTTGCAGGACTCCCGAGTATCTAGCACCACTCAAGGGTCCCTCCAATATTATTAGACCAATGAATGTACTACCGATTATTCCAAGCCAAACATTGAAACAGAATCGATCTTCATAATTATCCGCCCTCAATAAATTTTGATTTTCTTGACCAATATCTTATATATTTTCCTTATATCATTGAATTCAGAAAGTTATGCAGAATTCAAAAATGCAATAATATACAGGGTGTCACTTCCGGTGAAACTGGAAGTGGAAAAAAATCATTTACATGTCAAAAAGTGACATTCAATAGCTAAAGAAAAATGAGGGTGCACTATTGATCCTGCTACACGTGGTATGCTAACCTCTTTTTTTTTGGCCAAATAAACTTGATGTTACTTCAAGTTTATAGCTTTCAAATATAAAAATTTTAAATTAGTGGAAAAAATCATATGCATAACGTGTAACATACAGAAAAATTGTTCTTTTCATTATACAGTGTATTTTTTATATCAGCTATTGCCTTGATAAAAAAATCCTACCCTAATACGGAAAAAAATCATTAACTTGTTGCACAATTAGCTTTTTCTGAAATCGATCTAGAATGTCTACTTTTTCGGCATAATTTGCTATTTATTATTCTAGTATTTTAGGCCGTTGCTAAGCAACTTTCAGAAAACAGTCCGGGAAAGTTACTTTCCCGGATTGCTTTTCATATATATTTTAATATACAGGGTGTCCCACTTAAAACTCCCGGCGCCATTTTCTCGATAATCAAAAGCGATATTTGAATTCTTGTAAAAGGTATCTACTAGGGTATATAAATGACTTCAGTCTTGAGTAAAAAAGGTTATTTTACACATTGAGGTATAGATGGCGTTGCGATGCAAAGAAATTTTTCGATCCTAGGAACGATGAAATGAGTTGCATGAGATGGAGAATTATATTCTAAGCAACTTTATTTTGTGTTTTGAAATAAATGTTTCATTACCATCTAAATGAGCCTGATTCACTATGAAAAATGTCCCAAAAGATTTATTGTCTAAAATGTATTTTAAAAAGGTTATGACGATTTTTATATTCAAAAAAATTATATTGAAGTTCAAATATCTCGAGAACCAGTGATTTTTCGAAAATTGTTCGTATCATAAAAGTTGTTCAGAATATAATTCTCATTTCATCGTTCTTAGAATCGAAAAATTTATTTGCATCGCAACGCCATCTATACCTCAATGTGTAAAATAACCATTTTTACTCAAAACTCAAGTCATTTATATATTATTTATTCCTTTTACAGAATTTAAATATCGCTTTTGGTTATCGAGAAAATGGTTCCGGGAGTTTTAAGAGGGACACCCTGTATATATTTTTTTATTTTTATATATTTATAATATTGATCGAGATTTTAAAAAAAATAGTACGTGTACCTCGTAGTAAAAGCACATTCCCGGACTTCAATGCTTGTTTGCCGAGGCTTTACATCGTCATCCGGGAATGTATTGCTTTTACTACTAGATGCACAATGTACTATTACAGAACCAGGGTTAGCTGGAAAAAACCAGATTGGGAAAATGAGTGGTTTTACCATTTTTTTCAACTGCCCAAAATCAATATAAATATTATTACCACTGTATGAAATTTGTTTTAATTGAAGAGAAGTATTTGATATAATAGTACGGGATCGATCGATCAGGATTTTCAGTCTCATCGCGACATGAGAATTTCAAACCTTTTCGGACAAAATAAAGAAAAAGTCCTTTATGGCGGAAGTCTTCAATGTTGCTAAACAATCGAAAAACAATAATGAACATGTAAAAAAAAAATGGGCTAAAATTGTTATCGCGACACGCCCGTTTCCTGGTTTTTGTGTTGAACTACGGTGTCTGGAACTCTATAAAAATTTGAACGGACATTTCCCACCTTGTACAAGCGGCTAATGAAGAGAAGATTGTAAAATTTCCCACTAAATTTGAAAGTAGAAATTTTGTCATCGCGACCCGTCCATTTTTAGTGTAATTTGAGAATTTCCGCTCAAAACAATCACAAAAAAACGAAAACGGACAATTTGAACATTGCTCGTAGAAGTGAATGAATTTGTAAAATGTAATTTTCTGCGGTTCCCACGAGGTACCGTTTCCTTGATAAAATCATTGGTAGGATTTAGACATACATAAAAAAAAATTGAAACGGACGTTTTCTGCGTTGTTCCTAGAAAATCTATTTTCTGTTGCGTTAGAAAGTCGCAATATGGGTGTTTCGTGTTTTCATGTTCTGTAATTTGTCGGAATCTTGCAAATGTAACTCGGGTGCGTGAATAGACTCATATACACACACATAATCACACTCACATGCAAAAGGGGTAGATAGGGAGGAAAACTACAGAGGCAAATCTAACTAGCAGGGGAAAGTGTCGATAGGGAGGGAAAGCAAAGAGCAAATCTACTTAACGCAGGGAACATTACAATCCCTTGAGTTCAAACCATGGTGTATTAAATACGTGGCCTGACATACGGCACTTTCCTATTATAATAATGGCGTCATAAGCGCATGATTTCTATTTACTTTAGTAGATGGCACGAGCTATAAGGTCCTACAATTACCTTGGCATAACATAACATAACCTCAAATTTTAAGGTTTTTTCGTTTATTCTCATTTTTAATGTTTGTATAGGCATTTTTAGCTTGGAGCCATACTGGCTCCAAGCAAATATTTAAAAATTCACGCAAACAATTTTTCAATATTGTTGATTAATAAAAATAGACAGCTAATTATAGGTTAGATTCCTAACCTGCAAAAAGTGTCTTATTTTATTGTGACAAACTATTTAAAACTTCATACACATTACTTTGAACTTGATTTTGGTTGAAAGTACAGGAACCAGGCAGAAATTTTAAGAATAGCTACGTAATACTTGTAAATCTTAAGAAATATATATTTTTGAGGTTAGCTTTGACGACACGTGCAATGCTGCATGTAGTGTTGCATATATTCTTCCAATGTTTTAAATTAGCTACTTAATGTCAGATGTCACTGGACTCTTATTTCACTAAACAAAAACAAAAGGCCGGGAATGTGTGCAACACTGTATGCACAGAACCTGTAAAATTATCCTTTCATGAGTAAGTAATGAGAGATCTTATTGGTCCTGCCATCTATTACATTATGTACAAAGTAAACTCTTATGAAGCCACTGTGAGAGTTGTCGTCGCATCACCTATTTAATACACCCTGGTTCAAACTTCAACCTTTTCCCCCGTGAACTTTTTTCGTATACAGGATGACAATTGAAAAACTAACCAGCCAGATCTTTCTTCGAGGAAGGGTGCGGGAAAAAAAGTTTCTGACAAAAGTTGTAGGGTCCGGAGAGAAAGAAAGAAGACAAATTTACGGATCTCGAAATTGTCAGACGTCATTTGGATCTTTTTTATCTTTCCCCAGCGGTTAGTTATCTTCATATCTCTATGGCGCATGATGGCCGAAACACAGAGTAATAGACGGCTCCATTTCAGTTTGTACAACCGTGCAACACGGAAAATGTCCGTTTAGACTTTTTTTGGCATGTATAGATCTTGGTCAACCATCTAAACAAGGTTTTAGCCATATTGCTGTAACTCGGTGAAGCCAATTTTTTTAAAGACTAATACTACATTTATCAGGTTTCTACAAGGCTAAAAATGTCAATTCTTCATGAATTGGTGTTTGTTTTTATATTTTGAATGGTATTCCATTAAAAACGGACGAGATGCTATATAAAAAAATTACGCGATTTTTTTACTGACGGAAAATGTTTTTCTAACAAAGTTTCCTATTTTCCCTTAAACTAAACGGTTTTTATGGATTTGTCCATGTCACGATGATGACAAATTTTGATCGATGGCTTCCGTACTATAAGGTCTTTCCTTCTTTATTTACATCACCACTTTAAATGCTCTTATTTTTGTGCTAAGTGAATTTATAAAAATGTGGTGTTATGTCTCTGAAGAAGTTTCAGCAAACACCAAAACACTAGTATACTATTACTAGACGCTCATTTCACCAACCATCTTGGCATCATCAAGAGACGATTAAAATTGGTGTTTGTGGAAAGTACTCTAGAGACAGCATCACACTGAAGGGTGACAATTGAAAAACTAACCAGCCCCATCCAGGACTGATGTAATACGTATATATGTTTCTTTTTAAATATTAAAAGTTAATATTTTTTTTTATTTGCATCTGAAACGAATTATTATAACACTTACAGAAGTACGTTTAACAAACCCAGTGAAAAATCTGTTCTTAATTAGTTCATTTCAGAGATACCTATAATATGAAAACTCAAAAGAATTTTGCAAATAATTAATGGAAAAAATTATCACAGCAATTTCATTTCTTTTATATAAAAAAAATGATCACTCGACTAGCTTCACTTAAAAAATCATTATGCTTCTATAAACTTTTCTTAGATGATTTGAACACAGGTCAATAAAGAATAGTCATATAAATTTTTTATATTTCTTATATCTTTGAAATGAACTACACTGAATAACATTTTGGTTTCAACAGAAACATAATTCTATGCTAACTTCTCGTCTTATTTCATTAGATTTTGCCATCCCTGTCCCTACTAAACCTATTGAAATTAAAACATTATTTTGTGTTCCTATGTTTCTTTCAGCTGTAAAAAAAAATGATTATTTTTGAGCTTCCAGCTGCATTCTGCAAAAATAAATCGTTAAATTTTTCTTTTAAACTACTAAGTATTTCCATTAAATTATATCCATACTTACAACAGCTGTGATTTTTTTACGTGTATGGCATTGTCAGCTAAATTGAAAATTTGCATAACATTTCCCTATAAAACACCTGACTCATTGAACATTACTTACCAATTGAATATTCCTTACAAACAACAAATAAATCATCAAAATATGAAAAACCATAACGCACACATGCAGAACACCCTATAATAATTTAAGAAAAAGTGACAAAAAAAATAACTTACGTAAATATGCTTGCTCCTGGTCTTTGTCCAGATTTGGGGGGAGAATTGTTGGCATTCCCGGAATGAAGATTTTCTCATGTTCGCTACCCCCCCATCTGGATCGTTTCTTCTTCCGTCTCTCCTCCTCTGTGCTTCCTACACCAACAACACCAATAAAACAAATTTAAGAAATACATTAATTTACAAACATACCTGTAGAATGGTTCGAATTACCATCTCCTTCCTTCGAAATCAAGTTTGCAAAATTTCTTGTAGCCGCAAGAGTAGCCAGAGTATCTGCTATCATTTTATCACCATCAGGTTCAGGTGGTGTCTTATCTCTTTCTCGTCGCCTATCTCGACTTCTGCTCCTGCTTCTATCCCTATGTCTATCCCTTTCGCGATCCCTATCCCTGTGCCTGTCCCTATCTCGAGACCTGCTTCGCCTTCGATCTCTTCTGTCCCGATCACGGTCTCTATCTCGATCCCTGTCTCTGTCGCGATCTCGAGATCTATCACGACGTCTAGATGAACCCATTATTCAATTTATCTTCGGTATTTTCACAAAGAGCACAATATGTATTTATATTTACACAATATGGCTACTTGATATTAGAATTTGACAAGGCAGCGCACAACTCACAACGCACCAAAAACAACAGGCAACAGCGCAGGCAGCAGGGAAACTGAGTGACGCACGACGCACAAGAGTAAACTGTGGCTTATACGCAACAATGCAATGGCGCATGCGGTGTGCCCTGATGTGCCCTTCAAAACTTCAGTTTTACCAACGATACGAAATTTTGGAATTTATTCGATGACAGTAGGTCTTTTCCTTTGCACTAAAACTGTAGCACTGAGCTGCACTGATGTAAGATTGTCTCTCTTTAACTTATGATATCCTTATTAATGCCATCTCTGTCACTCAAAATTAGTGTCACACTTCTGCAAAGGAAAGGACCTTACGTGGACTAGGATGGAGGGAAAATTACTGCAGTAATAAAAAAGCCAACGCATCGAGTGTCAAAAAAATGCAGAGAGTCTAAAACAATCATGTTTTAAGTGCTTCACATGTAAAAATGGACACTGGTTAGGAATGTTGTTGATTCAGATGCCAGCCTTGGTTTAGATTGAAAATGTGACATCATTCATGGCAAATTTACAGTTGACAACATTGAAATCTTTTGTAACATGAGCTATTTTCTTTCGTGCTGAACAAAGTGAACACAATCAGTTAGCAACCAATAGAGATCAAGGATTTCAAAAATACCTCGAGTTCGTTCAGCACGAAAGAAAACAGCTATGATTGTAAACATCAATCAAAATGATATAGCTTATTTCGGTGTATCATGCGTTTTGTGAAATATAAAGCAATTATTATTGCATAATATAAATTACAATTATATGACTGCTATGAAATATTTAATAAAATTTTTAAATATATACACAATACAGAATACAGTGTTAATAACTATCTGCACCAGTGCAAATGTATCTCTCTTCAACTTTATCTTATATATAGTCTCACTCTACATCCTATTATTTGCACTGGTGCAAATACTGCAGGGTTTTCAAGCCTATCAGTTAATAACAGTATTCAATGTTGGCAATGGTCAATTAGAATTTTCTAAGTTGGCATTTTTGTGACAGTTGGCAGTGCCGCTTTATTTTCCGCCATTTTGGTAGTCGGCGTATATTTTGTGCAACTAATCAATCGGCTGTGTTTACGCTTTTTAAAGCTAAGAAAATTAAAATACGATTTAATATCAGTTTTTACTTAGATAGAGGCTTTTCAATTTAAAAAAGGTAAATTTCACTGTGTACGGAATAAATTTTTTTGCATCAGTTTGTTATTTGCATTTTCACAGGAAGAAAAATGTCTGATGGCGGCGGCGACGGTGAAGAGGGCAACATTGTCAAATTGAGGGGGCTGCCCTGGTCTGCCACTACAGATGATATCCTGAAGTTTTTCAGGGATTGTAAAATCTTGGGGGGGAAATTTGGTATTCATATGACCTCTTCTAGGGAGGGTCGCCCAAGTGGGGAAGCATTTGTGGAGTTTGAGGATGCTGAAGACTTAGAAATTGCCGTGCAAAAGGATAGAGAACATATAGGAAACAGATACATTGAAGGTAAGTCTTAAACCATGTATTTTATGCACATTTTAAAGTAATTTTTGTGTAGTTTTTAAAGTAAATCGTGCCGAAATGGAATGGGTGATAAAGAGGTCAGGCCCTACTTATGGTTCAAACGAAGACGGCTGTGTTAGGTTGAGGGGCTTGCCTTTTGGCTGTTCAAAGGAAGAGATAGCCCAGTTCTTCACTGGTATGATTCTCACTTTAGTTAATAAAGTTTTTTGCTTGGAGCCTTTCATATTTTCACATGTTTATACGAGTGATAATTTTGCATCTTTTTAAAATTCCGTAATGATTTATCAGTCTTGTAAACATCACAGAAAGGACGTTGGTGTTTATTAGAGTACTGCACTTTTTTTGCTTAGTTTTTAAATTGAAGAACTGATCTCATCATTTAGACCAACTAAAAAACCAGACTGAGGATATCCGATACCTAAGAAGACATAGAGATATCCAAAATGAACATGGTATAATGGTCTTTGACAGCATCTGTCATCTTATGAGCCAAAAATTATATTTTTACCTCGATTTTTACGTAACTTTTAAAATTGATTATGATAAACCATGGAGTGCAGAACTTTACTGAAACAACATTCTCCTGTGGTAGGCTTACACTCGGCTAAATTTAAAGGTTCCATTATTTAGCAGTGAGTTTGTTTTATGAGTAAAATTTTGAGTTCAAGGGCTTGATTGTTTGGGTTATTTGGGTAGGGTTGGAGATAGTGCCCAACGGAATAACTCTTCTGACTGACTACTCGGGGCGGAGTTCTGGGGAGGCGTACGTTCAGTTTGTTAACAGAGAAGTGGCAGAGAAAGCTCTGCAGAAACACCGAGAAAAGATCGGACACAGGTGGGGTATGCGGGAGGGATAGGGTGATCCTCCTTCTTTTACAGTATTTTTCTTTATTTTATAATATATGCGTAAAATGGGTTTCAATTGTTTTAAGTACTTTTTTGCGTAAGACGCCGGACAATGACATTATTTGGAAATTAATGGTGACCTCAATGAATATGAAGATTTAGTTTTAGGAAAATTGCTTGATGCCTTGCAATCAAAGTAGCAGTAGCACTGACATGGGCATAGTATTACTAACGTAATATTTTGTCGAACTCCTCTATACAATATAGTGTACATAATATAATAGTGTTCTACAATCGTGAGTTTAGCCCATCTAGCTCACTTGGGGCCCATGACCAATAGACCACGACAAACTGGGCAGAACTGCGAGTTGATACTCTCACTTATATGTGTAAGTTTATTACGCCTCTATATTGAACTCATACTATATATATGTCTGTTTAATACACACAGTTGTCAATTAACGTATCCGTTCCTTGGTTATAATAATATGTTCGTTTATTGGGTTGCAAATATTTACTGTAGTCAAAAATCTGTTTTTACACTTGGCTTGTGGAAGACAGAAAACAATTTTCCTATAACTAGAGTTTGTGTTCTATGTATTGGAATATTTATAATAATATATTTTAGTTTTACATTTTGAAATGCTGATGAATTTGTAAAAGAAAGTGCAGAAAAATCCTTAAAGCAATTCTAACCCAAATAATATATATATTGTTAATTATTGATAAATATATGATTTTATTGCATATTTACAAGCAAAAACTTATAGATTCCAGATGTTTTTGATTTTTGAGTAGGCGATGACGGTAACCAAATGACTTCAACAAATAGACTAAAAAATATATATAATAGATTTTTTATAACTTTTATGTGTTATATTTTAAACTTATTAAGAGCATAATATTTTAGAATTATTTTAAAAATTGCCTGAATTTTCAGTCATTGTGAATTGCTTCATGTTATTTTGCAGTTGTATCCAACCACAATAATGTATTGACCCCTACTCCAAATCAATAACGTGAAATCTACAATAGATATTACAAACCAAAAATTTTCATTTTCTTAATTTTCGTAAAAATGCAATAAAAAAGTTGGTGTGGTAAGTATACGACAAGAAATGTTATAAACAGAATCAGTTCAGTTCATGTAAAAGTTATATAATTGACAATAGGTGCATCATTGGCTTAACATAAAAACTATAAAGGTAGATATTTTTACTTCATATTTGAAAAAAAAATTAATAATGCAATTTAATAACTAGAAAGTAGTCCTTTTTCTTTTTATAAAAAAATTAAATAACTTCACTAGTCCACAGTATATTTTTGGAAAAATACAAGAAGTTTGATTGAATGTAGAACTTGCATATTTTTATTGAAAATACGTATGAGAATATAGTAATTTTGAAAAATTGAACTTTTCCAATTAAAAATTGAAGAACTTATACAGAGTTCCAGGTAGTGTCCTGAAAATTCTGGAGAACCTATACATAAGATATTCTAGAATTATACACAAAAACCACCAGAGATAAATCATGACAGAAGTTTTTTTAGGAGTTTCTTATAAATTTCAACACATACAATAGGAATGATTTTACCAAAACGTTTTGAAAAATTCGTACAGTAAAAGAATTTTTTAAAATATATATTTTACTATTTTTCATTAAAGGAAAGATTAAGGTAGTTAATTATTTTTTAAAGTACATCTGACATATGTATTTTTTGCATCTGACAACAGCGCATATAACATTCCATTTAATTCCTGTTTTTACACCACCACATGCAAGTTCCTAGTTTAATTAATAATAATAATAAATTGTGAAATAAATTAGAAACAGATCAAATTACATAACAGGTAGGATGATAAAATGAAAATTCATTATTTCGTATATTCTTAGTTCATTATCTTACATCGAGACTAATTTTATGTACCATCTAACACTTTGAATTTTACTTCACCTGAACCAAGAAAACGTTCTTAACCGTATGCAATGAAAATTATTCCAAAACTGCTTTGGTTTTATTGCCATTATTATTAAGGTGTTCGATGGCGCATAAAAAAATGTGGGTGAATTGCAAGTTAAAAATTACAACTAGTTTCAAATGATTCGAAATGTATACAGTGCTCTTGTTTAAATATAAGGCTTATTCTAGCAGCAGTCAGAACCACCATAAATTGTACTAATAGTGAAGTCAAACAGAAAGGAATGAAGATACGGACATGCTGAAGATGCTGCGCTGCTAGAGATGCAGGTCTCATCAATTTGTAAAATAAACCTGTACATTTAAATGTGACTGCACATGGTGAACTGCTGCTTTATTCGATGTACTTTTTAAAAGGCCATTGTTAGAGGTCAGAACAATAACAGATCCACTAAAGGTCTGCACGTGGGAACTTCAAATTCATTTAAGATCCAACAGTTAATATGTCATACTAGCATCTGGTGCCGTGCAATTTGTGATAGTTATCAACTGATTCTGACTGTTGCCTGAACAAACCTGTATTCAGCACAACTATTTACAAAAAAATTCTTTCTCAACTACTCATGAGTTGCCAATGAAACGTCAATATAGACGCACCCTCTATAGTTGCTTTGAAAATGTTAAATAGTGTAGGAAAGGACACTTTGCGCCTTAAAAATTGTTAAGAAGCATTGCCGTGCATGTTCAGTATAACCAATTCATTGATATCTTCATTTATCTCATAACAGTAGCTGTAAAGATACCTTTTTCTTAGTTTAACACCACTTTTCGAATCAATCTAGTAGATAAGTATATGCTTCTCCCTAAATTGTTAACTAAATAAACGTATGTGATTACTCCACAGGTACATAGAAATATTCCGCAGCAGCCTCTCAGAGGTGAACAGTGTCCTTGGTTACCAAGGTAGGCGGATGAGTTCTGGTCCTGGCATGTACAATGCCCGTCCAGGTCCCTATGATCGTGACCGCGATCGTTACGGAGGCAGCGGTGGCAGGTTTCAATCCAGGGGCTCTCGTAGCTTCAAAGGTGCCAATTTTTCCAATAGTGGGTCAGGTAAAACGCCCAGCTTTTTATATACATTGTTTTGTTCAACTTGTTCCACAGTAATTATTAAAAATAAGGCCTTTCTTTCCTTGGTTAAAAACCTAACCTAAACTGCTAGACTATTTTTAATAACTCGCAATATTGGTATGGAGTTTTTATGAATAATACTGGCACTGATCTCAAAAATGAATATAATTAAACATTCATTGAATTTACAAAAAAGAAAAAGTTTGAAGTGTTTGTGACATGCGCCTCAATATGTTTGTAAACGTTTATAAACACATAAAAGTAGCATAAAAAGTCTAAATTATAACTCAACGACACTCTCAAAACACACATTGGGGAATCGGTACCCCAATTTACCCCCCAACCCTTCGACAGAACAAGATGAAAATATAATCTAGTTCTAGATCTCGTTAAAGTACATATGTGTACCAAATTTCAAGTCAATATCTTAAACGGTTCCAGAGTAAACGTGCGCACAAAAAAAAGTTACAGACAGACAGATCGACAGACAGACAGACAGAAATTTTTTTTTCGCTCAAACTTAAAATCTCGACGTTTCATGACATTTTAAGCCTATTTGGACAATAAAAATTTTTAAAAATTTTTTTGTCGTTACTATACTTCCACGACGTGGAAGTAAAAATTGGGTTCAATAATATAATTTTTTAGTATTTTAAAAACCTGTCTTACATGGTATCGTTTTATAAAGAAAACTAAAATTGCAATTGCAATTATTTAAAATACAATCATGTTATAAAAGGATTATATAACTAATCAAAAGCATAACAATCGTTCACTTTGTGATACTAACATGAAATTTGGCGCAGAGGTAAAGTTTTTCTTGGCGAACAAAATGTGATATAGTGCTAAGCGGAAAAATTTTTTTTTCGGCGGCCATCTTGAAAAAAATAAGCTTGCGGACATATTTTTGGGATTATTTTGAAAACCGTGTACTTATGACAAAGGAATTCCTAAATAAAAGGACCCCGGAACAAAACCCATGAAAATGTTGATATGGTGGAATCGGCTGAAATTTTGGTATTTTGTAGTTCAAGTCATGCTGATCAAAAGTTCTTATCACATGAAGCCAATCCTATGGACAGTTTTTGAGATACAGCTTGTCAAAGTTAGGTAATTTGCGTCATTTTAGACATTCAAGAACTTTTTACTCCTAAACTATTAACTTTAGCAAAAAATTGCAAGGGTTGAAATATTTTTGTTCTAAACCAATAAAGCTCAAGAATTTTTTTCAGTATTTTTTTTATCAATTTTTAGGTTAGGTGAAATATATATATGACATATTTCGGAATGCTTCGGTGGGATTGGCCGAAACTTTGCTATTTTGTAACTAAAGTCATGCTGAACAAAAATTCCTATTGCACTGAATCTATCCTATGAGTGGTTTTCGCTCCAGGAGTGCCTGAAGGTCTAACAACGAGGTAACGGCTAATCTATATGTACGTGTTTATGAATGGTTTCCAGCGTGTTTGTGTACGTGCGTGCATGTGTGTGTGATTATTTTTATCAAAGAACCTGCTCTTACCGGCACTATGTTTCTTATGAAAGCGTTCTCATTGCCAACAAGGGTGATCCCATTATTTTGGTTTCACTTTCTATCTGTTTATTTTTACTTTTTGTTGTTTTTTAATATTTACTTTTTAGTTTTTAAATATTGAGAACATCCATAGGATTTTCAGGAACAAGAGCTCTGTTTCCAGCATCATGTATCGTTCGAAGAACAATCATTGATGGATATTTTATGTGATTTTCATGCCATGCGTACCCCAAAAACCATAATACGCTTGCGTACCCCAAAAACCATAATACGCTTGTGTTTTCAGCGGTTCCGCATCAAACTCATTAGAAAGATTTTTCTCACACTAGTCCTACGACTGAAATGAAAGAGGACATTTTTTGTGTATTTTTAATTAGTGAATGAAATTCTTGTACCAAAGTGAAAAAAAAATAAAACAAGAAATTAATGCAAAATATCGACAGCCCCCCTCAATATCACCCACTTACGGTAAAAAATATTTAAAAAAAATACTATAAAAATAAGCTTGTATTATTGTTCAATACGCGTCCCTGTAAATCAAAAGGTTTCTGAAATATAATAATAATAATAAATATAATAATCAATTTTTGGGTGCCATTTTCAAAGGGCCGTAGCTCAAGGTATTTGCGAACATATTTTTGCTTGTAGAATCTGCACCAGAAGTTTGTCATCAATATTTCCGGAGAACTCTGTATACACTGGCACATACATATACACAAACGCATACACACAGTACACAAACACGCTGGAAGCCATTCATAAACACGTACATATAGATTACCCGTTACCTCGTTGTTAAGACCTTCAGCGAAAACCGCTCATAGGATAGACTCGGTGCAATGGGAATTTTTGATCAGAATGACTTTAACTACAAAATAGCAAAGCTTCAGCCAATCCCACCGAAGCATTCCGGAATGTGACATATATATATTTTACCTAACCTAAAAATTGATTAAAAAATTCTGAAAAAAATTCTTGAGCTCCATTGGAGTTGAACAAAAATATTTCGACCCTTGCAACTTTTTGCTAAAGTTAATAGTTTAGGAGTAAAAAGTTCTTGAATGTCTAAAATGACGCAAATTACCTAACTTTGACAAGCTGTATCTCAAGAACTGTCCATAGGATTGGCTCGATGTGATAAGAATTTTTGATCAGCATGACTTGAACTACAAAATATCAAAATTTCAGCCGATTCCACCGAATCAACATTTTCATGGGTTTTGTTCCGGGGTCCTTTAAGAACACAAAATTCACTACAAAATAACATTTATACTTTTTTGTCATAGACCAAATGGTTTTCCTACAATTAGATCAAATGATCAGCGGTACGATTGTCAAGCATTATTTAATATGATGTCGCGCAGATCGTTTAGTACGTTACCGTTATTGTTATGAGTAATATCATGCATAAGAATAATACATTAATAACGATAATAATAATAATCATCCAGATCCTGATTCTTGGGGGTGGAGTTTACCACCCTCTTTGGACCACATCTCCAGAAGCTACTTCAGCTTGTCAGGGGTTGGTTTCTTGTAAATGTTGAGTTATATGTAGTAAAAAAATGTTCATGCTCTCGTGCAGAGTTAAAATGTACGGTACTGTGTTTATGTGATTGAGACTGCTGTGAAGCCGACAGTGACTGAATATTTTAACTTTTAGGCATTTGTTTCTTTGCGATTTATAAAAAATCACTAGAGTAGAAATATTTAGTTAAAATACAGCTTACAAAAAAATTTATTTAGGTACTTTTTATTAAAAATAGAATTATATTAGAGCTATACGTAAATATATAATTTCCCCGCCACCGAGAAAACTAATGGAGTCACAAAAAAACTCATGACACGATTTTTGTAGAAAATTCAGTTTACTTTAATTTGTGTAATAACAAAAATATTGATACAATTCGCCATTTTCGAGATAAAGTCGAAGTACTGATTGTTCTGATGATTTTGAGGTTGTAATGGCCGAACCAATTTTTTTTCTGAGTGGCACTATATCCCATTTTATTCGTCTCAAAAAATTGTCTATGCTCACCCAATTTCAGATTCACAATCTGAATGATTCTTAAGAAAATTCGAATTAAGCAACTCCACTACCATGTTAGATTTAATCGACTTCCGGTCTCACGGGAAATGACCTCTACTTTTAATTTTTAAATGGGACACTAGAGAAGTCTAGATGTTATTATACTCTTCGCAAAAACGAAGAGTATTGCATTTGATCGGCACATTTCTAAAACCGGAAATATCGCTCGTAGAGAAAAAATTTCATATCATTGTGTTAGTGAACGAATTCTGAACAACTTTCAAAATGTCCGTCCGTCACGTTTCTTGTAAGCATGATGACTTAAGAAACAAAAGTCCAATTGTTTTGAAATTTGGAAAGTTAGTTAGTGTTAGCTAGAGGAAGAACCCCATTGTTTTTGAAGAAAATATAAAAAGCTCAGTAAATTGACGAAGAGTACGTTTTTGGCTTGTTCTGCATATATCTGTGCTAATTTTATTACTTTTTCCGCCATTTTGAAATTTTTGCAGCCATTTTTAATTTTCAGTCTAGTGTGCCCGGACTATGCCGTGACCCACCAGAAAATGGATCACGGCACACTAGATAAAAATTAAAAATAGCTGCAAAACATTCAAATTGGTGGAAAGAGCAATAAAATTAGCACAATCATATAACAGAACAAGCTAAAAACGTACTCTACGCCAATTTACTGAGCTTTTTATATATTGTTACACATTCTATAGGAACTCTTCGCAGTTTTCTTGTAAATACGGTTAGTTTTTGGACATCCTAGATTTAGTGATACCAACTTTGTCGTGAAAAAAGTTATATGAAAGAAAATTGGAAAAAAAACATCCAACCTGTCTGGGATTTGAACACACGATCTTTGGATTGCAAGGCAAAACTTTAGCCATTACACATTACAAAAAAAATTGAATGTCTGTAATATATATCTTTTGAGAATCATATTTCAACACAATTTGATATATTATTATAAAACATATATTAGTAAAATGTAAGATTTTTATTTAAGTACAAGCGACAAAAATTAAGAAAATAATTTGTTTTAAATTAAATGATCAATAAGTTTCTTATTTACTCAAAAACAGTAGGGTTTTTCCTCTAGTTAACACTAACTTACTTTCCAAATTTCAATACAATCGGACTTTTCGTTCTTAAGTAGGGTTCCCATCAACCTGGAAATCCTGGAAAAGTTAGGGGATTTAGGATCATTCAAAAAAGTCATGGAAAGTCAGGGGATATCAGTGAATTTCAATTAAAATCATGGATTTAACAAAATAATGTTATTTAGTCATGGAATTTGGTTAGCGCCAACTAAACTATTCTTAAACTCAAGTACTAGATTTGAACGCGTCTACTAAGCAGTTACATTACCAACATTATAAAGAACGGAAAGCTAATATCTCGCTATTTCTTTCTTACAATCTGAGAAACATAAGCTATTAATAATTACTATATATCGATCTCCATTAGGTGATTTCAACACCTTTCTCGATACACTTACAAAGGCTTTAAACATTATCAGTAGGTATAAACAATATACTGTCATAATAAATGGTGACTTTAATATAAACTTCAACAATAAAAATAATTATCATACTGTCACCTTTACTGATTTAATAAACACGTATGGTTTGTTTATAACAATAGATGCAAATACTAGAGGGAATTCTTGTTTGGACAACTTCTTAACAAATTTACAACATTTACATTTACTTTTCAAACTTCTCAAATTGACACAAATTTATCAGATCATCTGGCCATTACAATTAACTTTCATATGAACAGTACCGAAAATGACAATATTACAAATTTTAAGTACCTGTAACAGATGAGGGTTTACTTACTCTAAACAATCTTGTAGGGAATATATGTTGGGATTTCATTGACGATCCAAATATAAATATTGAAATTAAATCTGAAATGTTTATGACTTTTTTGAGCAATGCAGTTGATCTGGCCTTTCCAGAAAAAACATACAAACAAAGCAATATACCTTGCACGACCTGGTTCACCAAGGAACTAAGTGATATGAGAGATATTTTACACTTTATGCAGGAAACCGTAAAAGCTACTAACTCTCCGGAACTCAGAGAAATAATGCAAAAATATAGGAAAAAATATAACATTGCAATCGGAAATGCTAAACTCAAAGCTAATGATACGTACATTAAAAGTCATTCTAATAAATCTAAAGCGATCTGGCAGGTGGTACGAGCAAATACGAATACGCAGTCAAAAAATCGAACGGCAGACAGCAGCATAAGTCCAGATGATTTCAATAATTTCTTTGCAGATATTGCTAAGAATATTATTGATGAGCTGCCTGATAGTGACTTTACCGCAGAAGAATTTCTATATAATAATGCTAATACAATATCTCACGCAGGCCTGCGAGAATTTATTTTCAGTGAAATAACTTTTATTGAAGTTAGGGACATAATATTCAATTTAAAAAACAAAAATAGTAAAGATTATTATAACCTTAGCACTAAGATACTTAAGAGTATAGCCAATATCATTGTTATTCCTCTTACAAAGTTATTTAACTTATGTATAAGACATTCTATCTTCCCAAAAGCCTTTAAAATTTCCCGGGTTGTGCCAATACACAAAAAAGGTCCCACAAATTTACTTGATAACTACCGACCAATTTCGCTCATTCCAATCATAGCAAAAGTTTTTGAAAAAGCCCTAAAATTCAGAATATGTTCTTTTTTTGAAGGAAATAGTCTGTTTAATAAAAATCAGTATGGTTTTCGTAATGCACGCTCAACCACTATGGCTATCAACAAACTAGCGGAAGTCATAAACATTGGATATGAGACAGGATGTTGCGCAGGGGCTTTGTTTTGCGATCTAAGCAAGGCTTTTGACTGTGTTTGTCCTAGTATACTTATAAAAAAACTTAGTTTTTATAAATTTTCTGATGCAAGTGTGAACTTAATGCAGTCGTATCTAATAAGTCGCACGCAACTAGTAGAAACTGGTAATAATCTTTCTCAGATGAGGACACTAGAATATGGAGTACCACAGGGGTCGGTGCTGGGACCAGTATTATTCCTCATATACGTCAACGATTTGGTGCTTGCCGACCCAAGAGCCGACTTCATTCTCTTCGCGGATGATGCAACAACAATTAATAAAAATGAAAATCGCAATGAACTGCAGTTACAATTGGAACAGACACGATCAAGGGTCTCTGCTTGGTAAATGCTACTAAAACTGAAATCATGTTTTTTAGTTTAGGTAATATGGGAGTAAATAATAATCCAGAATCTGTAAAATTTCTTGGGGTACATATTGACCCTAAGCTCTCATGGAACTCTCACATTGATAAACTATGTAATAAGTTAACTCCTTGTATCTATGCAATTAGAAATATGTCATTAATAGTGTCCAAGCAAGTACTCTTAATAACTTACCATGCACTTATTCAATCAAAAATATCATATGCAATTCATGCTTGGGGTCACGCTCCAAACATGAAACGCGTTTTTGGATTACAAAGGAAGGCAGTACGAATTATAAATAAGCTAGGGTATAGAGAAGATTGTAGACAATCTTATATTGATCTGAAAATTCTCACAGTATCATCACTATATATCTTACAGTGTCTCATATATGTTAAAGATAACCTACGTAACTCATGAAGAAATTCACTCATACGATACAAGACATAAAGCAAATATTTACATAGACTTCCACAGAGTACATAAAACTAGATCCGGAATATCATATTTTGGTCCGAAGTTATTTAACCTGCTACCATCCCCTGTGAAACTGTTGCCTTCTTCTAAAAGTTTTAAATATGTAACAAAAAAATATCTTATATCCAAATGTTTCTATTCTATGGAAGATTTTTATAATAATGATTTTTCAGACTGGCAATTTTAATACCTTGAGAGAATATACAACTCATTGTATTATTATTTTATATTTATATTGTATTTTGTTTGTATATGCATGTATTGTATTGTATTTATGAACCCCTTGTTTTTTTGACTTGTGTAAAACTCTTGTTTCTTGGCACCAATAAATTTTCTATTTCTATTTCTATTTCTAATAGTCCATCTTTTTCCAATACGGATTTACATATAAAAACGAAAAAGAAACTGTTGGACAGAGAATGACTAATAATTAAATTGGAAATGGCGTTTGTTGTCTTAGAAAGTTTTTGGTAATATTTTTATATTTAATATACACTTGCTCTACTTACCCACTGAACTCTACTATATAAATGGAAGGCCAATATAGGTATATGCGCATTAACAAAATACGGTAATTACGGATTCAAAAAGTAGCTATGCGTCGACGCAGTAGAAAAATTTATGTCTGTGCTTGAACCAAACGGCTGTCTACGGGGAGTTATGTTCTGACGCAATTCTGTGTTGTATTTGTTTCCGATAGATTCCGTAGCGTAAGTCTTGGATTAGATGAAATTTCCAGAGTCGGTGTCACTCATTTTATTCTTTGCTTATTTCTGTCGTTTGTGTAAAGTTGTTGTAAATTGATTATTTTGTGACTGTTATAAACAGTTAATTGAGACAATATGGTGCGATCTTGTATGGTACTGTGTTGCAAGAATCATGGCAAAGTCCCGGGTTTTGAACAGTTGCAGTAACAATAAGACCGGCTCTGGCGTATTTTGTAGTGCGATTGCGCTCCTTTTCACGGTCACCATACTTCAATTCACATAAAAATTGGTATGGATATTGACCTTCCGTTTATATAGTAGAGTTCAATGTATTTACCCTGCTTGTACTTCTAAAAAAAATAGAAATATTTTTATAATTGAATAACATAATATGTTGTACACTAACTTTGTTAAATAAAACTGAATTTAAAGTGTAGATTTTGTATAAACTTCCTAGTCATGGAATTTCATGTCGTTTTGGTCATGGAAAACCTGGAAGTCATGGAATTTTAATAATTTAATTTGGTGGGAATTTGGTGCTTACAAGAAACGTGAGAGACAGACATCTTGAAAGTTGTTCAGTCAGAATTCGTTCACTAACGCAATGATATGAAAATTTTTTCTCTACGAGCAATATTTCCGATTTTAAAAATGTGCCGATCAAATGCAATATACTCTTTGTTTTTGCGAAGAGTATAATAAACTCTAGATTTCAAAAATGCAAAAATGTACAGGGTGTCCTATTTAAAAATGGTGAAACCGGAAGATAGATAAAAAAATGTCATTTTGGTAAAATGTGATACGTGCCTAATTTCATCTCGATCCATTAAAAGAATAAAGTAATTGACACTCGGTATAAGTCAAGAATTTCGGAGGATTGAGTGTACATTTGTATTTTTTTTTGTTTTGCATCATTTAAAAATCAAATTTGTGTCGAGCGGAATTAACCGCTGGGCAGTGTTCCGTATTTCAAGCATGGGAATTTCAAGTTCCGTTCACCTTGTTGTGCAGCGGTTAATTCCCATTTTGGCACGAGAAATATTTTAGTGTCTTAATAATCCTGTATTTATAGATTACAACAGTTATGATCGTCCCTCGCCATGGATGAGCGGTAACCGTAACGGCAGCGATTTAGGGGGTTCCAGGAGCCCCTTCTTGGACTCGTGGGGTGGAGGCAATGATCGCGGATCCTCCGGAATGCATTGCGTTCACATGAGAGGGTTACCTTTCAAAGCGACTCAAGCCGATATTATAGACGTGAGTAGAACGAGTCGACGATAATTGTAAATTCTCATTCGAATACGTTTCCAGTTTTTCAAACCAGTCCTACCGGTGAACGTCCGTTTGCTTCAAGATCACACTGGCAGGGCCTCAGGGGAGGCGGACGTGGAGTTCGCGTCGCACGACGATGCCGTAAGGGCGATGAGCAAAGACAAGGGTCACATGCAGCATCGCTACATAGAACTGTTTCTGAACTCTGCGGGAGGCTCGAGCAATGGCAGTTCTGGTTACGGGCCAGGTAGGAGACGGCTGTAATTCAAAGTATGTTCATAATTTTAAAAAACATCGTCCGTCTCTATGTTAAAAACAAACAGTTATAGTTGTTACTGTAGGTATATTCACACAATTTCCACAATGTTCGCAAGATTTTTTTTAACTGGTATGAAAAATGAGCCCGTCATATTTACCCACTATTTATATCTAATGCAAAAATCTTTGCTTTAAGTATCTTATAAACGTGCGATAGTTAATTTTAATAAACAAAGATTTGGCATTTTCATTCTTATATTATTAAAATATAGGAAACCAGTTGGTGCAATACATCGTGCTATTGAACGAATGAATGAATGTTTTATTCAGCCTGAAGATGTTTACCTTACAAATACCTAAATGTACAATATTAAAAACAAAACAAAAAAAGAAAATAATATTAGTTTTTGTTATTATCAGGTGCGTGTGGTATTAAAAATATAAACTTGATATAAGGTAATGTAGAAAACCGTTGTATCCACTGCGCACATACCATTTTTCATATCTATATATTAATGGTTGAGGTTGGTTGGGTTTATTGAATTTAAGTGGGGTGTAGAATTCTTACAACTGAAGAGAAATTAGAATTCATCGGGTTGTATATGATAAAAATTGTTGTCATGGTGAAAAGGACCGAAAGTTATATATTTATCATTACTCATTGTCCGCAACACTATCGGCAGTACTGACGCTGACAGTACCAACATAAGATGCTACAAATGCAGTTACAATTTACATATTGCATAATAATAGCGATCTTAATATGTTACTGCTTGCTGCACAAAATTCTCTGCTACTATCCGTGATACAGAGCATCCAATCTCGGAGTATAATTTTTAAGTCTGGGCACTTCACATTTCATGTTTCATGTAAAAAAAGGCATGCCATTGCCAAATTATGTCAATTTTGGGATTGAATTTTTATATTCCTGGGTTTAGGGATTAAGAAATGTGTGGAATTTCGGGATTGGATGCCCTACTGTGATGTAAACAATCGCGTCGCTATTTTTGAACACTACATTTTTCACGGTAACACCTTTGTAGCTCAGTTATTAATCATCCAATTTCAACCAAATTTAGATCGATATATTAAAGAACTTTACTATATCTTTTTTGAGTAAAACAAAATTATTATTTCAGTCATTGGCATGCATTTTTATTAAGAAAAAAAGGCTCCTACACAATAATTTACCAGGGGCGTAGCGAGCCAACTTTTTTTGATTTGCCAACTTCATAAACTTACGAAGCAAACTCTGTAAATAAATAAATAAATAATAATTCCTCCAAAAAATTGACGAGCGGGGAGGGGGAAGAAAATTTTTAAAAATCCGCCGAAATAAAAATTAATGAACAGGGGAGGGAGATCCAAAAAATATTTTCCCACCAAAATAAAAATTGCCAACTTATATCTCAAATTCCAACTTTTGCCAAGTCTGACAAAATTGTGGGGGGGGGGGGGGGGGGGTAACATACCTCCCCCCCTTCGCTACGCCCCTGGACATTACTGTAATATATGGAGTATATACAAATATATAGCACAAAAATTTGCTGTATGTTTGATGTCATAAAACAAGTGCACTCTAAATAACTCGAAATTTTAATAAAAAAAAAAAACAACCTTTAACTATATTTAAGAAGCTGATTTAACATTGTTTGGGAATCTCTCATGAAACTTTTTATAGCTAAGTTCTCATGCATCCGCCATCCAATACCAGAATCGTATGTTTTTCATCATATAAAGGAAAACATCAATGCACCTGGATACGAAATTTTTTATCTGATAATCGTATAGTTTAGTGATAAGTAAGTAAGTAAGTAAGTTTATTCCGTTTCATCAGACATACAAATGTATAAAACAGGTCAGTCAAACAAACAAAGTTCATAATTAATAAAAAATATAGATGTAAAAAACATAAAATTTCAGCACAACCAGAGTTACATAAATAAGTATATAAAATACACAAAAGAACATTACATTACAATTTAAAATTTAAAAATTCTTGAATAGAGTAAGGCTCGATATCACATATATACTCGAAAGCTTGCTTCTTGAAACAGTTAAGATGAAAATTGTCTTTGAGGCCTGTAGGTAGATTATTAAAAATTTTTATTGCTGCATAATAGGGTCCCTTCTCAGTGAGAGTTAGACGGTGCTTGGGAAATGTATAATTATCTTTATTCCTGGTTTCATAATAATGACTAAATTGGGATGGTTTAAAGTCGCCTTTGTTATTTTTTAGATACATTAGGCAAGAATAGATATATATGCCTGGCACTGTGAGCATGGAATTTTCTTTGAAACACCCCCTACAGGTCTCATTAAACTTTTTTTTGAAGATTATTCGCATAGCTCTTTTTTGCACTTTGTGAATTTTGTATATGTCAGTGGAACCACCCCAAGTTTCAATTCCGTACTTAACAGTAGAATAAAAGTTAGCATAATATACTGTTTTCAGAGTATCTGTGTTAAATGTACGTGATAGGATTCTTAAAGCATAGCAGCTTTTATTTAATTTTCTTAGAAGATCCTCGATGTGGTCACCCCATTTACAATTGCTATCCATTACCACGCCTAGCAATCTAGCACTGTTTGAAGTAGGAATGGGTATTTCATTAGTAAAACAGTTAGGAGTTTCGATTGTTGATTTGTGAGTTTTAAAAATGACACATGTTGATTTAGATTCGTTTAAGATCAATTGATTTGCAGAAAACCAATCTTTTAAGTTTTCCCATGTCTGAGTAGCAGTTTTGTTGTATTCTGTGAGAGTTTTGCCCCTTATTATTAAATTGGTATCGTCAGCGTAATTTACAACGTTTACTTTTGCTTCGTCACTTATAGCATTTACTAAGTCATTCAAAAAAATTATAAAAAGAAGCGGACCCAAGACGCTTCCTTGCGGTACACCATAATTAAAGTTTAGCACATCTGATTCATATTTATTCATGTCCTTATATATACGGGTTTTTTGTTTTCTATTTTTCAAGTAAGATGCAAACCAATGTAAGCTAGCCCCTCGGATTCCTATTCTCTCTAATTTATTCAATAGACAAGTATGATTTAGAGTGTCGAATGCCTTGGATAAATCAAGGAACAGGCCACAAACGGACTCCTGATCATCCAAAGCATTCAACACACCATCGACAAAATTAACAAGAGCTGTAGTTGTTGATTTACTTTTTCTGAAACCATGTTGAAATTTGTGAAAGAAATTAAATCTGTTTAAAAAAGCAAGAAGTCTGTTATACATGAGAGTCTCCAATATTTTTGAGAAAACCGACAGCATACTTACTGGTCGATAATTTCCCATTTGATCTTGATCTCCTTTTTTAAATAAGGGGATTACTACTGCTAGTTTTAATGAATCCGGAAAAATCCCTTGAGAAAAAGATGCATTGTAGATGTCTGAGAGTGGGGCAGCTAATACATTAATGCATTGTTTCAGTAATTTTAATGAAATACCATCAAACCCACTTGAAGTTTTAGGTTTGAATTTGTTTACCACACTGCATATTTCCTCGGCAGAAGTAGGGTATATGAACATAGATTCCTGATTAATATTGATCAGTTCATTAAAGTTATTCGATGATACATGTTGGTTCATATTTTTTATTAAGTTGGGAACATTTTCAACAAAGAATGTATTGAACTTATTGGCCTGATCAGTATAATCATTGGTAGAAGGTAATTTATTGGGTTTGAGGTTACCTATAGTTGAATTAACTAAATTCCAAGTACACTTCGATTTGTTGGATGCATTATCGATCATTCTGCTATAATATTGATTTTTAGCTTCTTTGATTTTTTTACTGTACTTGATTTTTTGATATTTCAGAACTGGTTTGTAATTAGGGTTATTATTTGAAATATTTTCCAACAAAGCCACTTGATTTTTTAAGTCGCGCAGTTCAGGCGTGAACCAGTCTAATTTACGTGTTTTACGAATTTTCCTTCTAATTAAGGGGAAGTGTCTGTTAAAGTTATTATTAATAATCTTTAAGAAAATATCAGATTTTTCCTGGACACCAGCTGAATTGTATACAGTGAACCAATCTAAGGAACTTAAATCATTAATGAAATTATTTGTATTTTCACGAGTGTACGACCTAGTGTAAATATAGGGTGTTTTCCTAGGTGGAATTGACAAAGTGAATACTTGAGCTTTGTGATCAGAGATCAGCGACTGTAAAACTTGCGTATGGTGGTTATGAGATAGATTAGTTATGATGTAGTCATAGATTTTCTTACTTGTTGGGGTTTCCCGAGTAAAATCGCTGACAGTCATATATAAGCCATAGGATTCAATTACACTTGTGAGTTTAAATTTATCTGAATTTTCGGTGGCAAAATCTATATTAAGATCACCTGAAATTATTACTGCCTTATTTTCATTAAACAAGCTTTCCAGTATTAAACTTAGCTTAAATAACAATATTTCAGAAGACACCTTTGGTGTACGGTAAATGCATAGTACAACACAGTCGAAATTACCAAGATTACATTCGATAGCACTACACTCAAAGTGAAATTTTTCTGACATTTTACATATGTCCTCACGTGGTTTCCAGTCCAGATTGTTCGCTACATAGATAGCTGACCCCCCATGTTCTCCGTGTGCCCTACAAAAACATGATGCGAGATGTAGATTTTTTAAAGCAAAAAGTGATAATTCATCTTTAGTTTGCCAATGTTCAGTAACACAGGCAATTTGACAGTTGCCTATACTTTCTAAGAAAATTTCAAAACTTTCAGCACTTGTACTGAGGCACTGTAAATTTTGATGCACTAGTTTCCAATCTGTAGTTGACTTCAATTTCTTGCATCCGCTGCTAATATTTATTTGATGATTAACGGTTGAACTACTGGCAACAGGCTGAACTTCATCATGTTTCCCTTCACTGCTGATGTTGGTATTACCATCTGAATTGATTATGTCTCTAAAAAAGACTCAGGCCTAAGATCTCCATGTTTATCTTCTCTTATTATATATTTTACATGTTCATTAAAGTTGAACCTTTTAAAGCCCACTCCCTTAGGCCAAAAGCTGGGGGTATAAAAAACATCTTTGAATTTGAAATCAGCTCCTACCATATAACACTTCTTATTACTATTGTCGAAATTTTCCATTTCATTTTTTAATTCGTTCACTATAATATCCTTTTCTTCCTCACCTGTCTTCCTTCTTATGAATTCGGCTATATCATTTTTAGTGGCATCGGACTTGACCCTATATAAATACATCCACACTTTAGGCTTTATCCCTCCAAATTTACCTCCTTGGTCTTCTCCCTGTCCTAATTGTTTTTTATTCATTTTTTTTCTGTTTACTGTTGTCCAGCTTCCTGATTCTTTGTTATTAATCCCTGGCTGGTCGTTTGATGTAGCCGGCTCTAAATTTATAATTTTATTCATCACTTCTATTTGTTTGGCTTGCAGTGTATTTAAATTCATTTTTTGTATTTGTGTAGCTGTTGATTTATTGGGATTTGTTTCTGATATTTCTTTGGAGGCCACTTCATCATATGAGGTTTTTGTGTTTGAACATTTTTTTGTTACAGTTTTTCCTTCTGAGTTGCTAGTGTTTACATTATGCTCCTTTAAATTTATACTTTTAAGTTTCTCATTTAAGTGATGAATCTTTTCTTTTAGTAATGTATTGTTTTCTTTCAAGATCGTATTTTTTTCTTCCATCTCATTCAATAGTTTTTTTAAATATTTAATCTCAAGCTCTAGATTTGATTCTTCCTTAATAGTGGTTGCTTGTTTTTGTGAGATTACAGTTGTTTTTTCTGGGTTATTCCTTTCACAGCATATAATTTTGTTTATATCTATTATTTTTAAATTAGTCATTCTTTCAGCACAGCTTTTGTGATAAACAGCACTACAATTTATACACACTTTGACTGAACACTCTTTTGTTGTACAACATTTGTATTTTCCATTGTAAATATCACTTTCTTTACTTGACTCATCAACAACAACTGCACCATCGGCAGCCATCTTGAAATATTATGATATGATATGATATGATATTTGAGCATGATTTTAGTTTTAAAACATTGTTAACTTTTCAACAGTATTCAAAAGTTCATTGGTTGGCGGACATTATCAAATAATTAAAATAGTTTTATTATTATGGTTTATTTCTTGAAAAAGATTGCTAAAATCACCTGTTTGAAAATATTTCGCACCCAAAATTATCGTAGCATATTTCTCTTTTTTTTTTAATCAAGTTAAAGCAATAATTATGATTAAATTCGTTATAGCCACTTTTTCGACATTTTTACGACTGAAAACACAATTTGTCAATACAGGATATCGAAAAAGTGAAAAATATTAAACTTTATTCTATGTCAGATAAAAGTTAAAATTTTTAGACAGTGACAGCCTTCCAAATTGACTCAGATAATTCCACCAATAAGAAAACTTTTGGATCGATTTAAACCTTTTCGTTTCAAATACCTTCCTCAATCAGTTTGGTTGAAACCGGTCGAGGCCTCAAATTTTTCCCAAATATTTATAAAATACTATTAAAATATAAGAGAGTGTGATATTGGTATTGTTCCATTACACTCTCTTACATTTTAATAGTATTTTATAAACATTTGGGAAAAATTTGAGGTCTCGACCGGTTTCAACCAAACAGGTCGGGGAAGGTCTTTGAAACGAAAAGGTTTAAATTTGACAGCCTGCGTCACTCTTAGTAATTTTTAGGTTGAAAATGGAAAAAAAATTGAATTCGAATTGGTTACTAAACTCGGCTGTGTCAGGGTGCTAGACGTTCCATTCCGTGTCTAGTGTGTTAAGAAGGGTATACCTACTCATTTTCATGACTGCTGAAATAACATAAGTAAATCCGTTGCTGGCTCTTAGTCTATAAGTTTTGTGCCAGGTTAAGACGTGGATGACTAAATTAGAATTAGAGAAATTAAAAACTAACATATATTATTATTAAATACTAAAATTAATAAGAAAACGCAGGCTTTACCAGAAGATATCTGTAAAAAATAATAATTATGATAAAGTAAAGTCATTTAATATATTTGGGTACAAATTTTCATCAGTTGATTTTTTCAAGTTCAAAAACTGCCTGTATAATGTTTGAACTAATAGTGTTTTTTCTTTCTATTCCACATCCGTGACCATCTCTGTACTGTCATTGTCAGAGAAAAGTATGGTTTTTTCTTTTTTTTTTTTTTTTAATAGAAATTTGAATAATTTTGTATAAGAACTTTTTCAGTGGATTCACACAGACATTACTATATTTTCTTGTACAATGTAAGAATTTAGAGGCGAACGCATTGGCGGTTCCTTTGAGTTTTGATGGCTCGTTTTCTGTGACCTTGCGTACCAGTTGCGTCTACACTGAGAGAAATATGTTAATTTATTTCTTTTAATAGGTTAGGTTAGGTTTCTAACCTGCAAAATGCGTTTTATTTTATTGTGACAAACTATTTAAAACTTTATAAACATTACATTGAACTAGATTATGGTCGAAAGTACAGGAACCAGGCAGAAATTTTAATAATAGCTACGTAATACTTGTGAATTTTAAGAAATAAATATTTTTGAGGTTAGCTATGACGTCACGTGCAGATCCCCATTGAAAAAACCGTGTATTTCGAGTTGAATTGAAAAATATTATCATTTGAATTGTTTATAATTGGCTCCTATTTTCAATCGAATTGTGCACTAGGTTTTATTTATGAGAATTTTAATTCTCGGTTAATGTTTTCAACCTCCCAAAATGAGTGGAAATAGAATTTACAAATCCAAACTTAACACGATAAACGTCAACAGTGTCCACATAAAAGTGAGGTTGATTGATATACCATTTAAAAAATGGTGATGAGTATACAAATTTGATTTTGGTGGGAAGGCTTGCTTTCGCCTCTCTATAGTTACTGTACTCTGTGGTATTACTCTCCTTCCCAGTCCACACGATCATGATTTATCCAAGTGATACTCTGCGTTTTAATTTAAGGAGGAATGGAAGTTTGTATAAAAGGAATGAGGGCTCATTTTTTATACCTGTAAAAATACATGATCATATATATATATTTAATGTATTGCTATAGTTCTAAGACTTCAGATTTTTTTTTACTTATTAACAAGGTGTCTTTAATTTCCATGAATGAACAAAAGTATTAAAGTCTTTGTAGTACTATAGGTGTTACTCACTAAAATACTAATTCTTATGTTTTTTTTTTTTTACTATTTAGTCATTTTTACAGGGTGTTCTCTAAGTACGTTCCAAAAATGGAAAATGTGATGAAGAAAGGTTCATGTGTGGAAATGATTTCTAGTGTAGGTTTTTCAGCGTAACTTAAAATTTTAAGCACTTTCCTGATTTTTTCCAGATTTGCCCTTCCATCTGTAACATACCTCATGGCCATAGGCTGTCCCCTTGTGAAGTTTGTCTTAATTTTTTTTTTGGTTCATTATCCTGTTGAAAAAGAGTTAAAAAATGATTGCTTTGATGTAGACTCCTAACCAGTGCATTCCGCAAAAACGTACATAGAGAGCACCGTGTATGTAAGAGCTGGGTTCAGTTTCCTAGAGCAGAACAAGATGTCTGAATTTCAGATACATTTTCATCATGAAAGACACTTTTGTAGCGCTACTGTTATTCTCTAGTCAATGAGAGTACTTGGCAGCAAAAGAAATTTAGCCCCGAAGTCAAATTTATAAATATTAAGAGGACAAACCAGCACAATTCAGCACAAGTTAGTTGCACTTATTGGAACACAGAATTAGAGAAGTTAGCCTTAATGTATTTGAAATTCAGACACTTGTAATATTTTCAGCCTTTATCGCCGAGTATCGATTGACGTGTATCTGCATCGAGCCTGCTCTGATTTTTTTATTACTATTATTTTTTTATAGATGTGGTCAAAGGTCAATATTTTTTACCCTATGCTAACTTAATTTTCATAGTAGAAATATCCTATTATTGTATATTTTATTTTTCCTTAGATCTAGTAAGGAGACAACGCCAAGCACGTGTCTTTTATATAGATAAGTTTTGATTAATACAAATGTATTCTTTTTTTGTAATCTGTGTCAAATAAAATTATTTTGAGTACATTGTCTATTTTTATTCATTAGCAAAAATGCCTGTGTTCCGCTACTTAACAAACAGAGGTATTCTGGAGGGGGCTGGAACAAACACCAAAACACTTGAGTAATATTACTCAACGTGCCTTTCGCCAACCATGTTGACATTAGAGATGAAACGGATAAAACGGAAAAAATTTATGATAAAAATTGTATGATTGTTTAAATCATACAATTTTTATCATAAATTTTGTATATAGTTAAATGCCATGGTCTAATAATGAAATTAGGAATTATTTTCACTGATAAACTACATTATACAAACAACAGAAATTTACAGTAAAAAAAAAGTTGTTTTATTCGTTAGAACAAAAGCAAGTATCTAAAATAATTTTAAAGATTATACTATATTTGGTTTTTTAAATATTTGTAATAAATGGAAAATAAACGCATATTTCCCTCTCACTCTGCAAAATTCTATCCTTAAGGTACTTGTATACTAAAATGAACTTTTACAGTTTTAAATGTAATTTGGTATACTAATAAATAAAGTGATTTTACACTTGAATTTTTAATAAAAATAAAATCGTCCGTTTAGTTTCGGAGTAATTGATTCGGAAAGTTTGACTTTTTTAGGCAAAGATGCCTTATTTGATGTAGTAGAGATCGGCTAAAGTTAATTTTCGCTCTCATTACCACAATTTTTGAGAAATATGCTTCAAAAACTAATATAACATTAAGTAGTTACTTATTAACACTGTTAAAACCCTGAAAAAATCGTCCGTCTAGTATAAAAGTTAGAACATTAATCAATTTTAAGACCAACATTTGTGTAAATGAAACAGATGTTGAAATTGATTAGCAACGTTGTATATTAAGAAGATGGTGTGAATATTTAAATTTTTAAAAAGTATAAGATTAAAAATTAGTATAAATACTCTTTAGATTTGTTGCCTACAATTTTTTCTGAAAAATCGATGAATATCAAGATATTCGAGTAAATGGAGAAAATTTTACGTTTTCCTAGAAAATGCATGTAAATCTTAAAAAAACAATTTTGTCAGGAATCTTTGTTTTGAAGGGCCGAAATTAATAAAGTATCTAGGTAATACATGATATTAAGTGGACATTGTATATGAGATCGATTTTAATTAATTAACGATTAATTAAGGTGACAAAATGGCGAAATTTTACAGAAGAAAGAAAAGTACCAATTTCCACCCCCTCTGATTCTCTAACTTTTGCCGAAATCCAAAAAATAAAAAAAAGAGTTTTAGCTAATTTAATTCTATTTAAATTAGCTAGAATAGTCTTTTGGCGTAGGAGTCAAGATTAAGAAGTTGACAACTTTTGAAGCACAAAATTTGCGTTTTTTTGCCCTACATCGTCGACATTTCAGTAAATATCTCCGTAACGAAGAGAAAAGTTAAAATTCTGATGGTAGCAAAGGATTCGCAGTGAAAAATACTTGTTTGACTTAATTTTTTATTTCGAGCTAGCTCTTAACATTTCGGACATATCTGCAAAAAATAGTAAAAAACAGCTGCAATTTCGGAGGCGAAAAAATTACAAAAACATGCGATCTTGACACGTTCATATTTTTTGAAAAATACCAGCGGGACCTCCATATGATGTCGCGACGTAAAGAGGAAGACTTCCAGTTAAACCTCATCGTGAATTGCATATCGAAGTTGGAAAAATTCGGCTCGGCACGAGCGAAATATAGCCAGATTAATTGTAGCAGATTAGTATATGACAGTAATGACAATCGTATTTAATACAGTGTTGCCAAATCCTTTTACTCTATCTCTCTCGCGCTTTAATTTATTAAATCCACCGCTAGATTCGCTCTTATCAGTATACAAGTACCTTAATGAGAAAATTTCAACGGCCAAGGCGATTGATTTATTATTTGAAAGGAGCACGGATTCAAAGTAATAGTTACGCATGGTGATAAACTAACTCCAATCAATATAATAAAATGTTTCATTTTTTATACCACTTATTTTTTAACTATCCGGTTTTGGCCGGATATCAGGTCACTATCCGGCACTTAGCCGAATAGTAATAAGTGGCCAGATACCGGATATCCATTACACCTCTAATTGACATCATCTGGGGACGGTAAAACGTAAAAAAGTATTCAACCCCCTGTAACTTTTTTCCCTGCTGTGCGATTTTCAAGAAAATGGAATTTGTTCGTTATTACCTCTAATATTTAACCGATTATTTTTTAAAATTTTTTTCAAATAAACTTGAGAGAAAAAACTTTTTGCATTTTTGAGTACAAAGGAAAATGTTAAGAGAATTCTTTTTACAGGTAAGTGAGGGTATTTTCCATCTTTAATTTAAAAAAATATATATCGCAATCCAAGCAATAGGAAGGTAGGGAGGAGGCATAATGCGTTTGCAGGAATAAAGGGTTGCAGGCCTTGATATTAGGCAATATAAATCTTTTTTCCATCTTAATATTTTATTAGTCTACCTTTTATCACATTCTAAACTTATAAATAATTATTTAACACCGTCACGAGTTTTCGTGGTCCATTTCTCTAGTTTTAGGTGTCTATTGGATATATAAAACAATTATTTTTCCGTTTAACTCATTCTAACTCATAAATGGCAAAATGGATTACTCTCAAATTTTCATCGTGTAGAAGAACGCACTAACGGGCGCCAAAATGACACGACACCAATTTATTTCTCAGGGGGTGCCAGTCGCGTGCTACCCCGTTCTACCTCCCAGGCGGGTTCGAGATAAGATGCACTGAAGATAGCCGAATAATGGACCAAGGCTGCACTACCTCAGATCTTTAACGTCGCTCTCTCTGGCCGTGAATTCCTCAATTTAGGTTTTTGTACCTTTTGGTTAAAAAAAAAAAAAAAACACCAAGCCAGTACAAATTTTTACAAAATATGTGTATATATATCTGTCCTATGTAAGTATAATGGAGAAATGTGATTTATAATACATTAAATAATATTTACAATACATATGTAAAAAAAAAAAAAAAATTAAATGTGAATACTAAATTTAAAACTGAGGTATAAGCATTGTTCGTTAGTCGTTGTCTTGAGCCATGCTGACTAAAATTTCGTAGAGTGATTGCTCTGGGAATTTGTATCTAGATGCTCTTTCTCTTCTGCTGATAAGCAATGGTTCCATAGTTTGTAAATTATGTGGTTGCTTAGCAAATTTTCTTGACAATTCGGGTAGTCTGTCATCGATAGGCATAATTTTTGTTTTAGCGTAGAGAGATGCATTGGAAGGATGATACATGGGATTAGTAGGATGGCGAATTTTGGTTATAGTTCGTAGAGATGAAGTTTCAGCAACTTTGATGTTTTTTAACGCGGGATTTCTACAGTTCAGAAATAGTGTATTACTATATTCCAGAATGGGTCTGCAGTATGTACCTTTTGAAAAGCTAAATTTTTGCATAAAAAAATCCCAATTGGAGAATTTCTCTCCGATGGGATTGATTTTTGTCGTGCTGATCACGCATAAAAAAATCCCTTTCGAACTCCCGTACAGCAACTAGAAGGTCGAGTGTGGTGCAATAACTTGACACATCCGGTTTTCGGTACGAAAATTCCAGGGATTATAGACTAGCAACAAGTCTCAAGATCAATTAAGATGCAATAGTTCGAAGAATCCGTTTATTCAACAGACATGGTTATACAAAAAAGGGGTTATAGCTAAATTCTTATTGTAAGAATCGCGCCTTCCCCAATTAAGACAAACAGCTTTCAGACCATACAAGCGAGAGCGCTCACGCTAACGATCGATTAGGTAGAAAAGATTCATGCATACCTTCTCAGAATCAAAATGCGAGCTTTTTAGAGAAGTCTTAGACTCTATGTAATTTTATAATTACGGCTTACCGATTATAACTTAAAAAAATTTAGTTTCGCTACAGACTACCTAGCTTTAAAGTTCTCGTATCGTGGCGGTTCACATACTCAAACACATTCATGAGGACTTATGACTGCATAAGTTTGTTTAGCGTTCAATTAGTCCACAACTTACTTGCCCCTATGCAGTTGTTCAATATTAGCAAAATTACAACGACCCACCTTCGAGTGACTTTTAGGCAAAATTGAATTTTTGGTTTTTTATGCACAAGGCGTTTTCCTCTATAACTTTATTATTTGGAGAGCCCTGCTATTGGCTTTCCTACCATCTCTTTGTATGGACTACTCAACGCGCTCGACCAAATTGCGAGCCGCTGAGTGAATCCAAACTCTTTCTATGCGAGAAACCGGCCTTGTGCATGTGCAATGATTTTTATCAAATTTTTGCTTAACGGCGCTACGCCGTCTTTGTCAAAATCGTCGGTTTCGCTTCTTGGATGCATTGCATCGTTAAAATTTTATGCTCATACTTTAGAACAGGGCATTCAATGACCGTACCTCAATGGTCAATGTCTTTGGTGGAGGAATAAAAATGAAAAATATTATTTTTTAAAGTATATTTTTGAAGTACTTTTTAAACTGGCTTAGGGGTACTTTTGAAAAATCAATATTCAAGCCAAATTTCAACGCAGTTTTGAAAAATTAATCTGCAAGTGAAATTTCGGCGTACTTTTGATAAATCGATTTTTGAGCCAAATTTCGACGCCCTTTCAAAAATATTATTTTTCAAAGTCCAATTTGTGGTACCTTTGAAAAAGTATATTATTCATAAATCTTTGTCATTATATACTTTCGCTCTCATATCCTGAACCAAAACATATTTTCCTAAGTGAAAATTCGGTGTTTCTTCGAATTTTCACCTGGTCATTTCTAACGCCTTATAGAACCAAAAGGGTCCTTATGGACTGGTCTGTGCCTCTTGAGTCCCTCAGACTCTTAAAAAATGTCTTTGAAGGAAATTTTTGCCTAAGTCGAATTTTGATTCTGTCTTCAACTTAGGACGATTTTGGAGAGTTCTACAACATTATCACTATATATTTGTTAAAAAAATATGTTAATATGTAGGTCAAATTTTAATAAGTATAGAAAACATTTTTTTCCTAAGGCTATGTCGAAAATTTGTATTCTCAAATGTAACATGCGGTAAACTTTTTTATCTTTCGAAATAGATACCATGTGTATTGAGAAAAAGCGAAGATAAAAGATGAACGTAACTTTTTTTATTTGAAACTTTTTTTTCTAGCATTAACAGTTTTCTTTATATATAACTCGACACGCTTTAAAATACTCTTCCCAGTTTTTTGTAAAATGTTAATTTTTGGACATTTTAAATCTTATACTGACGAATTATTTGATAAAACACTTATCAGTATAAAAAAAAGTAAAAAGCAAGTACATCTATAATAACCTGCCTGTGTTTCAAACTTGCTAATAAAATGTTACTATTTGAAAATCATGTCTACGTTTTAATATTAGATTGTTATGAAATATAATAAATAAATGGATAGGAAATAGCATTTAACAAAATTTCTATTCAATTACAAATCTAAAAAAAACCAGAAAACATTTTTTTAAATTCTAAATGATGAATAACTTTTTTATTTACCAATCAATTTTGTTAAAAAGCAAATTGTTTGTTTTAAACATTTTTAATGGTTTAACGCCAACTTAGTAGTTAAAGTACTCGACCGAATCAAAGGTTTGTGCAATGTGTACGCTATAGTAATAGCGCAACTTATTTATAAACTGCTGTTTCGGTACTTTAATATTTGATAGATAAAGGGTAGATTGATAAAATATTAAAATGGAAAAAAGATTTATATTGCCCAATATTTGCACATTGAAATACCTAGGGACATATCTAACGAATTTACCGAACAGGAGAGAAATTAAATGATCAAAGCAAAACTAGCAAAGGACCAAGCGTACTAGAAAAGAAAAGAGGAAAAAAAATGAATACCACAAAGAAATCGCAACGATATATTATGCTCTACCAGAATCAGAAGATTGGTAGACGCAGAAACCCAAAAAGAGAAGCATAAACACTTCATATCACGATACTATGCGTCATGTGGCTTTCGGTGCTGACAACAACCATGAGCCAAATCCAACCCAGCGTGGACGTAGCCGGGCATGGCAGCAATGCCTACCACACGCTGCTAAATCAATCAATCAACTATAAATTTCAACTGACAGCACGACACGATGGAATTCTCACTTAACAGGGGCTGACCATACCGGCCAACGCGAAAGCGTGTCGAGTTATATTATTTCTAGGTGGTGTTTGTGGAAACTACTAGAGAGGCAGCGTCACACCGAAAGATCCAGTGCACTCCAGGAGAAAGGTTCTTTAGTTGTGTTATATAAAAAATGCAGCTCAATCTACAAAAATTTATTATAGGTATATATACAAATCAGTGTTGTGTAACACTGCTTCACAATTAATCGATTAATATATAACAAATCAAATCTATTAGATTAATCGTAACTTCATATTAAGGGACAAAAAAATCGCTAATTTCCATATATAGAACTTTTTCAATATGACGGTGTATAACATGAGTCAAAAAATATGTTTTTTAGACATGTGTATGAAAATACATCTAAAACTACATTTAAGAGTTAATAATAAAAAAATATGTGCACGAAGCAAGCATGAACCTGAAAAAAATTATACAAAAACCACGGATATTTTTCAATTTTCCTTGTACATTTCGAAATACCACGTATTAAGTATCAGCAATGAAATGTAAAAAAAACTATACGTAGTTTTCGCTAGTTCTGTCATAATGAAGTGATGAACATTGCACATTAGTAATAACTGGCGCAAAATAAAATTTCGCGCTACAATTTTGTCACTACGCTAAAAGTGCATACTTTGTAAGTATACATGTACATAACAAAAGGGAACCCTGTAAATATTACTATAAAAATTGTTGAGAAAGTCATGTTAATAAATAAATTCTTAATAATAATTAAAAAAAACAGTCGCTTTTCATCTAAATATGTGGTACTGGCTACATAATATCATTATTTCCGTATAGTAATAAATTATATAATTTGAAACAATATGATTTCTTTATATTTTCAAGGCTGCAAAAACCTCCAGTTCGTTTCTTTTACTGAAGTGTTAACTTCCATAAACTAATATTCTAGAATCTAATATAACAGTATATACCATAAAATAAAAAATACATATATGAGAAATCAACAAAAACTTTAAAAGATCGTCTTTTAAGATCAAATAATAAAATAACAACTACGCCTAAAAACCATAACCGTACCACAGAAAAAGTAAGACGTGTAGACAGGCAAAATAAATGCACAGGAGAAGGCGAAAAGAGATTCTATGTCATAATTTATTCATCGCGCTTCTTTAGCGGTTAATTTATCGATTAATTCTTGCAAGGGGGCCAATTCTCTTCTTTCTATCAAATTGAACTCCTGAAAAAGATAGATTAAATTTATTATCAGTGAATTAGACTAGACTAGAAAAGTATCAGTTTATTCACATACTGAGGACCGGTTTATCAATGCAGGGTCAAATGTCCGTGGTAGCTAACCCCGGATCAAAGTGAGTCAAACTGGCAACCGTTTATTCACTACGTTTTAAGCATTTGTATGTTTTTGTAAAAAAATCACCTGACAGTGACAGCAACGAGCAACAACGATAGCCCAGACGGCAGAGAACATTATAGTGAAACCTACAAAAACTTGCAAAATGAATAATTTTTTTAATGAGTTCGTGAAAGTGTATAGAATATGAAAAGTTTACATTCAGCTCGGATGTAGAACATAAAAAAAAGTGAAAAAAAATTTCTTTTTCATCAGGGTAGGAAAAAATTAAAATACAGGTGGATAGACCACGTGTTTCTGAACAAAAAATGTCCTAATAAAATTTATCGCTAAAGCCACGGTATTCCTGGAAAAAATAGTGAAGTAACTTTGTCACTCTGCTTAGCCAAGCACACGGTTAAACGCATACTATGGAACCTCTAAATATTCTTAGCAGTTCTAACAAGTAAAATAAAGCTTTTTTCTCTTTCTGATTACGCATTTTTAACATTTTTCTTAGTGAATAGGAGGATGAATATGGAGGTAAAATATATAATGGGGAATTTCAGCAATTTTTTTTTTAATTCAAAAATGAGTTCTTTAGATTAAAAGAAGAGGCCCTTATCTTTTTTTTTTAAGCAATATAAACGTGAAAAAAAATGTTAAAGTTTAGTTATATATTTTATGACGTATGTAAACATAATAATAATAATAACTTTATTGTCGTATCATCTTATAAAGATATTGACAACGTCATATATTACGTATAAAAGATAGAATAGCAATAATTAATAGACAAGTATAACAGTAATAAACACTAAACGTAAAATCTTATGAATTAAATGATTAAAATAAATAAATAAAAATAAAACAGAGGTAACATATTCAAGGTGCGCAGCTAAAAATGTAAAAAACAATGAGATAATGCAGTTTAAACTACTTATTGTAGTATTCTTGGATAGAGTAAAAACAGTTGTCGAGAAGGTAGCCCTTTACATATTTTACTTCCACGTCCAGTGGAAGTATAGTAACGACAAAAAATTTTTAAAAATTTTTATTGTCCAAATAGGCTTAAAATGTCATGAAACGTCGAGATTTTAACTTTGAGCGAAAAAAAATTTCTGTCTGTCTGTCGGTCTGTCTGTAACTTTTTTTTGTGCGCACGTTTACTCTGGAACCGTTTGAGATATTGACTTGAAGTTTGGTACACATATGTACTTTAACGAGATCTAGAACTAGATTATATTTTCATCTTGTTCCGTCGAAGGGTTTGGGGGGGGTAAATTGGGGTAAATTTGGGGTAAATAGGTCAATCAAGCAGGTAAGAGTCCATAAAATTGGTATTTAGTATATACAAGAGAAGCTAAGGTCTCAAAAAAATTTTTGGCATTAGCCACCCCCACCCCCTTATTAAAGGGAATGAAAAAAAAGTGATTTTGTGTATGTACAGGAACCTGAAACCTCAAAATATTTTTTTACTTCATCCACCCCCCACTATCACCCCCACCCCACTACCGATGTGGGGTATCGTTTTATGGGTTTTTGGGGTAGAGGATTTCAAATATTATATTATTAAAGTTCCATAAACAATTATTTTCATATACAAAGAAGGAGTGATTCCTTGGGCAGCGGTTTTTTAAATTTGCTTACCGAGTTAATGTGCTTAAAAGAGTTAGGTAGATGATTGTATATATCACTACAGAAGTAATAAGGGCTTTTTTTTTACATAGACAAATTAATGTTTGAAACATAAATGTTACTATTTGACCTAGTGTCATGATGATGTACCGAGTTATTTTGTGGAAACTTTCCTTGGTTCATTTTTACAAAAATTAGCGCTTGGTAAATGACTATACAAGGGAGTGGCAAAATATGATGTATTTTGAAAATGGGCTAACATGATTCAAGTGGACCCATAGAAAAAATCTTGCATATTATTCTTTTTTGTATCACAAAAATTCGATTAAGTTCAGTTGTCTGGCCCTAGTAAAGTACTATATAGTTTAGTTGTGAGTAAGCCAAGGCATAATAGACATTCATTAGGTTTTTAATATCTAAGATGTTTTTAAGATTAACAATAGCAAAGTACGCACTATTTAATTTACTGACCACAAAGCCAACATGTTCATCCCAAATTAATTAATGGTCGATGTAGAGACCCAAGAATTTGCAATTGTCTACTCTTTTTAGCAAAGTGTCATTGAGTTTTAGTGTAAGTTCTGGAATTTTACGTCTTTTAGAGAAAATCATATAATGCGTTTTTGATGGATTAAGAATAAGCTTGTTTTTGTTGCACCAGGTTACAAATTCAGAAAGCAATATTTGTGCATTGTTCGCGAGTTCATTTTCTGACGAGGCCGATAATGCAATAGTGGCGTCATCTGCATACAAAATCAATTGCATATTACCTGTATTGCCTATATACTTTTCCAGATCATTGATAAATAGCGTGAATAGAAGTGGAGATAGAACGCTGCCCTGAGGTACACCATATTTCAACTCTCTCAAATCCGATAATTCTTGACCGATTCTAACTCTTACTTTACGGTTACTTAGAAAAGACTTAATCCAATCATTCGTGCAGCCTCTAATGCCCATAAAGTATAATTTTTTCACCAGATATTCAGCATCCACACATTCAAAAGCACGTGTGAGATCAAAGAACAGGGCTAAGGTGTAATTATGTCTGTCTAATGACTTATAGACAAATTCAACAAGTTCGAAAGGCATGTTGGTTTATTGACAATATTTTATTTTTAGTTAAAAAGGATTCAAGTCGGTTACCAACAATTTTTTCAAGAATTTTTGAGAAAGTCATTAAGCCATAGTTAAAAAATTTTAGGCTTACTATAAAAAGAATACCTACCCTGGCCAAGGAGTTGAGAAGAAGAAGATAACCTAAAATTCATAATTGTCATCGGAATTTTAATTGCTGTCAGTCTCGTCTCGGTCAGTGTCGTTTCTATTTATAAGCTTTTTAACAGCGACAAGTGTCAGTCTGTGGCAGAAAATAACATGAAAGTAGATACAATTACGCAGTAACAAAACGTTTAGTGACTTTTTGAGACCAAAACTTATGAGGCTTTAAAAAATACAACGAACTGAAAATAATTGTTTAAAATATTACTGGTAAGTTCTGAATATATTATATTTTCATACTAATACTTGTTTTTAAATATTTAGACTGAACTGAAATTCCCCATTATGAACGCATACACAGACACCACACATAGCCGCTGAATCGCTCGCATGAATTTTTAAGTGTCTTTATTGTACTGTATTTATTACAGGTACACCCATCCACATTTCAGCTATAGCCGATGGATTCCTTATGCATTTGTTAATGTATTGGAAAAGTTCCAGAATTTATATTCAAAACAATCAAAGATTCATAGTTATAAGGATAAGATCGTGAAAATCGCAATTTCTTATCATGATCTGATTGATCATATTTTCGAAAAAATGCATACAAGTAAACGATTTTGTTTCAACATTCGAAAAGTATACATTTTTTCCAAAATAGTAATATTTTATTTTTTCCAATGGGTCAAGTTCTCGGCAAGTTACAGCCTCCAATATATATATTTATCAAGAGAATCATCAAGCAAGGAAATTAAAATGATTTGAGATGTACTTTTTTGTGAATCCACGTTACTACAACTTAATAAACCTTAATAATAATAATCTAAATACAATTTTTTCAACCAAAACTAATTTTTATTTGTAAAACGGATTCCCAAATCAAAAAAATCTATTCTTCATTTTTTGTTCAGAATAATGCATTGTACTAGACTGAATTGATTTTATTAACAAAATAAGAAAAAAAAAGTATACAGAGGTGTTGCGATCTTAAGTGGGTCACACTGTATATTTTTTTTTCTTATTTTGTTATAAAATCAATTCAGTCTAGTACAATGCATTATTCTGAACAAAAAATGAAGAATAGATTTTTTTGATTTGGGAATCCGTTTTACAAATAAAAATTAATTTTGGTTAAAAAAAATTGTATTTTTGACAGCCACTATCTCAAACACCTTTGTACCCACTACGATGCAATCTTGTACAAAGAGGTTTCTAAAGGTGCTGATTAAGAATACCTTAGTATTTTTTTTTCTAAAAAAATCCCTAATACTTTTTTTTGAAAAATCGGCTTTTGAAACCCCTTAAAATCGCACGCTACTGACATATATCACATATTACCAAGTTCAAAGAATCACCTTATCGATCTTTTCTTACCACCAAAATTTGAAGTTAATCAAGCATCAATTAACGGGTATACAGGAGTGTTGCGATCTTAAGTGGGTCACACTGTATCCATCTATATACTAAATGTAAAAGACCTTTCAAAAAATTTCGTTTTATGAACTGGAGGTGTCAGAATACCCTTATGTTTTAAATTTAAATTGTGCACGTCAGTACGAAATGTAATATTTCTAAACGAATAAGAGGGAGTGTTAGAAATTATGATTTTATGATAATGTACAACAGTGTAAAATTCGTCGCTGCTTCATGTTCAGCCAGTTAGTTACTCATGAAGTGTACATACCTTTTAACAGTTCCCAGAAGAAAGAATTTTTTTAAAGGGCTTTCATTTTTTCTATATTTTTTATTACGAGTTTGAGTTATTGAAATCGGGCGTGATAATATAAGTATATTTTTCCCATCCATCCTTTGCTTGTATTGTTTAAAACAAAAAAACATCGGAAAGCTACAATTTCCATCTTTTAAATGAATCAACACTCATATAGATTGAACAAATTCTGATTTAGTGACATGTAATTCAGTGCGTCGGTGTCACAGTCATGACACCGCGCGCGCGCGCATGGATCTCGCTCCAAGTAATAACGCTACTTGACTATTTTTTTCCGGGAATACCGAGGCTTTAGCGATAAATTTTATTCATAAACACGTGATCTATCCATCTGTAGTTTTTATTTTTCCTACCTTGACTTAATTTCAAAATTTTGAAAAAATGGATGAAAAAAATTTTGTTCAATTTTTTTTTATGTTCTGCATCCGAGCGAAATGTAGGTACTTTTCACGAACTCATAAAAAAAAAATTATTCATTTTGCAAGTTTTTGGAGGTAAATACCTTTAACGACTGGGCTCTAGATGTTATGCATGTAAACTATTATGAAAAATTTAAAATAAAAATATTTGTTATTTTCCCTAAAAAACGAGCAAGCTTTTTGAACAAAATTTTGAACTTCATAAAAAAAACTGTCATTTGGTCATAATAATACTATATTATTTTAAACTTACATCCTTTGCATTTTTGTAAAATGCATTTTTTTATCAAAAGAACTATATCCAGCCAAATACTTTTATCATCTGTTAAACCTTTCACTGCGGCCGCCGTAAGGCTTTGCGGATTTGTACGTCTCCCGCAACTAACATATGAATCACGTTCGCGGATGTGAACGTTTCCCGCATTGATGCGTTTAATTGTATTCAAAATGTTACATGTAATATTGTAAAATGTCACACATTTTACAGATTTCTAAATAAACTTTGTTTTAGAATTAAGCATTTATTATAAAAACAGAAAATAGAAAATAGTGAATATATAAAAACATAAAGAGCATTTTTTTTGTGAGTGTGTCAAATTGAAGTTTAGTACATATTATAAACATATTGACATATGGATTTGGTCGGTTCCCGCATTTAAGTATGCCTCCATCCTCGCGTAATTAGCCAGTTCCCGCAGTGAAAGGGTTAAAAGTGCTTCAAAAACAAACAATTAAAAAAAAAATCGACCCTACATTTATTAGAAGTTGAGACATTGTATCTTTTATGTTTCATGCATTTATTTCCATACATAAACAGTGTCTCACTTTTCACTGCAACACCTTCATAGCTTCGTTATTAGTCATGCAATTTCAACCTAATTTGGATCAGTATATCAAAGACCTTTACTGTATCTTTTTTGAGTAAAATAAAACTTATTTCAGTCATTGACGGGCATGCATTTTTAGTATGAAAAAAAGAGTCGATTTTTCGAGAACTCATATTAGGCATTTTTACTTAAAAATTAAAGTAATATTTAGAACCTGCTTAGAATCCCTACATCCGAAATTTAACATTTTCAATTATGGTTTTCGAATTACGACCCCCTTAAATTTACATTTCTCAAATATTAAATAATTAATAACTTAGAAATAAATTGTTTTTTGAAAAAACGTAATTTTCTATTTACAAATTCGTGTTCTACCACCCAGTACTTTAAAATTTCGTAGGCCAAGAATTTTATTTAAAAAATGACCAAAAATTTTGAACCTGTAAATTATTCGGGCATTAAGGATTGTCTAATTTGAAAGTATCAATGATAGTGGATGATAGAGAAAGCGATTTTAAATAGAAAATGAGGAATGACTTTTTTTGAAAAGCAATTCTTTTCCAAGTTATTATACTCTTCGCAAAAACGAAGAGTATATTGTATTTGATCGGCACATTTCTAAATCAGTAAATATCGCTCGTAGAGAAAAAATTTTTATATCGTTATGTTAGTGAACGAATTCTGAACAACTTTCAAAATGTCCGCCTGTCTGTCCGTCCGTCCGTCACGTTTCTTGTATGCACGATAACTCAAGAAAGAAAAATCCGATTGTATTGAAATTTGGAGAGTAACTTAGTGTTAGCTAGAGGAAGAACCCTATTGTTTTTTAACAAAATAGATTGGTAAATAAAAAAGTTATTAGTAATTTAAAATTTAAAAAAATATTTTTTACATTTTTTTATGGTTTGTAATAAATAGAAACCTTGCGAAATGTTATTTCCTATCACTATTTTTTTTTAAATACATTTTACTAATGTGTGTTTCCTAATAGTCACAATAAATTTTCTAATGGTATATATTACACTCATTAACAATTTTAGTAATAAGAAATGGTGGTGTAGCGGCAAGAGTTTCGTCTCGCAATCCAAGGGTCCCGGGTTCGATCCCTCACATCGTGATTTTTTTTTTCATATATTTTTTTTTTCACAACAAAGTTGGTATCACAAAATTTAGAATGTCCAAAAACTAGCATTATTTACAAGAAAAATGCGAAGAGTATCTTATAGAATGTGTAACAATTATATAAAAAGCTCAGTAAATCGGCGAAGAGTATAATGCTTCCTCTAGTTAATTATTTAGTATTTGAAAAATGTAATTTTAAAAGGGCCATAATTCGAAAACCATACATCAAAATGTTGTTAAATTTTGAATATACAGTTTATAGAAAAATCGACCACTATATTCTTAATAAAAATGCACGACAATAACTAAAATAAGTTTTGTTTTACTAAAAAAACGGCATAATAAAGGTCTTTTACTGATCCAAATTTGGTTGAAATCGGATGGCTATTAATATCTGAGATATGGAGGGCCATTAAAAGTGGAACATACTGTATATGAAATAAAGGAGTCTCGATTCAAAATATAATTTTTATCAGTGTATGCATTAATTGTAACGAATAGTTATTTTTCCCACACAGCTATTATTTACTGCAACTGAAAATAATCAAGTTCTATTCAGACTACAACTAGACCTACCTGAACAAAGAATATAAAATGTTTGAAAGACGTATTCAAATGTGCCTCTTCACCAAGTTGAACAACCTCACTAAAATGTTGATGGTAAATGTGGGCATAAACTCTAAACAGCCTCTTCAAAATGGTCTTTGCAATGGATTGGAAATTTTTCGGAAAAGGAACACCTAAAAATCCCCTCGTTAAAATCCAATTACCACAAATTAAATAGAGCATGACTAAAGCATTATTTAAAGTCAACAACCATTAAACAATTAAATGGTGAAACCAAGCAAGCTTTCTTTAGAAAATACATGAGTAAAAGCAGTTACCTATTTTTGAAGGGAATAAAGTTTCGTCATCTAGTTGGTCCTGAACCCAGGTCATCAAGTAATCAATATACTTCGGGGCAGAACATTTTATAGGTTTTTTGACTGTATGCCCATCTGCCCAATGGTACTCGTATTTAGGACCTGCAGACATTATAGGACAACTGTCTTCTGTGCAAAATTCGGTTATTGTCCCATAAAGCATGTTTATTTGGTTGAAAAAATCCACAGCTTAAACAAACGACTATCAGTTGTACTTACAGAAATGATATATAAATATTTGCAAGATCTAGATGACTAAAGTACAAATACGACGTTTAAAAACAACTGAAAACTTACTGTTCACAGCCACCCATTCATTTAAATCTTCTCCTTCGGGAAGCATCACAGCTAATCGTAAATTTCCTGAACCTAATGTTGCAGCAGCATGTTTCATTAACTCATACTGATGTGTTCCTTCTGGTATATTCTTTTTTGGTTTAAAAGTTTTAGAAGAGCGGCTTCCACTAAAAAGAGATATTTATAAAAGTGATTGTCAAAATAGATGATGTTTAAAAATAGATTGGTAATGAAAAGTAAGAACACAAATACTCACAACAGGAAGCTCATTTTAAGCGTTTATTATAAACGTACGAGACAATCACTTTTTTACAAATAGCACTAATTTTTTAACAACTTTTTGCACTACTTTATAACAATAAAACTTTCGTCAATGACCTTAACAAAATACAGATGTTTTAGTCATCCATGAATAAAAAATTTTAACAGCTTCTACCAATATTACAGACATAAAGTTCCCCAACTGATATCATTACGAGGACACTTCAATATGTTCAATTGATGGTAAGGGCACAGAAGACCTATACCAGAAGCGTCACTGGCGGCGGAACCTTTGATGTTTTATTGGTAAATTAGGGCGACCTTCAGCCATCTTGTCGGTGGTATTATTGTCAACCTATAAATCCGCACTTTTCTAAATTCACCGCTGGACGCATTGGTAGATAAAATTCGAAGCTGATTGGCTTTGTTTTTCAAAATAGCCAATCATATAATGTTATTGCTTACCGGTGCGCTCCACCGGTGAATTTAGAAACCTGCGGAATTATAGGCTGACAATAATACCACCGAAATATGACATATGCCATAAAAATTCAATATTGGCGGGAAGGCCAGAGAGTCGTTTCTGGTAAGCTGTGGTAAGCATGGGCGCAGCCAGGGGGGGAGCCATGCCCCCCCCTCCCCAAGCCATCTTCCATGAGCCAAAAAATAAAGAAGCATAATCTCTATCAGTACAAAGCAGTATCCAAATTATCCCTTGAAATAAATATTTTGTAATTAATGCCAATATTATCTAGTAGAGGAATCTACTACTCATCCTCTGAGGAGGCCGGTTCTATTGCCCCCCCCCCAGCTGAATTTTCTGGCTGCGCCACTGGTGGTAAGGGCACAGAACAGAAGACCAGAGGACAGAACCCCCACCCCACTTACTGTAGGGGTGACCTTCGGCCATGTTTTTGGTAGTATTTATGTATAAAACCAAGGAATAAATTTCTTCAGCCAATTTTAAGGTAAAGGAAGTCACACGACACTACACAAAAATAAATTTACGTGTTGGGCTTTCTGAAAGTTAATGCGTTCCTTCGAGGTTTACTACAATGATTACTTTTTTATCAAAAACATGGCGGATACGATATCGATACAGTCCTAATTCTGATGAAAGGCTTCACTGTTAGATCTGTGATCTGTCCTAGACAAACATTTTTAATAAAAATTCCAGGCGATGAGGACTAACTAGGTGCTTTCTTTGTAGTTACAGAAATATTCAGTAGATGACAGCAGAGGCAAATCCTCATGGATTATTAGCAAATAATTTTTTTAAAGTATTTGCAGTCTTTAAGAATGAAAAAATGTATGTGCTCTTTAAGAAGCTACTGCACTGGGACACACAGTATTTAAAATCCATTATTCGTTGCATACATTTAAACAATACTAGAAAAATGTGTGCACAACGTTCACAGCTGACAAAATCGATTCCAGGCTGGGGATTTTGGCGGCGTTACTGAACAAAAAGCTGCACTCTAATATGTGCTTAAATATCAATTGGTGTCTAAATATGATTGTACAAACCCAAGAAGGATAAACAGGAAGAAGTGTTCATGCAATCATCACAATAATTGTGACACAAAGACAGCCAGCATTTTTTGGCGTCACTATACACAATATTTAACACATTGAACCATACTACATGTACATACTACATAATGGAACTCTCACTGGATACACCTACTCGGCGTAGAAGGAAAGGGAAATGATAAGACCCATATTGCAATACAATGCCGCAGACAATGCTAGCTAACGGGGCTTATCCCCTTATAGCACACGATGTCCGCCGCACGTCTGTTTTATGTCCATTTAATGTACTGACGTCCATAGACATAAATTGGGCGTCTACCGGACGTCTATCATCGGATTTTCTTTGAAAACGTACGGAATGGACGTCCTCTGAATGTCCATTTTATGTACGCGGAGTATGTACATTTTATGTCCATATAGGGACAGGAGATGGACGTCCATTTCTTGTCCGTTGATTTAATATTATATTTTTGTAATAAATGATATCTCCATACCGCTTTCTCTCCAACACGTTTCCGAGATATGTGTATGTACCAGCGAATACCACACTGAATGGAAAGAAGAGTTGGGAATAGGTCGGAGTGAACGGTTGTGCGTCTGAAACTCTCCCACTTAAAAACGTTAAAAAACCCGGTAAAACTGCGTTAAATTTGCTTAGGTGAATTGTAGCTTAAGAAATTTTGATTAAATTGATGAGTCATAACAAAAGAACAAAGTCGAAATATAATTAAATTTTGAAATAACTAAGAGAGAGTTATTTAGTGGCAATCAGTGTGGTGTATAAAGAAACGAGCTTAAGGAAACGAATATATAAACACGACCCGCACCCAGGCATATAAGAGATAATTACATTTTAGTTTATTTATATCTTAATGACTACAAGTGTCTGCCCTACAAAACCATTGAAAAATCGACATCTATCGACAAATTTATGAGAGCAGTAAATTATTGAAATATGGCCAAATAAATTGTTTTTAATCATTATAAAAATATTCAAATGAATTTAATTTAAATTATATCCGAAATAATCAATAACGTATCGTAAAATATGGTCATATATATTTCTTTCTCTCAAATAATTATTTTTTTCATAATTATTAAAAGTACTCAAACGAATTTAATTTGGATTAAACCCGAAATAATCAATGAGACATTGTTGATATACGGCGCCAAAATTGAATTCTCAGATTCTCACAGCACTTCAACGGAGGCATGCGTGGTGCAGGCTTCTTTCAGAAATATGGTATTTTCTAAGGAACATACACATACGCCGATGATCTCCTAATCGCCGCAGGACCAGGTGCGTACGCAGGGGGGCAAGGGGGGTAACTGACCCCCCCCCAGGCGCGGCGTGGTTTAAGAAGTTTGGCATAGTGACAATTATTTCATATCTGTTTTTGCATACCAAATATTAATTTAAATTCGTTTTTAAGCATATGCCAAAAAAAAAGTGAGGTTTTAAGTTCCACTGTGCTATGTTGTGTATATTTGGTTCCCCCTGGTCGCCCTCCCCCTAGGCGCGGCGCGGTTAAGAATTTTTGGGATAGACTCAGAAGAAGAAGATTTATAGAAGCAGAAAAACAAAAATAGGAGCATAAACAGCAGCGACACAACGCGGCAATATATATAACAAAAAGACCCAGAAGAGGTAGAAGTCCAGAACCAAAAATACAAAAAAGGGAGCTTAAACGCTCCTTCACGACACAATGCGGTAACACATCTCACAAATACTTACACCTACACCTCCTTCCTACACCTACACCTCCTACCTACACCTCCCATCCCACCATACGCCATGTGGCACTCGCTGCTGACCCTAGTCCAACCCAACGTGGACGTAGCAGGCCCAGCTGGGAGTGGCCGAAATGCCTACCGCACGCTGGTAAATTAATCAAATCAATCAATACCAGCGAATACCATACTGTGAAAGTCCAACATATGTGCCTCAACAGACGTCATCTTATGTACACACATTTTAGGTCCGTATATGGACAGTAGGCAGGACGTCTATTTAATATAAAAACAAAAAAACGTTAACAAAACTGGTTTCTCATATTTACAATGTTTTTGTTTATATTTGACCGTTATTTCTGTAAAATTTCTAGTTTATTTTTTGTAGTAATTTGTCATTAATAATTAAATTTTAACCTTTTTTTGTAAATTATTATTATTAATGGTATTATTTGATACTAAACATTCATTAAACATTCAAATACTTTCTACATTTTGAAATAAATAGCTAGGTTAGTGGCCGAGTGAGAAAGCATTGATTTGAGGTCGGCGGTTCGATTTCCACATTCCGTTTTTTTTTAATAATTGGGACGTACGAATATTGTCGAAAGTTGTAACATTTAGACGTTCCTCGGTTGTCCGTAGGATGTACTTTGAACCAAAAATGAACGCTCATCGGATGTCCTGTATGTCCGTCGAGGACGTCCTTCGGATATCCATAGGACAATTTTGTGCTATTAGAGTCGTTTCCATCTATTTCTAACGGTCACGCAGTTATCATTCCATTATGTAGTAGAGTTCACTGATTTAATAATATATGACTGAAAGAAACTGACGAGAAATTTTATTTGATTTATGTTGTGTTTGTGCATTTTTACCTGGTGTTTGTAATGTATGCTTTTAGTGTTAATTTGATTACTTAGACCGTTAACAGCCAGTTTCACAATCGTTGGTTAACTAATGGTTAGGATTTGACCAATAGTTTATTATAAAAATCTGTGATATTAACAGCCAGTTTTACAATTTTTTGCTAATTAATAGTTAAGACTTGACTAATGATTTATTACTATCAAGGTAAAAATGTCTGGTAACGTTGTGTTTGCTAATAATTATAACTTTCAGGTTCTGGTTAGTCAACCAAAAAGATAACCAACAATTGTGAAACTGGCTGTTGTAAGTATTAAATATTTTTATTTGACATTTAAATATTCGTATTTTGGCGTCATTATGCCTATGTTTTGATTGGCTCTCGCTTTATGAGCACTCCTTGGTACGCACCAACTTGATAGCCAATTAGCTGTTGATGCCTGGTAATGTTTTACATTACCCATTACCCTCGTATCTCGTAAGAACATTTAAGGTGAGGTTGGTATACTGCATATCTGACAGTTTTAACGATTGTTTACGTTTTGACATTTCGAAAAATTAATAGTAGAAAAAAATGGCAACAAAATCTGTAGCGACAGCAACAGTCAGGGCAGTTAAAAGAAAATTATTACCTACCAGGGCAGCATTAGTTTTAGTTAGTAAAATTTTTTATTTCTATTTAAATTAGTTATATAAATGTACATAACCTTAAATATAGATTCGTTATTTTTCTTTAGACTCCGTCTGCCGTGAATCGAATAAAAACTATTTTAAAAGACAGAGATGAATACGTAAGTAGAAATAATAATCAGACAAAAACGAATTTTAATTAGCATTTTTGCAGATAGGGTTAAAAATTGGTGTTCGTCAAAGAGGTTGCAATGGTTTATCGTATACTCTCGATTATGCAGAAAAAAAAGGTAAAGAAAACAAAATTGTTAAACACTTGTATAATTGCTTGTTATTTTCTAGACAAAATGGATGAGGAAGTCATACAAGACGGGGTAAGAGTTTTTATTGATAAAAAAGCTCAACTTACATTACTTGGGACTGAAATGGACTACGTAGAAAATAAACTGAGTTCGGAATTTGTTTTTAATAATCCAAATATCAAAGGAACGTGCGGATGCGGAGAATCGTTTAGCGTGTAGATTAATTCTCTACTCTAGTCACTGTTGTAAATAGATCTTATTTATTTTTCTTGAAGATATTATGTAGTACAATTGTCTTTAAACAAATTAAAAAAATATATAATAAAAAAGAGTATCTTTATTGTCCTAAAATTGATAATACATAATAAATATATAACGTAAAGGAATGATAAAAGAAATATAACAAATTTTAAACCAGCAGAATTATAGTCAGCATAATTTAATTAATCAATTTAAATCCTTTTTGGATCATGTCATTTTCGCTATAAAAGTTTAGGCTGCAATTTTAAAGCAGTAATGTCAAGTATCTTCGGACCATTTTCTCTTGGAGGGTAAGGGGCTTTGGGAACGTGTTCAATGTCTTTAGGCTTTCGTTCTGGAAAAAAGTTAGTTGTATTAAAATAACAAACAAACAAAATAAATTTTTAGAACACTTAAAAACGTTATCAAAATAAAATATAAAATGTTCATGTTTTACCCACACCACGCCACAATAACTGCAAATTAAACTCTAATTGAATAGGTTGTGATCATCATTATCAGATAATAGATATGCTTTTAGAGGGCAGAATATTTACTAGTGAAATATTTTTGTCGAACTCCACTATACGCTTTCTTAAATATATTAGTGGAAGTAAGGAGTCGGTATTTTCGCTAAAAAGTGCAAAATTTTTGGACACTAATAGGGTGAAAAAAGTTTTTAGTCATGCGCACCCCCTGAAACGGCCAAAAACCACCTCTTCTTGCTTATTTCTCATATAACAGCTTGGCATCGACTATTTTTCAGGGATTCTTTATTTTTTCATGGGGATATAACAGATGGTGAAAGGCAATGTCAGGTAGTAGACCGCAACCGCCCTTGGGGTGAAATCTACGATCAGGGGGTGTAAAATTGCTTCTTTTTTTTTGTTAAAGACGTTTACTCCCCGTTTTCGAGGACGTTGATCAAGAAAAAAATTGTTCGACCCTTTCTTCACCATTAAACTGTCGGAAACCACCCCTTTCATGATTATAATAATAATAATAGGTAGTGACTTGGCTGATATTAGGGACTTGTACTATCATTTTATTTGTTTTTGCCGCCTTTACTGTTTTCTGGGTATATCATGTGTCCTCAAGGTATCCGTAGTCAGAGGTTGAAGACAATGAACCGAGTGTTTGCTCTGAGGAAGCCTACAGCATTATGTATTTATGAACGGTCTACAGTTCATCTCAAACTTATAGCAACATGAGGCCCAATGTTTCAATGTAAAGTTAAGCACTTTATCCTACAAATAAATTAGCTAGAAATTTAGAATATGCTTTTATTAAACACTTTAATATTGCAACTTCATATTCTAACCATCTAGCTAATTTATTTGTAGGATAAAGTGCTTAACTTTGCATGGAAACACTGGGCCTCATGTTGCTATAAGTTTGAGATGAACTATATGAATAGATAGATATTATTCTATAGTTGTCTTCAGATCTACTCTGCACTTAAAAAATGTCGGCATCTTTGATCTTACCGCACCGACGAAGACGCCGACATTTTTTACACGCATAAAAGTGTGTAGTCAACTATACCAAAATAGTTGTGCCACAAGATTGTACTTACCATTGGTGGTAGGAATTAGATTGTACTTCCTCATATACTGAACACTGGCAAAGGAAAACTCCGGTCGTGCATTGATGATACCAGGACTATCATCTTGTGAAACTGGTGCGGACTGAGCTTTCTTATAAGAAATCTTCGCCAACTGCTCATCTGGCAAATATTTCATTAAGAGCTGTTTGACGGCAAAGCTTATTTCTGTCGGGCTGTAGTCCTTACTGTCATTTTCCGAACTACAAAATATTAATTTTTTTAACACTATTCATTCACCATTTCGTCACTTGGGTAGAAACTATTTTAAAAATGTGTAAAAATGAGTCTTAAGAGATCTTTTTACTTTACTAGTGTAGTGACTTGCGTCTCGAAAATGTCTCGATACCTCCACTTCCACTTTGTTAATTCCATGAAGTAATATTCTAGTAGATTTATTTTATATACTATTTTTAAACGACTTCAAAAAATTTACAAAAGAAGTAGGTTCTCAATTCGATCCGGTGTAAAAATGAACAAATAACGAATTCAAACGTATTTTTAACCGACTTCAATGTCCAATAAGCTGGGAGACGGTGTTTCATTCCACAATTTTTTGAAAAAAAAAATTTGTATTAGAAATTTATGATACACAGTTTCAATAAGTGTGATATTAACGTAATAATTCTATTTACCTAGTTGAATCGTCACTGTCATTCATCGGTCCAATGGTTACACCAATATTCCTTAAATGTTTCAAAGTGGCTTCCTTAACTCTACTCATCGTTTTGTCCCTGTCTTTGTTGGTGACTGCACCATTCTTTACTACCTCTTTTCCAAGGTCTTCTTTTGCCTGTGCCTTTTTCAAGATGTTGTTAACTTGCCCCTAATAAAAATATATACTTGTTAGACGAAAATATCTGACAGGCCATACCATTACTTCACAAAGAGCTTATCTGGAGATAATGCTATGGAACAATAAGCAGTTAGCTCGCTCATTGTAAAGGTTTTAAATGTGTATTTCAACCAAAATTAAACTTATCTAGTAAACAGATACACATTATGTTGTCATTATGTTGAGAATTTTTTTTACTCAGCATATTATTTCAGATATGAAGATTATTCCAACATAAATGTTGACTGTAACAAGTTTTATGATAAAGGGCATAGTATCTTGGATATCCATGTGTCACTATATAAAAATAAAAAATGTAAGCACCCAGAGTGGTGCATTTCTGCATTGTCAACCATATAAAATAAAAAAAATAAACACAGGTTAAAGTATAAAAAATCCTCAGAATTTCTAAAAAGCAACGCTCAATAATTCTAGGTAGGATAACAATAATAACAATAATAATAATAATTCTTTATTTTCAATTAATTGTACAAAGGAGAAAATAATACAAGTAATTGTAGAGAGCGTCAGGATAAGAACAAACAATACATGCATGAAGTTATATAATATAAATACAAATATCACATACACAACAATTATTGTATATAACATCATTGCACAATATATACGACTTAGGGTGGCCCATCTCTATAGGGGGTGAATTTTTTTTGCGTATTTTTTAAGTCTCACCCCACGAAAATATACTATTATACTAGGAATAATTTATGTCAAAGTTTCAGATAATTCGGTGAACGGTAACCCGTGCCGCATTCAGGTAGAAATTTGTAGATAAGATCTTATTACGGTAATACACTTAAATTTTACTTAAAATACAAATATCTACCTCTTTTCTCATAATGTTTTATTGGTGTAATTATCTCCTAGAAATTATTTGTTTTGGAAGTTTGGAAATATAATGCACCTACGGTAGGTTTTTATGTCAGTTTGCAATTGTGTTTTACAGTGGTGACATTATAAGTTGTAGCATACGTTCCTTTTTGAAAAAACATTTAACGATGGCTGATGTTAGATCCTTACGAAAGGATACTTTCATTTACTTAGTTGGACACTATTCGTCACAAATCATTGGTAATAAATTGCCGTCTAATAGACAAGTATTACAAGTGCTCTTTTATAACATTCGTAAAGTGAAGCTAAGTGTACATGAAAGTGCTAAATTAACAATAAAAGAGGTGTCAGTTTTTTGGGATAAAGCTCGCATTCCGACACGTCAGGATTTTCATTGTGTTAAACATCTAGATAAACTTTATGCAGAGTGGAGGAACTTACAAAAATCGGCTAAAAGGGCCAGTGCGGGAGGTAAAGAAAAAAATTTCGTTGAAAAATTGGACGATCTCTTTGACATTTCTCATGCAAATGCATTGGAGTTGATGAAAATAGATGAAGATAAACAGTTTTTAATTAACCAAAGAAAAAAGGGACGTCCTGGATTTATGCATGGTATTGATTACCAACTTGCTTCTCAAGAAAAATCAGCTGAGGAGAAATTACAGAAATTATCCGAACGAATGCAACGAAGTCAACAAGAAAAAGCTAGATTAGAGGAAACAGTCACCTGTCCATCATCAAGTAGTAATTCAGCCGACTCCAACGAAAATGAAGATGAAATAATCGAAGCCCAAGAAGAGTTGTTACAAGACCAGTCTGGCCCGTCACAAAAAAGAGGAGATTGTATGGAACATGTAACATCATCACACCAAAAATAGCCGCTGCATTTGATGCTTGCAAAATAAGAGACAGGTATGAAGTCCATATTATGACGGCAGTAGCAGAAGCACTAGGACATGACACCACATCTTTGCCCATCAGCAGAACCACACTTCAGCGCTCTAGACAACGCATCCGCGAAGAAAGATCTGAAATATTAAAAACTGCCTTCGGTAATTCTGAATTGCCGGCCCCAGTCATCCATTGGGATGGAAAACTTTTACCTTCTCTCACTGGAATGGGAAATATCGATAGACTTGCTATCTTAGTTACTAGTGGAGATATTGAACAACTACTTGGAGTACCAGCTTTGCCCAATTCAACTGGAAGAGAACAGACTGAAGCAGTTTATGATGTGCTTTGTGAATGGAATTTGGACGAAAAGGTAATAGCTTTGTGTTGTGATACAACAGCATCAAATATGGGTTATATAAATGGGGCAGCCACACTATTGCAACAAAAATTAGAATGAGATATTCTATATTTTCCTTGTAGACATCATATTTTTGAAGTGGTTTTGAGAAGTGTGTTTGACACAAAAATGCTTTCCTCATCTGGTCCAAATGTGCCACTATTTAAACGTTTTAGGGAATTTTGGCCTAAAATAGATCAAAATAAACTAAAAACTGGATTTCAGGTATCAAAAATTAAACACATTTTACAACCAGTTAAAGCCGAAATTGTAAAATTTCTAAATGGAGCTTTAACTTTGCAACAGCCTCGTGATGATTATAAAGAATTTTTAATGCTTTCTAAACTTTTTGTTGAAGAAAAGCCCACTCACACGACATTCTATCAACCAGGGGCATTTCATCATGCACGTTGGATGGCCAAAGCCATTTACTGTCTAAAAATATTTTGTTTCCAAGATCAGTTCCAACTAACTAAAAAAGAAAAAATAGGTATTGAAGATATATGTCTCTTTATTGTAAAGGTTTATGTAAAGGCCTGGTTTACAGCGTCATTTGCTAGTAAAGCACCGCTTCATGACTTAGACTTTTGTAAAGAACTCATTAATTATCAAAATATTGACAAAGAAATATCTCAAGCCGCAAGTAGGAAAATAGTGAACCATTTGTAGTACCTTAATTCAGTAAATATTGGCTTATCTTTCTTTGATGACGATATTTCAGTTACCACTAAAAGAGAAATGGTTAAAGCTTTGAATAGGAAAGCACCAAATCAAGAGGGTATTAAACGACTTATGATTAGTAACATTACTGACGTTAAAAACAAGGAAATTCAGGACTTCATATGCGAGAACACTAAACAGTTTTTTCAAAAATTAGGTTTGTCTATGGAATTTTTGGAAAATGATACAACAACATGGAGGGAAAATAAAAGTTATACCCGATGTTTCAATATTGTAAACAAAATTAAAGTTGTAAATGATGCCGCTGAGAGAGGAATCAAACTTATTACTGACTATAATGACATTTTAACAAAAAATGAAGACCAAAAACAGTTTTTACTCCAAGTTGTAAATGATTATAAATCACAGTTTCCAAATGTAAAAAAAGAAACCCTGTCGCATGCTTTGGCCTAGTGCAAAAAATATTGTTTTTATTACTATATGTCTTGTAGATTTAGGATAATATTTGGTACTATGTATTATGAAAAAAACGTTTCATAATAAAATACACAAAGATAAAACGAGAGTTTTATTTCAAAAACTTCTAGTCTAGTTTTCTTAGACTACGAATTTACAGTAGTATGACACATGTCATAGTCACAACAGATAATGTCTTTGATATTTGTATGACTTGATTAGTCATTCTAAAGATAAATGTTGCTGATTAAAAAAAAAAAACAATGCATCAACCAAAGAATGTAAATAATTCCATTTACTTTTATTATTGCATAATAATGCATTCTGCGGCACCCCTTGCCTTCAATTTGCCTCAATAATATTTTGAGGGGACTGTTTTTTCTTCAAATGGAACCATTTGCAGGGGTGAGAAATAAAAAATTTCTATTTCGAAAAAGATGGGCCACCCTAATATACGTGTATAATACACATAAAAACAAAACAAATGCAGTGAAAGGTAACTTAAGTTAAACGTTAATTAAAGAAAAATTCTTCAAGAGAGTAACAGTTTTTATCAATAAGTAAGGTTTTGAGCCTTTTTTTGAAAATAGTGATGTTTTGAGAATATTTTATCTCAGTTGGCAAAGCATTGAATATTGTGCCCCCGTTAAAACAAATACTTTTTTGATAACGTGCTGTTGAATGTTGATTAGGTATAAGACTATTTTTACTTCCACATCCAGTGAAAGTATAGTAACGACAAAAAATTTTTGAAAATTTTTATTGTTCAAATAGGCTTAGAATGTCATGAAACGTCAAGATTTTAAGTTTGAGCGAAAAAAAAATTTCTGTCTAACTTTTTTTTGTACGCAGAGGGCCCAGGATGGAGCCTCGAGGGACACCCTGGGTTACCTTTCTGGTTTCACTTTTGACATCATTGATGAACAACTTGATCTCGATTGTTTAGGTATGATTTTACAAATTTTAATGGCGGCCCTCTAATTTCATACCTGCACAGTTTTTTTAAAAGCAATTGATGGTCTACGCAATCAAAAGCCCGAGAAAAATCAATGAATAGACTTAGCGGGCACATTTTTTTGTCAAGTCCATTTACAATTTCTATATGAAAACTACTTAAGGCCGTATCCACACCCCCATTTTTTGCAAAACCATGTTGTTCTGGTGAGATTATGTTATTACGTATGCAAAAGGTTGCCAGTTGACCATTTATGGCTGACTTGTATATCTTGGAGGAGCTTGATAGTAATGTAATAGCTCGACAATTTTTATACAAGTTGTCGTCACCTTTCTTATATAAAGGACTAACCACTGAGAGCTTTAATTTTTCAGGAAATACTCCTTGTTCAAATGATACCTTTATCAGATATGATAAGGGTTGACAGATAAGATATTTACAATTTTTTAATAAATTAAAATAACATAATAACATCTGATATGATAATCCCCAAATGCTTGTAAAACTACTATTACATATTAATTCGCCTTACAAGAAAGTAACAGTGATAAAGTGGTAGAGCAGTTAATTGACTTATTGAGTGGTACAAACTGTGTTTTGAATACTGTAATTTACAACAAATTGTGCATAAAAGTGTAGGGTATCCAGTCTGCAAATAGGTTTACCAAGACAGGACAAGATTATATAGATAATTCAATAAAACTGCAATTTGCAGTTGTTAAAAAACAAGCATTAATTAAAAGTGGTATACTTTTTGTTTCTTGATAAAGTTTTGAATTTTGATAAGAAATTTAAGCCAGGACCGTACTTAAAAATATTATGGCATGGAGTGTGAAATATGTCTAAAAACTAAAAACCCAAGTAAAGATCTAAAATATCCAGTTTTTCCCTGTGATTCCTGTAGAAGACATATTTGTACAGAATGTTCAGAATTATCTGCCTCAGAAATTAAATGTACGCAGTTACAGAGAAGGCTTTTAAAGTATGCATGTTCCAAATGTAAAAATTATGAAGTGGTGGACTTGCTTTCAAAAACAATTGAAGATAAACAGGCCATTATAGAAGGTAAAGATGACATTATCGCTTTGTTAAAAAATAAAATAGACGCATTAGAAAAGCAAGCTCAGAAGGAGTTCGTGGCTGAAAGTCAAAAGCCACGTTTCTCAGATGTTGTTAAAGCAAAACATGAACCAGTTTTAATCGTAAAGCCGACTAATACGCAAGATAGTGGTGAAACTAAGACTGCGATAAAAACATCAATCAATCCTGGGGAAATAGGTGTTAGTGTATCAAGAATTAGGCAAGCGTCCAAAGGATCTGTAATCATTGAGTGTGAAAATCAATCTGATAGAAATTTATTGAAGAACAAAATCACTGAAAAACTTGGAAATGGATATAATGTTGAAGTACCAAAGATAAGAAGACCTAAAATAAGAGTGGTAAATATAAATAGTGATGAATGTAACACTGAAGATAATGATATATTGGACAAAATTATTAAGCAGAATAAAATAAAAACAGACCAAAGCTTTTATTTAAAAATTATCAAAAAAATAGAAAATAAGAAATACAAAAATACTACGATTGTCTTAGAAGCTGATCCAGAAACTCATACTAATTTACTAAAAAAAGAAAAAATAACAACTGGATGGTCAAGAGGTAGAGTTTTTAATCACTTATATGTAAATCAATGTTTTAACTGTCTGGGTTTTAACCACGTTGCAAAAGACTGTACTAATGCAGCTGCATGTTCTATATGCTCAGAAGATCATAATTATAAGTCATGTAAGTCGAATAATAAAAAGTGTGTGAACTGTGTAAGGGCAAAGACAAAGTTTAACTTGGACTTGGATACCAATCATCTAGCTATCGATAAAGATTGTCCCTGCTACATTCGAGCTGTAAAGAAACTAAACAGTACAATTGATTATCACGAATAGCAATTAAACAAATATACTAGTAACTGTAATGATGATGTTAATCATTTGAGAATCTTTCATCAAAATGTTCAGTGCATAAAAAATAAAATTGAATGTTTTGAAATAGAATTAGAGCAGCAACAAATAGATATTGCCTGTTTTACTGAACATTGGATGAAAGATTCTGAAGTGGATAAAATCTGCTTAAAAGGATATACATTATCTGGAGCTTTTTGTAGATCAAATTTTAAAAATGGTGGAGTTATAATGTATCATAAGTCATCACTAAACGCTAATATTAAGGATATCACATTTGTTAACAAAAAATCTTCCGAAATGAACTTTGAAATCGTAGGAATTGAATATAAATTTAACAATAGTATTAACGTAAAGATTTTAACAATTTACAGGTCACCGTCCGCTAATTTAGCTATATTCTTTTCTGAACTTGAAGCGGTATTAAAACATGTATGTGTGGGCAATTCTAAAATAATATTGTGTGGCGACTGGAATATAAATTATGCATTGGAATCTGTTGAAAAATTTGAGCTTTGTGATTTACTGCACTCTTATGACATAACATTTCATGTAAATGAACCAACAAGATTTGCTGCCAATTCAAGTATAGATTATATGTGTAGTAATTTGGATATTGATAATGTTAAGTGTGATGTAGTAGGAAATGGTCTATCGGATCATACTGCACAAATTTTAAATGTTGAAATACCAGATGATTTCCCAAAAAGCTTGAATTCTAGGAAATCGAGGCTTTTTACTCATATAAACTATGAGGCATGGGTTACCCAAGGAATTATTACTTCATCAAAAAAATTAAAATTATTAGATAAAAGTTTGGGAAAATCTGACAATCCAGACCACATATATTACTATAGGACATATAAAAAAATTTATAAGAAAGTAGTCGCAGCAGCTAAGCGTCTATGTAATGACCAGTTTTATAATCGGGCTAGTAACAAATCGAAAGCAGCTTGGTCAATCATAAATGAAAATTTGGGGAAAGAAATAAAGGAGAATTCTATAAAAGAAATCGAAATCGACAATAATATGGAAAGTGATGTAGATAAAATCGTTAATTCTTTTAACCAATACTTCATAAATTTACCAGTAAATTTAAGGCAAAACTTTGAAAATTCAAACTTTACATCTTTTTCTATAAAACTGCAATACCCAACAATGTTTATTAGACCTGTTTCAGAAACTGAAATTTTTAACATAATAATGGATCTCAAGCAATCAAATTCTTCTGAAGTAGATAATATTAGTGCAAAGATGTTGAAGGTAGTTGCCAACTATATTGTAGAGCCTTTGACTTTCCTAATAAATCGATCTTTATCTGAGGGTATATTCCCTAATAACTTGAAGTTAGCTAAAGTAATACCTTTGCATAAGAAAGGGTCTACAACAATAATTGATAATTATCGTCCAGTTTCTTTACTGTCAACTATTTCAAAAATAATGGAAAGAGTAGTGTATTCTCGAATGATAAACTTTATTAATAAGTTCCACATAATGTCTGATGCTCAACATGGATTTCGAGCAAAAAGGTCCACTCAGACAGCTGTTATGCAATTCCTTGATAAGTTATATGATGCCATAAATAAAAATGAAAAATGTTTTGGAATCTTCATGGATTTAAGCAAGGCGTTCGATCTGGTGGATCATGACTTGCTTATTAAAAAACTATCCAGATACGGATTTAGAGGAAAAATTAGCAGCTGGCTGCAGTCATATCTTTCAAACCGAAGTCAAATTGTTGAGCTAAATAACATAAAATCAGAAGAACTAAATGTATCCTGTGGTGTTCCACAGGGTTCCGTTCTTGGACCACTGCTCTTTTTATTATTTATTAACGTTTTACCGAGAACAGTTGATCATGAAAATTTGATAATGTTTGCTGATGACAATTCATATTTAAGTACTAGTTCGAATATGTCTAACCTAATAGATATTTCACAAAACAAAATAAAAACTTTTACATCCTGGTTTTATGAAAACAAATTACTTTTAAATGCATCTAAGACTGTATTTATCCATTTCACACCTGGATTATCAAATTACAACATAAGCAGTTTAATAAAAATTAATGGTAAATCACTTGAACAAGTTCAGCATACACGTTTTCTAGGTATTTATATTGATAATGCCCTAAACTGGGAAATACATATTGACCATTTGTGCAGAAAGCTCTCTTCAACATGCTTTGCCTTATACAAATTAAACAAACTTACTAGCACATCAGTTGTTCTTTCCTATTATTATGCTCAGTTTTACTCCCGGGTGAAATATGGCATCATATTTTGGGATTCATCTCATTTCTTAGAAAGAATATTCAAAATCCAAAAAATGGCAGTAAGAAACATAAAAGGATTAAATAAAACCGTATCTTGTAGAAATGTTTTCAGGGAACTGCATATATTAACAATACCAAGTATATTTATATATGAAATAGTCATATTTGTTAAGCAGAATTTACATGAATTTTTATCAGTGGCGGCTGGTGAAATTTCAATATTTTTTTTCTCGTCTGTGGCGCATGGGACCCATACGAAACTTGGGAAATAACATCTAGAGAAGCACTTCTCTAATGACCCCTAAAAAATTTTGAAAAAGCAGTTTGCGAAAAAATTTTTGAAAATTCGCTAGCCTCCCCTGGGTCTAGGGACCCCTGTTTACTTTTATTTTTTTTTGTCATATGCATTTGACTTTTCATAAAAATGCATCGACAGATTTTGGAGTTTGTGAAAATATTTTCATTACTAACTGAGATACAACGAATTGAAATATTGTAATTTGTTAAATTGTAAATTACAAAATTTCAGTTCATTGTATTTCAGTTAGTAATGAAAATATTTTCACAAACTCTAAAATCTGTCGATGCATTTTTATGAAAAGTCAAATGCATATGACAAAAAAAAATAAAAGTAAACAGAGGTCCCTAGACCCAGGGGAGGCTAGCAAATTTTCAAAAATTTTTTCGCAAACTGCTTTTTCAAAATTTTTTAGGGGTCATTAGAGAAGTGCTTCTCTAGATGTTATTTCTAAAATTTCGTATGGGTCCCATGCGCCACAGACGAGAAAAAAAATATTGAAATTTCACCAGCCGCCGCTGATTTTTATGTAATAATTATAATCATGCCTATGAAACCAGGAAGAAAAATGACTTATCAATACCTGTCCATACACTATCTGTTTTCGAAAAAAGTCCACGATATATGGGTATTAAACTGTATAATAAACTGCCTCAAACAATAAAAGAAATAAATAGCATAAGAACATTTAAAAAAGAAGTTAAAGAATTACTTTTAAATAATGTATATTACAGCGTAAGGGAATATTTTGAAACACAGTTTTGAGATATGATGTATTTATTATGTATGTTTAATTATGTAGTCCCAGTAATTATGACCTGACTGTTTGATATTGTTTTATTTTTTTTAATTTTTTTTATTTTTTTGTCTTGCTGTAGTTTGTGCACCTAACTTTTAGTATTTTATTACCTTCATTTATTTATGTATTTTATTCTTTGAAGTAATCATTTGATGAGTCCGATACCATTTACTGTAATGTGGTCTATGGATAATAAAGATTATTATTATTATTATTACTTGGAGAATATTTCAGCAACTTATATCTACCTCAAATTAATAATGCATCACCGACTTTAAATATAGATTTAAATATTAATAATACGTCCACATTAACTACCGATGATGTCGCTAAAGCCTTAAAAAAGTTAAAAAACGAATTTACTTCTGAAGCTGATCAAATACCTTATTTTCTTGTAAAAGATGTCTGTATGTTGTTGCCACCCATCTCACTACTTTATTTAATTTAGCATTAAAGTAGCAACATTTCCATATGTATGGAAAATGGACAAAGTGTGTCCCACTGATGATCCATCCATAGCAGTATTATAGATCTATTTCAGTCCTATGGTCCTATGTAATTTCGTAAATAAGGGTGTATTTAAATTCAGCCCCCACGCCGTTTGCATTTAATATCGACCATATAGAAAATAACACAATATTTGTGAAATGACGTTCATTCATACTCATTAGTCGTCACATCACTGACTTGGCTATGAACGTTGCAATGATATAACACCACTAGCGTACTACATCAAGATTACATCTGAGAAATAATATGATTAATAAAAATTTTTTTTGATAAACAGAATATTTTTAACAGAAAATTATGTGGCATAATTCATCCGCACGCTTTTTCGCATTGCAAGAAAGGGTTCTTTGATTAACGATTTTTTCCTTACCCCCAATAATTATGCTTTTATACATATTTTACAATAGCGTCTTTTGCATACATTAATTATTTTAAGTTGTTTTCTTTATACCTAATTAATCTTATATACATTTTACTTCGCTCTACTGCGAAAGGAGTGTGCGTTCAACTTTTAATTTTTTGTAACCTAAACTGGCTTCGTCTCGTCCAGCCTTTCAATGCCATGGCTCAGCACACCGTGGATGTCTGGCTGGCTCCGATGCTTGGGGAGGAAATTCTTATTTATTATTCAATTTGAAATAAAGTTTATTTGATTTAATTCGATTTGGCTTAGCTGGCATACACTTCACTAAATACCTAAACTAACAACTTAACACACTGTTATTTATTTAAGAATTTTTCTCGGTACTGCTGTGTCGCAAAGTTGTCAATTATATCCGAATAGTCTATAGTCATATCACATTTTACTGAAAGTACATCTAATGAATTTGGGCTATGGTGCTACGAAGGTAGTTTTAGATTCTACGAAACACCGAGAATGACCTCTCCGCCGTGCAGTTGTGCAAAATATTCGCATTGCAACGTTTATGTAGAATAGAATAGAATAGATTTATTGAATGATAAATTACAATATTACAGTAGTGAACAAATATAAGGATATATTTCTTGGATATTTCTTTCTTCTTTTTCGTGATTTATTTGATTTAAATGAAGAGCTGTGCTAGAGCCTTTGGAAATGCACGACAATGTAGACACACATTTATGAAATCTGCCGGGTCAGGTAAACTGGTTTCGTATAACTAAGCCAATTTAATCGCTTTCTCAGCTATATCATCGGCATTTAAAGCTGACATATTGGCGAAGAAATAAAATTGATCGTGCAGTCCTTTGTAAATGACTTGGCGAATGTATTAATCAATCAAAATTTTGCATTTCATGTCATGTATCAAAATTCATCCAATCGGTAAAAGATTACAGCGATAACACACATACATGTGGTGTTATCAGCCAAGGCACAAATGATATGTTCAAATGTCAGATTGAAATTCAACAAATGTCAAACTAAAAATCAATTTAGAAAAATGTCACAAAGGTTTGGTAATGTTGCAAACGATTCAATTAATCAAATTGTATTAGAAAGTACACCCAAAAACACCATTAAAAGTAAAAGTATATGTGGAAAATGTTTTTAGAATTTTGTTCGATCAGAGAATAGGAACTGAATAGAGAATAAAAAAATATCTTACAGAATACACCACGAACATTGATAAATACTAAAAATTTTGTCGTAGAGAATGCTTCAAGCATGTTGCTTAAAGCTAATATTACCAAGCAACACGCTTTCAGCAGTCTCTATAATAAAATTATCTCAGTATTATCAATGCTCTAGGTGTATTATAGATGACAATATCCTGATACATGTAAAAAATTCATTGTCCTAAGCATGGCTTCATTGAGGAAAGATCAACACTGTCTAACTTATCTCTAGTTACCAGATGCATTGCTGAAAATATAGACAATACCAATACCAAAAGCTTTTGCCCGCATAGACCAACAAATTTTACTGAACAAAATAACCACTTTTAACATTGATGATTCCATTACTTACTTTATTGCTAAAATTTTACCTTCACCATTATCAGTACATTTTTTATAATGGGTAGGTATATATATTGTTACATGTTTCTACCTCCAGAGACATCTGTGGGAATTTCCTCTAAGTAACAGAAAATTAAGTTACTTAATTAGTTTGGCAATCAACCCAGAGATGGCGTGCGGTGTCAGAATCTGGAAGAATATTCTGGAGCTCTCATCTTTAGATACATAATGGAATGGAGAAGCTGAGTGAAGGAGTACAGTACAGATAGCGAGTTTAGAAGATCAAGAAGTGAACACAGTAATTGAATTATAGTATTCTGTGTTATATTTAGTTAGGGGCGGATGGGGTCAGTCTAACCGACCCTGGCAATTTTAGGGAATCGGCCTAATCAAGCATAGAACTAGAACCTCAAATTTGAGTGGGCCAGGGAAAATTTTTTTTTTGGTGGGTCAGGGCGTAAGGGGAAAAATGCGCCGCAGGCGAAAATTTTTTATTTTTCAAGGTCAAACGCTCTAAAATGAAAAGTTAGAAATTCGAGTAGCAAAAACAGTTTCTTTGAAAAATATGTTTCGTCAAACGAATTTTCCTTTTTTTCTTGCAATTGCAAAAATTACTTAAAGGTTCAAAGTACTAACACGTAATCTGACAACCACGGTCTCAAGCAGACTGCTACCATTGGGTAACATTTTTAAAAAAGCCACTAAACATCCATACTCTTTATTAAAATTTATTGACATTGAAAGACAAAGAACGAGATAAAAAATTTAAACATTTTAACAATATAACAATGAATAATAAATCAATAATAATTATGACTAATATTGTCTTCATAAACATCTCGAAACATTAAAAAAAAAAAACAAAAAAGTTTCAGAGGTCAAAAGTAAAAGAAAGAAGACCTCTTACTACATTAGAACTTTCTTAAGGAAACTTGCAGAATTTGGAACGAACATGCAAAATTAGGTTATTAAGTTAATAACTTTTTATAAATGATAAATGACATCTGGCATTTATGTCAGTGTCCAAGATAGCAGTGAAAATATTTCGTTCTAAGTAAGGATTAAGGAGAGAAAAGAGCTGCCGTTTGAATTTATTTTGGCCGCCGTTCCTATCCGTCCCTTTATTTAGTCCACGCAAATTAGACATTTTAGAAGAAATAATTTATAATATTTGAGATGCATACTCTAGATAGGGTTAGAAAGAGATACCCGAAAAGTTCCCCCCCAATTTAGTCCCTTTTTTTGTGAAAACCTCCCTTAACGGGGACTTAAAGCTGGTTTTTTCCCTTTTATCTTGTAAACTGTTCGTCGGAAGAGAAAAAAGTATAGAAAATAAAAAAATTTGTCGTTAAATTCTGCATAAAAAATGTCCTATTAACCTTTTGTAGCTTATCCTCACCTATTTCATGCTAACAGCGTCCGAACAGAGTTTGGACCGCACAGGTAAAAATCGATCATATTCAAAGTTTCACAGCGAATATCTTAAAACAAGAATGAATTTTTTTTATATATATTTTTTTTATTTATTTATTTTTTTATTTATTGGAAATATCATACAGAGATAATATATTCGCTGTGAAACTTCGAATAGGATTTATTCTTACCTGTGTGCTCCGAACTACTACCTGTTCGGACGCTGTTAGCGCGAAATAGGTGAGGATAAGCTACAAGGTTAATAGGACATTTTTTATGCAGAATTTAATGACAAATTTTTTATTTCCTATACTTTTTTCTCTTCCAAAGAACAGTTTACAAGATAAAAGTGAAAAACCAGCTTTAAGTCCCCGTTAAGGATAATTTTTTGCAAAAAAGGGACTTTCCTAAATTGGGGGGGGGGGAACTTTTCGGTTATCTATTTCTAACCCCATCTAGAATACGCATCTCAAATGTTATTACTTTATAAATTATTTCTTCTATTCACTGTTTTTTAATCTAATTTGCGTGTACTAATTAGTGAAGTAGCATCTATTATAATTGGTACGTAAGTTAATAAATTAGTGTTTAGTGTTACCTTGGTGTTATAATTTCCGGATCCACGATGGAGGGTGTTTACAAAGGGGTGTAAATAGGTAACAATATATTCTTATTTTATTATTAGCTCTACAACGGTCGAATTTGGGACCACTTTTACTTCTGCTCTTTATTGATGACCTAGCCGAGGAATTAACTTGTGGCAATCAATTTTTTGGCAACGATTTAAAAAATTACAGTAACACCACTAACCTGGAGGATTATTACAATCTTCAAAATAAACTATACAAAGTAATTAATTAGTCGAGTCAAATTAAATGAATTAAAAAGCTGCTAAATGTAAAATAGATTCCTATTCATGTAAAAAAACAGTCCCCATTTTCATGGCACACCATTATCGATATTGACGTTAATTTAATCATTTTCCTAAATAACTTTAAATAACCACACATTTTAGCTATGGGGAATGCACATGTAGATTGAAAAGTAATAAAAGCGGGAAGCGAATAGGCTTATAAAATATAGTATGTTCCATTTGAAATAAGCGATTTAATGAAGGTCGAGCTCCTATATATTTTGGGACATTTGTAGCTTGAGCCCACACAAGCTCCATCTCTCATAGACATATGGGAGAAAAATTGGTTATCGGAATTTACCATAGAGAATGTTATTCATTTCCAACTATGGGTTAGTTTTCGCATCAGACTTCACTAAAATTGAAATATCTCAAAAACTACTGGTTATTTTAACAATTAGATAGGTGGTTTAGTTATTATCTGAAGATGATTTCAGTCATTAAGAGTAGCCATTAACATAGTACAGTTGGATAAATCATGGTGTCGATACACAATGAAGTGTGCCAAAGGTAAAAATAAGTGATATCGTTACACGTCCTTAGTAAATTCGACTCACTCACTGGTCAACACAACAATACACTACTCGAGTTAAAATTTACATATAATAGGTAGAATTTACCAATAGGTAATATGTTCAAAAATAAGGTAACTTAAATGGCATATTTACCTACAATTAATTATTTGATATAATAGTCACGTCGCCAAGGACAAAAGCTTGGACCTTGAATGAGGGTACAACTTTTATTCTATAATTGATTCTAGTCTTGTTTGATATACTGAACCATAATCCGTGGGGTGCCAGAGTGGCACCCTTGGGCAATTTAAACTATTGAAGGTCAAAGGTCACGAGGGTAAAAAAAGCTGAACCACCCATTTTATTGCGAATTAAGAGACATAGGTCCACCCAAATCAAATATTTGTAGTAAGATATAATAATATATATTGTATATATGTGAGGCGGAAAGCAAAAAGGGACCTCTTGTCGGCAATTTCCGATTTTTAGTTATTGATATTAAATGAATTAAGCTCTAATTCTGAACGATTTGGTGCAAAAATCATGTCTCTATGATTTTTTTTTTGTTTAAGTTACTAGTGCGTTTATGAAAAGGGACCTCTTGTCGGTCCCATGTTATTTCTCCATAAGCGACAGGAGGTACCTTTTCCAGGGCTGAACAATACTGAACATTGACTGCTTTATCGATTATTCTAAGTGTTTCATTCAATTATATCGGTTTTGTAATCGATTACAACTTGTAAAGGACAAAATCCGAAAATCGATCATATTGACCCAAACCACTAATTTCAACTGTACTGAAAAATTAACATTGCCGACAAGAGGTCCCTTTTTGCTTTCCGCCTCACATATTATATTATATATTAAAATAAAATATTTCTGTCAATCACCTCTATGAATTCTTATTTTCATAAGGATAATAAACCAAACTGCAACGAATTGCTAGCCTGGCCGCGTTATGTATAGAAATCACATTCTACAACAAAACGCTTGGTTTTGATTGAAGCAAACACCAGCCGAAAGATTTGTTCCTAATTAAAGGAACTTTCATGCTAGTCATGCTAGTGTTTGCTTCAATCAAAACCAAGCGTTTTGTTGTAGAATGTGATTTCTATACATAACGCGGCCAGGCTAGCAATTCGCTGCAGTTTGGTTCATTTATAAAAACACCTAATCATACATTTCCAGATATATTTCGACTATTTTTCGGCATCAGTGGAATTAAAATTAAAAATAACATAATATACAAGATAACATAAAATGGTAGAATTTTAGTAATTATTAATTTTAATTCCACTGATGCCGAAAAATAGTCGAAATATATCTGGAAATGTATGATTAGGTGTTTTTATAACAATATATAAATGTATATAAAATCTAAATGAAAGACAAATAAATTTTAAATATTCATTTATTTGATAAAACTACAATAGTTAGATAAATGTTTTAATAGAACTTTGTGACGTTGTTCAGAGTCAGAAGTGGACATTTCACTCTCACTGTCATTAAATTGAGTTTCCTGAGTCTTCACATTACCACACAGATCGCCACCTGCACACACGCAAAATTCTTTACAAGGAAGACCTGCATGGGCACAACTGCACCTTGCTGTTGAACATGGCTTCTCACTTGAGCAGCTACATCTTAAACTCTTCAGCAATTCAGGTGATTCCAATCCTTTGTTACTTGGAAATAAAATGGGTACCAAAGGATGTGTTTGTTCATCCCTTTTCCATCCATAATCAGTTGGATTCAAGGGCGGAGGGAACGAAGATGCTGCTGCGTTCCATGTGCATGCTTGCAAATGGCACTGTTTTACGTGAAGTTCAAATGCCTCTGTTGTCAGGGGGAGGTTCTTAATTTTAGGAGGGATTTTCTTAGACAACCACACTCTGTATCGAACATCTGTCATGTTGTGAACTTCCTCCTTGTATCCGTAGCAATGTGCAATGAATTTTGTGCATTCTGTTGTACATTGTTGCATTGAAGATTCTACACAACCTAAATGCTTAAGTTCAACACCAGATCTCAGAACTTTTATGGCTTTATTCTTTTAAATGCCAAAAAGTTGTGAAGTAGTATCACAGCCAGTGAGACAATGTACTGCTAATAGTGAGTCTGTTTGGGTTCCTAGATTACTAACTGTTGCCGCTATATCTGAGAGCTTTTCTTTGTCAACAGACTCCATCCACATAGCGCATTCAAGTTTCAGCTTTCGGTAAAAGTGTACAAGCAGAACAAAAACGTCGGTGTCGTCTGATAAAATCTTTATATTGTTTGTTCCACATCTTGACAAAAAAATGACCTGTTGTACAATTATAACGTCTGCTTCTTCATGGTGAGTTTCTAAATCAGGGCATGGAATCACAATTCCAGGATTTTGCAATTCAGTTGGGATTGTATCAATACCAGTAATGACCAACTTGTGTGGAAGAAAACCGCCCTTAGATCACAATAAAATGAGTGGTTCAGCTTTTTTGACCTCCGTGACCTTCGATATTTTAAATTGCCCAAGGGTGCCACTCCGGCACCCCACGGATTATGGTAAAGTATATCAAACAATACTAGAATCAATCATAAAATAAAAGTTGTACCCTCATTCAAGGTTACATCGCTCGGCCAAGTGACTATAATATCAGATTTAATACTTTCAACAGGTAAAGTGAACCAAAATTTGGTAAATTTTAGGGTAACTTGACCTGTGATCATTTCTAATTATAAAATACATAGATTTTCATGGTCATTTTTACTTTGAGGTCTAATTAACACAAGATGCCATATTTTCTCAGCACAGTTAAAGGCGCAATAAATAAGTTGGGCTCTGTCGTTGAGCATGGCTATCACAACAAGGAATGCACTGGAAGTCCGATGTGTGACTTGTCAAAAGAATTTGACTGTCCCCTTCTGATTTGATAAAATGGCTCATAAATTCTCTCCAAAGGGTCTCGACTCAATGCGCTCTTATTTAGTAGACCATAGACAGTCTGTGGAACTCATCGCTCCTTAACACCAACCATGGAGTACCGCGAGGCTCCGTGCTAGGGCCAATTTTGTTTTTGGTTTACATTAATGATATCATTGATGTAATCCCAGCAAGGATTTCATACTTTAAGTAGACGACATCAATATTATATACAAACAGCACCAAAAAGATACTATACCTAGGAAATTAGGAAGTTTCCATTTTTCTCATTTTCTCGTAATAAATAATAAAAATCTAAAAAATATCTGTAATTTTTTTTTTTAAATTATCTCTATAAATAAAAAGTTATGGTCCTTCCAAGTTTAAAATGCCGCGATCATCTGGGCTGAGCTCGATTACGTCACAATACATGATTCCGCCAATAGCGAGCGGGAGCGGGCACCTTTATACTCGATGGCAGGCACCGGCATTTTATAGCCAGCTTGCATTTGAGAGCCGAAAAAATTGCTAAAACATGCAATATTGAGGAAGTGTTCCAGATAAACCTGATCGTAAATTGCACGGCGAAATTCGAAAATTCGGCTCGGCACGAACGAATCAAAAGTGGCATTTTGTGACATTTCAGAAAATCGAGCACATACATTAAGTAAAGGGAAGCGCATTGTGTATTATGACGTCACGGTGGACTTCAGCCGAGGCGAAGTATTCAAATAAGAAACTGAATAAGTTCGTGAGTTTTTCAGATATTGAGTTAATTTTTTTTTTGTTTGACTAGTTATCTGAAAGACTACTAAATGAGGTTGAATGTACATGATATTTCTAAAATAAGAAACTTCCTAATTGAAGGAGGCCCAGTCAAATGTGACTGATCGGTTTTCAAATAATCAACTTTCTCTGAACGATGAAAAAACTATTTTAATGTATTTTACACTTTCAATAAATTCCTTAAATAATGATGGGTCTGTGAAGTTTCTGGGCGTTCATCTGGACTCTAAATTAACTTGACAATATCACACAGAAGCTGTGTGCAAGAGACTAATTTCATCTGTTTAAATTCAATACATTTCCACCCCACCATGTCTGAACTGTATTTTGTTTGTAACATTTGTTTTACACATATTATATACTTGTGTACATATTACTTCCACATCCAGTGGAAGTATAGTAACGACAAAAACATTTTTAAAATTTTTTATTGTTCAAATAGGCTTAAAATGTCATGAAACGTCGAGATTTTAAGTTTGAGCAAAAAAAAATTTCTGTCTGTAACTTTTTTTTGTGCGCACCTTTAATCTGGAACCGTTTAAGATATTGACTTGAAATTTGGTACACGTATGTACTTTAACAAGATCTGGAACTAGATTATATTTTCACGTTGTTCCGACGAAGGGTTGGGGGGTAAATGGGTAAATCAAGCAGGTAAGAGTCGATAAAATTGGTATTTAGTATATTTAGGAGAAGCTCAGGTCTCAAAAACATTTTTGGCATTAGCCACCTCTATTACCACCCCCACCCCCTTATTAAAGGGGATGAAAAAAAAATTGTGATTTAGTGTATGTACAAGAACCAGAAACCTCAAGATATTTTTTTACTTCATCCACCCCCACTACCACCCCCCTACTACTGATGTGGGTTATCGTTTTATGGATTTTTGGGGTAGAGGATTTCAAATATTATATTATTAAAGTTTCATAAACAGTTATTTCCACATACAAAGTTTTTTCGCTGTGAGTTACTTGGATAGAGAATCTGGATGTGGAAGTAGTGATTCCTTGGGCAGCGGTTTTTTTAAAATGTTTGTCCTGTTGACTTGTTTAAGCGCCTGCATTAACACCAATAAAATATTATTATTATTATTATTAAATTACGATTCAAAATTGAAATTTGCGAAATGTGTGTATGGAAAAGAACTAATGAAAAGGTAAAAAAAATACATAATTATACCTGTAAACTCATATTTAACAAGTATAGCATGCTTGTGGCTCAAACTATTACCACAATTGTTTTATTTGGCAATAGGAATTTCCTTTTAGATGAATATTTTGGAGGCGCATTGTTATTTTACGAAGTACAGCTGCTGTATCGTTATTGTGAGTTAGGTATGTCTTCAATTTTGTAGGTGACTGACAACAATATATCGACTACTTATAGAGAAAATTTTTCAATTTCACATACGTCCGTAGATTCTCCCTAAAGCTAATTAACTCGATGTCGAATTGACATCAAATTTAAGTAAAATTTTCCTAAACAGGCATTAGTAACCAAATATATTGTGGGACTACAAGTACGATTTATGTGTAATTTTACCTATCTTAGTCGATATAACTTAATTTCGACGTCTTCATATTCTCCACTTACGTCGATTCCACGTAACGCTAACATAAATTTTACCAACACATGGCTAATTCTAATTTTGCGACCAAATTTATTACACACAATTTTGCTATTTTCATCTGTAGTAATACTGTATAGTAGGTAGGAGTTTATTGTAGGAACAAATTGTAATAAAATATTTTTGAAATGACTGCTACACACAAAATTATAATGATATAAAGAAGATCTTATTTTATTTCAAATCCGCATAATGTACGGAGTGTTAAAGATTAATGAACCTAGCCATTTTCTTTTAAATATATCTCAAACTGTTTGATATGTCTCAATGTTAGTAAATAATGGTAGGAACTATGTATAAAATTTTGGTGTAAATCTGGTATTCCAGACCATATTTCCTCGACAACCTCTAAACTATTAATGAGATATTGCGTCCTACTAAGGCAGAAAAAAGTTACATCAACTGTAAAATTTTTATTGTTTCAGATTCTCTATAGATTCTAGAGACATTTAATAAAATTCATATATCTTTATATTTTTATCACGAATCCAAAAAACTGACAGCCCCTGGGTCACACTTATGAGGTATTTCTCTCCAAAGCAGCAAAAAAGTCTATTCTAAAACCATTTTTACCACTTACCATTAAATTTTGGTAGAATGTAGCTCCGATTTCTGAAGCTGATACTTCCTCTCTAAAAAACATATTTACCTCATTACTGTATCGTAAAAAAACTATAAAATCAAAACTTACTCTGAGCTATCATAATCGTTCATGTTAATGTTTATGCTAGGCTCAGGACTAGGGCACATTTCCCTAACTTTAACAGGTTCTTGAAGATGCAGAGACGTATCAACAATGGTTTTATCATTCTTTTCCATAGCGGAAGCACTCCCTGTTGAAACGCTCTCCGATTCAGTGACTTCTTGAATTTTTGGCTCATAGTTAACATAATTTTGCTTGTTGGGCTGTTGTCTTATCGCTACTTCAAAACTAGTCATCATATCTATGGAAAACTTTGACAAACCTCGCTTTCTCGGAGTGTCCAGAATAGGAAAATTTTCATTCTGAGTACTCGTTATACATTTTTCACTTCTATAAGTTGCTCGCTGAGAAAGCTGGGATGCTTCGATTTGTCTAGGGTGGTTTTGTTGGTTGTTGTTTAACAACACAGCAACTTGTTTCTGCAATAGCAGTAGTTGTTCGTTTTGTTGTGTTATAATTTTCAACAGTTCTTTATTGGTAGGCTCAGAATCTTCTTTAGAGGTTTGCGTGTTTGGTGGTTCTGGTTGTGGCACAACACAATCGATGCTAGTTTGAGTTATGCCATCATATTTTGGTGAAGAGTTTGCGAAGTTTGGTGGATGATCTTGAAAAAAATTATTTCTTGGATATTCATAACTAGGTACATATTTATTGCATACAGGAGATTGTAATCCATGGATTTCTACATCGTGTATTGGTCTTTTATAATCTGGTGAATGTCGGGAAAACTTCTGAGTGTCTGTATGTGTATTGCCTTTTAGGTCCGTAGATGAGTTATGCTTCGAAGAGGAATCACCTGTTCCATTTCTTCTTTTCGATTTAACCTTGCTTGAACATTTTTTGGAAGCATCTTCAATTTCCAGAGGATTCTTCTCACAAGTAAGAACTTTGCTTCTTTTATAATTAAAAATATCTGTTACCGAGTCATTAAGACTTGTTTTGTTTTCCTTGGCTACTTTCTTCTGAGTCTCTAGAAACTCTCGGTAAGTTTTTGGCAGTTTATTTTCTTTATTCTTGTGAATTTCATCTACAATCTCCGTATCACTACTCACATGTTCTTTTTCTTCTAGGATTACTGGAGATTTCTCGACTATTTTTGAGTTTTTCGATAAATCAATAATACTTAAATCTAAATGTCTGTTAGGGACATTTGCCATGTACATCTCCTCAAAAGTCTTGCCATTTAAAGGTGCATTGTGTTGCAAAGGTAAATCTGCTTTTTCACAAACTTGTGGTTGGTCATTTATAAAATCTGCACCACTTTTATAACCGGGAGTGTCTACTTTTCTTGTGTTAAATGGTTCGTAGGTTAGAGAAGGCCTCTGCTGTAAAATAGGACTTTCAAATCTCACTTGCTTTCTTAAAAACTGCGATGAATTTTGCGGACTAGTAAATTGGTTCGGATGATTAAGGTTATGTGGTCCTTTGATCATATTTTGTCTGTTTGAAGTTAAAACATTCATATTTTCAGTTGTGCATTGGTTCATTTTCCATGTATTGTATGGCATAGAATTATTTGCAGATTTTTTCTGAACGCATAGCATAGAAACCTCGGGTACAACGGGTGCACCGCAAAACTACAAAACAAAAAGTTAAAATGCTAAAAAATAAAAGATGCATTATTTAGGTACCTTTTCCACTTGTGTAGGAACTGGTGCTCGTCTGGGCGCGTCGTAAAAAGAGTCCATTTTGATATTCAAATAATGAAATTCTTCAGGACGTATAATAATTATCACTGAAATATTATTTTTTTTATTTCGTTAACTATATTTAAACTTAAAAGTTTAAAATCGACACCGTTTACTTTTGAATATGACAGTTTGACATTATTATTGGTTAAATGTCATTTTATCATTCCTTTGTTTTCTTCCTTTGGTTTTCTCATTATCTCGAATTACCAAACGATAAAGCGAACGATGCAACGTGCGAGTAGATGGAGCTTAAACATTTATTTTTCTACAGTAGTTTAAAATTAATGTTTATTAAAAGAATTCGGTCAATTATTAATAAGCGAAGTCAATTTGACCTAATTAAATGAAGTTATATTATTAATTTTTAGATACATAATTCTTGAAACCTTATATGTTGCCGATACATGACTGTTATCTGCAATGAAGTACTTAATATTTCGTTTATTTCTTTACTCTGGTTTCTCTTCATTCCGAATAAATCTTTCGCCTTTTACTAAAGATTTCCGTGGAGAGGAACAACTCAAATGAGTCTTAAATAATTTTTTTAAGCCCGGCGAAAGTCGGGCAGCAAAACAATCCAAACAAAATATTTCTCTTACTTCAATGAATTACTTGACACAGAGTCCCCGACTCTCTCTGCTTGACGCTTGCTCCCCAGGGTTGTGTTATGAACTCTGTTATACGAGGAAACTGCATATGTTGTCACTGTTCATAGTTGCCAACCCTACTGTTTTTTCAGTAGATCTACCGTTTTTTGGTTTTCTTCCCAGTTTTTCGTCCGACCTGCTTATAGTGATGGGTAAAAGCAGTTATTTTTTAATAACAGTTTAAACTGCTACTGCTATTTTGAAATAACTGTTTAAAATAACAGATCGCTGAGAAGTACTGGCATGCGTATACCGCAGCGCGCAGTTTGCAAATGTTATTTCAGAGATGTTATTTTATACATCATGCTGCTGCCGCTGCTACTTATCTGTTATTTTCTCACCTGTTATTTTCGAACAGAGATAACAGTCTGTTAATGCTATTTACAAATAACTGTTATAAAATAACAGGTTGTTAAATAGCAACTCATCTCTACCTGCTTAATCTACAGTTTTTTTTTTTGCATATGGATCAATTATTTTATTAAGGTATTACCTGAATTTTTTAAAGTCCACCAAAAAGGAAAAATGCCGCACCCGCTGGAATAATTTTAGATATATCCCTGACGATTTCTAAGTAGGTTTCGTAATAGTCGCTAGATACCGCTAGCGCTATAGCTACTTGTAAAATCCACACTCTAGTTTGGAAACCCTTTCGAGGATTATGCAGTCTTGTACGAACTAGTTTATGACCAGTGAAACCCAGGCCGATATACTGTTTTAATTCGAATATTTTTTATCATTTAGTTCTTATAAAAAAAATAGTACACCTAAAAAAAAATATACGAAATATATGTGGGAAAGGTACAAACTACTTTCATTGTTCTGATTGTGATTGTGATAGAAAATGTGGTATACAGGACATAGAAATAAATTAACAACACATTCTCTCAGTGTAGATGCAATTGGTACACAAGGTCACAGAAATCGAAAACTAAACAAAACATCAAAACTAAAAGGTGCCGCCAAAGTTTTCGCCTCTGTGTAGTTACTGTATTCTGTGATTTAATATATAATAAAAAAAAAACAGTAGATTGACAGTCTCACTAAAATAAATTCCCAGTTTTCTACAGTTTTTTTTGGCTTATCTACAGTTTCCTCGTCTAACGGAGTTGGCAACAGTGTCACTGTTGCCAACTCTGTTAGACGAGAAAACTGTAGATAAGCAAAAAAAAGCTGTAGAAAATTGGGAATTTATTTTAGTGAAACTGTTAATCTACTGTTTTTTTTTTACTATAATACTATACAGCCACTTAAAACTCCCCAGACTCGTAACTTCCTTATTTTTTAAGCTACGACCATGTTCGGCACATCAAATTGTAGATATTTTTAAGGCCTTTAAATATGCACACAGAGTGATTTTAAAAAAATTTCTTTGAAAATATTATTACGAAAAAAAAATTAATTTCCTTAAATATTTTGTTTCCCTCACCCTGTACATGAACTGTGTTAATAGAGGTTAATTAGCTTCAATTTGTTATTAAAAAAAAAAAATTAATAAAAATTTTGCAATTTTCCTATTTATTATTACATTTTAATAAAGTTTTGTTTTTAAAAATATTTATTTCTTTTGTTTCTTTTGTTGCTGTTTTGTTACGTTGACTATTGTTTGTGATGTCTTTTACAAATAAAGCATAAAATTATTATTTACATTTTTTCAGTTATTTTAAAAAAAAATCAGTTTGGAATCGGTAGGAGTGTTTTTAATTTTTTTTTTTCTAAAACGAAAGAGAATATCGAATATGACGTGATAACATAAATTGTAGCTAATTAAAACCTTTATAAGAAAACATGAACAGTTCATGTACAGGGTGAGGGAAAAAATATTCAAGGAAATTATTTTTTTTTTCGTAATAATTTTTTCAATTTTTTTTTTAAATCACTCTGCATATTTAAAGGCCTTAAAAATATCTACAATTTGATGTGCCGAACATGGTCGTAGCTTAAAAAATAAAGAAGTTACGAGTCTGTACCTTTCCCACTCTTTTTTAACCACCCACTAAATCTTTCGTCATGTAGCCACGAATCAATAATCTTTTGTTCATATTTCGTATATTTTGTTTTTTTCTTTTTTTTTTTAGGTGTACTATGACTAGTAGACGCTATATTATCAGAATTAGAATCACTGCTCATAATGAACAATGTTTTATAAGAACTAAACGATAAAAAATATTCGAATTAAAACAGTATATCGGCCTGGGTTTCACTGGTCATAAACAACGAGTTCGAACAAGACTGCGTAATCATCGTAATGGGTTTCCAAACTAGAGTGTGTATTTTACAAGTAGCTATAGCGCTAGCGGCATCTAGCGACTATTACGAAACCTACTTAGAAATCGTCAGGGATGTATCTCGCTACAATTATTTCAGTGGATGCGGCATTTTTCCTTTTTGGTGGACTTTAAATAAAATAATTGATCCATATGCAAAAAAAACTGTAGATTTAGCAGGTCGAACTAAAAACTGGGAAGAAAACCAAAAAACGGTAGATCTACTGAAAAAACAGTAGGGTTGGCAACTATGTATGTTGTAGATAAACAAAAAAGAAAACAGTAGAAAACTGGCAATTTATTTTAGTGAAACCACAGAAAAGTTTACCTTTTCTGTGGTGAAACTGTTAATCTACTGTTTTTTTTTACTATAGTCACAGAAGACAGGAACTATAGTTCCTGTATTCTGTGCTATAGAACTTACTATACAGGGTGAGGAAATAGTACGTCGAACTTCGATATCTCGAGTTCCAGGATAGCTGGAAATTAAAAAAAAAAATCAAGTAAACTAGATAAAAAAGTCTATAACCGGAAATTATTTTCGACTATACAGGGCCAGGGTGTATTAATACACCGTGTACAGGGCCAAGACGAAATTACAGGATCAAGTGCCTTTTTTTTTAAATGGAATGCTATATATCAGTACATTTTTTTAAGCTTCTTCCTAGACTCTTATCATTCCTTTATTTTATTATTGACTATCTATCTTGACATTCAAGTGGTTGGGCACTTGAATGTAATGAATTACTTCCACGTCCAGTGGAAGTATAGTAACGACAAAAAAAATTTTAAAAATTTTTATTGTTCAAATAGGCTTAGAATGTCACGAAACGTCGAGATTATAAGTTTGAGCGAAAAAAAAATTTCTGTCTGTCGGTCTGTCTGTAACTTTTTTTGTGCGCACGATTACTCTGGAACCATTTGAGATATTGACTTGAAATTTGGTACACATATGTACTTTAACGAGATCTAGAACTAGATTATATTTTCATCTTGTTCCGTCGAAGGGTTGGGGGGTAAATTGGGGTAAATTTGGGGGAAATAGGTAAATCAAGCAGGTAAGGATCCATAAAATTGGTATTTAGTATATACAAGAGAAGCTGAGGTCTCAAAAAAAATTTTGGCATTAGCCACCCCCATTACCACCCCCACCCCATTATTAAAAGGGATGAAAAAAAATGTGATTTAGGGTGTGTACAAGAACCAGAAACCTCAAAATGTTTTTTACTTCATCCACCCCCACTACTACCCCCTATCACCACCCCCACCCCGCTACCAATGTGGGGTATCGTTTTATGGGTTTTTGGGGGAGAGGATTTCAAATATTATATTATTAAAGTTCTATAAACAATTATTTCCACATACAAAATTTTTTCGTTGTGAGAGACTTAGATAAAAATCTGGATGTGGAAGTAGTGATTCCCTGGGCAGCGGTTTTTTTTTTTTGTTGAAATGATGCTATCTGCAGATGCATCATATATTGAAAAAATCCACCAAAATCACAATTATAGGTTTCAAGAAAATAGTAGATTGTAATACAAGTGTGGCAAGGGCTTCATTGCAAAACGAATTATGCAATGAAGCTTGCCACATGTGTTACATACTATTTTTTCTACGGTTGTGAACTTATTTCCCTTTTTTAAAGTCTTTCCAAAATTTTAAAGCTGCCTGTCAGATTTTATTTAAAGTAACACTTTCCGCAGACATTCTGAAGTTAGAAAATTTGACTTTGTAATTGCAATTCATGTGTAGCCCAATGGGCACACGTACGTTTAATAAACGTTAAAAAAGGATTGAAAACCACACGTTGTTCTAGGGTTTTTAGTAACGGTTGATTCAACGAAAAAATGTCGCGCGGAAAAACGTTCTTATTAACCAAATATAAACGTCTTTTAAACATCATAGATAACGATTGAATAACATAAAAAAAACAATAAATATTCGTTATATTCAACGTTTATGAAACGAAAGTAAATGTAGAATATAAACGTTTTATTAAAGGTTTTAATATCGTTAAATATTCACTAATTATGTACGTTAATTAAACGAAATTAAACAGGTTCTAGGTCTCCATTTTCCAATATACATATATATGATATGTTACAGGATGAACCGCCATGTAGATAAATGGACAATTAATCGATTAAACACTCGCTGGGTTTTATCATAAAACCAGTGTGTGCTTAACCTATTAAACAGATAGCTTAAACTCTTTTATGCTATCTCGGCTAGTGATGGGCGATATATCACGAACTGTGATTTAATCACTGATATTAAGAAATCACAGGTAACGACTGTTAGTAAAGTTGGCAGAAAAGCGTGACGTGATCACGACTTTCTGTATTTCGTTCCCTTGCCGTGGTCTAACCAAGACGATATTTCACGATATTTACTTTGAGTCGATTATTGTTTGCGGTCGTATGTATTAACACGTAAAGCAAGCGATCCCGTGCCTTATTAGCGTTATTTCACATTATTGAGATATTTATTTATATAAATATCTTTCTTTTATTGACTGGCGATGCGATGTGGCGATTCGAAGCAGGGTCGTGACGGAACATTTTTGTTATAACACCAGAAGTATAACTACTAAAACCATGCGTAAAAATATTTTATATGATTAAATATACTAGCAATTTTATTGAAAATATTGAGCATTTACGTTTCGGCATGAAATATGAATAAAATTATGGAATATTCGACAATAAGCAAATGAAAACATTTTTAAAAAACATCCTTGTAGGTATATTATAAAACAACAACAAAAATAACATTAAAAAATAAATATACCATTTTAAATTAACAAAAATTCTTATAAAATATAAATATAAACAAGAAATTTATTGATGCTTCCGAAATGTTAATGTTTGTACTATGTCGTGAGCAAAAAAAAATAGGACAACTATTTTTCTAATGTAAATCTGTCTCTATTTGCACAAAAATTAAAGTTAGATGTACACAACTAGATTTTAGCAAAAATGCGTTATAAGACCTGTCTCATTTTTTTTTGTGCACGACAGTACAACTTTACAAAAATATCCTATTATCAAGTTCCATTCAAAACCTAGTATGCTTTTGCTTTATTACCAATCCATACATCAGATAGGTTATTTGGATAAACAAATCATAATATATTATACATATTATGCATATCTGCGGCAGCACAGAATACTAAAAGTAGCTAATTCACCATTCACCGTCTGTCGGCGCTTATTTAGGGATAGGGAACAATTAACAATTTCTTTCGTACGTCGTTATATGAAAGTCGTGATCACATCACGCTTTAAATTCACTGATATAAGAAAATCACAGTAACGATTTACGTTGTGATTGAAAAATCACGATATCGCCCATCACTAATCTCGGCCAAACCACAGAATAATGATCTTTAACCTGATCGTTATAAGATCCATCCAAATAAATCGATGCTCCCTGAAAGAATTTAAACATTGCAATCTATGTTATATTTATTTTATCTAAGTTCATAAGAATATAAGATGAACCATGAGTGATTATTGTCAGTGGTTTGCATGTGGCGCCATCTACAAATAATATTTGCAGCAAACTACGTGGTAAGTAGGCAAATTTTATGCATTAATATAGCTGAGTAGAAAAACGTCAAAAAAACGTCATCATCTACCACTTATTTCACCTGTAGATTTAGAGCGTCAGTGCATTTTAATAGGTTGAAAGCATCAGTTATTTTAACATTGTATAGAAAAAAATTTTTAAATAAAACATATTTCAATTGCTATATGTGATTAATGCAATAAAAAAACCGTTTAATTTTCTCGTTTCACAACCGGGGTTGTTACAATTTCTCAAATTATGAACGTGTATATTATACGTTAATATATCAGTAAAAGAAACTTTGTAATTAAAACGTTTTATTTCAGTGTTCCCTTCCACTACAGGTTGGGAATGTGTGTAGGAGTAACGTATTTTACACGTTTTATTTAAATATAAAATTTTACAGGCTAATTTTATACGTTGATATAAATTCGTAGAAAAACGTTTAAATAACGTAATATTCTACCATCTATTTCACTGTGAATTTAAATTTCTCTTGCATTTAGTAAGTTGGAAACAACAGTTATTTTAACGTTGTAAAAAATACGTTTTTTTTCCTTTAAATAAAACGTTTGAATCGCCGTATTAAATATACATAATAAAAGACGTTAAACTTTTTGGCTTCATAAACGTCACCTTTAGCGAGTCGTTAAAACTCCTTACATTATAAACATGTTTTATACGTTATTAAATATTTGTGAAAAAAACGTGCTTACTAAAACGTTTTATTAGAGCATTTTCTTCTACTAATGGTTAAAAATGCGTGTAGTAGTAACGTATTTTAAACGTCTTATTTAAACGTTGAAATTTTCAACCAAATGCATCGTTGAAAATTTCAACGTAAAACGTTTAATCAACGACTACAATGTTTTATAAACGTTTATTAAACGTACGTGTGCCCATTGGGAGGTAATTAATGTACATTTATAGAATTTAATTGTTATTACCAGTAAGTAATATAAAATTCTTTAAGGTAAACAAACACACTATTTTATTCCGGTGTGTGAAGATGTAATCAAGGCGTGTGGCAAATTCTTTGCCGCACGGCTTGAGGCAAAGAATTTAAATTGAATTGATTTAAAATGAACTTTGGTAAAAGTCGTTAGCATAAAAACTAACTATGATGAAAATAAAATGGTTGTCTCGTTTTTTCGGAGAAAACATCAGCAATAAAACCAATGCGGCTTCACCGCAAGACCTGAAATTGAATGTAATCAATCCATTTACAATTTACTTTATTTAAGTATTAACAATATGTTCTAGAAGTTTGACCGGTTTAGGATGCCTATATTTGAAAAAAAGTTTGATTCAAATTTGAAATGAATTTTGAATTTCTTAAAAAATTTTCATTTTTTCACAATAATTCAAAGCTAAAGAAGATACGTAAAAGATGCTAGAGTATAAAAGTTTAGGTTTTTTTTACTGATTTTTTTTTTTATTTCTCTAGGATGAAAATTAATTGAGCTATCACCGTTGTAAAGTTTGCATTTGAGCGCGAGGACCACCTTCCCCGAGCCCTTTAAACTCAAAAATCTCAAAAACGAAAGGATCAAGGAAGATCAACTTTACATGACTTGTAGCCCTTAAAGTTACCTGTAAAATGATTTTTAGAGCGATTGAATAGCTTAAAAATTAAGGAAGTTATTGAAAAACCAATCCTAGCGCATCTGCTCGAGAAACGCTGATAAGTCTTCGACACGGCTCAATTTTTTCAACTGTATCTTTAACAGCTCCGTACAGTAATATTGTGCAGTACCTACCGGCTTCTAAAATTTGTACTCTAACATTTTTTACGTATATCTTCTTTATTCTTTGAATTATTGTGAAAAAATGAAAATTTATTAAGAAATTTCAAAAATCATTTCAAAGAATCAAACTTTTTTTCAAATATAGAACATATTGTTGCCATTGATTTCATTGCTGATTTTTTTTCCGAAAAAAAGACAACCATATTATTTTCATCATAACTCCGTTAGTTTTTATGCTAACGACTTTCGCCAAAGTTCATTGTAAAGGCCTTTTCAAGTACTTTTAAAAATGTCGTATGTTTTCCTGCAAAAATTTTCCGTTTTTTCCGTTATTTAACGTTGAAAGGATCGAATTCAGTTTTCAGCGAACAAAAAGTCACCTTCATCTATGGCTCAATGAAAGTGACTCGGTTCGTATTGCATCCACAGAAATAAAAAAAAAACAATCGATTTCTTGTTTTATAGGCTTCATTTTTGCCCTTAATAATTTTTCTGGTAAAACGTAAAGTTTTCGAGTTATTAGTGAAAAATCATTCTAAAACATGCATTTCTTAGATGAAAAATCATTTTCAATCAAGAATAACTCAAAGAGTATAGCACATTTATTGTTTAGAATTCATTCCTCAATCGTTTTCTGCAGTTACGTTCAAATTTGAATATAATAATTTCCACCCTCGAGAAGGAGTGCCATCCACCCCCAGGATAAAAGCACACATCAGCACTATATACTTGAGCCATTCCCTAATTACTGTCCAAATTTCACGTCAATCGGTCTTATTCGAAAGAATCCTGAGCGAAAAACCTTCAAACACTGGACTAAATTAACTTTTTCATGAATATCGGGAAATGACATAAAAAAAGAGATTTTTCCTTAAAAGTTGTTATTGTTGTTTAAACAATATAAATAATTATCAACCCCGACTGTGAGAAACATTTTTTGAACTTAAATTTTCAATAAAAACAGCAATACAGCGAAAACATTTTTTTTAAATATATTTTTTTGTAAATGTTGTTATTATTGTTAAACAATATAAATAATTATTTGCGCCGCTTGGTTTCTGATTTTGAGTAATATTAAAAAACACAAATAAAAAAAAATGATCAAAATCGAAGCTGTTGCTGAGAATTAACGATTTTTAGTCTTCATTGACTCGACTAAAATTCCTTTTGCTATATTTTTTCTTATTTTACTAGGCAATAATGTAAAATAAATTTTTTTACTTGAATATTATTTTATTACTAATTAGTAATTATAGTTACATCTGTGGTTGTGGTTACATATATTTCTAATATTATTACATTAATCTAAAACTAATTGATCAGCTTCTTCTTTTTCAGATTGTTTATTTTGTTTTTCCTTGTTATTAACTGTAGTGGCTTGATAGAGCTGTGTTTGTTTAATGGCAGCATACAAACAAAACAGCAAGTGAAGTGACTGTATTTTGTTTTTCACCACTGGTATTTGAAAAGTATTACAAACAGTGTCGACATATTCTCCGACAGACATGTCTTCTGGCTGTGGAAATCCATTTTCCTTTAGTTTATTCTCCATTTCTTCTGGCCATTCTTGCATCAAATCGTCCAAATCTGGCATGGCCCTGAAAAATTATACTGATTTGATAGACTAGTTCACAAGTTCAAACACGTGTTAATGGTTAATGTTTGATAAAGCAAGCTCATGAGTGAAGGCTCATTGGATTTGGAATGACCGAATGACGTCTAGAAAAATGTGCAAAAGTTTCAAACCCGCACATAAACAATTGCAAAAGTTATAAACAAATTAAGATTGAAAAAATAACGAGTTTTATTTCTTGCAAATAACTCGAAAACTATTAATATTTAACAAATTTTAAAACAGGATTCTTAAAGAGGAGGAGGAAATTTCCAATAAAAAAGTCCCGACTCCCGGAACTCCTATCTTTGTTATTAATAATTTTAATTTAATATTGAAAATAGGGCGAACGCTAAGCCCTACGACGTCAAACCGGCCGTAACAAGTAAAAACATTTTTTATTATTAAATTTTAATTTAAAATTTTTTTAAAATTATGGTATTATTTTTAGACACTCAGGCCCGCGCTTAATATTACTTTCTCCCCCCCCCTCATCCAAAAAAATGTTGGGACGAAAAAAAATTTTCTTCGGATTTCTCCCCCCCGCTCATCAAAAAAATTTTAGGACGAAAAAAAATTGTCTTGGGACTTCTTCCCCGCTCAAAAAAATGTTGGGACGAAAAAAATTTTCGAGGAAAAATATTTTTGTTATTTTCGGCACGCGGCTGTGTTACCGCCCCACAGCCCCCCCCCCCCAAGCTGCTCAAGGTGGTCCAGATCCGCCCGTGATATTGTAAGGGGCGCCAAATAAAGACTTGCACACGGGCGCGCATATCTTAGGCGCGGGCCTGTAGATTCTTGGGCCCGGTACTTCATCTCCAGTTAAGTCTATTCTATAGATAGAAGATAGATCCCACGGAAACAATTATTGAATATAGACTTATTAAGTAACTGGAGATGAAAGTACCGTGCCTTAAAGGAACAATATATCCCGTTGGAAAAAGCATTTTTCACCGATTTTTTATAAAATGAGCCTATTGTTAATTAACACATTGTTTTAGAGTTTACGTTTATATTTCAAGTCGGATAATTGTTAAACAAAAGCCACTAAAATTATTTCGCTTCGTGGAGACCTCACGTCAATTATTATATTTTATGAGATCAGGGCCGTACCCAGCTTTGGCGGGCCCCGGACAAAGTAAATCTTTCGGGCCTCCTTATTTTGGAAGAGATTATATCGTCTTTATACGATAAATTTAACTGCTACACGATAAACGACTGAAAGCATGTTATCGTATCAAAAAACACGATACTTCTGATGAACATATAACAATTATTAAAATTTATTACACAAAAAATAAACGTCCTAAAAATAAATAAAAATCCTGACAGGAGCCCTTCAGGATTTTTAATTTTTTTGTAGGCCCGGGCGGGGCCCCTTAGAGGGCCGGGCCCCGGACAAATGACCCGAGAAAACCGGTCTGAGTACGGCCCTGTATGAGATTATGACTAAAAAATGAAAAAGAGAGGTTACAATTTTATTAATTTTAATTATTAATACTGTTTTTATATTCAAAAATACTATAAGATTACCTAAACTTTACATTTTTAGTGCTATTTGTTCAAACAAATTTTATAAACAAATAGATAAATTACGTATTTTTGAAAAAAAATTGCCATTTGATTTGTTATAAAATGCTTTAAAAATTTTTTTTTTAATTGTTTAAAATATTTTTCTTTTTTTCATTATTTAAACAAATTATTAAGAAAAAATTTCTTAAAATGTATTATTTGCAATTCTCTACAAGGTGGAAAAAAAATGTTGTTAATTTATTTGTTTATTTAATAAACAATTTGTTATTAACAATCGCCGAATGTGTTTATATATATATATATATATATATATATATATATATATATATATATATATATATATATATATATATATATATATATATATATATATATATATATATATATATATATATATATATATATATATACATATATATTTTAGATAGAAAAAATAATAACAAAAACAACCGTATACATAAACATGTCAAAAAATAATTTTTAATATTTTTTATAGAATTTTAAATTTTAAATATTAAAAAAAAAAATGGACATGTTTATCTATGCGGTTGTTTTTGTTATTTTTCTTTGTATCAAAAAATATATATAAACACATTCGGCGATTGTTATAATAACTAATTGTTTATTAAATAAACAAATAAATTAACAAAAAAAAAATTCCACCTTGTAGAGAATTGCAAATAATAAATTTTAAGAATAAAATTTTTTCTTAATAATTTGTTTAAGTAATGAAAAAAGGAAAAAATTGATTATAAACAGTGAAACATTTTTTTTAATCATATTTTATAAAAAATAAAATAGCAAAAAATATTTTTCAAAAATACGTAATTTATCTATTTTTTTAATAAAATTTGTTTAAACAAATAGCACTAAAAATTTTAAGTTTATGTAATCTTATAGTATTTTTGAATATAAAAATAGTAATAATAATTAAAATTAATTAAAAAAATTTTTCAATCTCTATTTTTCATTTTTTAGTTTTTTTGTTAGATTAAATAATTATAATAACTAATAGACTATAACAATTAAAAACATCGCAATCCCAGGCAGCAGGTTACGTCTAATTGACGTGATTTTTTCGTGACAGTTTACGTTTATACCACCTAATAAAAGACGTAGTTGCAACGTGTTTAACACGTGTATTTGTCACATCCATACGACGTATTTTAGAGACGCCGCGTCGACGTATTTTAGTGACGTCGCATCGACGTGTTTTAGAGACGTTGCTTCGACTTATTTTAGTGACGTCGCGTCGACGTATTTTAGCGACGTCGCGTCGACGTCGGGTTTGTCGTATTGGAGACGTAACTTTTTTACTAGTAAAGATCTGAAATTTTATGCTTGGGAAATAAATAATACACAATCAAATTAGACTTACAGTGTTTTTATTACTAGATAGGTTAAAGAGGCAAAATATGAAATTTAAAAAAGAATAAATCAATAAATTAAAAGTTCGACAAGATACAGAATTTTGGAAGAATTTATAGTTGTATCTCGGAAACTAGTCATCAAAGAATCGAGTTGGGTCCATGAGAGCTCTTGATCAGAGATTCGAAATCTACAACATATTAAAAATTCAGCTTATTTCACCGGGGGTCACTTCCCATATAAGATCTGAGCGGGGTCCTTTAAGAAACGTTAAATTATATTGCAAATTAACATTAAAATTATATTCTACTAAATGAAAGTTAACAAATGCCTTAATATTATGTTACAACTAAAATAAATTATTAGAAACGCTTTTTGAAGAGGCTCTAAAATTTAACGTTTTTTATAGAAATGCCAGTCAATGCATCACGAAAAACCAGTCACCTGGTTTTTTTTATATAATGAATAGATCCATGACATATTTTACATTACAAACACTGGAGAGACCTCAATTTTGCAAATCGTATGCAGCCATTTTCATTTGACACGTCACAAAAAGCAATAACGAAATGACCTTGTACATGTACTAGCTATAAAAGGTCACTTAATAAATATATCACTGATAGTGAATCAAAACAATAAAATTGGTTACCTACCTGATAAATAAATTAAACAGAAAACACTAACCACAAACAACGTTGTGACACTAACAGAAATTCAACACTTCTTGATCCGCTTGATCGTGCATGGCCGCGTGAATAGAAAGAAGGCAAATGCATGGCGCATGCCCGCATGTCGACCGAATTGTCTGATTGTAAAGCGTGACACCGACGTCAGCCGACTTGAGCCGAGAGTCAATGAGCCGGATATGTTCCAAAACAATAAACGACATTTTTTTGTATTATGTAATAATATTTTTATCATTTTGGGTCTTATAATTTATATCCGTCGTTGGGAAATCAGAGACGACCGCTGAAATATTTTATTATTAAACATATATATAATTATAGCCAGATTTTTTACATTTTTGTTCAGGATCTATTTATCATATTGGTCCACACAAGTTATGTAAAATAAACTTCAGCATCAAATAAAAACACTTTTGTAGTATAGTTTTTTAGTATCATATAATATATTTAATATATTTTATTATAGAATTATCTACGTGAAATTCACGTCGACTTCACGTAATTCAATGACGTCTAATAAAGGTCTAAACAGCGACGTAAATGTCACGTCTAATTTTGGTCGATCAACGTCGATGACGTAAGTTACCAAATTGCTACGTGAAAATTACGTAAATAGACGTGACTCTGCTGACTGGGATGTCATAATCTCATAAAGTATGGTTGACATAAGGTCTACAGGAAACGAAATAATTTTAGTGGCTTTTGTTTAACAATTATCCGACTTGAAATATAAACGCAAACTCTAAAAAAAAATTGTTAATTAACAATAGGCTCATTTTGTGAAAAATCGGTGAAACAATTTTTTTCCAACTTGATATTGTTCCTTTAAGTGTCTAAATAATACCATAATTTAAAAAAAAATTTAAATTAATATTTAATAACATCAAAAAATAATTTTACTACGGCCGGTTTCAGAGCATCGTAACGCCATAGTGTTTGCTGTGCGGATCTATTTTCAACATTAATAATAAAGAGAGTTTCGGGAGTTGGGACTTTTTTATTGGAAATTTCTTCCTCTTTAAGAATCCTTCTTTAAAATTTCTTAAATATTAATAGTTTTCGAGTTACTTTTTCAATCTTAATTTGATTATAACTCTTGCAATTGTTTATGTGCGGGTTTGATATTTTTGCATATTTTTTTAGACGTCATTCCGAGTCCAATGAGTCCTCACTCATAATTTTTACGAGCTTTATCAAGAACTAACACGTGTTTAAACTTGTGATGTATGATAGATATTGTGGAAACACCAGAACTTACTCAGAATATCGCACGACGGGAGACGATTTACTTTTGTGCAAATCAGAAATGTCCTTAATCCATTTGTCAATTATTTTTGTATTTTTCTCTATATTATCGACTTTCTTCACCACCTAAAAACAATTTGTTAAATATTCAAATACTTTTAAATGAAAAAAACGCAATAAATAATTTAAATGATAGGTATAGCAGTTACCACATTAGCATCATTCTTTTTAGTTGGATTTACTGAGGCAGCCCTTAGTTGCAAGTGTAACAAAGCAGGATCACTTTGATTTGATGCTGGCTCATCCAAAACTGTAAGTCCTAATTCCAGAAATTTATCGTCAAAATGTTCACCGGTTATAATGGTCTCAGGTGGAATTACTTTCAAGAAAGCATCAATGTCTCCCACAGCTGGTAGAAATTCTGGTACAAACGGTTTGAATTTGTAGTCCAAGTTCAATTGTTGTGGAATGTACCTATATAAAAATAAAAAAGAACATAGGTATATGGTATATATATATATATACCCTAATTTAATACTTCTCAAAGTCCGGTGATATTTAGGAAAATGGTTCGGAAAGTTTTGGGACTAGCCAAAAATTAGTCTACTACCCCTTACAGAATTCCTCAGGAATCCGAACAAAATAGTGTTGACCACTCAAAACGGCGGCTTTAATTGTTATTTAACTTTTTGTAAACAAAATGAATTTCGCAACTTAGTTTTTTTTGCTTATATCCTCGCTTTTAAAGGTCGTAGAAAAACGTTGAGCTGTCAATTTCTTCGCCACGAGCTTCCTTATAAGGTAGACATATATATGAACGAATCTTTGATTGTTAATAACATTTTATGGCAAAAAAACTGAAAAAACTGAATTTCTCTTTGAAGTACTGTAGAAACAAATAGGTATAAAATCTGTATGTTAACGATATTATGAGAAATAGTAGGTACATATCTTTACCCTTAATAAAATGCACTTTGTCCCGTTGCAAAATATTAATTATTTTTTTTGCAATTAATTTATAAAAAAAAATATTCAAACTGTTATATTAAAAGATCAAATTAATATTTTACAGTTCTGTTTCATTATATACATTATATTTGACGTACATTTACATAATCAAAAATGTAAATATCCACTGAGGATTTTGCATAAAATTTATTGGAACCAACGGCATCATTTCAATTGTCATAAAAAAACACGAATTAAAAAAAAAGTGTGGTCCGATGCGTTGGAGCCGAGATATGAAGAATTGTGCCATGTATATATGTTATATAAAATTATACGCTTATTACCAAGACTTAGCCATAACAAACCTTCACAGGTATATCATATTACATGATAACGACTTCTCTTATTAATCGCTTATCTTAGAGATATTATGTTTCACCTTTGTTTCTCACATTTTATGATGACTGTCGAATTGCATTTCCTTTGTTCTATATTTTGCTTACTCAGGTTCTGAATGTTATAAATACGACTAGACATGCTTTGTAAAGTCAGTTATTAAACTCAGTTAGAATGCAACACTTCTAATTTATTATTATATTCCTTCTCCAAGAGCCAACGTTGGCTCCATGTAACTAAATAAAAGTTTTTAAAAAGTCATTCATGTGAACCGTGATCTAACATTGGCGCAGTCGGTAGGATCCGTAAACATCAGAACAAGAAGCCTAACTGGTAGTGAAGCGTAAGAGAACAAGGAGAACATCTGCAGAAGGTGCCTAACTAGTGCGTGTACATCTACGAGAACAAGGAGACCTTCCTCACTGGTGGTGGCGGATCCCAATCCCTTGACGGACGAAGAACCTACCCATGGAAACGAAACTAACGTAAGTCATTTAAGAATCATCTCGTACCATTTTTACCATTTTATTATTTTTCGCAACTTATTTTATTAAAAGTGTATTATACTGCTAATACACTCGGCGCACAAAGCCAGTTCTATTGTCAAAGTGAAATCCATTCCTTTACAAACGCAACGAAACAAGTTCATTTAATTTTAAGTTATTTATTTTCGTATTATACTGCTAATACGAAACATTGTGCTAACAGCTAATATACAATCCATTTACGCACGCAACGTAACAAGCTAATTTAATTTATCGTATCATACTGCTGATACGCAACCAATTTTTGTCCTAATTTCTGAATACAAAAAGCAAAATGCCAGATAGAGCTCAACCAGAGCCAGTTCAACCAGTGCCACCTGCACCAACCGAACAACAACTACAACAACAACAACTGCAACAGCAACAACTACAACAACAACCTCAACCAGAGCAAATTGAGCCTTACAAGCTCTCTGAGATATTTTCGTTGATACCCGAATTCGATGGCAATGCCATTAATTTACAAACATTCCTCAACTCCTGTCATTGCGCCCAAAGCATGGCAATTGGAGACCAAAAAATTCTTTTGACTGTCCACATAAAAAATAAATTGAAAGGCAAAGCTGCCGAATTAATAAATTCTCGTAACCCTGGCACCTGGCCAGAAATCAAAGCACTATTGGAAACCCACTTTGGGGATTCCAGAGATCTAACGGCCCTGATTCAAGACCTGCAGCGCATTCACCAATTGCCAGGTGAATCAGCCCTTACATTTGTTTCGCGTTTACAAACGCACAATGCGAAAATGCACGCTGCAGTGCAAAAGCAAAATTTAACCTCGACACAAAGAACCGCACAATCCGACCTCATTGAAACGATGACTTTAAATAACTTACTAACGGGTTTAGAACCAAACTTAGGCCGCATCATACGTGCCAGCAACCCTCCAAATATATTGAAAGCTGTAAGTAGAATTCGTAGAGAGCTACAACTCTCTTATTTCGAGCAACAGAAATTTCCGAAAAATAGTCCGGTCAAAAATCCCGCTTTACAACAAAAACGACCAACTTCAAATTTCCAACAAAAATTCTGTTCATTTTGCAAGCGCAATGGACATGTAATAAACGAATGTCGTACAAGGCAACAGCAACTGTCTATGCCATCGACATCAAATTTCCAGAGACCAAATTATCAAGGAAACCCAAATTTCCAAAATTTCTCTCAAAACAATCAATTTGGTCAGAGGACATTCCCTCAAAACCAACCTAATCAACCTCAAAATAGGCCCTCAGCTATAAGGCCGAATCCAAACTCTAACCAACAAAGACCGTCAGCTATTCAACCTAACCCGAATTTTAACCGCTTTAACCAGCAAAAAGCTCATCATTTAAATTACGAACCTTACGATAATTATGCCGATCAATTTAATCAATACAATGACTATTCACCCGATTATCAAAATGTAAGTGACAGTTATGAAAATTACGATCTAGAAAACGCTCAAAGCTTTTCAGAGAATTATACAGCTAATTCCCCATATGAACAGTACGAGAATTATACTGCTAATTCTCAAACGCCACAGGAGGATTATACTGTAAATCCTCAGGATTTTCGCTTAGATCCGGAGTACCCCACGGATACTCCAACACAGCAAACAGACCAATTCGACCAAATAACAAATCAAATACGAACGATGAATCTCAACGACAGTTTCGACCCGTCGCTGAACTTCCCGGAACAAGGGTTCATGTAGAAACGCTATCACACTCATTGTTGACCGTAAATTCAAAAAATCTATACTACATTAAAGACATCACAAACAAATTCAAAATTCTAATCGATACTGGCGCAGGTATCTCTATCTTTAAACCAAAAACAGCAGAAAATTACAGACGGAGATTTTCAGAAAATGTAATTATACAAGGCATAACCGATCAGAAAATTACTATTAGTGAATCTGTTCTTATACCCTTTACGGATAACGACCCACATAAAGTTTACATCTACGACCTAGATATCAGTTTTGATGGACTGATAGGAGCTGACTTCCTAGAACACTATCATTGTATCGTCGACATAAGAAATAAACGATTAATAACCAATTTTAAAACAGTTCCACTTTTCAAAGTAACCGACGATTCGTCGAAACCCGAATGCGACAAAATCCAATCAAACCACAACCCTAATCAAAATAAGATTCAAATCGATGGCCGTACCGAAAAAATTTGTAAACTAAAATGTAACCTTAGAAACACTGACGCTATTTTGCAAGCGCAAGAGAATGAAAAAGTCCGTTTACCTAATGCTCTTGTTAAAGTAAACGAAAACGGAGAATTTTTAACAACAATAATCAATGCTAACGTCATCCCGAAGACTGTCGATTTTTCCAATTTAAATTTAGAACCTTTACAAAAATCTAAGTCAATTTTTAACTTAAACACGCAAAACTCTGACCAACACTTACAGACAGACAGATCCTTTGAAATCAGGAACGAATTGCGCTTGGATCATCTAAACGAAGAAGAGGCCGAAATAGTAACGCAGCTTTGTTTAGACTTTCAAGATATATTCTATTTAGAAGGAGACAATTTGACCTTTACCAACGAAATCAAACACCCTATTGACACCGACAATTCCCGACCGATATTTACGAAATCGTATCGCTATCCTCAGGTCCATAAAGAAGAAGTTAAGTCCCAAGTATCGAAAATGTTAAGTCAAGGTATTATTCAACCCTCAATCTCACCTTGGTCCTCTCCTGTCTGGGTAGTTCCCAAAAAACTGGACGCTTCTGGTAAACAGAAATGGCGCGTTGTAGTCGACTACCGCAAACTCAACGAGGTTACAATCGGTGACAAATATCCTCTGCCCAACATTTCCGATCTTTTAGACCAACTTGGCAAATGCCAATATTTCACAACCTTAGACTTGGCGTCTGGTTTCCACCAAATCGAAATTAATCCCGCAGATATTCAAAAGACTGCTTTCACAGTCGAGAACGGTCATTATGAATTCGTGCGAATGCCATTTGGACTCAAAAACGCTCCATCAACTTTTCAAAGAGTTATGGATAACATCCTGTTAGGTATTCAAAATGAACGATGTCTCGTCTACATGGACGATATCATTATTTACTCTCCTACAATTCACGAACACATTTCCCGTCTAACTGAAGTCTTTAAACGCCTTCAAAAAGCCAACCTCAAAATTCAACCAGACAAATGCGAGTTTCTCCGCAAGGAAGTCGCTTATTTAGGACATCTCATTACAAAAGACGGCGTAAAACCAAACCCTTCGAAAGTTGACGCTATTCTAAATTTTCCTCAACCGAAAAATCCAAAAGAAATTAAATTATTTCTAGGTTTAGCCGGATATTATAGGCGCTTTATCCCTAATTTCTCCAAGATAACCAAGCCCCTAACAAAACTCCTACAGAAAGATATACCATTTCTCTTTGACAATGATTGTACAAATTCTTTTCAAAATTTGAAACAAACATTAACAACAACTCCGATATTAATCTATCCTAATTTTGATGAACCATTCATTCTAACCACTGATGCGAGCGCATTTGCCGTCGGCTCAGTGCTGAGCCAGGGGCCTATTGGCAAAGATTTACCCATTGCCTATGCTTCTAGAACCTTGTGCAGTGCAGAAACTAAATATTCAACGATTGAACGCGAGCTTTTATCGATAGTATGGAGTGTAAAGCACTTTAGACCATATCTGTATGGTAGAAAGTTCAAGCTTGTCACCGACCATAGACCACTCACCTGGCTATTCTCTATAAAAGATCCAGGAAGTAGACTTGCCCGTTGGCGACTCAAATTAGAAGAGTACGACTACGAAATAATTTATAAACCAGGCAAAATCAATAAGAACGCGGACGCACTTTCCAGAATCAAAATTAATCATTTTTCCGAATGTTCCAAATTCTATTCAAAGGTCCTAGCCGCGAATGACGAAGAGTCAGACGACGACGAAAACACAGACGATAACAACGAAATCACTAACGAACAAATTTCCCGAGAATTTGAAACTTTCACCAACCTATATAAAGCAACATCTTTAATAGACTATTCAAAAATCAAAGCCTCAAACAAACAACTCTTATACCGAGAACATAAAGATATTATAACCTTCTTCCAACAAAATAACTTACAAGACCTACATCACAAAATTATTGAGGACATATTCGAAGAAAACCCCGAATTTCATAACGATAAAATCAATATTGTATCGAGCAAAACAGTCAGACATAGGAGATATTTTATCATTCCTCTACCTTTTGATATCGAATCTGTAATTGAACATCTATTTTTGGTATTATTTAAAAATCAAGATGTTTTAGACCTTTCTAAGACATACTTTGTCGAAAATAACCTAGACCTCCCCATACTCGAAATTCTATCATTCATTTTTGCAGAAAAAGATTTAAAAGTAGTAATTTGTCAAGATATCGTCAGAACTGCCGACGAAGATGAAATCCCAATTATATTGGAGCAAAATCATTTTGGTAAAAATAATCTACACCGCGGAATAAATGAAACGATTCGAAGAACTAGAGAAAAATACACTTGGCAAGGTCTAACTAAAGACGTTGAAAATTTTATAAAAAATTGCGAAACTTGCCAAAAGACTAAAGTATGCCGGAAAAACCTTAATAACCCTCTAGTAGTCACAGAAACCCCAAGAACACCATTCGAAAGAATCAATATCGATCTATTTGAATTCCCCACTCGAAATTACGCTTTAACCATTCGCGACGAATTAATCAAATTCACGCAAGCATATGCAGTCCCGGATAAATCCGCAAAATCTGTCGTAAACACTTTGTTGTTATATTTTCAACATTATGGTACCCCATTAAGAATCCATTGCGATTACGGTGGCGAATTCGACAACCGTTTGCTAAAAGATCTCTGCACCCTATACGACATAAAATTAACTTATTCAAGCGTAGGACATCCCCAATCGAACGGATCAATAGAAAGATTTCATGCTACCTTAGCTGAAATGATAAGAATTCATAAAACTGAAAACCCGAATGAACATCCGTTCACGATTTTACCATACGCAGTAATATGTTATAACAATTCGGTAAATAAAACACACGGTTTCACCCCATATGAACTTATCTTTGGTCATACGTCTAACAGACCACCTGAAATTTTATATAACCAAAAAGATTTAATAACCAAATACGTTAGAGATTTAAACAACAGAATATCCCACTACTATAAAATAGCCCGTAGTCGAACACAATCTCAAAAAGAGAAAGCAAAAGTTCGCTTCGACAGAAATGTTCCCCAAAAACGACCTGAATACAAAATAGGTGACTTAGTTTATGTAAAAGAATCACAAATTAAGAACAAACTACAAAACAAATTTAACGGTCCCTTTAAAATAAAAGAAATTTCTCAAAATTCTGCTACCTTACTAAATCTCGAAACAAAACAAGAAACTAAAGTAAATTTTGATAGAATGAAACCATATACTGAAAATTAAATTTATTTTCAGGTTTCTCCTGCTGTTCGGATCAGCACTCTGTCAATATAAAATTACCCCGATCAATAACACTGTTGGTGTATACTACCACCAAGACACGGACATCGTGGTGACAAATGACAAATGGACTCTGCTAGTGCATAAAAACATTTCATCCCTCAAAATAGCTTTTGACAAAAATCAAAATATCTTAGACAGAATCTTGTACATTCTCAATAATGGTGATCACAAGTCAATTATTTTTACGAGTGAAATTAAAACAGACTTTAACCTTTTGACGCAAATATCCAACTCTATAAAAACAAAATTTGACGAAATCTTTTCAGACACAAAAAGATATAAACGAGGAATACTTAACGGTATCGGTACAATATTCAAATCCATAACTGGAAACTTAGATGCTGAAGATGGCCAGTACTATACTAATTGTATAAATAAACTAAATAACGACGAACATCAATTGGAAAACTTAATCAAAAATCAAATTTCAGTTACAACTTCTGTTATTAAAAACTTCAACTCGACTATACAAAAATTACAAATTGACGAGGAAACGTTTAACAAAGATCTCGAAGAAATCGAACACACAATTCAAACCATGACTCAAGCTATCGAGGCTGCTCACATAAAACTAAAATTCATATACATTTCTGAACAACTAATGGCAAGCTATTTGTATATCGAAGATAATTTGAACGACATTTTGAATTCAATAACATTTGCCAGATTAGGAATCATTCACACTTCAATCATAACCCCTAATCATTTGGTAACAGCATTACAAGAAATTTCACAGAGCTTACGTAGGAACAATTTGCCTCTCCCCATTAAATTATCGGCAGTTGCTAAGTATTTGGATATTATTGAATTACAAGCGTTTCAAATGGATTCTAACTTAGTATTTGTTTTAACAATACCACTTGTTGAACCTCAAAATTATAACACCTATCGCCTATATCCTATCCCGATACTTGATAACAGAACTGGTCTGCATCACATTTTATCTATTTCACAAAAGTATATCGCGAGAGACGATGATTCTTTAATGTACATACCTATACAAAATTTGAAAGAATGCAAACCTCTTTATTTTGGAACCAAACTATGTTCGAACCTGTTTGCCTATCCTATCGACCAAAATGCCATATGTGAAGCCAGAATACTAAAACCGTTGCCGAAACTTCCAGAGAACTGTCAAACTTCCTTCATTATTAGTCAGGGATACAACGTCCAAGAACTCGAAGACAACACATGGCTATAGTAATTAATTCCGAACCACTTCACATCACCATCAACTGTCCAAAGAGAGAATCCACGACAGAATTGATCAACAAAAATTCCATCATCAAACTACAACCAGGATGTTACGCCTATGCAGGCATTACTCGAATACAAGCCAGTGCCAAAGACTTCTCCGAACTTAAGGACAATTCACATCCTATCCAAATTCCTTTTGAATGCTGTAATCACATGCCCGACAAAATCGAAATTCCAAAATTAAAGCCACTCAAATTAAACAATCTCGACGTAGAAGATCTAGATATTGCAAAAACCAAATTGGACCAATATTCCAAAGACCTGGATGACCTCATAAACGAGCCTTTTGTGACCAAACACGTATCTTGGTTCACGTATTTCATAATCACTCTCATCATTCTATTAGTCCTACTTTACATAACCTGTAAATGCAGAAGAAGAAGATGTGGAGCATTGCGAATCCAACCCTCAACGGACAACCCTCCTTCACCTCCTTCAGAGCGAAGCAGAGTTTTTACCAAATTTCCTAGACTGATCCCTCCAAGAAAGCGACCCGGTATTAAACCTCAAGAAGAAGAGGACATCGAGTTAACATAGACTTTCATATGTGGAGTTTTACCCTTGTCTATTAATTTAGACCATTATATTTTATTCTTATCACATTTATGCAATGTACTACTCGCTTATTATTATTATCATTTACCAATTTTAACTTTTATGTATTTTATTATTTTGCTTTGTATTCATTCAACATTGTTTCAATTTATTTTGCATTATATTCATTTAACGTTTCTAACAATTTTCAAAAGTTGCTGCATAACATCAACTTTTTTATTAAGGGAAGTTGTTATATAAAATTATACGCTTATTACCAAGACTTAGCCATAACAAACCTTCACAGGTATATCATATTACATGATAACGACTTCTCTTATTAATCGCTTATCTTAGAGATATTATGTTTCACCTTTGTTTCTCACATTTTATGATGACTGTCGAATTGCATTTCCTTTGTTCTATATTTTGCTTACTCAGGTTCTGAATGTTATAAATACGACTAGACATGCTTTGTAAAGTCAGTTATTAAACTCAGTTAGAATGCAACACTTCTAATTTATTATTATATTCCTTCTCCAAGAGCCAACGTTGGCTCCATGTAACTAAATAAAAGTTTTTAAAAAGTCATTCATGTGAACCGTGATCTAACATATATAGGTATATAAATGGGCCATGGAAAAAAAAATCGAGAAAATTTGCATCTTTAGAAGTCAACCTAAAAAAAATGAGGACAGAAAAATAAACTTTATTTTGTATATTCAATAAATTAATTTTTTAATATAAAATGTATACCTTTTTTTATCCCCAATGAAGAGTAAAAACTATTCACTCATTAATGTATTATCAAATAAATTGAATGTAATCTTTAAATATTTATTTTATGAATCGAAGAATCGGAAAGCTGAGAAAAAAATAAATTGAATTAAAAAAAAAAAACGTCCATCTAGCCACTCCTGAAGCCGACAAAAAGAGCCGCCGCGGCGCGCCGCGGTGAAACTGTCCAAGTACCTACTGTCCAACTGTCCAAGTACGCCGCTCGTAGGGAAGGGAGGAGGGGACCTGATGGCGTCGTACTGTTCTTGGATGGCGTCTAGCGCTTCAGCGCGAGTGCCAAAGATGCAATTTTCTCGATTTTTTTTCATGGCCCGTTTATACAGAGTGACCCATTTAAAAGCGGGGCACCTCTTTAAAATCTTTATTTATTGTGCGATTTGAATCAAATTTTACTCAAGTATAGAACAAACTAGGACGTCCTCGACGGACATACAGTACATCCGATGGACGTTCGTTTTTGGTCCAAAGTACATCCGACGGGCAGCCGAGGGACGTGCAAATGTCACAACTTGGGACAATATTTGTACATTCTAATTATTTATAAAAAAAAACCGGAATGAGCAGGGATCGAACGTCGATCTCGTGATTTGTAACTCGATGTTCTCTCACTCAGCCACCAACTTGGCTTATTAGTGTTTATTTAAAGACTGTACAGTTGACTAATATAACTATTTATTTCAAAATATAGAAGGTAGGTACCTATTTGAATGTTTAATAAATATTTAGTATCAAATATCATTAACAATTTACAAAAAAGATTAAAATTAAATTATTAATGATAAATTACAAATTACTATAAAAAATAAACTACAAATTTTACAGAAATAACGGTCAAATGTAAACAAAAACATTGTAAAATTAAAAAATCAGTTTTGTTAACGTTTTTTTGTTTTTATATTAAATAGACGTCCTGCTGCTGTCCCTATAGGGACCTAAAATGTGCGTACTTGCCGAAGGACGTCCGTTGCGGCACATATGTTGGACGTTAAGTGTGCTATTCGCTGGTATGTATACATATTTCGGAAACGTGTTGGAGATAAGGCGGTATGGAGATATCATTTATTGCAAAAATATAATATTTAAATCAACGGACACGAAAAGGACATCCAACTCCTGTCCTTATATGGACATAAAATGTACATACATCCCGTACATAAAATAGACATACAGAGGACGTCCATTCCGTACAATTTCAAAGTAAATCCAATGATAAACGTCCGGTAGGCGTCCCGTTTATGTCCATGGACGTTAGTACATTAAATGGACATAAAAGGGACGTCCGGCGGACATCGTGTGCTATTAGGGTAAAATGATTAGTTCTTTGCGTATGTCTACCTTATAGGGGACCTCATGACGAAGAAATTGAAGGGTCGAACGTTTTTCTACGACCTTTTGGAAGCATAGATATAAGCAAAAAAACTAAGTTGCAAAATTCATTTTGTTTACAAAAAGTTATATAACAATTAAAGCCGCCGTTTTGAGTGGTCAACACTATTTTTCCTGAGGAAATTCTATAGGGGGGTAGACTAATTTTTGGCTAGTCCCAAAACTTTCCGAAACATTTTCCTAATATCACAATAAAGACACAATATGATTAAACATAGGTAGCTTACAGTGGCGGCTCGTCAGGGGAGGCAGGGGAGGCTGAGCCTCCCTTTGGAAGAAGCAACATATCTTGCAATCTTCCAAATTAATATCTTTTACTTGTAGAAATTTCTACTTAGGTATATCTCAATTTTCAATATTGTTTATTGTTTATAGTTCATTAATTAATTTTCAGTGTATAAAAAAGTTCTGCATTTCCTTTCCACAAACATACCTATAACGTCACAGTCCGGATTGTCTTTGTATGCATATTTCCCGGGCGACCCGGTCTTTCATTGAATGAACAGAGCGCTTCGCTTGAGGCTTATACGAAATAGCTTCCAACTTCAAGGCATTTAGTTTTAACATAAATGACCTTGCATTACTTCTGCGTTGTCTAGCAACACTTCAAATAAGACAAGCTAGGCCGCTAGCCTCAGTCCTCAGTTCTTTATAGCGCATGTGCAGTTCAGGAGTTCAGGCACAGTATAGAGAAGACAAGTACTTTCACTCGCAGCGGTCCCTTTGATATTTGTTGTACTCGATTTTATTTGGTTCAGGTGATTCACAGGAAAACGAACTGTCAGTGGTAATTTGTCGTTTAGCCGGTTAAGATCAACTTGACATTAAAATACATAAAACATTTGATAGGCGGGCTAGAAATGAGTGCTCTAGGTGAAAATATTCCCAACAACATCTCTTGTCCAGACGTGGTGGATTATTTGTTATTAAATGGATTTTCTACTCTTACTTACGACGAAAAGGTAAGAATTAAAAGAATTGCTAGGCCTACACCAGCAATGCCTTCGTTAGTTTTTAAAAGTGGAAAACAAAACAGAGGGTTTTGTGATAACAATTATAAAAAAATCGAGTGGTTAACGGCATCAACAGTTAGAAACAAATTATATTGTTGGAGATGTTTATTATTCACTAATGATCAATCCTCAATTTGGGGCAGGACCGGGTTTAATAATTTGAAAAATTTGTCGCGAGGTTTACAAAAGCACGAAAAATCCCAGGAGCACATTTCATCTTGCGTTAAATTCGAAATATTTGGTAAACAAAATATTGTAAATTATTTGGAATCTGCACATAAGAGAGAAATAGAAAATTTTAATGAAAAGGTCCGTGAAAATAGGGAAATATTAAAGAGATTAATTGATGCCGTTATATATTTATCTTCGCAAGAAAATTCTTTCCGAGGGCATGACGAAAAACGCGATTCGTGCAATAAAGGAAATTTCAAAGAGCTAATAGATTTTTTAAAAATGTATGATCCAAAATTAGAGAACTTTTTGAATAACGCCACTATTTTTTCCGGAACATCTAAATCAATTCAAAATGATCTAATTGAGAGTGTTAGCTCGATTATTAAAGGCAAAATTTATGAAGAACTATATAATTGCGAATTTTTCTCGTGGCAAATTGACGAAACGACGGACATTACCTGTAAATCTCAACTTTCCGTAATTTTTAGATATGTAATGCACGGCGAAGTTATTGAAAGGTTTGTTGGTTTTCTTGATGTGAGTAGTGGAAGAAACGCGGAGAGTTTATTTAAATTATTAATCGACGAATTTGGTAAATTTGATTTGAAAAATAAATTAATAGCACAAACCTATGACGGCGCTGCAGTTATGTCAGGGCATCTTAATGGACTCCAAACAAAAATAAAAGATATTGCTCCTCAAGCTTACTTAATTCACTGTTATGCACACCAATTAAATTTAGTTCTGAGTAAAGCATGTAACGGAATTAAAGAAGTTAGAATATTTTTTTCAAATATTACTGGTTTTTCGTCATTTTTTTCAAAATCTACCAAAAGAACTGATGTTTTAAATACAATTAATATGAAACATAGAATTCCGACAAACGCTCCCACTCGTTGGAATTTTTCATCTAGAGTTGTTTTCACTGTTGACAAATACAGGAAAGAACTTATTGACGTTTTTAATTTTATTTTGGAAAGTGAAGATTTTTTAAATGACGCTCAGACTTTAAGAGCAGCTTACGGATTAAAATCGTTATTGTTGGATAAAAATTTCATATTTTTTCTAAAAGCTTTTAACATGATTTTTGAGCAAACTGATGTTGTTTTCCAAATTTTACAGAATAAATTAACTGATATAACATATTCTAAAAATAGACTTAAGTCACTTATATCCAAATTAAAAGAATTTCGCAATAACGAAATACATTTCAATACTTTATACAATATTTTTTTAGAAAATACTGAAAACGTAGATGATGAGCCAGGGCCACAATTTAAAAAAAGAAAGACAACATATAACTTTGACAGGGCAGATATACATTACAAACAAATTTTTATAGAAATTTTAGACACCATTATAATCCAAATTGAAATTAGATTTTCTGATTTAAATACTTTGCAATGTTACGATTTAGTAAATCCTAATAATTTTACAGCGTTTTCTAAATCATTCCCTACCAGTCTAATGGAGAAATTAATGGACCATTATCCTTTTTTACCGTATTTCGTTAAAAAATGAACTATGCGTGTTGTATTCTGACCAGCAACTTTTAGCAAATCCAAAATCATCTCAAGAAATGCTTACTTATATATATAATAATAATTTAAAAAGCTGTCTACCCGAACTGTACAAACTTTTATCATTAGTGTCAACAATTCCAGTAACCTCAGCTTCTGTAGAACGATCATTTTCAGCACTTAAACGCATAAAAACATTTACTAGAAACAAAATAAGTCAAGACCGCCTCTCAAATGTATCGCTTATTTCAATAGAAAAACATTTTTTGTCAGAATTGAAGAAACACGATTCATTTTATGATGAAGTAATCAACCATTTTGCTAGTTCCGAAAATCGCAGGTTACCACTCATTTATAAAAATATTTAGGCTTTACACCAAAGATTAATATAGTTGTTATTTTAGAAAAAATATTTATTTGCGTTATTTATTTTTTAGGAAATATTTTTTAATTCTTCCGCGGTTATATTTTTTTATATAACTTCTTTCTCAAAGCTATTTTAATTTTTATTAAAAGTTATAATTTTACACTCTGGCAGTGATAATGAATACAATTTTTGTTTGTCGGAAAATACTTTAATTTTTTTTCCAAAACTATTTTGATTTTTATTAAAAGTTATAACTTAATTATAAGTGGGATAGTAGGGCTCCTTTGGATACCGATACTCGAGGCGTAGGAACGGAAATTTCATGAGAATGATTTTTTCGTCTCATTATATTTTCTATTTCCTTTTCTTTTTATTCTTTTATTCTCTCAAGTCGTGAATCGGTATCCTGGCGAACAACCCACGACAAAAAAATGTAACGCGCCGTTGTACTACCTCGAGGGTGGTGGGGAAATGTACAAATTGTAATCATATTGCAAGTTAATTGTCTTTCAAAATATCAAGCCTCCTCTGCAGAAAATATCACGAGCCGCCACTGGTAGCTTAGCTAACTTACTTCAAAATATACTGAAACATTTCTTTAGCGTCGTCATCTACGTCCAAATTTTCATACATTTTTGGATCGTATTCTCCTGGTACAATAAATTTTCCTTTTTCCCGCTCGTTGTCACTATCCTCACTCTCGCTGGACATTTGAATTAATTTTTCATTAGTAATTTTCTTTCTTAGAACAGTTTGTCTACCCGAAGGTCCAGCACTCGGTATTTTAGAAATCAACTCTCGATTTGCTGCTAGAGGAAATGTCGCCTCACCGCCTCTTGAAAGCTAAAATATTTTTATTTATCCCAATAAGTTATTTAAACTCAAATTAACTTTCTTACTTCCGATAACATAGGGTTCGTCCTCTTGGGACTGTTGCTGTTTTCTTCGGATTCTGACTCCGACAGGTCGTCGATTTTATAAGGTTTATTTTGATCATCCTTTGGCATTGGGACATCATCATCTTTAAGGAAAACGTCGTCGTCATCATCATCATCCTAAAAAATAAAGTCAATACAAATTTAAAATGCAGCAAATGCCTCTTACGTCAACAATTGAGAAGGATTTTTGCATATTTTAACAATTCTTTTACACCTTATGATTTAAATTTGTATCGAACGTTACCTAGCAACCGTTGGTAACTTTTATGTTTTGTACTGTAATTGGTGTTATTGGTAATGAATTCGCAAAAAGCGTGGGTTAGACAAATTGTTGAACATTTTATATTTTCGTGGAACGGAGTCATAATAATGAATGTTTTTAATGCTAACATTACAAATAGACTTGATTTATGAAGAAATTGTAATCTTTTCATAAGCAATAATTTTCTTTGTGTAAGTTGTAAATACGTAAATGCAGCTGTCTATGTCATCACATAAATGTCAAAACAATTTGCTTCATAACCTAACAAATGGAATATAAATATAGTAATATAGGAAAATAAAGTCATAAAAAATGTGGTTTTTAACGCTAATTAGTTACGTCGCTATTTTAGTACAAATTGTTTTTATAACGATTGCAATAGGTGGGTTGTTTATTTATTAATGAGAGCATAACCTAACTATTTTAAATTTCAGCTGCTGGTTTATATTATTTAGCTGAGTTAGTGGAAGAATATACAACTGTAGCGAAAAAACTTATATGGTGGATGAACGCAGTAAGATATACATCAACCTAAAATATTAGCAAGTTTAATTGTTTTTTTTAATTTTTAGACAACGCTTGCGTTGTACGCCTTGTTGTGGATATTTGAAAACTTCCCGGTGTCCATGATAATATGTGGAGTACTAGCACAATTGTCACATTTTCTGATGCTAACAAGTTTTCCTTATGTTTCGTTTTTGTCACCAGGATTTTTAGCAGCTGTCGTGTTCATTATTGTTAACCATTACCTCGCCTTTAGTTACTTTGCTTCTATTTATTATCCATTTTTTGAGGTATTTCAACAATAAATATTTAGTTTTTGTTGGGTGCATAAGAAAAATCTTTGATAAATAGTCCAGTCTGTACGCCCTTAAACAATTGGGGGTAATGAAAATGAAATTATCTCCATGATGTTTTGACGGCTTCTAGGGCGGTATCCCGAGTGTGCAAATTTCTTACCTCTGTTGTCCCGTTGTTCCGGTAGTCTCGAAAAAATGGTTGAATTTCTTTTTTTGGCAGTAACTCGCTTCTCGTCAAAGTTGTGAAAAAAATACAGACGCAGTTTTGTAGAGCTTGAAATTTACATTTACTTTTTTTGTAGAATTAATATTTTACAATTTATAGCACATGAAAGGTAAAATTGAATGGGTTGAATAATGTTTTTTTCATTTTTGTCGATTTTGGTACGTCTTACGTTAAAGATAGTTATTATCAGTTTGTAGAGCATTAAAAAATCTGCACGAATCAGGCAAGGTTATCAACCTTCTTGTTTTACTAACTGGACTTGGACAGCATGCCTCACGTGTATTTCCGAAAACCTGCAAAGCGAAGAATTATGAAAAAACTACTCTCTGGCAAGCCTTCAACACGATAAATTAATATCCGACAATATTCTTCCTCAACGGATGTGACACTACATATTTTATTTAACATGGGAGCTGCAAAATTCAGTAACATTCTAAAGAAGCAAGAAGCTTGCTGTTTCAACTTTAAAATGTAAACCGTAATGTTCTTGCTATGGCAGGGAAACGTTTTTTCATTGCATGCTTGAGGAAAACGTAATCGATGATGAAGGCACTGCAATGACGGGAAAAACGTGTAAAGCGAACACCGGGCATATTCAAAAAAGAAATGACAATTGAGGGTTGTGTTGTGGAAGAAATGGACGAGATTCAATCAGGACCATCTAGAAAATGCAGAATATAATAGCTTATTAATAAAAGAAATTATGATCGACCGTGGATTAGGCCTCACATAAAAACGCTCCTTAAACCCTACTTCTATGGTGGTGAGGAAAAGAATTTTATGGCAATAATTTTCAGCACGATGTAAAACCACGAGAAACATTTTTAAAGTTCCGTGCCTATCGGCGATCTCTGCAGCGCTGTAAATGTTTAAATATTGATATTGATTGAAAACAGCGTATCTCTCACATTTGTACAATTTTTTCATGCTGTATAAATTGATAATACCTATTTTTTGTGTAAGACTTACCAAAGGCCAAAAAGGAGAAAAACATTCAACATTCAACCTATTCATTTTACCTATCTCGAACTATTAATTGTAAAATATTAATCCTACAAAAAAAAGTAAAAAGATCAAAATTATAGAGAATTTCAAGCTCTACAAAACTATTTCTGTATGTTTTTCATAACTTTGACAAGAAGTGAGATATTTAAAAAAATTTACAGAATTCGCCATCAAGCAAACTTCTGACACATTGGAAATGAACATAGTTATCATGAAGAAAATAAAACACCACATCATTGCTACATAAACTGATTTATCGTACACAGACGTAGATAGGAACAGTTGACAGACAGACGTTGTACGTCCCCTACCCTCAAATTACCAAGCAACTCTGTAAACCGCCCAATCGTACACTCCTTATCTACATGTTAACAACACTCGCTATCATCTCTAAGTCATTTTGACATATTTTCCTTTTTCACATTTGAAAACCATATATTGGCTTGCTACCACTACACACGGAATTATCCCTTACCCTAGATGCCTCGGAAAACTTATTGCTCACTTAAACATCAACAGTCTTATAAAAATAGCCAAAATATACACTACATTTCCAATGTTAAAACTTTCGCTGCGGCCATTCAGGTTGTGGCTCACCTCCCACGCTGACTTTTTTTTTTCCGGAAATATTGCATAATTAGGTGTCAGAAATCGAGTAATGTCAATAAAAATTGAATATGCAGGATATTTCATGTTTTTTGAACTGACTCTCAGGAGAGCGCACCTGGCCAAGAATTTCTTGTTCAGTGCTGACTGGCTGGCATAATAATAATAATAATAATAATAATAATACACAATATGACCTGGGCCACATGAGGGTCTTGTGCACTGGGCTAAGAACGAGACCGTGAGGGTCATGCGCATCGAAAGTGTTAAAAGAAACCATTTTTCAAGAGTAGTGAATAATTGGGGCTTCTGGACCTCCACCCACCACTCCTAACCTTGTCAACTTTATACATACGGCTATTGTTGTCAAGGTCACGGCGGCAAGGCTAAGGATATTGATCAAGGTCAAGAACACTTAACATTCAAGGTTACCACTCAAGGTTAGCAGGGGGGGGAGGTGTCAGAAGCCCCAATTATTCTACTACTTTCAAGATTCCTGCGTTTCCACCAAAACGGAATTTGAGCTCTTTTAGTTAAAGCAGCTAATAAAACCAAATAAGAAATTGGGACAACAGAAGTCAGTAATTTGCATACACACTTGAAATAAACCCCTCTACAAGTCCTCGAAATGGTATGGAATCAAATTTATTTTCATTGAAAAAGCTCCTATAGACTGGAGCAGAATAGAATATTTCAATCAATGATTTTTCAATCAAGATAAATATTGTTTAAGAATGCATCCAATAATTTTCTTGGATCTGTATAGAAATGCCAATAGTTCAGTAATATAACCATTTATATCGGACAAAATTCATAAAGTTTTGAAAATTGGTAGAAATGTTAAGAATAGCATAAGAATTAATAAACTGAGAAGTTCCCACCTCTAAATAGTGTGCTTCATCTCCTAGGACGTCGTTTCCACCCCCATTTTGAGGCTTTCTAGATTATCTCAGGAACGGTGCACTTTTTGATACAAATACTCATATACAAAATTATTCCTTATAAAATTCTCTATCAAAAACGTCTCTACAATTTTTTTCATAAAATTAATAGTACCGTGGGAAATAAGGCGCACGTATAAGGGTTGGTTCCAGTTAACCCAGTAAATTGTAATCTTTCTCTCTTTCTGTGGAAAATACGCTGAGGTTGTGTCGCAACCGCTAATGGCGTGTGCAAATAATATTGTTTCTTTACAGTTTTTTTAAAAAGTTAAGGATTGTAAATCTCGTGAACCTTTTGCTGGTATTACCTTGTTTTTCTTTTAAAAATTTAATGTCTGTCGAAGGGAGAAAGAGCAATAAGAAGGACTAGCAGGTCAATATCTTGCCCTTATAACATTTTTTGATAGCAGTTTGTACTGTTAATAAATCGGCATCATCCGCAGCAATGAACACCTCGATTCCTTCATTCCTAAATTTTTTCATTAATTCTGCAATCAAACATTCTTTGTTAAACAAATTACTAAGGAACTTCTGCTGAGTTTCAGAAACAACAGTGTTTTCATCAAATATAATTTCAGGACAGGTTCTTTGCAGTACCCGCCTTTGTCGTTCTAGGCTTTTCGTGCTGTTTGCGTTATCCAAATAACCACAGACGGTTACTCTATTACCATAATGTTTTCTTATGTAACTAACATAAGCTTTGTAAACGTTATTAAGTTCTCCTTTTTCTGGCCATATTACGCGACGAAGCAAGTATCCTCCATGAATCACGTGTTCAGTATTTTCAAAAATATGGTTTCATTCTGTGTTAGTTTTTCTTATTAGGCCTTTGTCATCGTACAGGGAAAGAGGTACTGGAGCCAGTTCAAAACTAAAGCACATTTTTAACTCCAGACTCGAATGAATTTTGCAAATTATTTAAAAATTACGATATTTTTGAGAGGGTGGAAGTGCTACATTTATTATAATTTTAAGTGGAGTTTAGTAGCTACTGCTTTTACGTTAAGCATTAAACTTTAAAGTAGATTATAGTAAAGATTACAATTCATTGTGTTAACTGGAACCAAACCCTTATGTGTACTCCTAATTTTCCACGGTACTATTAATTTTATGAAAAAAATTGTAGAGACGTTGTTTTTGATAGAGAATTTTATAAGGAATAATTTTGCAGATAGGTAATTTTATCAAAAAAGCACCGTTCTCGAGATAATCTAGAAAACCTCAAAATGGGGTGGTAACGACGTTCTAGGGGATGAAGCACACTATTTAGGGGTGGAAGTTTCTAGCAGTTTTCAAAACTTTATGAATTTTGTCCGATATATTACAATATTAACTGTTATATTACTGAACTACAAGTGTAAGCTACACATTACAGTAAACATTTTTTTAGGTAATAGCATATTTTACACTCTTCCTATGGTTGGTGCCATTTGCCCTTTTTGTTTCTTTATCAGCAAATGATAATGTTTTACCCACTACTACTGAAAGACTAGGTAAGGAGCATCGTATATTTCACACAATTGAAATAAAAAACAATCTCAACTGTCAAATAAATACAGTGCTGGAAATAATATATTTTTTCTTCAAGCGTATTAAAATGTTTAAATTATGTCACCAAAAACAGAAGTAAAAGTAGGACATTGTTTTACTAGTAACAAAATGTTAGTACCGAACGCCACCGTAGTGGACATTGTTTTACTAGTAACATAATGTTAGTTCCGAAAGCGCCACCGCAGTGGGTATTGTTTTACTAGTAACATAATGCTAATGCCGAAAGCCACCGGTGGCACGCTATCCACTAGCCACTTGTCATATTGTGTCAGCATGTAAGACTGTAGGTTGAATATTTGTACATTTATGATAAATAAATGAATTTTTGCATTTTAATACGCTTGAAGAAAAAATAGTATATATTACACGGAGTAGAACGCCTTTTTTTGTGTTTCGCCCAGTGGGCTCAACACAAAAAAAGAGTGCGTTCTACTCCTAGTAATATAATATACTATTTTTTACATCTATTGAATCATTCGTTTATTATAGATAATTTTTTGAAAAGTAATGTCGCTCATTACGTAGGTCCGTGAGTAATAATTCATTATCCACAGGCTAGAACCAGTCCCAAGAGTTCACATTAATTACATAGGCACACACAAAAAAAAAAGTCAATTTTCTGAGGTTTCACTTATCACATATATACTCCCATGTGTTTTTGGTCCATGTTTGGCTGCACTTTCAAAATGGGTCCGTTAAAAAAAAAATTTGCAAACATTGTTTTTGTCATTTAACACAAAAACTAAAAAAGAAGTGCATAAAATTTCCTACAATTTTGTTCCTATACAATATTTGGATAGGAGTTACCATTTTCCAGATAAATGATTCAGCTCTTAAAATAAAATATAAAATATAAAATTCAATATAACATGTAATCTACGGGAGTCCAAGTGTCCGTGCACCCCCAGATCCTTGGGGACAATGTTTTTCATAAAGATTAAAGCCTAAGGAACAATTTAAGACATGTCCCCCAAAAAAAAACTGGCTCTACTTTCAAAATGGCGTCCGTTTAAAAAAAAATTGCAAATATTGTTTTTGTCATTTAACCCGAAAACTAAAAAAGATGGAGAAAAACTTTCTCCACAAAAAACAAAGTGCATAAAATTTCCTACAATTTTGTTCCTATACAATATTTGGATAGGAGTTACCATTGTTACCGTTTTCGAGATAAATGTCCGCAAATTATAATATTATTATTATTAATTTTTTTGTTTATTTTATTTTTTGTTATGTTAATAATATAAAGTTTTATTATACGCCTTACAATAATTGTCACAGTTATTTCCTCTAAGTGATTTACCGATATATGAATTTCCATGTTTTCTTAATTTTGGACTCATTTATCTGGAAAATGGTAACTCGTATCAAAATATTGTATAGGAACAAAATTGTACAAAATTTTATGCACGTTGTTTTTTGTGAAAAAAGTTTTTGTCCATCTTTTTTAGTTTTTGTGTTAAATGACAAAAACAACATAGGCAACAGTTTTCTTTAACATGGCCGCCATTTTGAAAGTACAGCCAATTTTTTTTTTAATTGTTCCTTAGGCTTTAATCTTTATGAAAAACATTGTCCCCAAGGATCGGTGGGGGTGCACGTACAGCTAGGGGGGGCTCCCGACTAATCGTATATGCTTTAAGTCAGTTCAATCTGTCATGCAAATGGCAATTTGTTATGCGCATGTTGATTTCGTTAAATTTTAAAATTACTATCAGGTTTTTTTACTAATTGGCACAACTGTGTTGTGATAAAATGACTTCAAGCAATGATGAAGATCCTTCTGCGTAGTTGTAGAAAAAATATAGTATTCTACTTGTGTGTAACAGCTATTGCTCATTGAATAATATACTATTATATTGTCGATACGAGAGAGGCTAAAATTTGTATATCATCAGGGCAGCATATTAATTTGACACATGAAATTGGTTTTCAATAAAGTTTTGGGAGTAGCCAAATTCACGCATAAATATATATTTCTTTTGTTTCAGATGGAGACGTCGTTTCAAATTACTTCTCAAAAAGAAACAAAAAATATGGACTTCTAACATTCTTTAATTACGCGAAAGACTCCCTGTTACCTGTAAGAACAAAAAAAGGTTTTTAAGTTCAACTTTCCTAGTTTTCCGAATTTATTTATTGTTGTTTAAAATAGGTTTTTAAATACATACATTTTTTTTGTTATATTAATATATTTTTCTAAACTACGTAACAACTGTGTTAATTGGGTGTTTCTGTATATATGGCAACGAATGAAAAGTTCCATTGAACTACTTGGGATAACATTTTGATATTTAAAGGGTGTATTTCGAAATGATCGAGATGATGTCATTTATGATTATGATTTTGTAATCAATTTGACACCAGCTTTATAATAAAAGGAGATATTGTAATATATAGGTTTTTGTATTGTTTTGTTAAATAAGAAAATACCTGACGATAAGTATGTGTTTTTTTATGGAAATAAGTGCTTATATGCCTTTTGATACAGTTTGTAGCCTCGTTTCATGAAAACGGTGCCAAAAAGGTTATTTTAAGTAGCCAAGTATTTTTGTATACATACACCTTTTATGCCTAAAATAAATAAAACAAGATCTCCAGGAGGCGTGCTATGTTAGGAAACGCAGCCAGAAAGGTCAAAGTTGTAAGAAAAGCCGCCTGGCTTTAGCTAGCTCTTCCATAGGGCTTGTGTTCTATGGGCACAATTTTTCAGTCAGGCTAATTATTTTTAATTGTGATGTCTATGGTAAATATTTTAATAGAAAATTTATCAACTTTTGTTTCTTTCTATTATCTACTTGCGAAATATGAGATCCATACGCACACAAAAAGTGAGTCTTATAACGATGGCATAATTTCCTTGTTTTTTATATCTCAAATTATGGTCAAACTGACAGACTGACATATGCCAGAAATCTATTTTGTCATGATTTAAGTTCAATTTGATTTAAACATTATAAAGAAAAAATACACTATTAGTAAAAAATGTTATTAGCAAAAATAAAACTTTAAAAAGCCTTTAATATAAATATTTTTCAAAACAATACAAAACAAGGCATATTAACCCTTTTGAAAGGGGGTGTTAAGTGTAGCAATCCGCCTAGCCGGGTGCAGTCAGGACTTGTTGACCTATCTGCCTTCCGATTTATATGCTACCTATGTTACAAATTCTAAAGGGACTGAGTATCTCCCACCCTAGATTTTTTTTTTGCCTATTACTAGCACAATTGCCCCGGTGACCACATGCGATGGCCGATCAAGCCGTATTCCGTCTTGAAATGTGGCTTCACATCGTGCGTAAATCATCCTGTATATCAGACACAATAGATTTTCATGTACATATTCGCTTCCCGCTGCAAAAGAGTTAAGTATTTGGCGTTTAAAAAGAAGTACTAATTTAGATGTTTTTCATTGCCCAATCTATTCCTAAATCTGAATGAGCAAGTCCATATGAAGAAAGCATTTTTTCCACGTCTCAGAAGAGGCAAGGCAAACAGAAAGGGAATTATCAGATCCAGTACTTCGTTAATTTGTGGAATATCTTTTGAGATTTCCACCACTGCATTACGTTAACATTTTGTAATATTTCTTCTGTAAACATTGGTTCTGGAATCGGATCGGGTTTCACTTCCAACTTGATTATTAACGTAATAACGTATTTGTTTTTATTTCTGCTAGGATCCAGCAAATCGGTGTTTTCACAAATTTTAAAATCTCATTGACTGTGAAGGTAGTACTTAATTATAACTAAAAACATTTGAATTTCCACAACCAGTTGAGTAATATCAAAAAAAAAGTATTTTTAAATTTGAATTAAAATTTTACCGCCCAAAACACTAAGCCATATTGTTGACGTCATCGGTCATATTGATGGTAAACACCCAACCTCAAAAATAGGTACATATCTTTTAAAAATTTCCTAGTAATATGATTGTAATGTTCATAAAGTCTTTTCCCAATAAATAAGGCGATTTTTGTAGGTTGGAAATCCAACCTATAATTAGCCAGAACATTTTTAGTAATCAACAACGTTTTTAAATATTTGCTTGGAGCCATACTGGTTTCAAATGAGAAGTGCGGATACAATCATTAATAAACTTAAAAAACCTAAAAGTTTAGTTTATTAGGTTATGTTAATGCAACCGATGATGTCACAGCCCGTTTGGATAATACCCGTGTTCAGTTATTCAGTTTTGTTATTTAATTGTTGAAATTTTAAATTGATACATGAAAGAATGGTATTTAAATATTGGTAAGTGCTTTAATGTATGGAGTACATCATTTTAATAATATCAAAAAAGCAAATTTGCATACAGTGAAAACACCTAATGTAAGATTTTAAAGAAAAAGTCTAACACTTAATGAAAATTGTATTAATAACAAAATTAGAAAATAGTACACGTTCAATAATAGTTATTATAACATGAGTCCTATCTGAGAGTTGGTAACCGAGTGTCCCGCTCCCCTTGCCAGGTTTGCTTGGCTGTGTTGATGTCACCGAACGTGCCTTTTACTCAAACATCTCCCATTGCTCTGGGCACCATTCGGATCCTGCCAATTTCTAACACTAAATATGCCAAAATATGAAATGGCATAAGGGCTTTCAAATATCTGACTTGACAAACGGTTGATGATAACTGAAACCTAGAAGGTGGTGGTGTTAACATGTCAATCGCTTTCCGAACTTCTCTCTATGTCACAGAACACCCTCACAAACTCTATGGACTTCAAAGGACAATTTGTTGCAAAAATAGCTGTGGCTACGTGTTTGTCTAATTCATTCTTTCTGTCTTGAAATATTTTTACAACAAAGAAGCTTAAACTAGTACTACTGCAACTACTACCACTCAAATTCCCGCTTACTGTGCATTGGAAATTTTCACTTGTGCTTGTAATAGCTTGGCACTCGATTTTTTCACCTTCACTTAACTGATTTTTAGGTTTCCCAGTGGTTTTTAAGCCTGTCGACAAGCCCCTGAATTTCCTTATTACATTTTTTACATCTTGCACGGCATCCAAGTCTGCCCATAACTTTTTTTTTTGACAAAATCTTGCCAAACACTGTTTTATATCCTGCCTTGACTAGACATTTATTTTTAGTATACGTTGCGCGTTAACGTTCAGTCAATACTAAATGTTGATGTTGAATGAAGTTGAAAACCCTCTCCTTTTCTTATATAGTCAACTGGAATTTGCAAGTTTCAACGAGTTCCAACAAGCTCGCAAGCGGCTTCTTAACTCTGGGAACTAAGTTTTTATACCAGTTTTCAGTTTTAATATAATTTTGTATGGAGATTTTTTTATTATTTATTAAGAAAATACATATGTAGTAAAAATTTCTCTCCTGCAGAACTAATTTCTTTTTTTGAGGCTGAAAGAAAACTTTTACAGTTGACCTTTGACCTCTTAGCTCAGGATGTTTCTGAAGAATAGTAATAGCTTAAAATAGCTTTCACTTTATCCTGATTGTAGACCTGACATATGACATTCTGTAATTGCATGTGCAAAAAGAGCAACATCACAAACCTCACACAGAACAGTTTTCTGGCAGGAAATGTTAAACAAGGTTGCTTTGATTTAATAATAATAATAATTTGTTTTGAAGGCGGGCGAAAGAAGCAGAAGTCAGGCAAAAGCTGCAGATTAAAGGGAAATGATGTATATCTCATAAATTTTATAGACTTCGAACAACAGTGAAGTTGTTTAATGATGACTTAGATAACATTGTGGGAGTTGGTCCAACAAAAAAAATGGTAGTTACAAATGTTGTAAATAATTATAGTATAAAGTACAACTTTCTTTTTTTTTTGAGGGGGGACTTATAAGATTTCAATCAGAGACTACATCAATAAATTTCTCTGCTTATTGAGATTTTTTTGAAAATACCTTAGTTATTGTAACGTTTAGTAATTGGTTAAAAAGAAGTCTCAAGGTAGATTGTCAGGGAAAGGATCTGTTGCCAACTTTCAAGAGCAACGATTTTTCTACCTTCTCCAGTTATGATTTATTTTCTGAAAATAACTGGTGTGCATGTATTTGAATAGATTTTTGTTGTCTGAAAATATGTAGCCCCCTCCCGAATGTTATATTTGGTATATAGCTTTAAATTAATTTTGCTAGCAATATATTCTACAAAAATGGTACATTTTCTAAGAGTGCTCATATTCCAATTCATATATGATTAGCATTGGACAACTCTTTGTCAGATATATTTTATCGTGACATTTTAAAATCATCGAATTGTTTTAACACACAACAACAAGAAAGTTACACCGAGTGGAAGCCAAACAATTGTTAAAAGCAAGTTTCTCAAAAATGGTGTAGAATACTCGTTTGCATATGGAGACAAGGTTCAAGGATCTTTCAAGGTGAATCAAATGTGACGAGAAATAAATAGCCATTATTTAACATTAAATTTTAATCTAATAAAAATACAAAACTATAGATAAATATATATTATATACAATGACACATATATTGGGTTTAGTTGAGTGTTTGTTATGATAATCAGAAAGATGATTCTTAGAGAAAATTAGCAAAGTACAAGGTACAAAAAAGTATGTTTGTATATTCTTGTAATATATGCACATATTTGTACGATTAAATAACTTAGTCTGATGAGTCAACTGGAAATATAAAACTGCCTCAACTGCTACAGAGAGAACAAGGGTCTGTTAGGATTACAAAGGCATCAGCGTGATGGAATAAATAATACATTTTTTTAGTTGTGTTGATTTTTGGCAGTATAATAGTAAATGCTTCACAGAAAAGTTTCTATATTGTGCAGGGGCTTGCTAATTTATAGGGGGTGGATTCCAGCCCTTCTCAGGGGGTGGCACTTAAAAAATATATATATAGATCTGAAATAGAATCAAATTTTAAGATGAAAAGGATCTATGCAATTTTTCACATAAATTGATAGTTTTTAAGTTATAACGACTTCAAAATTGCGATTTTAGCTTTAAAAAAAGGTATTTCTAAACGGCTTTCGTCAAGTATCGCGAAAAGTATTACTTTATCGAAAAAATGTTACAGACCAATTACAGAAAGTCCAAACTGGGAATTAATTATATTTTTTGTTTATTGATGTAGGATTAATAATTTCGGAGATATTCAAGTTTATATTTGGTATCCAAGTAAAGTTTAAAATGCATTTTTTTTTTAAAGCAAGTGCTTTAAATGATCAAAAAAAAATTGAGCATCTAGGTAATGCTACATCTTAACGAAAAATTGTATTTGAGATAATTTTTTTAAATTACTGGCTAATTAGAGTAACAAAATGGCGACCTTTTTATATAAAAAAATATAAATACACACATTTTTCCGTCATAACTTCTTTATTTCTTACGCTACAGGAACGAGTAAAAAATAATTTGAAAGCGCAATTAATTGTCTTTAATTTCATTTCTTAGCATGCTTGGTGACGTAGGTGTCACAGTTTCTGATTTAACATTTAAACTGCATTTTTCGTCTTACAAACATTCGGACGCCATTTGTAAACTTTCATATCTCCGAAACTATTAAATCTATGTAAATAAATAAACAAGCGAAATTCATTATCAGTTTATGAGCTTTATTTTTGGTCTCTACCCATTTTTCAATAAAACTAATATTTATCGAGATATTTGGAAAAGGAAAAAAAAAATTACATTTTATCGAAAATACCTTTATAATTTAAACTGTATTTTTTTTCTAAAGCAAGTGCTGTATACAAACCAAAAAATTTGAGCATCTACATCATGCTTATATTAATGAGAAACAGTGTTTGAAATTCCTTTTTTTTTTAATTACTGGCTAATTACAGTAACAAAATGGCGACGTTGTTATTAAAAAAAATGTGTAGATGCACATTGCTTTGGTCATAACTTCTTTATCTTTTATGCTACAGAAATAAATAAAAAAACAGTTGAAAGCTTAATTAATAACCTATTATTCTACCAATTAGCATCCTTGACGTAGGTGTCACAGTTTCAGAGATATTTAACTCTCACTCTAAATAATTATATTATGAACTCTTGGATGCCAAATGTAAACTTAAATATCTCCGAAATTATTAATCCTACATCAATAAACAAAAAATATAATTAATTCCCAGTTTGTACTTTCTGTAATTGGTCTGTAACATTTTTTCGAGATACTTGACGAAAGCCGTTTGGAAATATCTTTTTTTAAGCTAAAATCGCAATTTTGAAGTCGTTATAACTTAGAAACTATCAATTTATGTGAAAAATTGCATAGTTTCTTCTTAAAATTTGATTCTACTTCAGCTCCAATAAATATATATATTTTTAAGTGTCTCCCCCCAGAGAGGGCTATAAATTAGCAAGCCCCCGCACAATATAGAAACTTTTCTGTGAAGCACTGCCAAAAATGAACGAAATCCGTTCAATATGACATTATTCCGAAGTTTTGCATATTTTTTACCTCTAGGTACTGTACTATAAATATACAGTTAACTACCGAAGTTTCTGATGAATAAAATGGTCTCTGTTACAGATAAATTCATGACCTGCCAAATTATGAATTAAAGTTTAAACAAGAAACAAAAAAATTGTGATGCTAATCACAACCAATTTACCTTTGGCAATGTTGAAGAATTCTTACAACAAAGCCAAAAGCGTTGATAATGTTTAAAACCGTCAGCAGATTCCTAACAGTTTAATAAAGTACAAGCTAATGATTATCACGAGAATGTAACACGTGTCTGTCTTACATATAACTTTTCTTGAATATAATTCACTATTTAAATAATAAAGTAATGATTATCAACACAATAATAAAACCTATGTTCAACCATATTTACAAATAATAAAAAATTTGCTGTAAAGCATTAAATTATCATTGCACCATATTTATATCAGTAGTAAACAGTAAAGTTTATTTTATATGTATAACATAAGTACAGCACTTAATCACCAACTTTCAATGCCTATAAAAATATCTATCATGATCGGAGTCGTTGTTTTGATCTGTTAGACTTTGGCGACGGCTGCATAAAACTCTATAGTACATGCAAATTAGATTAAAAAATAGTGAATAGAAGAAATAATTTATAAAGTAATAATATTTGAGATGTGTACTCTAGATACTCAAAAAGGTCCCCCCCATTTAGGGGTGGAATGTTCCCTTTTTTTGCAAAAAACTACCCCTAACGGGGACTTAAACCTGATTTTTCCCTTTTATCTTGTAAACCGTTCGTCGGAAGAGAAAAAAGCATAAGAAATAAAAAATGTATCGTTAAATTCTGCATAACAAATGTTCTATTAATCCTGTAGCTTATCCTCACCTATTTCGCGCTAACAGCGTCCAAACAGAGGGGTAGTTTGGAGCGTATAGGTAAAAATCAATCCTATTCGAAGTTTCACAGTGAATATCTTAAAACTGGTTACTTTAACGAGAAAAATGCTCAGGAATGAATTTATAGAGCGGAATTCACTCTATAAGATGCATGTATAGCGGGTTTTGGTGCAAGTGATTTTTATTTATTTTCCCTTTTTTTTTTTCACACAGATGCGTTTATAATTATACGTAAAATATATATAGTACCAATGTAGATATAAGGATGGCCTCAGGCTATACCAAGGATTATGGCAATAAAAACTTAGACATGACACCTTAAACGTATATAGAGTATACTTAAAATTATATTGTATTTTCTGTATCATTTTATTTACTTCTCTCTCAGATCCTGATACTCTGAAAATTAAATATAAGTAAATAAACATATTTATAATTTTTGGAGTCATGTTTCAACTTTGAGCTTGCTTCAATTCCTCTTCCTCTCTTCGATGAGAAAAGGTTAATAAGAAAAACCAAGAATTTGTCTCTGTATTATTACAAGTGCTGGAGAGCATTAAACAAAGCCCCAAAAAAAGAGACATTTTTGAATCAAAGGTTCATTATTTTCAATAAGTTGGTCGATCAATATTGTCGGGATTTTACCAAGACTGCCACCAACATCTGAGGCATTACGTCAACATTCTTACAAATTATTTCTCCAAATTCAATCTTGGAGAGGAGAAAATTGGAACCAACGGATTGGGGTTGGGAGAAAATAGGCAACATCTTAGCACCCATTTATACCACCGAGTTACCAGCACCAATTTCCACCCTACAGCTAATATCCTGCAGCTACAAAAAGGGTTTCGAAAAACGATGCAGCTGTGTTAAGGTTGGATTACGCTGCTCAACAATGTGCTCTAATTGCCATGGGCGAGGATGTTTAAAGTCCGAATTTGAAGAAGAGTTCGTCGATGAACTCTTTAGTGAGTAAAATTGGACAGAATTTTAGTGGAATAGGCCAGCAGGGAAAACCATTTAAAAAACAAACGCACCGAGAGCTCTACCTCGAGGGTGGTGTGGAAACAAGCTTGAATTAAAAAATACAGCTTTGTGGAAAAAAGGGAAAATAAATAAAAATCACTTGCGTCCTGACCATTTTTCACATTAAAGTAACCGGTCTTAAGATATTCGCTGTGAAACTTCGAATAGGATCGATTTTTATATGTGCGCTCCAAACTATCCCTCTGTTCGGAGGCTGTTAGCGCGAAATAGGTGAGGATAAGCTACAAGCTTAATAGGACATTTTCTATGCAGAATTTAATGACAAATTTTTCATTTCCAATACTTCTTTCCCTTCCGACGAACGATTTACAAGTTAAAAGTGAAAAACCAGCTGGGGGTGGTCTTTTGCAAAAAAAGGATATTCCACCCCTAAATGGGGGGGGGGGACTTTTTGGGTATCTATTTCTACCCTATCTAGAGTACGCATCTCAAATATTATTACTTTATTTTTTCTAAAATGTCTAATTTGTGTGGACTACCTTAAGTAGATGAATGAAACCATCATGTACCGAAAATAGCATGATAGGAGCTGTAAAAAAAACATATCTGAAGTTAAATTAAGCCTTTTTTTTTGTGACCTGCTACAGCATTTTTGTGACCGGCTGCAGCGTTTTCGCGCCATATGAAATTAGAGTTTGCGTTAAAAAACGCTGCAGCTGGTGGCGAAAAGTTTTTTAATTCAATCTTAGACAAGGCCAAAAATTTTCATTGATAAATTACCAAAAATTGTGAGCCAACAGCCCTATAAATTATTCGGGCATTAAAAACTACATTTGAAAATATCGATGACAGACTGGCAGAGAAATTAAATGAGAAATGACGTTTTTCAAAAATCAGTTGGTTTCCACGTTATTGATTATTTACTGTTTAAAAAATGCAAATTTAATGAGGTCTCAATTTGAAAACCATACATCAGAATATTGTTAAATTTTGGATATAACTGTTCTGAAGCATGCCGATCAATAATTAGTTTTTCAATAAAAAAGTGCCTAATATGACTTTCCGAAAAATCAACCCTTTTTTTCTTAATAAAAATGCACGCCTAAAATAAGTTTTGATTTATTCAAAATTTAAAATTTATTCATTTGGTTGAAATCGGATTACTAATATGAGATATGCAGGGCGAGCCAAAAGTGAGACATACTGTATATTTAAGAAACACGAGGTACTTTCCAAGTAATTTTTTTGATATTATATACCAATAAAGAAGAAAAGTACAAATTTTTTGTTTTGAATTTATGAATTCTGTCCGAATGAAAAAAAGACAGATAATTCTAATTCTCAAGCAACTGGAAATTGAGCACAATAACAGAGACCAATAATTACCTATTACTAGTTCTTGGAAAACTCTTTGAGAAAATAAAGGATTGCCTAAGTGGTAAAATCCAACATTTCAATTCTTGGATTTAAAGAAAACTTCGACGCTACACCCTCTTACAATCCCTACGTCCAATGTCCAGTCAGCTAAATTAGATAACTTTAAGTCAGTGGTTGTCTTTTTCACATTAAAAAAGTATTCGATAATTTGGGTTGGGATGATCTTCAAAGTAAATTACCATAGTTTTCAGAGGAATTTTTTACTTTGAACTTAATTATAAAACACATGGCAGTCTGACTAAAATCGTACCAAAATGTATAGTTTGCGAACAAATGAAAACTCACTTTTCCATATGAAGAACCCAGGAAAACTCTCTGATTCATTCCTTGTCGTCATAATAGCTGATGGCAGAAATTTTTATATGATTTTATTGTGTGACTGAAGTTAAAAAGTGTAAAGACGTCGTAATAAAAAGCCGGAAAAACCATTTCAGTCATTACGGCGCTACTGATCTTTTAATTAACAGTTAATTAAAAATTCAATAAAAAAAACGCTCCTATATGATTTTATTGTGTCAGCCACGTGTTTTAAACGTTGCTTGGCAATACGACATTAATATAAATGCAGTCATATGAAATCTATGTGTCTGCGTTTTTTTACAATTTCATTCCTTTTATTAATTTATGACATACTAAAAATTAAGTCATTTTATTGTCGGTGTACCTTATATCAAAAGTTTCGCAAAGTGATAAGAAACAATAAAACAAGCTTCAGTCACCTGTGTGCTGCTGTGTTTAAAGGAGATGAATTTTCAAAAATGGGGTAAAAAAAACGCTTCTATATTACTTTATTGTTTCAGCCACTTTACAGGAAGCTTTGTTTGTTTGTAAAGAACATAAAAAAAATAATAGCTGAAATCTGCTATGCTGATTTTTCATTGGCTGACGTTTCTTCATAATTAAAATATTAATTAAAGGTGCAAAAAATTATTTTTTTCAAAATAATTCGGCAACGCTCGATCCTACGAGAAAAATGTTCAAAATAAAATTGAAGAGGACAAAATTTCCTACATTTTTTTTTACACATTTTTATTGTAAGTCTAATACGTAACAAGATACAGCGGTGGGAAAATGAAGTTTAACGAATTCTTTTATTCAAAAAATCGTCAAACTCCATTTTTGTTTGTAAATTATCTATAAACAAATTACACTGTATTATTTCTAATGTTTTTCCACATCACAATGAAATTATATAGGGAAGCTATTTCAAATTTCAGTGACTTTTCTTGTTATACAGTGTGTCGTCTCTAGATTGTGTTTGCGATAGGTGTAAAATACCAAAAAAAATTTAGTACGGCTTTCATTTTCTGCAGTCTCGGTCTGCTTGATGTAAAATGGATTTTTACCAAATTTCAGTTACAATGGGATCTAACTCGCGGAGTTAATATAAGAAGAAAATAAAAGAAATAAATCATTGTAGGTAAACTGGTCTTTGTTAATTTTACGGAAAAATTCTATTTGGATAAAATATTTGGCATTGAAAGTTAGAGCCATATGGCATTTTTTTTCTGTTCAAATGCAATGAAATTTGGCATATGGCTCTAAATTTCAACGCCAAATATTTTATCCAAATAGAATTTTTCCATAAAATTAACAGAAAGACCAGTTAACCTACAATGATTTATTTTCTTTTATTTTCTTCTTAGATTAACTCCGCGAGTTAGCTCCAATTTTAACTGAAATTTGGTAAAAATCCATTTTACATCAAGTAGACCGAGACTAATTTCAAATTTTAAAAATTAGTTACATTTGAAAAATTCTGAAAATTATAAAAATTTTCAAAATATGTAATAATATAAGAAGTATGGAATATAATAAGATAAAAGTTCTAAATAATTGGTGTTCTAAAATGATAAACAGAAAAGTTAGAGAAGTTTTCAAAATTTACAAAGACAAAAAAATGGAGAAAAAAATTCATGTAGCTTCAAAACGGCTAGTATTTACAAAATTTTTTACATAGTCAAAATTATTCACAATTTATCCATTAATCGTATGAATCGTGTTTCAAGGTTCCAGCCATCGAAAAATAATTTCTCACCGCAGCGCCATCTCTGTGCACTGGGAAGGAACAATTCTAACTGCAGTTATTTAAGACTTTTTTTGGTGTCAATTATCTGCGATTTACAAATTTTAAGTATCTTTATTATTTTACGAGATAATGACCCGGGGATTTTTAGCTGAAACACCCTGTATAACAAAAAAATGTTTTCTTCTTAAATCCATCTGTCTCTCTATCTCTTTAAACATGAAACTTACAAAAAAATGTAGGAAATTTTGTCTCTTCCAACTTTGTCTTCAGCATTTTTTTCCTAGGATCGAGCGTTGCCGAATTATTTTGAAAAAACTATTTTTGACACCTTTAATTCAAGATGGCGGTTCGTTCCTAACCCCCACCATCAAAAACTTGTGTTTTTTATCAGGGTTTCAGCTTAAACAACATATAATCATTACTACTCCACCTTTTGCAGGGCAAAATCCTGGACTGATTGGGCTGTTTTCTTACTTTGACATTTTTTTAAGTAAATTGGGAATATTTCTGAAAATCAGCAACGTGCACGTCAGCCAATGTTTTTCTCTACTTAGGAATATAAAAACTAACAAATTAAAACGAATGCGAAGTACATTGAAATGACTTAGTAGCGCTTTATTTTTTTGCAAGTTAACAATTAGTTTTATTAAAAAATCAGAGTCATGAATTTCAGCCAATCATTTTTTTTATAGATATTTTTGATAAATAAACAATTTTATAGCAATGGCTGAAACAATAAAATAATATAGGAGCATTTTTTTTGCAAATTTGATATTTATTTAAAAAAACAGCAGCAACCAAGCTCAGAAGCTGCTCTAATCGTTCAGTTATATCTATATCTTCATTCCATATTATTGTTAACTACAACGAAATCATATACCCGTATTGCCACCAGCTTACTATAAGAATATACGCATCATAATGTCCTCTGAAAGGCATACCGAGTAAAATCTTAACAAAAAAATCTATCACCAACTGCCGGTTTATAAACTCCTCAAAATATTCTTTAAATTACTACAGAATTCATTTCAATAAATTATGCTATAATCACAGAGTCATGTCGATTGACATCATTGCTAATCATAAAATAGGAAAAGTGCATGCAACTCGTTTTATCTATTTAGATTATTTTCTGTCTATATAATTTAAAGAATTTTTGTAAGCTTTTATTTTAACTCGACAATGGATGTTTAATAAATGTCATTCTCAGAAGTGGTAATAAACTTCATTTGATATTTGAGAAGTATTTCTTGGAATAGTTTGTTTATAATTTCTTAATCAGTATACTTATAGTACATCGAAATCATCATCTTAAACATAAACATTTACAGAAGCAAAGCGATGTGTCAGACCTGTCGGTAATTGTGACCGATAACAGTCTAATTTTTCATATTAAGCACAGCGGATTATCTTATGACCAGCTGACTAACATTGTTTTATTAAAATTCAAAAGTAATCTATAGTTAAAATGATAATATAAAAAGATATGCCTCTTATAGACACTGAGTCATCAGTAGTATGCAATGCACCATTATTAGCACTATACTGTCTTCTATATGTCCCAATTTGCTGTGTATGGTGCATAATTCATTAAAGCAGTGACATACAGATTACGTTTCGGATTTTAAGTATTTCTTGACAGAACTGACGACAAGGTAATTGTTCAGAAAAGTATTTATTATCGAGATCTCAATCAATATGCCGACTCAAACCAAGTTTTTTTTTCAACGGTTTTATAAGCTTCAGGTGGACTTATTTACATATCCGACTCATGACAAACTGTCATCTTTGGACAAATCGAGATATATAAGGTTGCTCAAAATTAATAGCTGCCATAAGGTATCCTGGATATCTAAAGAAACGAAGGGTAGGCTTAATTTGAAAACCGTCCGTAATTATATTTTACATAAATCGTCTTCAGAAACAAACGAAATTTGGATTTTGAAAATCTTGGCTGAAATAAAAGAATTAGAATTTTTAATTAAAATATTTCAAATATATTACAGATATCGAAGTGACTATTTGAAATAATGTATTACAGGCAAATTAGGTAATGCTAAAAAATGTACAAAAAAATATATTAATTGTAATTATTGTCTTCTTCTGGTGCTTCATCACTTTCTTTTACAGCAACTGTTAGGTCATTGTAACGGTGACCATTAGTCTTACATGCACAAAACACAGTACAAGGTAAAACTGCACTTTTGCAGCCGCATCTTTGGGTTTAGCATGGACTAGTGCTGGCACAAGAGCATTTTATTAGTGGCACAATATTGGAAGGTGCAATTTCTGTGTTTTCAGGTAAAGTTGCATTGCAGTTACTAAGCATTTTGCATTTGTATCTGTTAATGCAAATGTATATAAAATATGTATCTATGACAATGATGTTAATAATCAAAACAGTCTACAATAAAAACCATTTAAACAATTTATCTATTTACTATTCTTCCAAATAACCTGCATTACAATTTATACATAATTTTGGTCCTTCGAGCCGGATTATAAGTCAGGTTATTTGGATACGATGTGGACCAACTGTCCATTGAAAAAGAAACAATTTGATTGACGCTGAGAGTATGCCACAGGAGTGATTTAGTAAGTCCAAAATAGCGTAAAGGGGTATCTGTGACCTAACTTCCTATTCTTTGTCCACTGTTTTATGCAGGCCTCTGATAGTGAGCAGCATGAACCTTTCCAAGTTGTGATGAACTTGGTTGCTTAACAATTACAGTAAAACTCTCATCACGTTCACCTGTGAGAGACAAATGATGTCTATTGTATTATATTTTGATCATTTTACTTTTTCCTATTCCATAAAACATTGATGATACTACTTTACTATAGTACTGTAGTACTATTATTTTAAATGTAAACAGTAATTTTTATTCTTAACAAAAACGTAGAATTGTTTTGGTTTTCATACTCCAGCAAGTGCTTCTTTCCGGGCTGACTTTAGTAAAGTAGCACTTACAAGACAACAGTATGTACTGGTATAGTAGTACTATAGTACTATTAGTACGTAAAAAGTCGAAACCGCAAAAAATTTTATTTGTTACCATTTATTGCAAATTGCAATTGCATCGCAAATATCACTATTATTATTATTATCATTATAAAACTAGATGCCCAAGGATGACAACTCGTCATGTACTTTCTTGCAGCTTATAAGGTTCTTAAACAAATTCTAACAAGAAAAAAACTTATACGAAAAATTTGACTTCAGCAAAAAACCTGGGTTTCACAGAGGGACTATGAATACCTACACTAAATAGGATTATAAACGTAACCTAGTCTCCTCCCAGATGACTCTCCTAGTTTCAGTATCGGCAAACCGCGAGTACTTATCTGTAGCATCACTGTAATTCAGATATCTACACTGGGAGAAGTGTACGTTTCATGTTCAGTTGTTTTGAATCATAAATTTGACAATTGTCATACTGCCATTTCAGATTTTAGCTCATGCTCATGTCACAGAGTACAGTAACTATACAAAGGCGAACACAAGACTTCCCGCCAAAACCAAATTTGTGTACTCATCGCCATTTTTTAAATGGTATATCAATCACCCTCACTTTTATGTTGACACTGTTGACGTTTATCGTGTTGAGTTTGTATTTGTGAATTTTATTTCCACTCATTTTGGGAGGTTGAAAACATTAACCGAGAATTAAAATTTTCATAAATAAAACCTAGTGTACAACTCTATTGAAAATAGGCACCGATTATAAACAATTCAAACGGTAATATTTTTCAATCCAACTCGAAATACACTTTTTTTCCCAGTGTATCCTTTAAATGAAGATCTGCACGTGACATCATAGCTAATCTCAAAAATATATATTTCTTAAAATTCACAAGTATTACGTAGCTATTATTAAAATTTCTGCCTGGTTCCCGTACTTTCGACCAAAATGTAATGTTTATAGAGTTTTAAATAGTTTATCACAATAAAATAAAACGCACTTTGCAGGTTAGAAATCTAACCTATTAAAATAAATATATTAACAACATATTTCTCTCAGTGTAGACGCAACTGGTACGCAAGATCACAGAAAACGAGTCATCAAAACTCAAAGGAACCTCCAAAGCCTTCGCCTCTGTGTAGTTACTATACTCTGTGCTCATGTATCAGTAGACTGCTATTTTAGCTACCATGAACATTGATATTGATTTTAATAAATACAACTATTAATCTATTTAATTATGTCCCATACAGTGTGAATGTGTCTCATAATACACTCATAATTTTACAGCAAAAATATTAAAAAAACAATAGTTTTATTTATTATACAAGGGAAAAAAATATTTTGATTTTAGCTCGAGGTTGTGTTTGTCTCCCGACACGAAGCTGTGGGAGACAAAATACCGAGAGTTAAAATCTAGTATTTTTACCAGTGTATAATATTTATTTTTTTCTGTGACGGGAAAAACGACAATTTAATATTGAAAAAACATATTATTACAATATATTAAAGTCAGAAAAACTTTGAAGTTTTAAACTGGTAGGCTGTTGTACTTATAGCACAGAAGACCTATACCAGAAGCGTCACTATCGGAACGTTTGATGTTTTTTTTTTTTTTTTTAATCGTCTTATTTAATTTAATGTCCTGGCGGAGTTTAGTCAATGGCTATTCTACCACTCAACCAGGACGGACACACACATAGACAATATCACAACACCCATTTCCTGCGACATTGCCATCTGCCGCAGCTGAGACTCGAACTCAGGAGAGGAGAGCGGCTAGATCGTGTTGTCTCTCACACAACCGCAGTCTAGCCCACTGCTACCGTCTCGGTAACACGTGAAAAACGCCACTACACATCCATACCCTAGCCAGGATTCGAACCCGGGACCTCGTGGTCGCAAGCCTAACACCTTAAGCATTGCGCCACCGAGCCGATGTTTCATTGGTAAATTCGGCCATCTTGTCGGTGGTATTATTGTCAACCTATAATTCCGCACTTTTCTAAATTTACCGCTGGGCGCACCGGTAGATAAAATTCGAATCTGACTGGCTATGTTTTTCAAAATATCCAATCATATAATGTTATTGCTTACCAGTGCGCTCCACCAGTGAATTTAGAAATCTGCGGAATTGTAGGTTGACAATAATACCACCAACAAGATGGCGATCTTCAATATTGGCGGAAAGGCAGTGTCGTTTCTGGTATAGGTCTTCTGTGCTTATAGCGACATTGGACCTGCGTTGCTAAGGAAACTTTTAAAGTCAAATATCTTGTGTGATTGGGTTTAAAAATTTGTGAACTTAGTGAAGTTATTTATTAGATATTTTGAATATTCAAAGTTCAAAAATGGACATTTCTGATTCAGAGTTTTCTCTTACACCACTGGAATTCATAGAAGCAGCGAAAGTAGCATCACTAAAATTATTGCCAGCTAAATCGCGGAAGATTTACAAAACCGCGTATTCAAGATTTATGGAATGGAAGGTGAAAAAGACATGCAGTTCTTTCTCAGGGACGGTGTTATTGGCTTATTTTTCAGAATTGGCGCAACAACAAAAGCCAACAGTGTGGTTGAATTATTCAATGATTAAAAGTATGTTACAATCCAATAATAATGTAGACATTTCAAAATATTGCAAACTAATTATATTTTTGAAGCAAAATGGAAAAGGTTACATGCCCAAGAAATCTTCGACTTTTACGAGTACACATATTAGTGATTTTTTAAATAATGCTCCTGGTGAAGTTTATTTAATGGCCGAGGTATTTGGGATTGCAGGAGCTTGTCGAATTTGTGAAATCAGCCAGGTAACATTAGATGATATTGATGATGAAACTTAAGCAAACAAAGAATGATGTAAACAGGAGATTTGTAGTTACTGAAGAATATATTAAATTTTACAGAATGTACATAGCCCTTCGTCCAGCAGCAGCAAAGGATCGCCTCGCCGCCTGTTTTATGCATATCGCAACAGAAAATGTATCAATCAGGTTGTTGGTAAATATCAATTTTATAGGATACCTGAAACAGTAGCCAATTATCTTCTACTTGAAAATGCTAAGTCATATACAGGTCATGCATTTCGAAGATCGTCTGCTACACTTTTAGTTGAATCTAGAGACTTCATGACACTAAAAAAACATGGTGGTTGGAAGTCATCAATGGTAGCTGTAAGGTATGTTGATGAATCGGTGGTGCGAAAGTGTTTAGAACGTGTGGCAGTGCATTAGCCGAAATAAGACCCAATTTGCGACCAGGAACATCAATGGCAGAAAATATGATTTCAACTCAAGAAAATTCCACTGTAGCAGACATTCAGAATCGTTCGAAGAACATATCTTTCATGCAATGCACATTTAACAATTGTACTTTTGACATTAAGGGAATGTAAGTTTTGTATAATAAAATATTCTAAAATTAAATATCTCCGTGTTCTTATGTGTATATATCCGGGAAAAAAGTATTCATTTTTTTTCTCGGGGAAAAAGTAATTTAATAAAAAGTGACATTTTGTAACCTGTCAAGAGAGATAAAATGTCAAACTTTTTTTTCCGTCACAAAAAATACATATTTACCGATTTTGCTGAACTGTTTTTGCTATTATTTAATGTGTCAATTCACATTGTAGGATAACTTGATTTCTTGAGGTTGGTATGGTATAAACATTATAAAATACTCTTAATAGAGACAACTTCAGAACACCACTATACACACCAAATATTTTCTGTCAGTTTCCACGACTTGCCGATCTTTATAACGTCGAATGTCAGTTTGGCTCACTAGTGTTACACAGCCCTTGCCAGGCAGGCAAACTGTTTCGTGTAAACTGAAATTGTAGACACTAGCAGAAGTGGGACAGACACTAGTTTTGGCAAAGCCAATCAACTCTGATGAAACTTTGACACAGACCCCATATAATTAATAAATTAACAATTTATTTAAGGAAAAATCTAATTAAAAAATAGTCATCTTCTTCTTGTTATTCCTTAAACTCTGTTCATTTCTAATCATCGATGCCTGGGTTTGATACATTTTTAACTGATCTTGCCTATTCATCAACTTATCTTTTAATTTTAGGTGTATATTTGAGGTAGCATCGGTGTGCCTGGTCAAGCAGTCCCTAAGCTTTTCCAAGTCTCTTTCTGACCTTTTGATGTTATCAGCGATCTGCAGACTTCGAATGTTTAAGCTCCTCGAACTTTCCTTCTTAATAGCCTGTCTCTCGTCAAGTCTGTCCTTAGCTTCGCTTTTATTTCCATCGGATAAGGTTTGGTTAATGAAATTAAAGACATTAACTTCGTCTGATTTTCGCTTGTATGCTTTCTGGTTCTGTATTTCTTGCTTTCTCTGCAATCGCTTTAATTTTTTCTCTACACTAAATAGGTCTTTGTCTCCTCCAGCTTGCTCTCGGAGTCTCATGCAATGATCTAGAAGAACATACTGTTAACTTTTAATCAGATATTGAGAATATTCAAATGTTACATAGAGTACATTAAAAATTATTTGACAATCCTCAATTTTATTTTAGTTTTATTCTCTCAAATTTATTTATATGTTTTTAACACATTCGTGCATATTTTTACTACGAGCTGCGCCAATTATTGTCTTGATTGAAATTTTTTTCCATTATTTGCACAGTGACAGTATAGCTGTAACAAGTTGCCGGCGTCATTTGCATCAAGGTAGAGATGGGCTGAACACCCATAGGTATTATATGCGGCGAATGTGTGAAACCAAGGGAGTAATTACACAAGAGGACACAATTTCAAGTGAATTTCAGATTACAGAAGTTCTACTGTGTTTTTTAATGAAAGTTAAATAATCTAATTTTTTTGCTAAAATTACCTAATGATTTTCCAGCGGGTAATATAACAGCTGTAATGGGGTCAATTCTGCCTTCCGCATTTCTACCAAGGCCCGTTCCAACTACGTAACCCATTTTTTGCATCAACTTGGAGCCAATACCCTAGAAATGCATTATAAATATATGGAATGCGTATTATGAATATGGGTGAGTAAGTTGTGTTCATACACCGGGTGATATACAAAGTACTAATCTGCCACTTCTTTCTACATTTGAAAAAAAACTTTGAAATTGAGATCGTCGAAAATATTTATCGGTAACCATATTTAGATTGTCCAGTATCAAAAAAAGTATTTCCCACACAACTGGAAATGACTCCAACTTTCTTATTTTCAATAGCAAGCTGTATATTTAAGTAAACTGATAATTTTTTTTTCTTCCCAAAGTGCTTTTCAGATTTAAAATTGGTTCATAAACTAACTAAAAAAGACGTTTGTACTTTTAAGAATGCTATGGATCTAATAAACTGAATAAAATAAGTAGGGGCCATTTTCGGTAATCCGGAAGTGATTTCTTTGATACCGGGTGGTCCAAAATCTGGCTACGTATATTTTACCTGCCTCTTATATACTTTGTAGTTTAGAGACATGTTTTTGTTTTTAGGTACTGTCGTGCGCAAAAAAAATGGGACAACGTATTTTTGCTAAAATCTAGTTGTATACATCTAACTTTAATTTTTGTGACATTGTCAGTTATTTGTCAAAATTCATTCAAATAGAGACAGATTTACATTAGAAAAAAATAGTTGTCCTATTTTTTTTGCTCACGACAGTACACTACTAAGTTATATTCTACTAAAATCAAAACGTTCATTATAAACAAAAAATATACTTAATGTGTGAAACCCCCAATTAAAGAACATATCTAGATACATAACAGGCTATCTTTTAACTATATACCTTGTTTGCTCCTAACATAGTCACATTAAGCCTTTATCAGACAAAGCAATTCGGTCGCTGTGGTAAAACTGCGGCGATTTTGTCGCCGCGTCATAATATTCCGAGTAGTTAACAGACTATGCAATGCAGTCGCTGCAATTTTTAGTTATTAACTGTCATTGCCAACGTTAATACCTAAAATTACTACAATTTATATTGATTTATAGGAATACATTAACTTAACTAAACTTTTTTTTATATTGGCAATACCAAAGTTCCTACAAAAATCACTAAGTCGCTGCAATTTGCGGGAAAATAGAACATGTTCTAATTTGTGCAATTCGGTTGCAGATACAGAATTGCATAGTGTGATAATAAAAATTGCGACGATTCGTTTGCCGCAACCAAATTGAAGCGACTGAATTGCATTGTCTGATAAGGGCTTTATATGTCCATTAAAAAGAATAGATGAACATCACATCCCATAGGCAACAGTGTGGGTAGAAAATGTGTAGAATGGTAAATATTTTCATTAAAATGAATTATTGCAATTCCTGCATTACCTTCTCTTTATACAACATGATGTAAGCATACGATATTACAGTAAGATAAATATGTATTGAAAGGATATTAAAATTTAATTGCTATTCACTTTATAACTGTAAACTGAACTTCATCATGTTACGACTATGGAACGATCGGTTTTCTTCTTTTCTAAACTGCTTTCTGCAAACGGCACAGCACTTCACTATTTTGCACCAAATCTATTGTCACTAAACTGTGTAAATATGAATAGAGAATATTATTTAGGTATTAAGCAAATCACAACTTAAAATAGAAAGACTTCTTCACCACATTTTGATTGAAAAACACTTATTAACATTAATGGCGGACACTGTCAAAAGTGTCAAACTGAGATTATGATAATCGAACTGAACCGATCGTGCCCGAATCGGCCGCGAATAGATCGACTAGCCAATCAAGAACTTATGGGAACAAGTGCCTTAGATTTTAACTATCTCAGCAACATACAAATCAGTACAATTATGTATCTAGATATAAGTTCTTTAATCGAAGTGTGAAACCGTGTAAGATTCTATTAGATTTATTGGAAAATCTACTAACCCTAGTATACTTTTCCCAATCACCTAATGCTTGATCTGAAGGAGTAATCATCAGACTCATATTAATAATATCCTCTTCTCCATTTCCCTCGCATTTCTCATTATCTTCATCACTACTTTTATAATCGTTTTGATCATTTCCATCATTACTTAATGGAAGCACATGCTCAAGTGTAACCTCTACATCCTTTTTATTTGATTCAAATCTAATTAAACATTTTTCACCATAAATTTTCCTAATCATAGCTCTATACCATAAATTATTTGACTGTTTTGCTAAAACAGAGCTACCCGTAGTTAAAAGGTCAAATTTTGGTTCAATATATTCTTGTAAACTGGAATACAAGACTACTTCTCCATGGGAAAATCGACACTTTTCCTCTGAAAATTTGCAATCTGATTCATAATAATAAGGGCAGGGAAGCATTTCTTGATGGGTTGGATTTGTAAATAGTACTCTAACCTAAAATACCAAAACAATATTTTACCTATATAGTGCATAAATGTACATATTGTTCAAGAAGATTTTGTTACCTTTATTTCATTATCTGTTGTATTGTCTGTTACTACAGAACAAATCATCGCATTGTGATATGCCGTATGCCCCCACTGGTGCTGATGAGGTGCTCTACACTTCATTCCTTCGATATCTTTTAATTCCTTTAGTTCTCCAACTTTGCTCTTTCCCTCGTCTTTTTTTTCTACAGCCCCTTCCTTTTCCATTTCGGCCTAAAATATTTGACTATAAATGAAATCGTGAATATTACTCTACTACCTACCATAAAAAGAGCAAACTCGTCGGATAATGGATCTCTTGAACTTGAAGGTATATTTGGCTTTTCATGCTCATTCTCATTAGCAAGAGATAACAGTTCTTCAATATTTGCTTTTAAAATCAATAATTCGTCTTTTTCTGCTCCTTCTGGGCAACTAATTAAAGCCTCATTTACCTGCGTAAGCTATTAAAAACCAATTTTAATTAATGGACATTATTTTTTATTAAATTACCTGTTGTATATAAATATTAGTTTCATTTGAATCCATATTTATGATTATTTTTTTATTATTTACATAAGTACAAACGCAAAAATAATCAATATATATTTTTATTTTTCTGTCTGAAGTTGTCCAAAGAATGAATTATACGTCAACAACAATAATTTTACCTATTGCTAATTTCATCTTAAAATAACATTTAGGAAAAATATTTTCAAATCAATTAACACTTACATACTACACTACTTTATTTAAATTTAGAGTTTTGACTCCGAAAGCTAATTAACTAAAAGTAAGAAAGTTGAAAAGTGCATCAAAATTGTATTTTAGTTAGTTATTGGAGAAAGAAATAGTTCAAACGACTGGTAGACTAAACATATCTAAAGCATCATTGACAGTTCTTTGACATTATCCATTGATGCAACAGCATGGAACCGCGTGCAACGAGTTCTTTTAAGATTATTTAATTTATGTTAATTTTACTTTACACGGTAAACCTTGTCGGCTTCGTAAAAATGATGACCCCAATAGAAAATAAAATAGTCTGGTGTGAGCTGAATTTTGAAAGTAGTGCAAATATCAGCCCTGAAGATACATTGTTAAAGGACCTACTAAAGGTCCTGGAAGAGAGCACAAAAGAAAATGAACAGAAAAAACATATTAAGCAAATTGTAAGTACATATTTTGTGAAATATTAATATATTATATAATTTTTTTTAGGTGGATATTTACAAAGCTAGTACCGAAGAAAAAGAAGAAAATTTGGAAGCAAAAAACTTACTGTTAGAGTTTTTTACAAGGTTCAATTCTAAAAAAGTACTGAAAAAATACCTACAGGATGTTGTAGGGAAACTAAATTTATCAAGTTCCATTATAAAATCCACAACAGATGAAATTTTAGGAAATATAAATAATAAAAAACATTGTAATGTTAAGCAGTGTTACGATTTGTTCAACTTTGTTTACATAATGCAAAATTCTGCAACTTTTGAATACGAAGTAACAATTGAATACCTATTTCCAGTATATTATATGATATTTGAGGGATTCGTTCATCATGCCAAGTATGTGCAAAATGTAATAAATAATTGCCATTATTTATCTCCCATTTTTAGATTAAATTTTGAAGCAGTTTTGCCAATCTATGAAGAATTATCTATTCTCATGAATGTAGTTTTAAAACAAATGCTGTCAGTTTTTGTTAAAAACGTTAAATACATCGATGTTGTGTCAACACAGTATAGTACGTGGCTTGTTGTGCTAGCTCACGAAGTATTAATGCATGAAAAAGTTGGTTTTGATTTAAAAACAAAGGCTGGTTTGATATTCGTGCACTCGTTCAATATAATTCCAGAGATTCATCGTAAAAATTTTGTAAGTAAAGTGGAAATAAAGTTGTACTGCTATTAATTCTTGTACATTTTTAGAGGTACAAAGATTGCCCACCCTTGGAGCTTCTAAAAGATTACAACGAGGAAAAGTATTTTACCTTAATAAATAACAAAATGTCTGTTTTCAAACATAGCGACAATGTTGTTATTATCTATGCCTCAATCTTAAATGTCGTGCCACAAGAAAAGCTGTTGGAAGTAGAGATTAATAACAAAACACTTATTTGTTTACTGTATGATGGTCTGATGGAATGTGCGAAAAGGTTAGAACAGTTATGCTTACAAATTATCCCATTTTCATAAATATTTTTTTAGAAAAACAACTATACCCCATATCATTGTAGAGATAAGTAAAACACTGAGTATAATAGGAAAACAGTTAAAAGCTATTCCTCGAGAATTAATAAAACCTATATTTTTGGAAGGGATAGCGTATGTATGGTCACACGTAGAACACTTCGTAGATACCGTTCGAAATTATGCAAGACTGTTTTTTGTCGACATTATAATTGTGGCAGCACAACATAAAAATAACGGTAAAATAAGTCTTTATTACACCATTTGTTGGCCTTAAATTAATTTTTGTTTTTAGGTTATACTGAACTGGCAGAAATCCTAATGGACAATGTTAAACAACTGTCTTTGACTCAAAGCATAAGGTTTTTGGCAATGGAGAATATAGCCCTTTATATGGGTTGCAGTTATCTTTTAGAAAATTTTGAGGATTTCCCAGATAGTTTGCTCAATATTATATCCGAGCCTAGTATTTCTGATGAAGTAAGTACCTATTGGGAGAGGGTAGCGTATAGATGCATCCATGGTTCTAGTGTGTTTTTCATGCTAGACCTAAATTACTTTTAAACACCACAAGAGAATAATGGGCCTTTCCCACGTTTTTTTTTATTGAATATTTAAGAAGTTCTCTTTAAAACAACTCGCCAGTATTTTTTCTTTTTTGCGAAATTTGCTACTTTTCTACAGAAAAAATTATATTAAATGAATTTAAAATTGGCAGCATTATTTCTCCACTAATGACGCATTCGGCGGACGGACCAATCAGTATACTCTAGCACTCTTGGTAGAGGCTACATATGAACAGATTGTATGTATAAGTGTTTGTCTCTTTCTGGCTTTACCGAATTGACAGACATGACATATTCAATGGAAAGTTTCCAGGAAAATTTCGGAAGTTTCCGGAACGGAGTTTTGATAAAAATGAAAGTTTCCTTTAAAATATTTGAATATTCCGAAAGTTTCCAAAATTCCGGGGAAGTTTCCAAAACTCCGGGAAAATTTCCAAATTTTTCACGAATATTTACAGTTATTATTTACACATATTTACTCATAAATTTGAAATTGCCGCCACGATGATCTAACATAACCTCAAACGCCAGAAATCCAGTTTTAATTTGTTGATATTTTTTCGAAATTATCAAAAATTAATCGGATGTTTGATGACGTAGGGTTTCATATGGTCACCGCTCGGATTATTAATATTGGCATTGGCACAGAATTTCTCTAATTTCGTGCTATTGGCTATGATCAAGGATGAGTTGACAGACATGTGATAAGTTACGTTTATTTGTATACCCGCACTATCACTTCCCGATGAATAATATCTAGCATTTTTTTCTGTTACATTAAAAACGAAAATGATTAAAAAGAAATATACTTTTATTTTTTTACAAATTATAAGATATTATTTAATTTAATATATTTAGTGTTATTTTAATTAAATAATATGCGATTTAGATGTTATTTCTGTCTACTATACATCCATTAACGATTGTAACATCGAACATTCAGACTGCCAAACACCAAAACCTCAAATCTGCCGCACTATTCCTAGACATTAAAAAAGCTTTTGATTCTGTATGGCACAATGGCTTACTATTCAAACTTAAAGAAATTGGAAGTCCCAACTATTTGATACATTTTGTCAGATCATTTTTAGAAAATAGAAAAATATGTGTGAGAATTAACGAAATAACGTCAAGAGAATTTTCCATGAAACAAGGATTACCCCAAGGCTCGCCTTTATCTCCGCTTCTCTACAATATTTACAGCTATGATATTGTATTACAACAAAACGCTAGTGCAGACCCCACCTATATTATACAGTACCATGGGCGCAGCCAGGGGGGGAGCCATGGGGCCCGGGCCCCCCCAAGCCGTCTTCCATGATCCAAAAAATAAAGAAGCATAGTCCCTATCAGAACAAAGCAGTATCCAAATTATCCCTTGAAATAAATATTTTGTAATTAATACCAATATTATCTAGTAGAGGAATCTACTACTCATCCTCTGGGGAGACCGGTACTATTGGCCCCCCGCCCAGATGAATTTTCTGGCTGCGCCACTGTACAGTACGCAGATGACACAGCCATACTAGCACATGACAAAACGCTAGCAAAGGTCACAGCTAATCTACAGCAGAAATTAATGGAAACAGAAATCTGGTTTAATAAGTGGAGACTTACTCCTAACCCCTCCAAAACACAATTTATAATATTCAACCACACTATATCTAACTCATCTCCAACAATAATAATGGGCAACCAGAATATAAAACCTTCACCATCGGCAAAGTATCTTGGAGTAACCTTAGACCAAAAACTCAACTTCAACGAACACACTAACTTAACAAAGAAAAAAGTAATAAGCAGGGCAAAACATTTTCGGTCACTCACCTACAAAAACGAAGGAATCTCACTAAAGTCAGCCTCGAAAATCTACAAATCAATTTGCAGACCACTAATAGAGTACGCAAATGTTCTATTTTCAAACTGTAGAAGGCCTGTGTTGGATCGCATCAGAGTAACAGAGACTACTTCATTGAGAACCATTACAAAGATGAGACATCCACTCGTTCCACTCCATAATCCACCTAATGAGTTACTGTACGTACGAACACATATACAACCCATCAATATAAGGATCAAAGACCTATCGAAGAAGTTCGCTACCAAGCAACACAACATGCAACTGTTGCAGCCACACTGTAGAACACGTGATCAACAAATCAATTCCATATATAAATTTCCAGAACAAACCCTATATGAAACAATCACAGGTTGGGCTGAAGACATCCCTGAGTAGTTTTTTTCCTTTTTTTTTTTTTTTACACACAGTTATTTACATATCTTTATTCTGTATCTATGTATTAAAAAACTAATTTTGTTAAAATACTATGGGCTGAAGGACTGCGGTCAATGGCCTTTTGTTAATCAATAAATCACGTTTATTATTATTATTATTTTAGGAGTTACGACTTACATATGATATTATTTACATACATTTTTAATTTTATAATCCACATATTTATCACATTCTATAAATTATTTTATTTATATTTAATTATTTAATAATTCAAACAAAACAAATTACTGGGTAACCACCCAATTGCTCCATATTCTTCATATAGCGCAGGGCACATATAGCGGGTGTCATATAATATCAGTTATTTGGTAAAAGTCTGTAAAAGTAATGTAAATAATATATTTATATGCACTTATTTGGTATCAAAATGAAGCTTAGATCATTATGAATCAGATTTCACCATAAAATAGATTCTGAATATTCCCAATGGAAAGTTTCCAGGAAAGATTCCTGGAAACTTTCGGAGTAATCAAAACTCTGGGAGTTTACCCATCTCTGATTTTATCTCCGTATGACTCTTTTGCAGAACTAAAAACAGGAGTATTAATACACTAGGTACATTTAAATTATATTGAATAAACAAGACTCTACCTATATCAGAGTTCCCTTTAAGTTAAATGAAAGTTTAGGTGCTAATTATTAACTTACCACTTAGTTTTTACATTTTTCACTTCTGCTGACAAAAAGTTCATGTTTGAGATATAAAAGTCATTCACCATTTTAATGTCTACACAGTACACACACACACACATTTAAATAATTAATAAGAAAGAAGTTATAAAGTCAAAATATTAAATACGTAAGATCACAACGTAAATAAGAGAACATAACCTATCTATTTATTTAATACCCATTTTATTTCCATCAGTGTTGCCAAGTGTCAGCTATTTGTTGAGAGCCGACATGTAAAGTGTGTTTCTTCTGTTAATTGTCATTTTTATTATAGTAGGTGGTATTCAATGGAAATTCATTATTTTCAAAAGATAAAAAGTAGACATTCTTTAGTGAAATAATTAAAGCATTTCCTCTAACGCTAAATATTCATATACATTAGGCAACATAGAAATAGTCTCATCGGCAGGCTTCCAGACGAGATGTAAAATTCAGAAACGTCAACAGGTTCGGTTAATGTTCGTATGAAGCCGGAAATTGTTTAATTTTGATTGGAGGGTCCGCCGATGACGTATATTTGAGCGTGTTTAGTTGTTTGAAATATGAGGTGAAGTAGACAATATTTTTATTTTTAAATATCTATTTAAAATTAAAATATACGATATGACGTGTATATACAATATTCATTAGGTGTTAATAAATGATTTATGACATAATAAACATCAAGTTCAATTACGTGGTAAAGGCCCATTACAGGGCTTAAGAGTGAGCAAAGTGATTACATGAGTCTTAAATTCTTTACATATATGGCGTTAGTGAGTACTATAACTATGTGTCTAGTTTGATGGCCAGAATAATTTGTCGTATCGGAATGTGCTGTACTTCATCAAATAAAAATAAAAAACATTTGATAATAAGTCATTCTCAAAATAAACCTCACTTTCAGATTTCATAGTTTTAAAAAATTATTTCTTTTCAATTTACAAATTATACACACGATATTAACTACTGTAGTTTTATAATAACTTATTGACCAGCAGTAGTGCACTTTTTGTCTTTTTTTATTTTTTTCGGCAGAAAATGCGATTTTTGCCCACTACCAGTGGCGGCTTGTCCCATGTGGCAGGTTAGGCAGTGCCTCACCAGTAAATTTGCAGTAAACTGTACCTAATTCGTAATTTTATTAGCTGTATTATTTTGTCAACAATTTATATAACTGAATTGGAATTAATAAATTTTCGTCAGGTAATTCCCATTTAAAGCTGTGCTCAGCAGTCTGTGCAAAGGCCCATTCAAATGTGCCTCTCATGGTTGTTAAAATCAAGCTATTCCAATATTTCCAACTGCATGTAGGTAGGCTTTCAGCAATGTACACTTGAATTAATAATGAGCTGAAAAAGGCAGATCTGAGGCATGCCTCATACGCATTTAATCTCTAAAGAGCAACAGTGATGGACGTATGTCAGTAATGCAGTGTGTAATGTATAACATAACATGATATTAGTAGTTAAGTAGTGAGAGTTCTAATTCACTTCAAGCCAATTTCCCATAAGAGATAACATGGGGCGTGTCGCGGAAAAATCGAAATTTTCAAATGGTTCCAGCCCCCATGTATTTTCTTATGGGGCTAAAAATGAAATCCATCTTGTAACGCATTTCGATTTATCTAGGAGGCGTGTCCTGGAGATGATTGGGAGATGGTACTCGGTAATTACCCCCACTCCTGCAGAGGCGCCGCCTCTCATCGGTTCTAGAACCTATGACCTAGAGCCTAGTGTGAGGTGGTAGGGTGAGGTGGGATCTTCTTAGATGATAGGTGATAGGACCTAATGGGAGGGGGGAGATGAGAGATCCAATCCCCGAGCTTAGATATTAGATTATAGCTAAAGATAAGATATTGTATCTGAAAGGACGTGGCTAAGAGTATACAGGGTGTATCCGGTAATAAAAATAAGATGGCTACCGTTTATTGTTTATCAAACGCAGGTGATAGATGATAGGACCTATGATCATGGTTTTAGCATGAGGTGGAATCTTCTTAGATGATAGGTGATAGGACCTAATGGGAGGGGGGAGATGGGAGATCCAATCCCCGAGCTTAGATATTAGATTATAGCTAAAGATAAGAGATTATATCTGAAAGGACGTGGCTAAGAGTATACAGGGTGTATCCGGTAATAAAAATAAGATGGCTACCGTTTATTGTTTATCAAACGCAGGTGATAGATGATAGGACCTATGATCATGGTTTTAGCATGAGGTGGAATCTTCTTAGATGATAGGTGATAGGACCTAATGGGAGGGGGGAGATGGGAGATCCAATCCCTGAGCTGATGATATTAGATGATATTATTATTATTATTATTATTACCCTGATATTAGATTATAGCTAAAGATAAGAGATTATATCTGAAAGGACGTGGCTAAGAGTATACCAGATGTATCTAAAATAAGATGGCTACCTTTTATTGTTTATAGTTATTGGCGAATAGTATTGCATGTTTACGTTAGAGCGAGTTAAGAATGGTTACTGACGTCCATCATTAAATAGACAATACTTATATGAGATAAATATTCTTCTGTTTCAATACGTTAAGATTTGAATGTTAAAATTGTAACCAAATGCAGAGACGTTATCGGATTCTAGGAAATTGTTAATGTAAATAAATGCGGCTGTCTACAGCTATATGTATATTTAAAACGTGATTAATTACCTTTAGATAACTACAGCGGCTAGATCAAAGGAAATATCGAGAGCCAATATAAACGCTTTTCAGACAAGTCTAGACTTGTTAGCCTGAGTTTTATATAAGATAAATATTCGTTCGCTTCTCTACGTTTAGATTTCAATGTAATAAGAATATAATGCAGAGCCGTTATCGGATTCCTGGAAATTGTTAATGTAAACAAATGAAATCATTTCTGATAGCCTACTAACATAAGATAGGTATACGGTAAAGATGCATGCGAAGAATTTTGTGTCTTACAATACATGGTTTCTTATGGGAATATGTAGCCACCCCGCAGCGATATAGCAATTTAACATTGTTTTATATGTAAAAGACGAACAGATTATGAAAATTCGGGGGCCTTTTAGAAATCGTTCACTGCAAAGTCACGTGACCCTCGACCGCCGAGTATAAAAGCAGCGTCATCTCCCCACCTCGATCATTAGCTGTTTATCTCTCGCGGTGAACGGTTGTCTAATTGAAACAGTATGTCGTCTACCGAGACCGTATCTAAACTCAGTACTGATATAATTAATTTAACTAAAAAATCATTGCCTGTACTAAAAACTAATGATGAAATCGATCAACATATTTCATTAATTAACAAAAATATTAGACTAGTAACCAAAGCGATTAAAACCAAAATTCATATCAATAATAAGAGCGAAAATATATTTAAATTGGAAAATAATTTAGCGCTTTTAAAATACTACCGAGGACAATTAAAAAAATTTAAATTGAAAAATAAAATATTAGGCGATTCATTAAAGCCGGCAGCACGAAAATATTTAGAATATCAAGAAGTAGCATCTTGTTTTAAAAATCGCGTTAAGTCTGGTATAATAACTAACGTACAAATTAAGGAACCGGTATTATTTTTTAGAAAAGCATTTAGGAGTTTCTCTATTCAAATTAAAAAATGTTTGAAAGATGGACTAATTAAAGTAAATGTTATTTTTGAATGTAACTTCGTACAGCCTACCAGCAGCATAGCAGAAGTAAAAACTTTTGCTACAAAGAACACCGTGATAGACTTAAATACGGATTTAAAGGAATGGTATAGAGACAATGTATCCGAACAATTATTGAAAAATCTTGAAGACTTTCAAGAAAAAGATTCAGGCTGGGTCTTATCAGAAATTATCGGGTTAAGAGTAAATACCAATAAATATGAATCTACGGTGAAATACCATACTTTATAAAGAATTTAAAAAATTATTATTACCGTTAAAAAATAATGAAGAATATTGCTTCTTGTGACCATTGGAGGGTACTCCACTAAAATAATGGGGAGAGCTGGTTCACTGCGGTTGAGAGTATGTAGAGCGTTTATAGTAATAAAAATAAGATTACTGTCGTTATACTGTTTATAGTTATTGATGAATAGTATTGCATGTTTACGTTAGAGGGCGTTAGAGGTTAAGAAATAGCTACTGATGTTAAATAGACAAGTCTTATATGAGATAAATATTCATTTACTTCTATATGTTAAAATTTGAATGTTAAAACTGTAACCAAATGCAGAGACGTTATCAGTTTCCAGGAAAATTGTTAATGTAAATAAATGCGACTGTCTGCGGCTATATGTATATTTAAAACGTGATTAATTGTCTTTAGATAACAGCATCTGGCGGTTATAATACAATGAGTAATAAGTCACGTGATCCATTATAAGGAGCGTCTCAGGGTTTGGAGAGAAATCATGTATACAATGACTAATAAGTCACGTGATCCATTATAAGAAGCCTCTCAGAGTTTGGAGAGAAATCATGTATACAATGAAATCATCATATTTCTTTCCATATTTTTCTGCTTACTCGATACGAAAAGTGGAGGTGGAATATAGCATAAAAGTAAAGACCAGAGACCCCCACATTCATTCACAATCTTAAAGTTGATATATAAGCAGCAGCAATGTCTTTCATTGGTGATGCTACGACAAACAATTATACTAAAAGAAGTGTATTTAGTAAATAGAGGCCAGCAGGCACGAGCACTAACATTGAATTCATCGAGTCCTAAAGATGGATGCTGAAACGTACAAGAAGAGGTTACAGCAATTTATAAACAATTTAAAATTACTAAGAGAAGACATTAAGCACATTGAAGTTTTACATATATTTCAACATGTCTGTATCCAACCGAAGATGTCTAAAAACAGTTCAATTCAGCGAGGATGTTAAAATTCATTGCATTTACCATTGGAGTTATGCTCATAGAACTGCTAGATGTGGTAGCTGGATGCAAGACGCCTACGATCGAGAACGTTTTCAAATTAAAATATTACGATACGCTCAGATAATTAATACTGTACTTGAACATAAATATTCTATTATTATATCACAAAACATGTAACCTTGTTCTTATATGTATTAACAAATTAATTTTAAAAAATGGTTGACTATTATTACCCATTTCCTAATTAAATGAAGAATTCCGATTTTTTTCAAGTTCATTGTAACGAAAATGTTCATACTACATTTTATGTGTTTTTTAATGCTGAATTCAAATATGCAGTCAAAAAATTAAATCTTAAAAAATAAAGCCACCTCAGACGAAAAATGAAAAAATTAATTTTTATAATATATTTTATTTTATCTGAATACATAATACAGTATTAAAGCTTATATATGTACATGGAATACATAACCTATAAAACTAGCAGTAATAATAATAATAATAATAATAATAATAATTAATTTTCATAATATATTTTATTTTATCTGAGCACATAATACAGTAATAAAGCTTATATATGTAAATGAATACATAATCTATAAAAATACCAGTAATAATAATAATAATAAGCAGTATGTTGGAGACATGGGAGAACTGCCCAGAATCGTGTGCGCGAAAATAATAGTAATAATAATAATAATAATAATAATAATAATAATAATAATAATAATAATAATGATAATAATAATAATAATAATAATAATGATAAAACCATCATACATCATCGATATATATTTCAAGATATACCTAAACATGTCAAGCTTTCATGTAAAAAAAGGAATGATATAATCAGCGTCTTATATGAGAAAAATTGTAGTTGTCTACTTCAAAAGATAGGTATAGATTTGAATGTATAAACTGCAGTCAAATGCAGAGGCGTTATCACTTTCGAGGAATTTATTAATATAAACAGCAACCAATCGATTATTAAAATAACTCCCAGCAGTATACTTAGCACAGCGTAATTACTTTAGATGAATGCAATGAATTGAAAGGAACTGTACGTAATTAAAAATTTAAAAATAGTGTAACCAATATGATTGACATTTTTAATGCAACTGCAGATATTCTCAGTTAAGAACCAGACATTATAATATATCAAGAAATAGTACATGACAGTACTTTATATAACTTAAGTGACTAAATTAAATACTGATAATGAAGTGAATAGTCATATTTTAATAATTAATATAGAAATATTAAAATATTAGGCTAGGACAAACAATTGTAAGCAGTGCGATTGAGATATCAGTTTTGAGGAATTTCTTAATTCATAATATCAAATTTAAAAGTCTCTAAAGAAGTCGGTGGCTTAAGAGGTTGAATTTAAGTTTTAATTTTCGTATGGAAGCATAGGTTCAGATCCTGACATTTATTCTAGGGAAGCTAATATGTCATAAAAAAAAAAATCAATTTTGTAAAATAAAACCGTCTGACAAAAATGAAAAAAATTCATAATATATTTCATTTATTTAAATACATAATACAGTAATAGAGATGCTTATACAGAAATAAAAATATATAACCTATACAAGAATAATAATGCAACCTGCTTGAATATTCAAAATTAGTATTTTTTTCTATCAGATGTGCATATAGACATGACTGTGATGGAAGCGGTATATCTATGGTTTCCACGTTAAGGTCTCTTGTATCAATCTTCGCTTGTCACTAGCTACATCATCAAAAAGTTAAAATAGAATTAATTTTATCTTTCGTAAAAGACATTTACATTACTATTTTTTATTTTTATTTGTCTTATTTATATTAACGTTCTGGCGAAGTCTAGCTAATGCTATCTCACCACTTCAGGACGACGAGAGGAGCCGAGCTCAAACGGTGTGTCTTAACTTCACTGATTGATTTCTCACCACTGAAACCTGTACCGTACCTCACCTCACATCAACATCCTCGAACTAATGATATTTTGTTTCGAGTAATTGGTAGGAATAATATACATTTCAAATTAGATATTAATTTCAATGAAGAGCATAAGCAGCTAATAAAATGGCTGGAGGATAATATATCCAAAGGTCGCTCTGGGCAGCCGATTGGTTGGAGCTCTGGTTCAGACAGCGGGCACTGGCCATCGACTACCTTAGAAGATTATGTTAAGACGCTTGACATAGTTCGCCTACATTTTTTGTAATTAGTATTAAAGTATTGTAATATAAATATTTTTACATTTAATAAATTAAATTATTTATAAAATGTGTGTTTTTATTTCCTAATACCTATCCTGACATGATGATCATGAGAGAGGCAGGTGAGACAGCTTGAACAGCTCCAACAGCTCCAACAGGTGTAACAGGTACGGTACCTGTTACACCTGTTGGAGCTGTTGGAGCTGTTGGAGCTGTTCAAGCAGCCCATATACATATACATATACATGTAATATATAGGGTCAGTTTCAACAGCTCGAACAGCTCCAACAGCTCCAACAGCTCCAACAGGTGTAACAGGTACGGTACCTGTTACACCTGTTGGAGCTGTTGGAGCTGTTCGAGCTGTTCAAACAGCCCATATACATATACATATACATGTATTATATATGACCAGCTCCAACAGCTCGAACAGCTCCAACAGCTCCAACAGCTCCAACAGGTGTAACAGGTACCGTACCTGTTACACCTGTTGGAGCTGTTGGAGCTGTTGGAGCTGTTCAAGCAGCCCATATACATATACATATACGTGTATTATATAGGGTCAGTTTTAACAGCTCGAACAGCTCCAACAGCTCGAACAGGTGTAACAGGTACGGTACCTGTTACACCTGTTCGAGCTGTTGGAGCTGTTGGAGCTGTTGGAGCTGTTCAAGCAGCCCATATACATATACATATACGTGTATTATATATGGCCAGTTCCAACAGCTCGAACAGCTCCAACAGCTCCAACAGCTCGAACAGGTGTAACAGGTACGGTACCTGTTACACCTGTTGGAGCTGTTGGAGCTGTTCGAGCTGTTCAGACACTTAATAAGTATGAGATGCGATCAACTCATTGAAATAAAAAAGATTATTAATAACATTTTTTATTAATATAAAAAAATTATAATTAAAATTGTGTAGAATTAATAAAATAATAAAAACACTGGTCTGGCTATCCGGCGGGAGGGCAGATCGTATGTTAATTAAAAAAAGAAATTTATTGGTCTCGCCGGCTGGCAGATCGACTTCTCCAAATCTCCGAAGAAATTCTGAGTTCAATGGAGTCTGTAACAATTTAAAAAAATATCTATAAGTATTGAGTTATACGAAACAGAAAAAATATTTTAAATACCTTTCATGATGTCGGCTAAGAGTATCAGCCAGGACATCTCCTGTGGTGGTGGTGGTGGTGGTGGCGGTTGCGTTACGAGGCCCTGGGGCTGAGGCAGCCCCAGGTACCTCCAGCCCTCCGGTGGGACTTGGCACATTGAACATTGGCAAATATTGCCCGCTATCAGCTCTCTAAGCCCCGTTTGATTGTGCATCTTTGCAACGTCTAACTGATCACCGCGCTCTGACTCGAGGCGAGAGCTCTCCCCCACTTCTCTCTCTCTCTGCCCCCCACCCGACTCGTCATTCATACACGCACACATGTATACAGAAATAAAAGCCAGTATGGTTAGCATAAATTTGTTTATTCAAAATCCTTATCTTTATTTACAATATACCACTGATATATCGAGTAGACATTCTGCCTAGAGCAGCGTAAATGATTATTAATATGTTTATGACAATGATATTCTAAATTATTTAACATTAAACTATTCATATTATTACAATTATATAAGTCTATAATATTATTATTATTATTAGACAGATAATGCTGAAGCCATCGCTTCTTTTCCAGTCCCTTGACATAAACTTTTGCTTCTCTCTCAAGTACGTGGCTGTCGATGAAGTCCTGCAGGTCGCCGTACCGGAGATTATCATAATGCGTGGACCATTGGAGACCGTGCACATGATCAGTTATCCAATTAATTTGCTTCTGAATATTGTGTGTAAGAAGCCCGTAACTAACAGTCGGTTTAATTATCCGATGTACACACGAGACATCGGTAATATTAAAAATTGAAATTTCTTTACATGTAAAAGCTAACTCCTTTTTATGCTGGAAGCCCTGCACGTCTATTATATACATATTAGTATGGACGAACTATACTGGTTAAAGGATTGTAATAAATCAATCTATCATGAATTATAAGGCAATATGCAGCAGTGTCTTTCGGAATATTTTTATTAGTGCTAAATTCCAGCCTAATGTCCACTGCACTCGACTTTACAACCTCATTCTGACACGAACAGTCGATAACTACCAGAGGAGCTTTTCAAAATTTATCATCTTATTGGATTTTATTTCCACTTTTAACGTATTTTTATTGGATACTATAGAAATATGACCATCGTTACCATGATTCAGAATAAAATGCTTTCTTACGTAATTATTTATATCTTCTATTTCATACGAGCCCTCCGGAATTTTTATAAACTTATCGTCTGTATCATAATATATATGATTATTTGTAGCGTCTATGTTCGGTATGGAGTTATACGCCTCGAAATTTATTAAAGCAAGCGAATATTCAGCGCCGTCTTCAAGGTCTATGGGTGGGGAAAAGTGCGCGGTTAAATTAGATGATTTGCCGGATAATGTAAACGTACAAGACATGTTGCGGCTTCAAGGTTAGCTCTGAGAATGAACGTGACTTAAAAGCATGACGCATTATATAGAAATTGTAAACACAGATGTCCACAATTTACTGCGTCATAAGACTGATACTGCTTGTGATTGTATTCAATAGAACAATTTAAATATTTTATTAATTCGAGAGGAGGCTGTAAATTACCTATCATAATAAACGGCTTTCGAACCGTTCTTCCAGTATGCAGTCCAATGAGTACCATTACCGCTATCACTATCCAAGTTCACAATACCCGTCTCAATTTTATGTACGCGTTTAGGTAGTCGGTCCCGCATAAATATTCCTCGAAAATTAGGTATATTTAACATCTTAACATATTTTTCAGATCCACGTCGGTGAGTGCTCGATTTGGTAATTTTACTAGTCACTTGCTGTTGGCGTTTTTATTCATGTATAGTCCAAGTCCTGTTCGATAGGGACGAAGATAGAGTCCCTTACCGAGGGCGATACTCTCCATAGCCTGATTGTGACGTTTAGATTCTTTAAGCTGGGAGGCTGCCGCCTGAGAATCTCTTACAGCTTTCGCTATACCTGCAGATCCGCTGGCTAGCGCTCCCAGAGCACTAAGTCCGGCAAATATTGGTATTAGCGGTAGAACGCCACCCGTCTTCGGTATAGGAATAACGCGAGCAGCCATCGGTGATATTTTTTTATCTTTTTTAATACGCTGTACTGCACGAGAGGCCTTTTTAATAGCATCTCTGACAGAGGGAGCTCCACGTACTAGTTTACGAATTTTATTGGATATTTTTTTAAACGTCATCGTACCGCCACATTTTCTTTTTTTACATCCCAAGCCTAATTTAACTTTAGCACTCATGATGCCTGCTACACCGGCTGCTGCCGCTCTTTCTCCGATGGACGAATCCCTAGCAAATACACGCTTCAGAGCACGTTTTGCCAATTCTTTATCGGCAATATGCCGTCCTTTCACATCATTGACTTTAGAATATTGTATGTTGTGGTCACGACACGCCTCATCTAGACCATTAATTCCGCGATCTCCTCGCGCCAGTCTTTTTTCTAATTTAGTACCCGGGCCGCAGAAACGATAGCCAGGGATATGGGCTTCGAAAGGTAATTTATTTATGAGAGTGTTTACAGCCATGTTACCTCTATCACATGTATTAGTAGACTGAGGTGTTACAGGTGATCGAAAGCTATTTATACTTAAACTCCTGGTGGAAATACCTCAGTGTCAATCATGCGTTTCATCAAGACAGGTAACAGTCTGAAAATCGATAATCTCGATTTTGATAGTCATGTGAAAAAAGATAGTAGACATGGTCCTCTGTTACCCGACAGCATCAGGTGTATCATATGCGGACCTTCAAATTGTGGGAAAACAAACATCGTGATAAGCCTGCTGACTCATCCACACGGCTTGCGTTTCAAGAATGTTTACGTCTACTCGAAATCTCTCTACCAGCCTAAATATGAATATCTTAGAAAAGTACTCGGCTCGATCGTGGGATATCATGAATTCAAGGATAGCGATGTAATAATGACGCCTGCGCAAGCTAAAATTAATTCCATTTTTATATTTGATGACGTAGCTTGCGACAATCAAAGTGTGATGCGTGACTACTTTAGCATGGGGCGGCATAAACAGATAGACAGCTTCTATCTCTGTCAGACCTATACCCGCATTCCGAAACATCTGATAAGAGACAATGCAAATTTACTGATATTATTCAAGCAGGATGACATGAATCTTAGACATGTATATTCCGATCACGTTAATACCGATATGAGCTTTGAGGATTTCAAACATATGTGCTCGTTATGCTGGAAAGATAAATACGGATTCCTAGTGATAGATAAAGATAGCGATATTAAACATGGCCGATACAGAAAGGGGTTTGATGAGTATATATACCTGTGATTTTACTATCTCAATCAGTTGATAATTACACATGTTATCTGACGCACCTGCCGACATGGACATTACTAATAAAATTATCGAAGCTCGGAAAGCCGTAAAGCGCAAATTAGAGGCACTCAAAATGCACGATCTGCAAATCGAAAAGTCTTTTGCCCCAATCACCGCACCTTTACATTCGATAGCTAAACATATCAAGCTTGAGACGGACGAGAATTTAAACATTAAGAAAAAGTCTGAACCCTCAGAGGATGAAAAAAATATTAATATTACACCGTCACCGTCGATTGTCGACTCTGAAGAAGGCGACCAGTCAGATGAGAAGTATCTTGAGAAATTTAGCGATCTGCCTAAAACGTATATATCTGAGATGATGCATGATACTGAAAATACACATGATTTTCGATATGGTGTACGATATAATCCCGAAGAAGATAAATATTATATTGGAAATTCTGTCATTCAGTTTGACGGTGACAATTTAATAATAAATAATAAAGAGTATCAGGGCACTCGCGGTCTTTATGAATTACTATTTAAAAAACGTTCGCATCACTATAACTATGATGATAAGAAACAGTACATTGATATTGTAAAAAGGATTAGCGCACATAAGAGAAATTATGATTCTGAAAAGCAAAAGTCCGGTAGTAAGAGCTGGAAGTACCTGCATATTATTAAACCGATGCTTTACGCTCGCGAACCTCGGCAACGTGCTCCTGGTAAAGTAAAAGGCGGTGAATTAATGATGCAAGTCACCGATAATGCTATTGATTACGTATATTGGGACGATCCTAATGAACTCGTTGATCGTCTTAGGCTTTTGATAGCTTCACAGGAGGCAGGCAATTCAAGTCATACGAATGAAATAAATAAAATTTTAGAGGAACTATTAGAAAGTAAAATAATCGAACCGCTGGATTAATTTAACAGTACGTAAATTATTGTTGAACTGTAAACATGTCTGCTATAAAAAGAGATATTGTTAATGAAATACATAAGCCGGCTAGAATTAACTTTAAGAGACGAAAAGTCGTAGTTAGAGGTTTAAATGAATTGCTTCAGGCTGACTTAGTCGAAATGATTCCATATGCTAATTACAATAAAAATTATAAATATATTCTCATTGTAATTGATGTTTTTTCAAAGTACGTATGGGCTGAACCAGTTAAATCTAAATCTGGCGTAAATGTTACTCGAGCTATGGAAAAAATATTAGTCGCAGATAAACGAATCCCCGTCAATTTACAGACTGATAATGGAACCGAATTTTATAATATTAATTTTCAAAAATTAATGAAAAAATAAAAAATTAATCATTATTCTTCGTATAGCACTAAAAAATGTTCAGTAGTCGAACGCGTAAATAGGACTATAAAATCTATGATGTATAAGGAATTTAGTATAAATGGTTCTTTTCGGTGGTATAATTTACTTGCTGATATTATTAAGAAATATAATAATACTAGGCATCGTACCATCGGCATGAAACCTGTAGATGTAAATAAAAAGAATGAAAAAATACTCTTGAAATCCGTTTACAATTATCCTACAATTACATACTCGCAATTACCTAAATTTAAAATTAACGATCATGTGAGAATAAGCAAGTACAGAGGCGTGTTCGATAAAGGTTATACTCCTAATTGGTCTAATGAAATATTTACTATTTCAAAAATTAATTATACCAGCCCCATAACATACTTACTGACTGATGCACAGAAACAGCCAATAGAAGGATGCTTCTATACTGAAGAACTGCAGAAGGTTAAACATTCAGACATGTATCTCGTTGAAAAAGTTTTAAGGAAGAAAGGAAATAAGGTTTTCGTTAAATGGCTTGGATTTGACTGTTCCCATAACAGTTGGATTGAAAAAGTAGCATTGTTTAATTTTTATGCACTTATATTAATTATTATTATTATTATTATTATTATTATTATTATTGCTATTATTTTTATAGGTTATGTATTCCATGTACATATATAAGCTTTATTACTGTATTATGCGTTCAGATAAATAAAATATATTATAAAAATTAAATTATTTTTTTATTTTTTATTTTTTAAGATTTAATTTTTTTGATTGCATATTTTAATTCAGCATTAAAAAACACATAAAATGTAGCATGAACATTTTCGTTACAATAAACTTGAAAAATATGAATTTTTTCATTTTTTGCCTGGGCTGGCTTTATTTTTTAAGATTTAATTTTTTTGATTGCATATTTAAATTCGACATTAAAAAAGACATAAAATGTAGCATGAACATTTTCGTTACAATAAACTTGAAAAAAAAATCTGAATTCTTCATTTAATTAGGAAATGGGTAATAATAGTCAACCATTTTTTAAATTAATTTATTAATACATATAAGAAAGAGGTTACATGTTTTGTGATATAATAACAGAATATTTATGTTCAAGTACTGGATTAATTATTTGAGCGTATCGTAATATTTTAATTTGAAAACGATCTCGATCGCGGGCGTCTTGCATCCAGTTACCACATCTAGCAGTTCTATGGGCATAGCTCCAATGGTAAATGTGATGAATTTTAACATCCTCGCTGAACTGAACTGTTCTTGGACTTCTTCGGCCGGATACTGACATGTTGAAATGTACGTAAAACTTCAACGTACTTAACGTCTTCTCAGAGTAATTTTAAATTGTTTATAAAGTGCTGTAACCTCTTCTTATATGTTTCGGGATCCATCTTTAGGACTCGATGAATTCAATGTTAGTGGTCGTGCCTGCTAGCCCTCTATATACTAAGTACACTTCTTTTAGTATAATGGTTTGTTGTAGCGTTACGATATCATCATCAGAAATAATGCGTGAGTATCTGGCTGGTAGACTCACTTTACAATTTTCGAGGATTACTTGGACCTGGATACCATACGAAAGTGAAAGTGCTTTATATATATCTAGCACTTTATATTTTCTATCGACTTCCAGCTCATAGATTTTCGTGAACGGTGTGACATGAGCTTCAACATTAATTTTTGCGAAAGACATTGCTGCTGCTGCTGCTGCTTATATATCAACTTTAAGATTGTGAATGAATGCAGCGATCTCAGGTCTTTACTTTTATGCTGTATTCCACCCCCACTTTTCGTATCGAGTAAGCAGAAAAATATGGGAAAAAATATGATGATTTCATTGTTTACATTATTTCTCTCCAAACCCTGAGACGCTCCTTATAATGGATCACGTGACTTATTAGTCATTGTATTATAACCGCCGGATGCTGTTATCTAAAGACAATTAATCACGTTTTAAATATACATATAGCCGTAGACAGTTGCATTTATTTACATTAACAATTTCCTGGAATCCGATAACGGCTATGCATTATGTTCTTATTAAATTGAAATCTAAACATAGAGAACCGAACGAATATTTATCTTATATAAAACTCAGGCTAATGAGTCTTGCCCGAAAAGCGTTTATATTGGATCTCGATATTTCCTTTGATCTAGCCGCTGTAGTTATCTAAAGGTAATTAATCACGTTTTAAATATACATATAGCTGTAGACGGCCTGCATTTATTTACATTAACAATTTCCGGGAATCCGATAACGTCTCTGCATTTGATCACAGTTTTACATGTAAATCTAAAAACTTAAGTATTGAAGTAGATGAATATTTATTCCATATATAAGACTTGTCTATTTAAACTCAATGATGGACGTCTGTAGCCATTTTTCTTAACCTCTAGCGTAAACATGCAATACTATTCGTCAATAACTATAAACAATAAACGGCAGCCATCTTATTTTAGACACACCCTGTACACTCTTATCCACGCCCTCTTAGATATAATCTCTTATCTTTAGCTATAATCTAATATCTAAGCTCGGGGATTGGATCTCTCATCTCCCCCCTCCCATTAGGTCCTATCACCTATCATCTAAGAAGATCCCACCTCACCCTACCACCTCACACTAGGCTCTAGGTCATAGGTTCTAGAACCGATGAGAGGCGGCGCCTCTGCAGGAGTGGGGGTAATTACCGAGTACCATCTCCCAATCATCTCCAGGACACGCCTCCTAGATAAATCGAAATGCGTTACAAGATGGATTTCATTTTTAGCCCCATAAGAAAATACATGGGGGCTGGAACCATTTGAAAATTTCGATTTTTCCGCGACACGCCCCATGTTATCTCTTATGGGAAATTGGCTTGAAGTGAATTAGAACTCTCACTACTTAACTACTGATATTCTGGTAGAGGGTATGCCTGTGCCTTGTACTTTTTTCGCACGCATATTCATTATAACATAACCACAAATTTCTTCAAAGTCAACTTCGTTTATTGTTTCGTCTAAAAATAGGTTTTTTTATGTATAATATAAATTAGTGATAGTGACAAGTGTTTAGGAGGGCATAATTATTGGAAATCGAAGTAAACGTAAATATAAAAAATATTAGAAACATACTTGATATTGTCGACTTGTCGACGTGTCTTTTCGAGTCTCACGTATGAGGATAAATTATATGTAGTTATAGAATTAAAGTGTCCAGTTCCAGATTTAAGTAAATCGTTAATTAACGTAGGTGTAGGTGAGAAATCAAATCGAGCCATCAGTAAAACTTCGTAAGAAAAATACGACTGGCTTACCGGGAGCATAGAGTTAAGTAAATTATTTTGTTGACTACAAATTTATTCATCTGACGAAGTAGAGAATTTCTTATACAAATAGAGAAAATGGGGAAAATTAGGGAAAACAAACTGATAAAGTTTTGAAACCCGGCAGAGATGTTCATTTAGGCCCGCTGTTAAACATACTGAAATTCTCAACTCTGTCTTGCGCTCACGCCACCATCTTGGAAAAGTGGTGCCCCAATAAACTTTTTTACTTATATCTCGCTAACCATAAGAGATATTGAAATTATGTAACCTATAAAAAATAAAGCATGTGAAATTCTCTACAAAAAATATAATATAAATTTTTTCCGTATCTAACTTTAAAATGCCCGTTCTATGTCCGCTTGTTTCTCAGTCTGCCCGTTTGTCCGACTGTCTCTCTGTATGGCATGTTTTTGGATAGGATAGGATAACTTAAAAAATAATAAGTCTGATTTTATTGAATCCTTCTTATATTTTTAAACTTATATTGATAGGTAATGTAGTGGACTAAAATTGGTTACATATAAAAAATGCTCTAAATATACATTGTTTTTAAGACTATTTACTGAGGATGAAATGTTTTCCTTATTAAACAGAACTTAAAAACAAAAGATCATCTGGGCCAGACTAAATACCTGGTTTTTTAATTAAGAAAGTTTTAAAAATACTGGTGACACCATTTACTTATTTAGTAAATTTGTCTTTTAAAACAGGAACATTTCCACAAACTTTAAAGATGAGTAAAGTAGTACCCATTTTTAAGAAAAATAATTTGAAAGGAAGAATGAATAAATCAGAAAAAATATATTTATAAAATAAAAATAAAATAAAATATGCATTTGAACGAAAACCACCAAAATAGCTTTTTCAATTCAAATATCATGCCGTTTGCATTTTTTCGCTCACTCAGTACCTTAAAAAAGCAAAATATTACTAAATGTTACTTTTCATAAATTATTTGTTTCTAGGTATGCAAAACGTACATCGCTATTATGGAAAAACATTTTCAAGAAATCGACAAGGAACAGTGGACCACAACCTGGGTTACGCCCGTTACGAGAGTTTTAAAAAACTGTAATCAATGTACATCAATTTGTCACAGGATAATAACTAGCGCCTTTCAATTACATCCTGCCATACTGAGGATAATGTAAATTATAATAAAAGAGAGGAATGTGTCGTAACAATTTTATTTTTAGATTTCCAAATGACTATGTTGGGAACTCCCAAGAATCCGGAGTGTTGCTAAAATGTTTGCAGTATGCTAGAAATAACGGAATAGAGCTAGTCGTAGAAAGGAGGGAACATTCAGCTTTATATTGGAGGGGCTTAATCGACAAAGATAAGTTGGAAAAATTCATGGTACATCAAGACGAAGAGGTTAGAATCCATTTAACTTTAGTCTTCATTATAGGAATTATTTTAATTTTCAGATAAGAATCTCTGTTTTGGCGTCGATAGTGGACAGTCAGAAGTCTACCGAGGTATTCTTAGACTGGGAGTTCGAATATTTGTTAAACTATATGCGTTACAATATAACCTCGCAAATACCCAATTTCCGCAGACAAGTCATATCATATTATAAGAAGGCCTTAACGAGATTCAATGCAGGTTTTTACGTCATATTAAGAAATATAGCGTACCTGTCAAAAAAATTGGAGAATGCCGAAGAAAAACAGGAAGCGTTTCGAATCCTCAGGGTTTATCAGGAACTTAGGAACTCGTATAAATGTTTCATGCAAAGACTTTGCAAGCAGTTTATTTCCAATTTGACGTTCGATGCAAACTATGCTAGAAGGTCTACTAGTCTCGAATTGCTGATGTCTGTACATAAAGTTATGCCTCCTGGGGAATGGCGGAATTGTTGGCTGGAAGATGATATCAAGAACTGTCATAGTATTTTATTTGATAGCTACGAGTCCAACAAAAAAATGGCTGTTGTCCTACTGAGGCATTTGCCATCGAAGATAATAGGATTTACTGTAAGTCAAACTGCCAAAGTAACTCTTAGTATGTGTTGAATTTAAAGTAACTAGGGAAGCTGTCTCATATTAAAGTATGTTTAGTCGATTCGAGTTTAGAATTGTCTTAAAGTCATAAAAAAGTGTAAAGATTACCGACTTGTGTCCGCGCCGCTGTGCGGTATCAAACAACGAACGTTTTAGGGTGTTTGATAGTCAATGGCACCGACATACTCGACGATAATGAAGCCTACCCCAGTATTCCAGCAGTTCTCAAACAATATTACCAAAAATTTTTGTTCATATTTTCTCCAAAATTATGGGCTTTAGACCGCATGTTATGTAAGGTTTTTTTTGTTTGTCTGGTCATTCTCCACCACCAGTCTTTTTTTAATGATATGAAACTAATTACACCCTGTATATTGGAGGTCTTGGGAGTCTATTCTCTAATCTCTATTAGCAAAAGTCGCGTACTACTTTGGGAAAATATCTACCGAAGTTTACATGACCCTATATTAGGGTGGCCCATCTCTATAGGGGGTGATTTTTTTTTGCGTATTTTTTAAGTCTCACCCCATGAAAATATACTATTATACTAGGAATAATTTATGTCAAAGTTTCAGATAATTCAGTGAACGGTAACCCGTGCCGCATTCAGGTAGAAATTTATAGATAAGATTTTATTACGGTAACCCGTGCCGCATTCAGGTAAAAATTTGTAGATAAGATTTTATTACGGTAATACACTTAAATTTTACTTAAAATACAAATATCTACCTCTTTTCTCATAATGTTTTATTGGTGTAATTATTTCCTAGAAATTATTTGTTTTGGAAGTTTGGAAATATAATGCACCTACGGTAGGTTTTTATGTCAGTTTGCAATTGTGTTTTACAGTGGTGACATTATAAGTTCTAGCATACGTTCCTTTTTGAAAAAACATTTAACGATGGCTGATGTTAGATCCTTACGAAAGGATACTTCCAGTTACTTAGTTGGACACTATTCGTCACATATCATTGGCAATAAATTGCCGTCTAATAGACAAGTATTACAAGTGCTCTTTTATAACATTCGTGAAGTGAAGCTAAGTGTACATGAAAGTGCTAAATTAACAATAAAAGCTTTTTGGGATAAAGCTCGCATTCCGACATGTCAGGATTTTCATTGTGTTAAACAACTAGATAAACTTTATGCAGAGTGGAGGAACTTACAAAAATCGGCTAAAAGGGCCAGTGCGGGAGCTAAAGAAAAAAATTTCGTTGAAAAATTGGACGATCTTTTTGACATTTCTCATGCAAATGCATTGGAGTTGATGAAAATAGATGAAGATAAGCAGTTTTTAATTAACCAAAGAAAAAAGGGACGTCCTGGATTTATGCATGGTATTGATTACCAACTTGCTTCTCAAGAAAAATCAGCTGAGGAGAGATTACAGAAATTATCCGAACGAATGCAACGAAGTCAACAAGAAAAAGCTAGATTAGAGGAAACAGTCACCTGTCCATCATCAAGTAGTAATTCAGCCGACTCCAACGAAAATGAAGATGAAATAATCGAATCCCAAGAAGAGTTGTTACAAGACCAGGCCCGTCACAGCCAAAAAAGAGGAGATTGTATGGAACATGTAACATCATCACACCAAAAATAGCCGCTGCATTTGATGCTTGCAAAATAAGCGACAGGTATGGAGTCCATATTTTGACGGCAGTAGCAGAAGCACTAGGACATGACACCACATCTTTGTCCATCAGCAGAACCACACTTCAGCGCTCTAGACAACGCATCCGTGAAGAAAGAGCTGAAATATTAAAAACTGCCTTCGGTAATTCTGAATTGCCGGCCCCAGTCATCCATTGGGATGGAAAACTTTTACCTTCTCTCACTGGAATGGGAAATATCGATAGACTTGCTATCTTAGTTACTAGTGGAGATATTGAACAACTACTTGGAGTACCAGCTTTGCCCAATTCAACTGGAAGAGAACAGACTGAAGCAGTTTATGATGTGCTTTGTGAATGGAATTTGGACGAAAAGGTAATAGCTTTGTGTTGTGATACAACAGCATCAAATATGGGTTATATAAATGGGGCAGCCACACTATTGCAACAAAAATTAGAAAGAGATATTCTATATTTTCCTTGTAGACATCATATTTTTGAAGTGGTTTTGAGAAGTGTGTTTGACACAAAAATGCCTTCCTCATCTGGTCCAAATGTGCCACTATTTAAACGTTTTAGGGAATTTTGGCCTAAAATAGATCAAAATAAACTAAAAACTGGATTTCAGGTATCAAAAATTAAACACATTTTACAACCAGTTAAAGCCGAAATTGTAAAGTTTCTAAATGCAGCTTTAACTTTGCAACAGCCTCGTGATGATTATAAAGAATTTTTAATGCTTTCTAAACTTTTTGTTGAAGAAGAGCCCACTCACACGACATTCTATCAACCAGGGGCATTTCATCATGCACGTTGGATGGCCAAAGCCATTTACTGTCTAAAAATATTTTTTTTCCAAGATCAGTTCCAACTAACTAAAAAAGAAAAAATAGGTATTGAAGATATATGTCTCTTTATTGTAAAGGTTTATGTAAAGGCCTGGTTTACAGCATCATTTGCTAGTAAAGCACCGCTTCATGACTTAGACTTTTGTAAAGAACTCATTAATTATCAAAATATTGACAAAGAAATATCTCAAGCCGCAAGTAGGAAAATAGTGAACCATTTGTGGTACCTTAATTCAGTAAATGTTGGCTTATCTTTCTTTGATGACGATATTTCAGTTACCACTAAAAGAGAAATGGTTAAAGCTTTGAATAGGAAAGCACCAAATCAAGAGGGTATTAAACGACTTATGATTAGTAACATTACTGACGTTGAAAACAAGGAAATTCAGGACTTCATATGCGAGAACACTAAACAGTTTTTTCAAAAATTAGGTTTGTCTATGGAATTTTTGGAAAATGATCCAACAACATGGAGGGAAAATGAAAGTTATACCCGATGTTTCAATATTGTAAACAAAATTAAAGTTGTAAATGATGCCGCTGAGAGAGGAATCAAACTTATTACTGACTATAATGACATTTTAACAAAAAATGAAGACCAAAAACAGTTTTTACTCCAAGTTGTAAATGATTATAAATCACAGTTTCCAAATGTAAAAAAAGAAACTCTGTCGCATGCTTTGGCCTAGTGCAAAAAATATTGTTTTTATTACTATACGTCTTGTAGATTTAAGATAATATTTGGTACTATGTATGAAAAAAACGTTTCATAATAAAATACACAAAGATAAAACGAGAGTTTTATTTCAAAAACTTCTAGTCTAGTTTTCTTAGACTACGAATTTACAGTAGTATGACACGTGTCATAGTCACAACAGATAATGTCTTAGTCATTCTAAAGATAAATGTTGCTGATTAAAAAAAAAAAACAATGCATCAACCAAAGAATGTAAATAATTCCATTTACTTTTATTATTGCATAATAATGCATTCTGCGGCACCCCTTGCCTTCAATTTGCCTTAATAATATTTTGAGGGGACTGTTTTTTCTTCAAATGGAACCATTTGCAGGGGTGAAAAATAAAAAGTTTCGATTTCGAAAAAGATGGGCCACCCTACCCTATATATATGCATTCTCAAATGTTCCAGTCTACAATTTTCAGTAGAATTTTCAATGAGTGGGTAAAGACTACACGACATTATACTCTCGCATGAGAATTAACGACAATAGCAAAGTTTTATAAAACTGGCTAACTTGAATGAAGCAGATATGCTTGTTGCAATTGAAAACTTAGAATTTCAGGAAAAGAGGTCAAAATTCCATGACGTGGGCGAAATAAGCTTGTATAAAAGGTGGCTCCTTTTAGGTCTGTGGTAGTATTAATCACTCACACAAAGTTTTTCATGTATCTTATTCATAGGATATTTGACAGCCGGCTCTCCGACTATTAGCAGATAATTTATCAGGCAAAATGTCTGGGTTTTCTTTTACTAAATCTGCTGTTGTCAGTAGCTTTTTTGTTTTCATTAAAATACTATTATAGCCACTAACATAAAAAAATAATGTTTGTTTTCTACATCGATTTACTGACTTCTAAAGCTGTCAATAATTTTGTAATAAGCCGTTATACAGTGTTGACATACTTTGTTGTGGCATTAATGGCATCTAGTACTGCCTGAGAATACCATTTAAAAAACTATGCGACACTTATCAGTGATATTTGTCGCAGTCGACAATTTTAATAGAGATTCAAGAACAGGCCCTTCTAATATACGATCAAATAAGTCAGGTATGAAACTCGGCGTAAAGAACAGTTTCAAACTAATTCCTTTCGAACAGAATTAAATAAGTTTTATTTATAATGGCTGTAAGTGTTTCAATATCTTAACCGATTAGGTTAAAACATCTCTAATTATTAATATTTTTAGAGAAATTCTTAAACATTTTTTAGTAAATCAATGTTGTTGTTCTTATAATATATTGACATGATCAGACCTAGATCATTAGTATATAGAAAGAATGGTTATTTTCTTGTTTTTCGTACTGAATGTTAGGCAGAGCTGGGCAAATATGTACCTACAAATACCTCATAAGTATTTAAATACCAGAGAGTATTTAAATACCAGAAAGTATTTAAATACCGAGTATTTAAATACTTCTTGCAGCAAGTATTTGTATTTATACTTGTAAATACTTTATCTGAAATATTTACTACTTAGTATTTGTGAAAATGATCCTAGGCATATTTATAAATACTTAAACTATTAAAATAACTGGGAAGTATTTAAATACTTTTAAAAAAGTTTGTAAATCCTTTTCTGACAGTATTTAAATACTTTCAGAAATATTTGAATACCCTCTAAGTATTTGAATCTCAAAAGTATTTAAATAAATACAACAAATATAATCAAATACATCAGGGAGACAGGCAGATACTCGTCAAGAATCAAGACATGTACTAGTCAACCATCCTAGGATGACAACTAGCCGCGCAGAGAAAGAAGAAATACAAACAAGCTTTTTAAGCTTCCTAAGCTTCTTAAGCTAGCTAGCTAGCTTAAGAAGCTTGTTTGTATCTGTCCAACAGTGACGACATTTCTTCTTTCTCCACCCGGCTACTTGCCATCCTAGGATGGTTGACTAATACTATACTATGTAGTTAATAAATACATTGCATCATTCAGTCTTCAGTCATTCACGTCTTAATTCTCAGAAAGTTGGTTGAGAGCAGACATAGACAGTAAGTGTTAAATGTTAATGTATATGTTTTGTGATTGTGACAGAAAACAGTTGAACAGAATAGTGGTATTCTAGTGCCTTAGTCTCTATGCTTTATTTTCAGAAGACACAAAGGTCTAGCTCTACGGATAAGTAAAAGTCCAATACCCAACTAGAACTGATTAAGTATAGAGGTATTAAAATAGTGTTGTAAGTTCATGAACGTCTTGAAACCTAAGATTTTGACAATAGTCAAATAGTACCTATTTAATTTTATAATATTAATAATAATGATAATGATAATAATGAGTCTTTATTGATTTCTACAAAAATAGGAAATACAATTTGGCGAAGTTTAGCCATTAAAGGTTATTTTTATGCTTAATTATGCTTCAAAATATTTCAGTGTTATCAAAATATTTAAATACTCAGACAGTATTTAAATACTAAGTTTAAACTATTTAATTACTTTTGTTATTTATTTAAATACTTTTATCTTTTGAAAATACTTAATATTTAAATACTTTCAATTTTCTGAAAGTATTTAGTATTTAATATTTAAATATTTTTTCAAAGTATTTGCCCAGCTCTGATGTTAGATATAGTAAGAGTAGGGTGCGCGATAATTTCGATATATCGATAGAATTATCAATATATCGATAAATTATCATTTACTGATAATTATCGGTCACCGATAAATTATTGTTCAGATAAATTATCGTTCACCGATATCATTCATCGATAAATTATTATTTATTGATATGACGATCAGAGCTGGGTAAATACTTTGAAAAAGTATTTAAATATTAAATACTAAATACTTTCAGAAAATTTACAGTATTTAAATATTAAGTATTTTCAAAAGATAAAAATATTTAAATAATAAATAATAAAAGTAATTAAATAGTTTAAACGTAGTATTTAAATACTTTTAGAATATTTAAATATTTTGATAACACTGAAATATTTTGAAGTATAGTTAAGTGTAACAATAGTTTTTAATGGCTAAACTTCACCAAATTATTATTATATTAAAGACTATTGGAGGTGTCAAAATTTTAGGTTCCTTGACTTTCATTAACAGTTAATACTGACTGTCTATGTCTGCTCTCAACCAACTGGGAACTGAATGATGCAGTGTATTTATTAACTACATAGTATAGTACATGTCTTGATTCTTGACGAGTATCTGCCTGTCTCCCTGATGTATTTGATTATATTTGTTGTATTTATTTAAATACTTTTGAGATTCAAATACTTAGAGGATATTCAAATATTTCTGAAAGTATTTAAATACTGTCAGACAAGGATTTAAATACTTTTTTACTTATCACGCTAAGTAAGTGTATGAAAGAAGTTGACAAGTCGGTTCGTAAGGGAACTTCTTGTTGATATTCTAGCTTGATCAGATTTAGATCAATGGTATATGAAAGGAACGAATGGTTTCTTTGAAAGTTATCTGCTGAATGCCCAAAATAATATTTCTTAACAATGTTGCTATGCCCTAGATGAATTCTTTGCTTAATATAGATGTTACATCTTACTTTTTACATGCTTTGTGTTATTTATTTATCTGTTTTTGATTTTACTCGTTGACAGTTTCAATGTTTATTGCTATTTTAACTTTTACCCTTATAGTTTTAAGGATTGACATATTCCAAATTTTGTTGTATATCTGTCACATTTGAATGTGGAAATAAAGAACTATTATTATTATTATTATTATTTAGAAATATCGATTACAATTTAAAAGGTCCCCTTATCATAGTTGCCTCAATATTATATTTGAGTATTATGTGATTTACACTTTGTAAGCAAATTTTTGGATTTTCATAAGTCAGTCTTTATTTCAGAATGTTGAATTTACCTTCAAATACATGCAGCGGTGCCTAAACATGGCTGTAGACATAAGACCAAGCAAATCTCTGTCTGCTGCATACCTGCTGGAAGTCTGCTCCCATTCCCCGTATTTCTACGACATTGTTAAATATGGAAGCAGCGAGGTTGGGCAACGACAAGTACATAGCTCCATTCTAGATATGCTCGTGGTTCTTACAAGCAAACTAATATCGCAGAGCAATGTTAAAGCAGACGTTGCCACTACAAAGACGGCATATTTTGGTATTATTTTAAGTATAAGACATCTTCTCGAAACTAGGGATATTAGGTAAGCAGTCTTTTTTTTTTCTTTTCATTTCGACATTGATAAGATTTTTTAATAATCTACTGTTAAGATATTTTACTATTTCTTTTCTATCAGAAGTATTTTAATATAAAAAGTAATGTAGGTAGACGATATTAGTAATTTTCTTAATGATTATTTTGATGTTAAAACATTTTAAAACTATAAAATTTGTATAAAGCTTAGTAGAAAATTACCTACAATTTGATTTTTTGTGCAATAAAATTAAAGAAATTTTAGAGATTTTTGGAATTTTAGACAATTTTCAATCTATTTTTGAGAGTTACAGTAGGAAAAATACAAAATAAAACACGTTTTCGAAAAATCAACTTTCCTATGTAACTCTTTTACAATTCTTTCATAAGCACCAAAACACTGAGAAATGCGTTCGAAGCATAGTTTTCCAACCATAGTTGCATCATCTGGAGATGATTAAGGGCCAGTTTATCAATGCTGGGGTAAGTAAACTTATCTGACAGATAGTGCTTATCTAGAAGTTAAACTGTTTATCAATGTTCAGTTAACCGAGTGATGGATAGCAGAATTAACCAAAGGATAACAAAATAATGCAAGTCATAGAATACATCAGATAACCACAATTCATTATTACTTTTTCTAAAAGGAATTCTTTAATTTTTTTGTGTAACCGTCCCAAAAAGAGGTAAATGGTAATTTTTGTAGCGAAAATAACTCTTCTTGGACAAGTACCAAAAATTATTACTAATAGAAATATAGATATTGCCAAATATACAAAAGTAATTGCATTTATTACCTAACACTTTTAACACATTGATAAACCGGCCCTAAGACAGAAGTTTAATCATTTCCAGTGTTATATCAAATCAGTAATATTATGGGAGGTTATTAAAATTTAAATCATTAGGTTACGTTAAAGCCAAAAACGATTCGCTTAATTTTGCAAAATATTTTACAGTTACACACATTCTAGAAGGATTATAAATGAGTGTGATTTACGTTTTAGTAAAAATAACGATGCTTACTCAGGTTTATTCGAGCACCTTGTAACGATTTGCCTTAACCTCAAAGACAATATCATGCCCATTGTTTGCAACTCTTCACCAGAAGGCTATATACCTGAATTAGCCGAGGAACTTGCGATAACTGACGAATCTGCAAAGGCACAAATGATTCTAGTTGTTGCTTGGCGTACCATAAAGGAAATGACACTCCTGTTAGCTGAAATCGTGAGGCAATCTATTAAATTGGAGAACACAGTTGAAATGCTGTCGGATAGCCTCCTGTTGAAAATCGGACAGTTCTTTGTCGATATCTTCGTCGAGAGTAAGCATCGGGGAGTTTTCGAACAAGCGTACGTGGGATTCTGCGTCATTTGTGAATCTTTTTGGACGTAAGTGGCCAGTTTATAATTCTGTAATTTTGCGTATAATTAAAAATGGGTGACTCCTGTAGACTTTTCACCTCTGCAAATTTTTATTATTTACGATATCAAAACTTTAAATATCAAATTCTTGTTGCATTTTCTTTATGTTTTAATAGTGTTGAAGAATCCCAATTAGCATTTGAAGGTAAAGTTGCAGTGGCTACTACAAGGTTGCAACGGGAACTTTGAACGTGCCATACTTGGATTTTAAAGTCTTTTTCCCGTATTCGTGATTTATAAGTAACACTGGCTTTTATGTGTAACTTCTCCACGACATTTTGGTGCTACAAACGTAATAGAATTGTTTCTGTTTCGTACCAGCGACTGGGGGCAAAACATTAAAAAATCAACAGAGGTAAAAATCTACAGGAACCACTGATATATACTTATGTAACATACAGTGTCAGAAAATTTTTCATTTGGGTCGGCAATGAGAGCAAGCGAGAGCGAAGCAACTAGGCTATTCTTTTTTATCGTATAACACATCCTTCTGATGCCACCTGCTTTCCCCACCACATGTGCGTGGGCAACTCTGCTTGCGGAATTTCAATTTGTTTCCGTCTTCCACTTGCAATGTAAAGAATTATTTGACTCGTTTTGAAAGTAAAACGGGTTAAATAATTTCAGTTATTAAAGCACGTAATAATATTACCTATACTGAACAGAGCCAACTACATCCTTCCTTTGAATAAATGGTACTGAAATTTTTAATAGCAATAATGATGTATGTACGTGTTTTCTTGATAGCGCGTCATTATTTGCTCCCTCTACTAGAGCACTGGTACACGCCTTTATTGTAGGCGGGTCTGTCAGGCCGTTGAAACTATGCGTGCCACCCAAATCCAACATTTTCCGAATGTGTATATATTTTTTAATAACTGCTGCGTTATTTAGTAAGTCACTTTTTTTTAGTTCTGCAAACCCAAATATTAATTGCCTTCCCAAAACTTGGTTACAAGATGCCTTATCTTTGTGTACAGGAGAAACACAGTCTGACAAATTATGCGCTACACGTCGTAGTGCGGGATTACCATTTTTGATATTAGTAAGTCTTAAAAACAAATTAATGTTGAAGTTATTCGATGAGTACTTTAATTTTCAGTCAATATTAACTACAGAGACCTCATTTGAGAGACCAAATTTTCATGAAGCGATGAAGAGGATACTTAAAGCTTGTGAAAACTTGGACTCTAGCAATAACGAATATAGAATGCACAGTATGAATGTTTTGAGAGCGCTGTATCGACATAGTAGGTTAGGAGAGGCTGTCGCTGCATATATTGGTGCTGGAGTGATAGTAGCCATCACAGGTTTCAAGAGCGATACGTGGGGGGTATGTATATCTACACAAATTAGTTATTGCAAAGGTATGCAATATTTTTGTTTCACACTGATTTTATTATGAAGGGAAATGCGTTTTTGTTGTGAGCTACTGAACTACTCTATCGGCCGTATTCACCATTGTCTGTTAAATTAGTATCAGGGAGTTAAGTCTCCAACAGTCTGATAAAGTTACTATTCGATATTCACCATAGATGATTAGGGCTTAACAGTCAGTTAAATCCTCTGATAAATTAACAGGAGAAAATCGAGGCTGTTAATCCCTAACAGACTGATATCGAAACATCAACTGTCAAATAATCCTTGTTTATATATATAAAAAAAAATAATTTTTAAATAAAAATGGAAAGAATTAAGGGCGCCGGAATTATAGGTTAAATTTACTTAAAAACATGACTTCGTAGTTCGAGGATTTCTTCTAAATCCCTGAACTGATTAAAAAGAAATTTCACAGGCTTTGAGAAAAAACTCGATAGAATGGTACTGGACTATTGCAAATTCACGAAAAGTAATATTTTTTTCTTGTCAAGCTGTTAAACATCCTCTAACTTTGAACCTAATTTTAAAATAATAAAAAAGATATTATCTTATTGATATTAGTCTGAGCTCATCTGCTATAGTATATGAAACATATCGATATTTAAATTTCAATTTTTTATTCAGTAGTTTTTGAAAAATCCTCGAACTACTAGAACCAATTCATTGAAAATAAATAAGACAAATTGCCGATAAAGCAAGCGTTGGTTTGTAAGACCAATAATGTAAAAGTCATAAATGAAGTTTAGCACTTGGCTCGCAGGTGGCGCCTGACTAGATCGCTTCGTTTCACGATGTCGTCAATACGTTATGAAGGTCACTTTTTTTATGTGATTCATACTCTTATATAGTATATTAGGATACCGCGACGAACTCTCTAGGCAATGAAAACGCGTCTTTTTGTCCATCGTCTTTATATCCCATTCACATAATATGTAAAAATTACAAAATTATAAAACTATGAATTTGCACATTTTATACAGTGTCCGTCAAAAAGTCTGCACCATATGACTATTGTTATTGACTTTTTGAAAAATTTTATTTTTGATAAAAGTTCGTGCCTGTTCTCAGACGAAAAAAGGACTGCAGAAATGTGTGTTAGTCCTGGCGCTTAAGTCGAAAAATATATATTTTATTGAAATTACCTCAAGAGTAAACAACCGAAACATGTTATTTAAGGAAGTTGCTTATAATGTGAAGTTATATCCAGATATCAAATTTGGTTGTTCTTTTCTAAAAATAAAATCTAATTTCTAATTTCTGTAAAATTAATGGTTTCGAAAATATAGAAGTATAAAGATGGCGTCCTATAAAATGAAGTATTTAATTAAAAATTTATCTCAGAATATAGCACTTACATCAGAAATGCTAACAACCGTAATGAAATACTAACGATTAGGCTTTCAAATGATTTTTTGACTATTTTTATACTTACCGTAAAAAACAAAGAAGTTATGACAGAAACAATTAGCTTCCTTACATTTTTTTTTTAATAAAAACGTCGCCATTTTTTAAATGTAAGTACTTAGTCAGTAATTAAAAAAATGTATTATATACTGTTTTTTCGTCCGTTTACAGCATTTTCTTCAAATAAAAATTGTATTATAAACTAGAAGCGGACTTTCTAGAAAACGTATTTTTTTTTCTCAATAAATATTGGTTTAAGCGAAAAAATGATAGACATCAAAAATAAAGCCCATAAACTGAAAATTAATTTGTATTTATTTAATATTTACGTAGAATTAATCGTTCCGGAGATTTCTTAGTTTATAGATATCGGAAAGATTATTGGATGAAGTATTTAGTTTAAATGTTGAATATCTTAGAAACTATGAAACTTCCATAAAAATTTCCAAGGAACAGAATAAAAAATAATTAATCAACCTTTGCAATGATTTTTTGTTTGTTTCTGTATCATAAACATAAAGAAATTATGGCCGAAACAATGTGCCTATTCACATTTTTTTTTTATAAAATGTCACAATTTTGTTATTGTATTGGGGTATTCTCACTCGGTGGCACTTAAAAAATATGTATATTTATTGGAAGTAGCATCAAATTTTAAAAAGAAAAGGTTCTATGCAATTTTTCACATAAATTGATAGTTTTTAAGTTATAACGACTTCAAAATTGCGATTTTAGCTCAAAAAAAAGGTATTTCCAAACGGCTTTCGTCAAGTATCTCGAAAAGTATATTACTTTATCGAAAAAATATTACAGAGCCCAGGTAGCAAGGTGACGTCATTATGACGTCTTTTAAAGGTGATTTTTCGTCGCCGACATCATTGTCCCAATAAATGACGTACCAGAGACGTGATATTTATAACGTACTTCTGACGTCATCATGAAGACGTCAAATACACGTTTCTTTTAGGTCATTATTTTGACGTCATTAATAAATGACGTACCAGAGACGTGATATTTAATACGTACTTCTGACGTCATCATGAAGACGTCAAATACACGTTTCTTTTAGGTCATTATTTTGACGTCATTAAAATGACGTGAAATAAATCATTATAAAATAAAAATAAATAGAAGTATTTAGTGACTAGTTCAATTTTTGCCACATAGTAATAATAATTTTGTTTTACTATTTCTAACTAGGTATACAGCTTTTAAACATATTTAAATAAAGATGTTCAGTGATTAAGTGAGTTAAGTGTTGGGTTGCGAGGCAAAAGGTCCGCGGTTCGATCCCTGCACGTTTCGGTTTTTTTTTTCGTCAAAAACTTTATTAATAATTGTGGAAAAATATTATAATGAGAGGTTTGCATCTCTTATCGCAAAATTCACTGATTACCAATACGTCATATTGGCGTCATATATATATATGACGTCATTGGGCTGTGACATTGTGCCGTCTTTTCACGTCATTTTTACGTCATGCTGAAGGTGAAATTGACGTAATTAATGCCGAAAAAACGACGTCATAATGACGGCACCTTGCTGCCTGGGAGTTAAATATCTCAGAAACTGTGACACCTACGTCAAGGATGCTAATAGGTTATTAATTATGCTTTCAACTGTTTTTTTATTTGTTTCTGTAGCATAAGAAACAAAGAAGTTATGACCGAAGCAATGTGCGTCTACACATTTTTTTAATAACAACGTCGCCATTTTGTTACTGTAATTAGCCAGTAATTAAAAAAAAAAGGAATTTCAAACACTGTTTCTCGTTAATATATAGCATGACGTAGATGCTTAATTTTGTTGGTTTGTATACAGTACTTGCTTATAAAAAATATACAGTTTACACTATATTTTCGATAAAACGTAATTTTTTTTCCTTTTCCAAATATTAGTTTTATAGAAAAATGGGTAGAGACCAAAAATAAAGCTCATAAACTGATAATGAATTTCGCTTGTTTATTTATTTACATAGATTTAATAGTTTCGAAGATATGAAAGTTTAAAAATGGCGTCCGAACGTTTGTAAGACGAAAAATGCAGTTTAAATGTTAAATATCTCAGAAATTGTAACACCTATGTCACGCAAGCTAAGAAATGAAATTAAAGACAATTAGTTGTGCTTTCAAATTATTTTTTATTCGTTCCTGTAGCATTAGAAATAAAAAAGTTATGACGGAAAAATATGCGTATTTATATTTTTTTATATAAAATGGTCGCCATTTTATTACTTTAATTAGCCAGTAATTTAAAAAAATTATCTGAAATACAGTTTTTCGTTAAGATGTAGCATTATCTAGATGCTCAAATTTTTTTGCTCATTTAAAGCACTTGCTTTAGAAAAAAAATGCATTTTAAACTTTAAAGGTAATTTTGAAACACTTGGATGCCAAATATAAACTTAAATATCTCCGAAACTATTAATCCTACATCAATAAACAAAAAATATAATTAAATTCCAGTTTGTACTTTCTGTAATTGGTCTATCATTTTTTCGATAAAGTAATACTTCGAGATATTTGACGAAAGCCGTTTGGAAATACCTTTTTTTTTAAGCTAAAATCGCAATTTTGAAGTCGTTATAACTTAAAAACCGCTGCCCAAGGAATCACTACTTCCACATGCAGATTCTCTATCCAAGTCACTCACAACGAAAAAAACTCTGTATGTGAAAATAATTGTTTATGGAACTTTAATAATAGAATATTTGAAATCCTCTACCCCAAAAACCCATAAAACGATGAAGTAAAAAATATTTTAAGGTTTCTGGTTCCTGTACATAGATAGGTACACTAAATCACAATTTTTTTTCATCCCCTTTACTAAGGGGATGGGGGTGGTAATGGGGGTGGCTAATGACAAACATTTTTTTGAGACCTTAGCTTCTCTAAATACCAATTTTATGGACTCTTACCTGCTTGATTGACCTATTTACCCCAAATTTACCGCAATTTACCCCCCAACTCTTCGACGGAACAAGATGAAAATATAATCTGGTTCTAGATCTCGTTGAAGGACATATGTGTACCAAATTTCAAGTCAATATCTTAAACGGTTCCAGAGTAAACGTGCGCACAACAAAAAAAAGTTACAGACAGACCGACAGACATAGAAATTTTTTTCGCTCAAACTTAAAATCTCGACGTTTCATGACATTTTAAGCCTATTTGGACAATAAAAATTTTAAAAAAATTTTTTGTCGTTACTATACTTCCACTGGACGTGGAAGTAAAACTATCAATTTATGTGAAAAATTGCATAGAACCTTTTCTTCTTAAAATTCGCTTCTATTTCAGCTCCAATAAACATATATATTTTTTAAGTGCCACTCCCTGAGAGGGGGTGGCATCCACCCCCTATAAATTAACAAGCCCCTGCACAATATAGAAACTTTTACTATTATACTGCCAAAAATGGACGAAATCCGTTCAATATAACATTATTCCGAAGTTAAAACCTCTAGTTACTGTACTATAAGTCCAGAGACGGATAATATAATACATAATTACTATTACTCTATCTTGAAACGGTTCAAATTAGATTGCATGCTTCGCATTGTTGATTCAAGGTCACTACCATTTTCATTTGTTTGGTTTTTGCGGCCTCCACCTATCTCCTGGAAGAGGAATTACAAAATGCTGCTACTGCTATTTGCACTGAAATTATTGGTTGATATCCGCGATGTAATATTGCCAAATAGTACACGTAGTTCCATCTGTTCAAATTTGTAAGGTTGGTGATGCGCTCCGGCGGTCTTAATATAGTTGAATTCAATAACCTTTTAAATTCATCTCCAGACGACAGCGATGATCAAATCAGACTTTAAAAAAAGAATGAACAAAGATACTGTAGTAGGAATCTCTAACATGTTGCATGGAGTCCTTGAACCTTTGGACAAGAAAAATAACCCGGTATCGAAGTTGAATCAACTTTTAATTTGCATACGGTTCTATGCAACAGGAACATTTCAAATTAATATTGGAGATCATTTCAATTTATCCCAGTCAACGGTATCCCGGATTGTGCGAAATGTTACCAGACAAATAGCAAGATTCGTCCCGAGTTTATTAAAATGTCTGAAACAGATCAAGAAAAACGACGAACAGTTTTAGGATTTTATGAAATTGCAAATTTCCCAGCGGTAATAGGTACTGTAGATTGCACGCACATAGAAATGCAGTCTCCAGGTGGAAACCAGGCAGAAGTTTTTAGAAATAGAAAAGGGAATTTTAGCATAAACGTTCAAGTTGTCTTTGACTCAAAATTAAAAATTACTGATTTTCTCGTTGGTCAGTAGCAAGTAGCACCTTAAGTCAGAATTACGTAATGTAGCCCTCGTTTTGGTTCCGTTTTCCCGTTTAACCTAACCTAATTAACTTAAAATTTACGTAAAATATAAGTAAATGGGGAATGAGACGACGTCATGAATACCTCTTAAATGAGGCTGCTCAGTTATAATGACCTATTGGTTATTGAACATATTTCCCTGAACAGGTAATTTAAATGTAAAAATTTTGTTTAATTGTGGTCGTTGATAGGTAATATTTACCAAACCAGTTATCCTCTTTCAACTGCAATCTTTCTTTCTCAGAAATAACTAATAAGATTTTATTTACAACAATAATGATTTACTTATAAGTCACGAGGCATAAACAGCAAAGAAATAACTAGAAACCATCAGACATCTCTATTATAATGATGGAGTAGGAGTGCATCATATAATGTCCTACGTAGTTGTGAAATAACGTGTCCACTTCTCCTCTGTGTGTGTTTTTTTACTGCCAATCAATTTTCATTGTAAATATATCCATTCTACCTCGGAATATTAAAGGGGCCTCAAGTATTTTACGTTTTTAAAGAAAGAAAACTTTTTTTTAGCTTAAATGTATTTTAAAAATATTTGTAAAAGCATATTCAATTGCACGGCAGGACTTTCCTGGGGCATAAAATATTATAATATTGTACTTTGTATCTGTTAAATAACCTTGTATTAATGATTTTTTTCAATTAAATACTCATCAGAATTTCATTGTAAAATGGCCTCTTACAGCTGGTTGAAAAATATGGCGAACATAGTGCCATGCGACTTCGAAATATTCTCTCCCAATATATTAGGCCTCATTGACGTTTTTCCTTGAGACGAAGTGTTAAAACTTATATTATTTACTTTAAAGTTAAATGGGACCAATATAGGTTAAAATAATTTTGTAGTCTTCAAAATTGTAAAGTCTTTAAAGTTCATGCAGAACTAAATTGGTCATATTTCCCAAATTAGGTTAGAGAAGGCGGTAAATTGAGTGACGTCACTTCTGTTTCTAACCTCAAACTTCTTTGGCTGCAATTGTTGTTTTGAGTTTGTGGTTTATTCCTTCAATTTACTCTTGTATTTTGTCAATAAAAATGGATGTGTTTTGTTTTGAATGTGAGAAAGTATTCTCCAGCCAGTCAGCGTTAAATCGGCACAACAGAATTGTGTATAAATAAACAAATCCAACGTATTTATATCAAATCTACTTACAGTGCCCAAAAGATACCTGTGCTTAGAGTGCAAATTGTGTTTTAACTTTAATAACGACTTGCGTTTGCATTTGATAGAAAAACATGATCACATCACGGATTCGGTGAATTTGGTACTTAAAAATATTTCAGGTAAAATAATTAATCTTTTGTTGGTTAGTTTAATACTTTATTTTTTATTTGAATAAATGTATTAACAGAAAACACATCATATGAAACTTGTTTTTTAATTCTTAATTACTACTTCCCCATCTATCAACTTAAATTTGTTCATGGGTATAGGTTTAAACCTTCTATAGGGCCATAAACCATTTTTACAACTTCTCTTCAGTGAGTATATTGAGGAACACTGAATACAATCCAAATAAAGTCACTCAGTTACACTATTAACACTACTGAACTTCACTTAGCTTTTCATTCTGCAAACTAAGTACTGAAATCTAGAGAAAAAAATAGTTATATTGTACTAAACTCTCTGAAAGATTAACAACTGTTTTACAAGTATCTTTAAGTACACCGCATATTCGATACAGAGATGGATCAAGGAAACTTTCCAGGAAATTTTCGGAAGTTTCCGGAACGGAGTTTTGATAAAAATGAAAGTTTCCTTTAAAAATATTTGGATATTCCGAAAGTTTCCAAAATTCCGGGAAAGTTTCCAAAACTCCGGGAAAGTTTCCTAATTTTTCACGAATATTTACAGTTGTTCTCATAAATTTGAAATTGCCGCCACGATGATCTAACATAACCTCAAACGCCAGAAATCCAGTTTTAATTTGTTGATATTCTTTCGAAATTATCAAAAATTAATCGGATGTTTGATGACGTAGAGTTTAATATGGTCACCGCTCGGATTATTACTATTGGCATACAATTTCTCGAATTTCGTGCTATTGGCTATGATCAAGGATGAGTTGACAGACATATAAGTTACGTTTATTTGTTTACCAGCACTATTGCTTCTCGATGAATAATATGTTGTTATAGTGGATGGTTTAATTTATTTTGTACACAGATAGAAATAAAGTTTTGAATCAAGTATATTTGTTTCATATATTACGCAAATAAATACTTTCTTCATATAAAACAAATAGTTTTGAATCAAACCTATTATTTCTCGCTATAAAAGTATTTGTCTTATATGAAGAAAATCCTTTATTTGCGTATATATGAAACAAATATTCTTGATTTAAAACATTATTTCTATCTGTGTATTAGTATTAATAATATTGATTGATTATTTTCTTGTTATTATTTTTTTAAGTGTTAAAATTTAAAATTAAATAAACATTTATTTATTATTTTATTTATTTGTTTTACACTTTTAATTCAATATAACTATATAATATGAGATTTAGATGTTATTTCTGTCTTGCCTTCTACATTTCCGTTTCTGCACAAAATAGGAGTTGCATATGACATTTACATAAATTTTTAATTTTATAATCCACATATTTATCACATTATTTAAATTATTTTATTTATATTTAATTATTTAATAATTCAAACAAAACGAATTACTGGGTAACCACCCAATTTGCTCCATATTCTTCATATAGCACAGGGCACATATAGCGAGTGTCATATAATATCAGTTATTTGGTAAAAGTCTGTAAAAGTAATGTAAATAATATATTTATATGCACTTATTTGGTATCAAAATGAAGCTCAGATCATCAGAATCAGATTTCACCATAAAGTAAACTCTGAATATTCCCAATGGAAAGTTTCTAGGAAAGGTTCCTGGAAACTTTCGGAGTAATCAAAACTCCGGGAGTTTACCCATCTCTGATTCGATATAATTATAATTATGTCCTATGTGCTTATGCACTTTTCAGCTGTGCCGACTAAAGGTTGACTGGCTGTAGAATACTTTCTCGCATTTAAAACAAAACACCTCCAATTTTATTTTTAAAAACACGAAAACAGAAAACCCAAACAACAACAAAATAAATTGCTACAAATTGCTACAAATTAGGACATTATGCCTCTAATAAGGTACAGTTGACACTGGGAAGAGCATCAACATAAAACAATCATTATAGTCCTTTGAAGTAATTTAGACAATGAAAACGTAATTTTGCTTTCCAGGGAAGGGACCTAATTCTATTTTTTAAGTAAAAATAACTTTCAGGACATTTTATGAAGTAATATTTGCCTTTAGGTTAAACACATATGCTAGGTTAGTGGAGAAGTAAAATTATGGTAAATTTTTCCTAAAATTGGAACTAGTTGTGACCATGAGGTAAAAGTTATAACCTAAATCTGACAACAAGGACAAGACAAAACTCAGGTTAAACTTACGTAAAAAATTGGTAAAATTTCCCTGTTTTTATTCAGACAAAAGATAGCGACTCCAAAGTTAATAATTTAGTCTAAAATTATATAATATTTTCTTACACATAGACCTCAATATGCACTTTAAATTTAGAGTTAAATTTTAAGGAACAGTAACGTAAATATTTCTTCTAAATTACACTAAAGTCAATGTGACTTTATCAGGCATTTCATAAGAAAATATTACCTAAATATTGCTTACTAAATTACTCTTAAGACTATATACCTTCAAAGTTGAAAGCAATGGTTGCAATTACGTTATATCAACTATCTTAGGTTAATGTGGCTTTAAACTGGTAATATAAACTAATTGTGCTGCTTGGGACCGGCCTCCCCAGAGGATAAGGAAAATTTTTCAGAAAATAGTTGAAAACGGATGTGTATGTAGATTCCTCTATTAGATAATATTGGCATTAATTACAAAATATTTATTTCAAGCAGGGATAATTTAGAAGATACTGCTTTGTACTGCTTCTTTATTTTTTGGCTCATGGAAGACGGCTTGGGGGGGGGCATGGCTCCCCCTGGCTGCGCCCATGGTAGAACCTACTTACTGACACCGTTAGACGAAACTAGAATAGATGCAGAACAACATTACAATTCTTCACAAATTCGAACAAGAAATCCAGTGGAACGATTATTTGGGGTATGGAAAAGACGTTTTCCGTGTTTATCTCAGGGCACGAGGTTGAAAATGGAAACAATATGTGAGGTGATTTTAGCCAATGCGGTTTTACATAATATTTGTGTAGATGAAAATGATGAATTAGAAAATATATTGGACGAAATTGAACACGACCTAGAAAATGATAAGGGCATTGTTTATAATAATAATGTAAATGAAGAAAACTGTACGGTTAGGAATTTATTAATTAATACAGTTTTTCAATAAAATATTTATTTAATAAAATGTACATCTTTTCTTTTTTAAATACCTATTGAACGCAACATTTTTGCATCTATAAAATAAAAAACTTATTATTTTGTAGTAAATAATAATGGTGACATTAGCTACAACAAAAAACTAGCAACATATTTCAGGTAACTTTCATTTAACTGCCTGTTTACTATCAGCGGTCTGAAATGTGATGGTGAATAAGGTATTTCTTTGTCAGGCTGTTAATCTTTATCTCTCTGTTTGTTAACAAACTGTTAAGTTGAAAATGGTGAATATGGCTGTTAGTTTGTAAAAAGTTATGATGTAATTTACATTTTTATTATGCATAATACTTTTTAAACACTTAAATTCTTTAAAAAATAACAAAATAAAACATAACTTTTTAAAAAATTGTATTTACAAAATAGACTGGATTCATAATTTCACAAATTTGTTAGTAAACATTATAAAATAAAAAATTTTCTGTTACACAATTTATGTAAACCCTTTAATTAGGTGCTCAAAACTAACTGCAAATAGAATGATATAAAATTTTGTATTGAAATTTTATAATTGCTTAAAAAAATTCAAGACCTCATTCCACAAATGTTGCAAAACTTTCCAAAACGATTTTTCTCTGTGTATATTAATTTGTTGTTGATTTTGTTAGGTTAGAAATACCGCTACCCTTTTATATGCTGCGTTAATGACAAGGATGTTCGGAGTGCAAAGAACGCAAGACTCGGAAGACCTATGTATGAAAAACAAATTGACCGTTAGAGTATTCTTCTTGAGGTTTCCAGAGTTACTACAATTTCTCTTGGAAAAGTTAGCGGAGGAGTGTGAGAAGAACGACAGCCTCATCTTGCATCCGGTTCTAATGATCTTGTCCAGATTATATCCGTCGCACGTAGAGGAATATAATGTGCAGGTACATTGCGAAAACGGAATGTTATGGAAATATTATAATGTATTTTTTTAAGATGGAAAAATATATCCCATATGTGACAACCTGCCTCTCGAATCCCGTTCATAGAACTAGAGACCTGGCCGCAAGGGCATCTGTAGCTTTAATACATACCGAAAAAATGCCTAGTTATTTAGAAACGTGTTTTAATAGAATGAAAATGCCAGATATTAAGGACAACGAATGTCACGGACTTTTGTTACAGGTAACATATTGACTAAACACCAAAGTTCACTCCATATCTGTAGATTTCAAAAAGCGAGGTTTGTTGGTTAAACTGAAAACCTCTGAGGGTTAAAAGTGATATTTATCATTTTTTTTTAAATCAAAATGATAGGATGTGAACAATACAATACAATACAGCTTTATTCATCACCTGAAGTTTCATACAGAAATGTACAATACTTATTGGACTAGTCATAAAAAACAAAAATTACACATCTGAATACAATTAATAGAAATAAATTTGTTCACGCAAAAAGTACATATCACGTATTTACACAGACAATTTTACCACGATAAAAATTATGTTTAATAATTGTATAAAACAGTACACTTGACTAATACTTATGTATGTAAAAACTCGTCTACAGAATAAAATGCCTTACTAGCTAAATAGGTGTATAGTATATTTTTAAAATTATTAAAATTGCTAAAATTTTTGTTATTGCCAAATAAACTCTTGAATTTATTAAAACAAGCAATACCTTGATACAAATTCGAGTTTTGACCAATACTTAATCTTGAGTATGGTTGGTGAAGATTCTCACAATTTCTCGTATTGTGATCGTGCAGTACATTGTTTCTCCTGTTTTTTTATATTTATTGTAATAAGAAATATATAAAGAGAAGGGAGCGTTAAAATAGATAATTCAGAGAATATCTGTTTACAGGATGTTCTGGGATGAGCCCCTACCATACATCTAATAATTATACTCTTCGCAAAAACGAAGAGTATATTGTATTTGATCGGCACATTTCTAAATCAGTAAATATCGCTCGTAGACAAAAAATTTTTATATCGTTATGTTAGTGAACGAATTCTGAACAATTTTCAAAATGTCCGTCTGTCAGTCTGTCTGTCCGTCTGTCTGTCCGTCTGTCTGTCCGTCTGTCCGCCCGTCTGTCTGTCCGTCCGTCCGTCTGTCCGTCCGTCCGTCCGTCACGTTTCTTGTAAGCACGATAACTCAAGAAAGAAAAATCCGATTGTATTGAAATTTGGAGAGTAACTTAGTGTTAGCTAGAGGAAGAACCCTATTGTTTTTCAACAAAATAGATTGGTAAATAAAAAAGTTATTAGTAATTTAAAATGTAAAAAAATATTTTTTACATTTTTTTATGGTTTGTAATAAATAGAAACCTTGCGAAATGTTATTTCCTATCACTATCTTTTTTTAATACATTTTACTAATATGTGTTTCCTAATAATCACAATAAATTTTCTGATGGTATATATTATACTCAGTAACAATTTTAGTAATAAGAAATGGTGGTGTAGCGGCAAGAGTTGCGTCTCATTGGCAAATTGGCAATTGGCAATCCAAGGGTCCCGGGTTCGATCATCGTGATTTTTTTTTTCATATATTTTTTTTTTTCACAACAAAGTTGGTATCACAAAATTTAGAATGTCCAAAAACTAACATTATTTACAAGAAAAATGCGAAGAGTATCCTATAGAATGTGTAACAATTATATAAAAAGCTCAGTAAATCGCCGAAGAGTATAATGCTTCCTCTAGTTCTTTTCTGGATTATAAATATTTTATTACTATGAGTTGATTTACCCCAAAACATCAAACCATAACTTATATTTGACTGGGCTAATCCATAATATGCTAATTTAAGAATTTCCAGCGATACTGTATTGCGTAATTGTCTGATGATAAAGCAAGTGGTGCTTAACTTTTTTGAAAGAGCATCGATGTGTTGTTCCCAGGTAAATTTTTGGTCTACTATAGTGCCAAGAAATTTTATACAATTTGTTTGTTCAATGGTCTTATGATTCACTTTTATTAGAGAGCAAAAGTTATGGTTTATGTTCTTTGGCAAAAATGTCATAAAAAATGTCTTAGTTAAATTCAATACTAATCCGATCCAAAAATAACAGAAAGTGTGAAGTTTTATCCGCATGAAAATAAATTTTAATTCTGGTGGGAAGGTAAAAAGTAAATGAGGTATTGAATCGTAATTAAACAGAATCATCCAGTTCTTAGGCAAATAACCTAATTTCAACATTATTACTCTTACTATATAAAAGATAAAAAATATATTACAAATGTTTGACAGGTTGTAGCCCAATGACATTTTGATATAGTCTTTCCAGAGTCAGTTGGAACAGTATAAAAATTCATAATACATGAATTTACTCACAACCATGGGCATAAAAGTTTATAAAAAAATTATTATAATAAAAATACTATACAGAATTAGAATCGTTACAAATTGAATAACAATCCTGCTAAATGAAATCACGTGTGTCACACCAGTTCTCATTTAGATATACCAATTGCTTATCTGATTTGTGATAATTATAATGATGTATTTTATTCACCTTATAAGACATGCTTTTGTTTGCATTTCTTATTAGTAAAAAAAATCTTTAGGGACATCGGCCATCTTTATATATTTTCTTATCGATTCGAGCCAAAACGCCGCCCCTGAATAATGCCACCTGAGGCGGTCACCCTATAAATAAATTAAAATTGTCAAATGGTGCAAATAGTTAGGTAACTTTATTGTAACAACCTTGAAAAATGTGGGTTTGAACCACTGTTAGTCTCAGAAAGGGCATCTGAAGCTCATTGTTGCTTGATAATTGTAAACATCATGGGCGCAACCAGGGGGGAACCATGGGGCCCGGGCCCCCCCCAAGCCATCTTCCATGAGCCAAAAAATAAAGAAGCATAATCTCTATCAGTACAAAGCAGTACCCAAATTATCCCTTGAAATAAATATTTTGTAATTAATGCCAATATTATCTAGTAGAAGAATCTACAGATCATCCGTTTTCAACCATTTTCTGAAAAATTGTCCTCATCCTCTGGGGAGGCCGGTTCCATTGCCCCCCCCCCCCCAGATGAATTTTCTGGCTGCGCCACTGGTAAACATTATTATTTTTTAAAAGATTGCCGTTTTATTTTTGATCTAAGAATATATAAAGATATGGTAAAAACAAAACTGATAATGCTATAAATATTTCTTTACAATAGATTTGAGCAGGTAAACCAACCCTACACTGTATATTTTTTTTGTGCTATAAACATTTTAGAAGCATTTGAAGAGTTTCCTCAAAACTTTAGTCCATAAAATAATAATAATAATAATAGACTTTATTTTCATAAGACTTGTAGATACAAGTGTAGAATATTGTCACAAAATTGTTAATAAAAATACAAGCCAAAAATAGAAAAATTTCAGGTTTAAAGGAAAAAATAATAAAATAGTGTAAAACAGCAAAAATACAATTCAATACAAAAATACAAACGTACAATCAATCATAAGACAAAATTGTCACAATTTAAAAATTCACCAATAGAGTAAAAACTATATTTATGCAGCATATTACGAACACTCGATTTAAATAAATTAAAAGTAGGTAAGGACTTCAAAGAGGTTGGTAATTTATTAAATATCTTAACGGCCATGATCAACGGCCCATTTGCTGATCTAGACAAACTATGTCTCGGTATTTCTATATTAAGTGTAGGTCTAAAATTGTAGGGCGAATTTAGGTCTCTGGTAAGTGTAAACTGATCAGGATGTGACTTAACATAGCAAACGCAATTTAGGATGTATATATTCGTTATAGTTAGGAGGTTTAATTGCTTAAATAGGTCTCTGCAGGAGTATCTAAAGCTTTTGAATGTCATTGTTCTTAAGATTCTTTTTTGCAGGATTAAAACTTCATTAACTCTTGTACAATTTCCCCAACATAAGATACCGTAGTTCAATGTGGAGTAGACATAAGCATAATAATATGTTATTAAAACGTCAGTTGAAACATAATTTCTGAGCTGCCATAAGACAAAGCAAGAAGTTGATAATTTCTTCAGTATGACATCAATCTGGTTAGTCCACGATAAATGCGAGTCTATACATAAGCCAAGAAATTTAACTTGTGAGCTCTGTTGAATACTCTTACTGTTTATTTTTACTAATATACTTTCATACAATTTTCTTGGAGTGAACAGTATGAGATCAGTTTTGAGATCATTAAGGATAAACCCTGTATACCGACAGTAATTTATCATAATATGAATAACATCGTTTGCAGTGTTACTCAGATCATTAAAATTGTCCGAACTCACAGCTATTAACGCATCATCTGCAAAGAGAGATACAAAACCACCTGGGAAATAAGAGAAGATATCATTAATGAAAGTAATAAATAAGAGGGGGCCCAATACGCTCCCCTGGGGTACCCCTACTTGGATTGTTTTGGGCAGTGACTTGTAAGTGACATTATTAGTTCTCAAAATAACTTCTTGGCTCCGACCCTGTAAATAAGAGGATAGCCAAAGTAGGGCTGGTCCACGTATGCCATAATTATAGAGTTTGTTCAATAGTAAATCAGTGTTGACCGTGTCAAACGCACGTTTTAGATCAAATAGAATACACGCTATTTTGTTTTTACATTCAAAATTCTGCAGAATATAATTGTAGACTGCCAAAATCGCGTCCTGAGTCGATAATTTGCTCCTAAAACCGAATTGGTTAATTGACAAGATTTTCTCTGTTTCCAGGAATTTTGAAAGCCTAATATGAAAGGCATTTTCATATAATTTAGAGAGAGCTGAGAGTAGGGCAATTCCTCTATAGTTCGAGATCTGTGATATATCACCTTTTTTGTAGATTGGGACAATAAGCGTTTTTTTTAAAAGTGTTGGAAACATACCGTCCTGGAATGAAAAATTAATAAGCGAGGTAATACAATTAGTGATGTGATCAGCGACTTTGATCAGAAGCGAAAGAAGCGAATAAGTTAAACAACCAAAGAGAAATAAACTAACTTCAACATATTAAATGGTACAAAAGATTTTAAATATCTAATGACCAGCTTTAATTAAAATACTAGAACTATGACCAACATTCTTGGGTAAGAATAACATACCAAATGTTTTGTCAGAATTTAGAACCAAACCATTGGTCAAACACTAATCGGAAAACTTATTTACTGATTTGCTATCTCTATTGATTGTCAGTTCCAAGGAGTTAGTGGATACTAAAAAAATTGTGTTATCTTTATAAACAATTGCAGCATTCGATGATATACAAGAATTTGGCATATCATTAAGAAAAATTAAAAATAGCAGAGGACCTAGAATCGAGCCTTATAGTACACCAGAAGTAATGCATCTAGCATCTGATTGTTATGAATCTGTGGCTACAGTTTGCATTTTGCTATTTCGATAAGAGACGATTCATTGATCGACCACTTCACATACTCTGAATCTAAAGAGTTTTTCTAAAAGCAAACTATCATTAACGGTATCATAAGCACTGCTGAGGTTAAAAAATAAGGCTATTGGTTATTGTTTGTTGTTCAGGATATTATAGGATATTTTCATGTGTTCAATAGCGGTTGTTGTCGATTTATTTTTATTGAATCCATTCTCACACGAAGTAAAAAGATGGCTATGTTCTAAAAAAACTTATTAATTTATTGTTAAGGCAGTTATTCTATACTTCAATGTAAGTATTTGGGTCAAAGTTCAACGATATGCCGAGATTCTATTATATCCATTCGGTTATCATTTTTGTGTTTAAAACCATAATCTAATAAAATATCTTCTTACGTTTATAAAATATTGACATGGGTTGTTGCACTAAGTTAAAATTTGAGGAGAATCTGTGTTAAACAATAACAATTATTCATAAAAAATCATTAGAAACATGTAGAAGTTGAAAAGAAAGTCTTATAATATTATAATATTAATTACAAAAATACATGCATTTAAAACGGAGATGACATAATAACGGCAGCCTGTAGAGAAGTTAGTTATAAAACGACGAGAAACGGGTACTAATTTAGAAACTCGCTGATAGCGACGGAGAAAAAAGACAATCACGACAGTTTAATCTGACATTATATTTAACGTCAACTTCGACTGACGTTCATAGGTTACAATTCGGTATAGTTTAACAGCATCTAGTTATGGATAAATATAAGTACAGATAGTGTTTTCTGCCGTACTGTGTAAATAATACCACCAATTCACCAGAAGAACTGTTGTGTTCCAGTAATAAACACTGAACGTAATAATGAATGATTCAAAGCCACCAGAGAAGGACCAAGTCTTCTTATTGTAGAGACCATTTCAATGTCAAGTAAAGTAACAAATTACAATGTATTCTAAGCGTTTTATTTGTGGTAAGTTGTATCTTAATGTAGGAATTTGATTTTTAATATGGGTTTATGTTGTAGGAAAAACGGCCGCATTACAAGACTTCTGTGGCGTTCTAGCTTTTACAAATTTAAAGCCAAACTGGTGTATTACTGTATTCTTAACGGCTCTAGATTAGAATGTTATTCATGCTTTGACTTCCTAAAAGGAGGAAAATGGCTTTAATCTGCTTTTATGTATTTTATCTAGTTTATGTTGGAATAAAGTGCAGTTGTTTTTGTTAACTATTGATTATTTATGAAGCTCCCTAGACGCTCCATGATACTATGATGATCAATAAGTTAAGAAAGGAAATTTAAAAACTCGCTGTTGAAAAATTATATGAAACAAACTGTGAAAGTCGTCTAAAGTCGGTGAACACAATCAGTCGAAAATGGCTACGAATGCGTTGGATTGTAGTTATAAATGCCCTTTGAATTATGTGTGTTATAAATACATATCATTGTTTATTGCTTAGATAGATACTAGCATAAAGTATTTACCTATTTATTATTTTTTGTTATAATACAGACCTTTCTTGATATCTTCGTAAGTCTCATTCTGACTCTTCTTAGAAGTGAGTATCAATGGATAATAAATAATTTCTTTAGTAGATAAACTTATTTTGTTGTTTTCAGTTAGATACGCATGTATATAGTTAATAGGAAGTAAAACAATGAAAAGGAAATATTTAATAAAATACAAAGTATAGTTAACAAATTCATCTAAATTAAATAATAAAATACATATTAGACATATTATGTAATATTAATAAGATAAGATAAAGGAAGTTCTTGCAGAAATTACAATAGTTTGTACTGTCTATAGCAGCTGTAACGTAAGTACCTTGCTGCTTTTGCATTTCCAACCATTGCAATGTCAAAACGATCGTCTCTTTTTAAAAATTCGCTGACCATAAATATATCTACCACAAGTAGAATGTCAGAATTAGCTTTTACAGATATACTGCCTTAGTCGTTTTGTAAAAAAATATTAACAATAACTGCAAACATCAATCAGTGCTAGCTAAACGTCAAATTTACTTTTGACATATGAGGTTATTTTCTTTCTTGTCAGCAATGTCAACTTATTCGTCTTCATCTGTTCTGCTTATAAGTTCACATCTAACTGCCGTTATGATGTCACTACCGTTTTCGCGGCACATTCAAATAGTCGAAGTTTAACAATTTTTTAAAATATGTTGCGCTAAGAATTTTTCTTCCAAATTAAATATATAACTAAATTAAGTCCTCCACTACCATATTTCACCATTTTTGAGAATTCGTCAACAACCCAATTGGGTTGTTGCACTAAGTTAAAATTTGAGGAGAATCTATGTTAAATAGTAACAATTATTCATAAAAAATCATTAGAAACATGTAGAAGTTGAAAAGAAAGTCTTATAATATTATAATATTAATTACAAAAATACATGCATTTAAAACGGAGATGACATAATAACGGCAGTCTGTAGAGAAGTTAGTTATAAAACGACGAGAAACGTGTACTAATTTAGAAACTCACTGATAGCGACGGAGAAAAAAGACAATCACGACAGTTTAATCTGACATTATATTTAACGTCAAATTCAACCGACGTTCATAGGTTACAATTCGGTATAGTTTAACAGCATCTAGTTATGGATAAATATAAGTACAGATAGTGTTTTCTGCCGTACTGTGTAAATAATACCACCAATTCACCAGAAAAACTGTTGTGTTCCAATAATAAACGCTGAACGTAATAATGAATGATTCAAAGCCACCAGAGAAGGACCAAGTCTTCTTATTGTGGAGACCATTTCAATGTCAAGTAAAGTAACAAATTACAATGTATTCTAAGCGTTTTATTTGTGGTAAGTTGTATCTTAATGTAGGAATTTGATTTTTAATATGGGTTTATGTTGTAGGAAAAACAGCCGCATTACAAGACTTGTGTGGCGTTCTAGCTGTTACAAATTTAAATTACCCGCCAAACTGGTGGATAAAACAGGGTGTATTCTTAACGGCTCTAGATTAGAATGTTATTCATGCTTTGACTTCCTAAAAGGAGGGAAATGTCTTTAATCTGTTTTTATGTATTTTATCTAGTTTATGTTGGAATGAAACACTTACACAGTATAGATAAAATAATTAAAATAATTAAAAAGAATATACTTTACAATAGGTTTACCTAGAATTAGATATAAAATGTGTACATGTATATGTAATAGTTAAAACCTGTCATTAAAAAATTCATGCATTGAATAATAACACTTAGATACAAGGAATCTTTTAATGTCATTTTTAAATTTACTTGCAGATGGACAGATTTTAAATTCATTTGGTAGATGATTGTAAATTTGTATACATTTATAGTGTGCAGATCTTTCATAAGCTGCTGTCCTATGCATTTCATTTTGAAGAGCGTTTCGAAACCTGGTTGAGTAATTATGGTTTGAGCCATTTTCCGCAAAAAGGTTAAGATTGTTTTTGACATAGAGTGAACACTTGAGAATGTATATGCAATAGAATGTGAGAATTCCGTTGTTTATAAATAAGTCCCGGCAAGATTCACGTCTTTTCTTATTATAGATAAGACGTACAATTCTTTTTTGGGCTAGGAATACTCTGTTTATGCCCACTGCGCTTCCCCATAGTATGACATGATATGACATAGCTGAATATGCTAGCGCATAATAAACCTGCATCATTATTTCAGAGTGCAGATCATATCTGAGTTGCATGATAGCAAAAAAAGCACTACTCAATTTCTTTGCAACTACATCAATATGTATTTCCCAGCACATTTTGTGGTCAACACTGACACCAAGAAATTTTGTGTTCTTAACAAGAGACATGTTACATAGCTCCGCAGGAAATTGTATGTTTCTGTTAAAATAAATGCATTTTGTTTTCTCTGAATTTAACATAAGGCTATTTTTTTGGCACCATCCTGCCATTTCATCCACGATAGTACCTATTGATCTCTGCAGTTGTTCCAGTGATGGTTCTGCTATAGCAATGGAGGTGTCATCTGCATAAGTAGTAACATGCCCCTTGCTAATACATTGTGGCAGATCATTAACAAATAATAAAAATATCAAAGGACCCAGTATGGAGCCTTGCGCTACCCCAATGTCGATATCAAAGTGGTCAGAATAATGACCATTTATTGAAGTGAAGATTTTCCTTCCACTTAGAAATGAAATTATCCAGTCTAATATAATTCCTCTTATACCTAAGTTTTGTAGTTTTACACTAATGAATTTTATGTTAATGGAGTCAAAAGCTTTAGACAGATCAAAGAAAACTCCTGCAACATGTTTATTTTTATCTAGTTCTGTATTTAAAAAGTTAACGAAACTCACTGCAGCAGTTTCCGCTGACCTGTTTGGGCGGAAACCATGTTGAGATTCACTTAAGATATTGTATTTATCTAGGAAGGAGATAAGCCTATTATACATTAGTTTCTCAATTATTTTTGAAAATACACTTAGAATACATATGGGACGATAATTGTCTATATCCGCTGGATCACCACTTTTAAATATAGATATGATTTTTCCTAATTTTAAGATGTCAGGAAATTCACCTTTTGCAAATGAGATGTTTATTAAAATTGTTAGGGGTTTAGCTATTGATTCACCAACGGCTTTTATTACACTCACCAGCACTTCATCATATCCATACGAACAAGAATTTTTTAAGTTTCTTATTACACTTAGTACCTCTTCACTGGTTACTGGTTCACAGAAAATTGAATGTGGAATTATTTCACCTGTTGTGCAAGACTGGGATTTATCATTGCCAAAGTGAGAATGTAACTTGGTGTGAATACTCTCAGAGAAATGCTTACCAAAACAGTTGGTGATGTCATGGGGGTTAGATGTGAAATTATCATTGTAGTGAATTCTTTCTATGTGGGTGTTTTTTTCTTTACGTCCTAGTTTATTATTAACTTCTGTCCATACCTGTTTGGTTTTATTCATTGCACCGTTAATTTTATTACTAATATAATTTCTTCTTGCCTTATTTATAAGTTTTCTATAGTTTTTCTTTTGTTTTTTATACAATTTTTGTAGTTGGAGATTCTTAGAGATGCAATACATATTGTAGGTATGTGATAAATTCTCCCTTGCCTTTCTCAAGTCGTTCGTAAACCATGGATAAGTTGTTTCTTTCTTATTCAACTGAGTCACGGGGCAGGTTTTATTATAATACATTAAGAAAATGTTTGAGAATTTCTCAAAATTTAAACTTACTGTGTCCCTATCGTCAAAATCCCAACTGGCATTATTCAGTTTGATTTTCAGGTTGTCAATATTTCTTCGAGTTGATTTTCTATATTTGGTTTGAAGCGGGCGTTTTTCTGATGTAATGGTGGTATTATTATATTTGTAATGGAATATAATTGCAGAGTGATCAGAGATATGTGGGTTAAAAATATCGCATGTATAAGATGCTACTGACAAGTTGGTAATTATATAATCCAGTCCACTTGTTGAGGTAATTCCATTTTTATTAGTATAGGTTCTTGTTGCACACTTGTTATTGTTGGCTATAAGTAATTCAAAAGAGGCTAGTAGATCATTTGAGAGTTTAAAATTATGGTTTGACTGATTCAAATAGTCAATATTCAAGTCCCCGCAAATAATTAAACGGTGAGTTTTATACACGTCACTTATTAACATTTCGGTGTTTGCAAGGAAAGTGTCTAAATTGCCATTGGGTGGGCGATACATATTAACTACACATATTTTAGATTGATTTGGTAATGTTATATAGATTCCACTATATTCCAAATGCATTTCCATATTATATTTAAGCGACACGATCTGGGTTATAAAATTTACATTGGAAGCAAGATATATTACAGTACCACCATGAGTAACAATTGACCACATGTGATCTAACTCACCCCAGGGTGGCTATTCTTGATGAGAGAAATTGTACTCCCAATTCCCTCACCTTTCACTTGAAATTCCCCTACTCGAAAAACATGTATTCTTAAACAAAAGGAATAATGAGGGACCGGTGAAAGTTTAAAGGAGAAGTCTACAGTGTTGTCATATTGCTATTTACAATATAACCAATCAGAACTCTCCTATATCTGATATTGGTCAGCTGTGGTGGCCAAAAACAGTTTGCCGGTAGCGTGACAGTTGACAGATCAAAAACATATTTATTCTAGTCTAGTGATTTAAAAGTTAATCTCATATAGTATTATAGTCTCATACGAAGAGCATTGTTTATTGTGTACAGAATGGACACCGATTATTTAAAAAAGTCGTGTCATGTCACATGCACCCAAAAAGATTTTTAGTGAAGTACATCGACGAAAATCCACAAATTTACAGTGGAAAATTTAATGCAAGCTATACTAAATCCGAATCGAAAAAATTATGGCTAAATCTAACAAATATATTATGGGTTTAAAATATCTATAAGATGTCTCACTAATGGTTTGGAGAACCTAAATAAACGAACAAAAATTTGATCCAACAATTCAATACATCCGTTTTTCCTAAAATTCGAATATTTTTCGCATTTTCAAACTGTTCCTCCGCATCTTCTAAATCATCCAAAACTTGTCTAGCCACTAACTCTTCGGTATCCATTATTTAAATAAAACCGAATTAATATGATACGTCACACGCACGATCATAACCTACAAAGTACTTAAAAAAATGTTTATTTTCTGCTTTCCCTCGATTTTCTCTCACTAAAAGTAAGGGAATTAGTAGGGAGTGTTTTCGTCTACTTGGCTGGGGAAAATAAATTCAGGAATACAAACTTTACATGAGGGAGTAGAAAAAGATTATTTTCTCTTACTCATTGTACTCCCTCAAGCTCAAGAAGAGTCATCCAGGTAGTTGAAACTAGTGCCACTCCCAATAACGAAATGCCCCAAAAACAACGAAAATCAGCTGGAAAACGGCATATCCCGTTTTCGAGGGCGGGGAACACGATGTTGACAATATTTCCCAACCTACCCTTTAACTACCTTTTAAAGATTTTCTGATGCTGGGCTTGCGAGGGCTTGTAGGATAGGATTTTTTTCGTCAATTCGAATAAAATAAATAAACCTCGATCAGACGAGACCCAAACAACCCGGGGTTCAAGCAGCCTTTACACAAAGTGAACTTTTCCTTCAGTGACTGTGATGTCCATTTCGACTCGGATGAACAGTATGGTTATTGTTGTAAGCGTCGAAAGATCTATTAGCATAGAATGAGAATTGTATATAATGAACCAGATGTAATGAATGATCATTGAGTTAATAAAAACGAAAATATTGTCACATATATAATCAATGAAAAACAAAAATGTCTACATATACCAATGACCCGTGTTAATCAATTCCCCACAAGCCACTGAAAGAAAAGTTTACTTTGTGTAAAGGTTGCTTGAACTCCCGGGTTTTTAGGTCTCGTCTGATCGAGATTTAACTTATTTTGTTCGAATTGACGAGAAAAAAATATTATCCGACAAGCCCTCGCAAGCCCAGCACCCGAAAATTGGAAAAGGGATGGTTTTTTTAGTGTGTAAAGGGTAGCTCAAAAACGGGGTATGCCATTTTCCAGCTGATTTTCGTTGTTTTCCTGGCATTTCGTTATTGGGACTGGCGGTAGGTTCAACCACCAGGGGTGGGTTAGGTCACCTGTGGTGAATCATTACTTATTTTGTTTGAATTGACAAAAAAAAAAAACCCGATCCAACAAGCCCTCGCAAGCCTAGCTTCGGAAAATCAGAAAAAGGTTACAGTTTAGGGGTAGTGGGTGAAGGGTACGTCGGAAAATATTATCACCATCGTATTCCTCACGCTCGAAAATGGAGGAGTAGATGTCTTGCGGTCCAGCCGCAGAACTTTTGGGGTCAAAGCTTCACCTCAAGGGACTATATAAGAACTTTATATTTTTAGATTTCAAAGGCCACTGACGGCCGAACTATGGAATTTTGAGCATTGTGCCCATGAGAACTATTGTTCAGGAGGCCATAAGACCTATATCGTACTAAAATATGGTGCAATTTAACCGAGGGCCATTTTCCTATCATTCTGTGCGAGGTCCTTTAGTAAATTAATCTTTAATCGTAATTCTGTTACTGTATTTTTTAGGCATGGCACATACTGAAATCAAACGCAAATCTAACAGAAGTCCCACTAACGAGCTACTTACAAAACAGCGTACACCTCTTGCAGTATGTCGGGAAGAAGTTCAGTCACATGACAGTGTCTCTTTACATGGAAGTGGTAATGCTGTTCTTGATGAGGTAACTTTGTATTCATTCTGGTCCCGCTTTCGTTACAAACAATTTTTGTTGTAGGTTTAGGAACTACGAAGATCTAGACATGCTCAAGGATATTCTGATGTTACTCTCACGGCAGATAGCGCAAAATCTACAACCGACCACGTCCATGAGCAGTTTTCGACAGTCAAGATTGATGCTGGTGCTCTACATCATCGCTAACAAATTTGAGGAAAATGAAGCCACCTATGCCACTATCACCAACCAAATAATGTCTCAATTATATGGACACGATGTAGAAATGAAACGGTTTTGCCTTAATATGCTTATATACCTGAATCGGTTGCAGAACGATCCGAATTATAAACACCCCTTGTTCCAAACAGAGGAGATGCATATCCCCCAGCAAATAATAACATTAGTGGACAGTTTCGAGAAGGGCTCCATCACGAAAATCCTCACCCACATACATCCTTACTTGAAATGTTTCCTCACGGAGGAGATAAAATTTCAGCATTACATCAAGCAGGAAGACCAAGTACTGTTGTTTCTACTAGTGAACTATTATCCGTGCGTGATAAAATACTTAAATTTAAGCAAACAAGAAACTCTTAATATGCTGATTAATTTCTGCAACTGTGATAATGAAGAGCTTATTAGTGCCGTAGTTAGTTGTATAAGCACATTTTTATTGCAGTTAGACTATAACGTTTTGAGGTACAATAAACTTATACAAGTGTTAGTTGAATCTGCTTCGCCTGCTGTTAGTGATTATAGGAGGTTGGCTGTGTGTGATTTTTTATCAAAGAACTATATATTGTATTGTAACGAGGATCCTATTTTGGTCGGTGAGTTTACTTCTAACTTTTGTGTTCGTGGTAATTATAAAAGTTCAAATTGGAGCGGAATTATCTTTCTGATAGTTGGGTAACGAAAGCAGGAACCTGAAATTATGAACTTTCTGAAAATTTCAGGAATTATTCTTCCCAATAGACAGTAAAAAATCATGAGTATGCCCAAATAAATAATAGGGTAAAAGTATATTAAATGTAATATTAAAAAAAGTTCTAATCATCACATGCAAGAACAAATTGGTTTTGAAAATAAAAAAGGCGGTAAATGATGATGTATACAGTGTGTCCCCGAATTGTGTTTGCGATAGCTGTAAAATACCAAAAAAAATTAGTACGGCTTTCATTTTCTGCAGTCTCGGTCTGCTAGACGTAAAATGGATTTTTACCAAATTTCAGTTAAAATGGGATCCAAGTCACGGAGTTTATCTAAGAAGAAAACAAAAGAAAATAAATCATTGTAGGTAAACTGGTCTTTCTGTTAATTTTACGGAAAAATTCTATTTGGATAAAATATTTGGCATTGAAAGTTTGAGCCATATGCCAACTTCCATTGCATTTGAACAAAAATAATAAGATTTCTAGTTGAATTCGTTGAAATTGTTAATTGTGTTAAAAAATAAAAAGCTATTTACTTTCAGTAGTAATTTTTTTTTGTTCAAATGCAATGAAAGTTGGCATATGGTTCTAACTTTCAATGGCAAATATTTTATCCAAATAGAATTTTTCCGTAAAGTTAACAGAAAGACCAGTTTACCTACAATGGTTTATTTGCTTCATAGATTAACTCCGCGAGTTGGATCCCATTTAAACTGAAATTTGGTAAAAATCCATTTTACGTCAAGCAGATGGAGACTGCAGAAAATGAAAGCCGTACTAAATTTTTTAAGTATTTTTCACCTATCGCAAACACAATCCGGGGAGTTTTATGTAGAGAATTTAAATTATTAAGTGCCGAATCCCGAAATGTTAGAAATTTTAGGTTAATGTTTCTTTAAAATGCAATGACGCACATCGATACTAACACTAAAAGCTACAATATTTTTGAATCTATTAGTCCATTCAACGGGGTGCTAAAATGACCAAAATCTCTAATTTGAGTGCTAATGAATGGATTTTGATAAAACCTTGTGCAATGTGTTTATAATGACGTTAATAAAAAAGTTGAAAAAATGATTAGAGTAGGAAATGATCGGAAGAGGTAGAAAACACCCCTTTTATCACGGGTACTGTAACTTGTAGAATCAGGTCAAAAATGAAAAAGAAACAATCAGGGGCGTAGCGAAGGGGGGGTATGGGGTTTGTTAGACTTGGCAAAAGTTGGATAAAAGTTGGAAATTTGAGATGCAAGATGACAATTTTTACTGAAAATTTTTTTAAAGATTTTCTCCCCTTCGCTCATCAATTTTGAAAATACAATTGTTTCCATGGTAACCGAATTGGTTTGACCCACCGTTAACGTTTAATCGGAATCGAAACTAACGGCCCCTACTGTTTCTCTTTCATTTTTGACCTAATTCAACAAGTTACGAAACCCGTGAAACTCTAATCTTTTTTCAACTCTTTTATTAACGTCATTAATAAATAAATAAATAGTTTATTCATGTTCAGAACCAATGGTTTTACATAAGTCAAAATTACAAATATTGTATATTACAACATACAATGGTAAACAAACATTGAAAATAATTTAACACATAGTAACTTCACATAAATACTCATCAAATGAATAGTATGCTCCCTTCAGCAGAATTTGTTTAATATTATAATGGAACTTATTTTCCGGCAACATCCTGATAGTGAGTGGCAACTTGGTAAAAAATTTTGGGCCATAATAATTTGTTGCATTTCGACTTTTTTCTAACCTAGTAAAATCTAAACGAACCTCATTTCTCTGCCTAGTATCGTGTTTATGAATTTTACCATGTGAAACATAGTCATTTAAATTTTTTTTAACATGCATAAGAGCTGCGAGAATGAAACAACTAGGGGCAGTCAAGATATTCAACTCGCTAAATTTTTGTTTGACGTCCTCTCTAAATGGTAAACTCAACATTACTCTCACAACACGTCTTTGAAGTGAAAATATTCTGTTTAGATGAGCTGAGTGTCCTCAAGTTATTATTGCATAGGAAAAAACACTTTGAAATAGCGAGAAATAAACCGTTTTTTTCACACTCAGAGGCAACTCAGTTCTTAGACTCATAACCAGATAAATTACCTTTGACAGTTTACTAGCCAGATAGTCAACATGTTGATTCCAGCACAGCTTAGCATCCACAATTACTCCTAAAAACTTGATATTATCGGGATTATCAAAATGCTCTAATCTCCGAGTTGAGAAAATCATACTTTGTGCTTTCAATTGATTTAAATTTAATTTGTTTGCTCTGAACCAATCAGAAGCCTGCAACTCTGAGCGCAGCATATCATGTTGTAGATCATTAAAATTTTGATTGATGTTTATCATAGTCGTATCATCAGCAAATAGTACAACCGAAGTGTCCTTAACGTAGTTAGGCAAATCATTTACATAAATTAAGAATAATAGTGGTCCTAATACGGAACCCTGTGGAACTCCAAATCTTACTTTTACTGATGACGCCATTCCGTTATGTACAGTTATTTGATTCCTGTCACTCAGGTACGATTTTAAAAGATTAAGTGCTGTAGGTTGAAGACCATATCTACAAAGTTTAGAAGCAAGAATATCATGTTGCACACAGTCGAAGGCTTTTGACAAGTCACAGAAAATACTTCCGGCAAAGCGTTTGTTCTCAAAAACGTCTATTATACTTTCAACCATTTTGTTAATTGCCATCGCTGAAGATTTACCAGAACGGAAACCATATTGACAGTCTGATAAAATATTATTTTGTTCAAAAAAGGTGACAAGTTGTTGAAATAGAGCTTTTTCTATTATTTTCCCCAAAGTGGGTATGATAGATATAGGACGATAGTTGTTCATATCATTGAAGTCACCTTTCTTGAATAGCGGAATCACTTTGGATGTTTTAAGACATTTCAGAAAAGTTCCGCTTTTTATGCATAGATCAACCAATTTGGTAAAAGGTATAATGATAATGTCCTGTACGCATTTTATGATGTTAATATTCATGTCATATACGTCTTTGCTTGGATTATTTTTGAAATTATTAAAGATATCTCTCATTTGAATGTAAGAAATCTCTGAAAAACTAAATGAATTGTTTATCATGGGATTTGTGGTAACCAAGCTGATGGGATCAATAGGACTTGCTACGTTTTTGGTGATTTCAAATACTATATTTGCAAAAAAGTTATTGAAGTCGTTTGAATTTAAATTAGAGTCAGAGTTCCTTGAATTTTCTTGCCTTTATTACGCTTTGAGTTAATTAGATCCCATGATGCTTTTGACAGGTTTGAGCTGCGAGAAATGTAAGACTCGTTAGCACTTTTTTTGTAGAAATCAATTTTCATTCTATAGATCTTTCTATATTCTTTAACTCTGTCACCTAGACATGATAAGTTTGGGTATTGTTTTTTTAAATAATGTAGAAAATTTAGTTTCTAGCGCATTTCTCGTAGTTCGTCATTACACCATTCTACCTTGGGCTGTTCAGATGTTATACTTTTTATTTTTATGGGTAAAGCAAGATTTATTTGTTCGATAATAATGTTTAGTTCATTAAAAACACGTTGCACAAGGTTTCATCAAAATCCATTCATTAGCACTCACCCCCCGTTGACTGAACTATATGCTAACAGCAAATAAGCAAAGCAAACGACACCCGATTATTCCTTTATCTAACTGCGCATGCTCTCACATCTGACGTGGCGATGGGCACAAATTCAAAATTTTTTAATTTAAATAATTAATTTCACTACTAAAATGACTTTAGATTGTAAAATAAAAAAATACGGGTGAAATAAAACTTAATAAAGTACTTGAATATAAGAGTTCTTAAGAATCCTCTTTGAGCATTAGCCATATTGAAATAATGGCGACAAAAGATAGAAAATATTTATTTTCACTTATTTTTCTATCAATTTTGGAAATTCAGAAGTGAGAATTATCATATAATACCATATTTTTGATGATTTTTAGTCAATTTTCAAATGACCAGTCAATAAATAAACAAATAAATTATAATAATACAATATTTTTCTACGACTGCTTTGAAAAGTGTTAAAAAACTTACTGCTAACTATGCTTGTATCATAAGCAAACCCCGGCTCAAAAGTAGTTATACCAGAGATGGTCCTCACACACAGATTCAAAAGCACCAAGTCGGATTAAGGTATTTCATGAAATGTTAATAATAATAATAATCATTTATTGATGCCACTATACCAAGGTATTTACACAGGTCAAAGAACAAAATTCACGTTACAAATATATAAAATTGACATAAGTTTACAAAACAAAGTTGTACTAAAAATATACACAAACCCATTAAAAGAATACGCAGAATATTCTACGGTACATATAATTAAAAAAGAGAAGATACACATTAAAATAAAAAATTTTCACTCTGTTACAATGACATATCACTGAAATCATTCAGAAGATACTGCTCAATGCTATAAAAAGCTTTAGTTTTAAAGTATAATTTTATTTTATTTTTAAACTGATTGAAGGCTAAATCTTTTACCTTTATGTTGCCAAAGACACCACTACCTCCAGAGCCTGTTGTAACGTGGTGGGAGACAGAGCTAGAGGCGGCATCGTATTATTATTGTAATTTTGACGCCGTTAAATCAGTAGTGCAACACTTCAATCCAAATGAATCGATTGCCATTTTACATGCACATGCAATATTTAGTGATCCATTTATTAAACAAAATTTAGCATGTATACATGAATACTTCTCACGAATCACTCTAGCCATACGCGGCCTTCAACGTAAGCCAGAAACAGATCAGTATACAGTAATTGATGCAATGAACATTATATTTGATCTGCGTCCATATATTTTTAGAGTATCAGTGGGTGTTGCTGAAACAGTGAATCTGCCATCTATAAGAAATTATACTTATTTTAAATATGCACCGATTACATCTGTAGATGTTGAACGATCCTTTTCACAATACAAGTGGATATTTAGTGTCAGGCGAGTTTAACTTCAGACCATTTAGAACAAATGCAAATAATATATTTTTATTATTCTAATAAGGTATAGTTGCCAAGTGTTTGGGTTTGTGCATCAAAGTATAACTTTCGGTCCCATGTACCTTCATGCACATTTCTGCTGAAATCCGACCTCCAAGTAGCTGGATTACAGAAGCCGCCATGCTTTGTTTTTTAATATTGGTCTAAGAATTAGGAAGATAAAATATTTTCTTAACTCATCTTCTTTCGTGTACCTGAAGTTTCGAACATTCACTTGAATGAATTTGATATGAAAAAGAAAAATTAATAAAAACCACTCTTCGATTTAAGTCTAAAAACTTGAGTATTGTGGATATTATTGTCAGCAAACGTGGCAATGAAGTGTTTACGCCTAAATCGATGTGTGGTTTTTATTACCTTTTCCAAGAACTTTTCTTTTTCATCTAAAATTCGAAACTTCAGGTACATCACCTTTCGCCATTTTTTCGCTATGGTGGCTGAAGCTCGATAGGGATTTTTAAGGTCTTTTAGTATATCATTATTCTACCAATGAAAAATTCTTCCTGATAATTTCAGAAAGTTCAGAATTTTTGAGCTTCTTATGTGCTATACTCATTTCGTTACCCGACTATAAGTATTATCATTAAATCTGCACACGAGTTTAATTGTCTCAAAACATGCTTTTAGTTGGTGTAATTGCTTATTGTTAGGCTTGTCCAATGTAATAAATAATAGGGCTTTTCATGTAACAGCCATGTTTAAAATGCAGTGAGGAACAGAGTACATTGCTTTTTTAAAAGTGATGATGAAGCTGCATTTTGCAATTTATCTAAATCCCTGAACCATTCGAATCATGAAGTATTGCTATAGATTCAGTTTATAGAATCAAATATTCTTCTAGTTGCAATCCCAGCTCAAATGTTTGAGTCGCTGGGGAGATACTCTGATGAACTTCTATTAGTAACCACAAGGATCGATACTTAGCCCAGTTCTCTTTTTACAGCATATAAATAACTTCAACGCTTGTCACTATTTGAATGTTTTGTCCTTTTTATCAATAATACGGCTATATTATATAGATTTAGAGATACTAAATCAGTTCTCTTGTTTTTAGTTACCTGACATATTTCCGCAAGAAAAACATCGTTCAATGAGGTTTATATCAAAATTAATGACCACTCATTTCATTTTATGTTTGTGTTGTTAGATAAATCTTTTGTAGTTTCTAAAAGAATTCACATACTTAAGAGGTTGTCATGATAATATAAATAACTTTCCATATTTTCATCATTGTTGTTACGTGTGTCATTGTCCACGTTTTCCACAAAGCACTACATAATATCTTAAATGAAAATTCCTATTGAGGAAATTATTTTTTATAAGCATAAAAAAAGTAGATTCTACATACGTGTAGACAACAGCACTGACAAGGCGTTGGTTCTCGGTATCTTGAATAAAAAGTCTTTCGAGCCGTGAGTGAGAATCTATTGACTAGGTTTGTTCAAACTTGTTCGGCGGTGGCTAAATTCAATAATTGTTCCTGTAGAAAACTTAATTTATTCGCAATGTGTCCGATCGGGTTTTTAAATAACCATGTCTCATGAAGTATCCTAACTGATGATGTTTGGTCTGAAAGGTGGAGATAAACCCATGCATAGGCCATGTGTCATAACTGGTGGAAAAGGACAAATGGACCTTTACAGTAACAATAAATGATAAGTGGTATATTTGAAAATATACAGTTTTTAATACATTTTGGTAAACATTAAGATTTTGAAATTATGCACTTGCTCTTGTCAAAATTAATAATTCAATTCATGCTAATATTTGTGTTAATGCCATCTACATAACATGCGCATGAATGAACTTCAAGCGCTCGCATGTGCTGCCGCTATGTTTGTTTGCGGGAACTATGAACTGTTCGGACACTTGGTTGTCAAAATGGCTGGACCGGTATCATCTTTTCACATTAATTTAGACGAAAGTGTGATTGACGGTGCAAAATTAGTACACAACATTGTGGAAGAACACACTTGTGCTCAATTAAGGCGCTAGCTCAAGTATCCTGGCTGTAAAATGACTGGAAGCAAGAATAAAGAACTGGTTGTAGGTAGAATTCAACTATCAACTTATCAATTTATATAAAAGTGCATTAAAAGAAAACAAATGTGTTTAGTCTACAATATGCTTAATAACATTCTTCGTGCAGTAATTGATAATGCAGTAAAAATATTTTCTGTTTTTTTACGGAATTGTAGGGTCAAAAACGCAATTGAAAATGAGGTTTTTTGTCGATCCTTCTGTGAATAAAGCTGACTCCTTTTTTTCTAATTTTGTCAAATAGGTAAACTATACGATATGGCACTACCTATTTTCAGAAAATTGGTAACAGATTCATCATTATTTGGTTAAAAAACGTAATGTTTATGTCAAATCCAATATTGACATGCGAAAACTGTCCGAAGAAACATGGCAGAACTCGACGTTTTTGAAACAAATAATGATAAATCTGTTACCAATTTTCTGAAAATAGGTAGTGCCATATCGTATAGTTTACCTATTTGAAAAAATTGGAAAAAAGGAGCCAGCTTTATCGACAGAAGGATCGACAAGAAACCTCATTTTCAATTGCATTTTTGACCTTACATTTTCGTAAAAAAAAACAAAATATTTTTACTGCATTTTCAATTATTGCACGAAGAATGTTATTAAGCATATTGTAGACTAAACACATTTGTTTTCTTTTAATGCACTTGTATATAAATTGATAAGTTGATAGTTGAATTCTAACCTTGCAACCAGTTCTTTATTCTTGTTTCTAGTCATCTTACGGCCAGGATACTTGAGCTAGCGCCTTAATTGAGCACAAGTGTGTTCTTCCACAATGTTGTGTACTAATTTTGCACCATCAATCACACTTTCGTCTAAATTAATGTGAAAAAATGATACCGGTCCAGCCATTTTGACAACCAAGTGTCCGAACATTTCATAGTTCCCGCAAACAAACATAGCGGCAGTACATGCGCGCGCTTGTGATGAAAAGGCCTACTGAATATGCAATATAGATATTTTGCGTGTTGGTAATACAATTTTTGCCTGTCAGAAATGAAAAAGCACCGAATGTCAAACCTTAACCCCCATAATATATAGATCATTTTGGGATGACGTCACGATAAGTCGGCCATATTGCCTGAGGGACAACCAAACTTTTTATTCCATTGTAGTAATCTCAGTTTTAAACGTGAAATAAAAATAAAATGCCATCCTTTCGTATGATAAGGTGCGATTATCAGATAAGGTTTATTTTGAATGTAAAAAAAAGTTTAGGAGAAAGGTAAAGAACTCACTTTCTGGCAGAGTCTATTGGATACTTCATAAGCATAATATAACATGCTTATCACTGAAATCTAGCACTTAGTTATTTAAATGTAAACTTGCCTTGCCCATAACAATGAATACATTTGAATTTATCTTTCTTGCACAAATCCAGCCTCATAATATTTATATGGTTGTAAAGATTTGTATGCCTTTAACTGCTGGCCGTGTAGAAGCTGTGAGTCAACACTACGTAATTTACCATATCAATTACGGATACACAAGGTAAAATAGACAAATCTGCAGAAAGGTCTCCAGTCTCCACTTCGAGGGTGTATGGGTGAATATTGTCTATTATTTTGATTTTCTCATCTTAGCGACACTTTACGTCACCCATAAGGGTTGAATAATATTCACTACATGACATTATTACAAAAACACACACAGTTTCTCAAGAAAAACTCCGTTTGGTTGTCCCTCAAGCAAAATTGCCGACTTGTCAAAACCATGTGACCTAAAATGGTCTATTAAGCAATCCAAACCATGTGACTTTTAACATGGAGTGGCGGGCAAACATCCGTTAAACGTTTGTTAAAGAGTTTGTTTTTCGGTTGCCTTGGCTACATTTCCGCGAGTTAATTAAAATAAACCCCGTGTTTGCCTGCCACGCCATATTGCCAAAATAATTTGACAGGTTGTTGGATTGCCTAATTAGAGGTAGTTATAACCTAAAATAAAAAATCACTGTAAAGGTTCAATTCTGTCTCTAGAAGCTGTTGCCTGTTGGCCCGACAGAGGAACTTGAGGGACTCAACGTTTAATTATCTTAAAATTGAAAAAAGGAAACATATGGAATCTTTTTCAGGTGATGAGCACCAGATGGTTTTAAATATTATAATGGTTTTACTGGAGGATGACGATATGGTAGTTAGGAGTGCTATGAGTAATTTCGCCACCGCTCTGAAGGTTAGGATTACCTTAAATAAGAGGCCCAAACAAACAGTGTACGTATAGTACGTATATTTCTTATTTTTAAAGGATGGGTGCCCGCTTTTGATGATTTCTTGTTTTTCAAGAATTTTTAGGGCCAGAAAAGGGCCTTATGTGCACTCATCTTTCTTTATACCGTTTGAAAATATTTCGATTTGATTTTAAAAAATTGTTTTTCTCCAGTTCAGGACAGAGGTGGCCAGTTATACCAGAAAAGGCTAGGGAAGACTTGCTAACTTTGGGTTCCATATTATTGAAGAAAGACAAAGCGATATGTTGGATATTCTCGTGGGCCTGTCGTCATTTTCCTGATACCACAGCAAATGACGCCTCCGAGGTACCGGTATGACTTTACATTGTCTCATTCTAGAAGTAGAATATCATATCAAGGTCAACAATACCCAAGTAACAATTTTAGTTTTATAATACTCTATAAGATATTCTAAAATCTTATTTGTAAGACTACTTATAAATGTAAATGGTCTGGGAGGACTCTATAAAACTGATTTAAAACTCTTATAAGCATACAGTGGCCAACCTAGAGAAGGCCCACATGCCTCTTTTTGAGACTACTATTAAAGCTTTCAAGTTTTCAATTATCTAAATCTTTACTCGTAGAATATCTAAAGAGTATTATTAAACGACTATTACTGTTTTCGAGATTTTTAAACTTTGAAGTGTTGTAGTTTTAAAGCTAGCCATAGCAGAATGTGCCCATTGAAACTTTTTGGTGCGGAAGCTAAGTGGCTTTTTCGGACACTCATCGTTACAAGCATTTTCTATGCGCTGATTAATTCTATCGAACTTAAATAACGACAAAATAGACTTTTGGCATATGTCAGCCCGTCGAGTTGGCCATGGTTCAAGTTATAAAAATCAGTGAAATTATATTATCGTTACAAAGCCAATTTTTTTTGTGTGTACACATTTTATGTTTAGAATGAATAAAATAAGATCGCCATAAAGTGTGGGCCATCAGGGGCGCAACCAGAAAGGTCAAAGAGGTAAAAAAACGGAGTTATATAACATCATCGTTACAAACTTTTTTAAGGTTGAGCATGTTTATTTAAATGTTTTGAACACAGAAAAAAATTCCCAGAAAGAAACTCCCGTCAGTAAGGCTAGCCAGAAAGAAAATGTTTAGGATTTTTGAAGAAAATTGGATTTATTTTCACATATTTCATCGCAGAACTCTAAACTCATCGTTACAAGTTTTGGCTCCTTTTTAAAACGTAAATAAACAATAGAATAACCTCCCCGTAAAGTTCTTAATGTCAACAAAAGTACCATAGGCTCTTAAATATACAGAAATTTAACACTTTCGGCTAACTTGACTCCGTACCGTGCCTCAGATGTATTGTATCATTATTACCTTTTTGGCTGCGCTTCCTGACGGCCCACACTTTCTGGTGATCATATTTTATTCATTATAAACATAAAATGTGTACACACAAAAAAAATGAGCCTTGTAACGATGATATGATTTCACTGATTTTTAAACAGTGTTCGTGACGCTCCTGACAGGAGGTGCCCCGCCAGTAGTCGATTTTATGAATCGTTATCATCCATTAAACCATAAAAATATCTCAAAGTTCATAAAACGATGAGCTGCCGAAAAAGCCACCTAGCTCCCCCCCAGGGGGTGTAAAATTGTTTCTTTTTTTTTTTTCTTGTTAAGGACGTTTACCCCACGTTTTCGAGGGTGCTGATCAAGGACAATGGTAAGAGTGAACTGTAACAACGTCAGGGGGTGGAAAATTGATTTTTTTTTTATATTCTAATTTGTATATTGAGTGGGAGTGGTTTCAAACTCACCATTTGTCCATTTTACATCCTCATCAAAAATGAACCTATCCTCGCAAGGATTTGAAATTCATGTTCCTTAAATCACGATAAAGTATTTGAAATAATCCTAGTTAATTTAGTTTCATATACTGAAAATAAAGCACTTTTTGTTGTCTCCCAATACGATTTCAGGAAAAATAAATCTACAGTTAAGGCAGTAACTACTTTGATTGATGACGCAGTCAAGGGCCTTGATGAGGGTCTAAGCAGATTTGTAACAATGTGCGATCTTACTAAGGCCTTCGGCTGTATCGTAATCGAAGTGTTGCTGCTGAAACTAGAGTACTATAGTGTCAGAGGCAATATTCTGCAATTGCTTTCCTCATACCTGTCTAACCGGAAACGATATTTGGGTATCTACTGTTGTACTGAAAAGGACTAATAAAGATTATTATTATAATATGTAGTCTGTAACAACAAGGAATTGCATATGTTGTCGGTCAGTAATGGTGTTCCCCAGGGCTCAGTGCTGGGTCCCATTCTATTCCTTTATTACATAAATGATTTGCACTAAATGGGTATAACAAGTGCATCTTATTTGCAGATGACACGACACTGTTAAATAGAGGTAAATCAGAGATAGTTTAGATAGAGCGAAAACATGATTTACTGCGAACAAACTAAAACTTAATGAGGCAAAAACCCAACATTTACAAATTTGTTCAGATAGATGGGTAAATAAATCGGAGCCAGTTAAACTTTTAGGCATTGTCTTGGATACATTTTTGAATTGTATACCGCACATTGACTATCTTTGCTCAAAGCTGGCCTCACAGGTGTTTGTAATAAGACAGTTGAAATATTGTCTAATCAGCGAGGTCTTAAAAATGTATACTATGTGAAAGCCGACAAAGTATTTGTCTACCAGAAGGCGGCTGTATGCATATTCTATGGAGCACCATGTGATGCTCCATGTAGACCAATATTTAAAGAGCTGGGAATACTTCCGCTGCCTTACATTTATATTTTTGAAACTTTCAAACAAATACGGACAAATTTAAATAAATTTACAATACATGCTAACTTTCATACATATAATACGAGAACAGCGGAGAATTTAGTGCAGCCGTATTCTCGTATGCGCACAACGAAGGTCAGCAAAATGGACATAAACATTTATAACAAATTTGTTAATCACATTAGTGTAGCAAGAAACTTGAACTATAATCAATTTGTCAATCGGGCTAAGAGCTTTTTGAAGCAACAATGTTTTTACACTGTACAAGAGTACATGGACTATTCTCAGCAATGAAAATAGAATTGTAATTTATATCTGTGACATCAAGTGTATATATGTAAATATGTTGTCAATAAATAAAGGTAAATGGTATTATTATAACATTGTTTTCTGACAGTTTAAGGGTGAAGGAAGGGGCGAAACAGCGTAAAACCATTTTTTTCTTGATCTGCATCCTCGAAAACGGGGATAAACGTCTTTAACAAGAAAAAAAAAGAAATAATTTTACAACCCCTGACAGGGTAGACTCCACCTCTAAGGGCGGTTGCGGTCTACTACCTGACATCACCTTTCACCATCTGTTACACCCTCATGAAAAAACAAAGAATCCCTGCAAAAATAGTCGATGCCAAGCTGTCATATAAGAAATAAGCAAAAAGGGGTGGTTTTTGGCTGGTAAAGGGCATGACTAGAAACTTTTTTTCACCCTGTTATTCGTGTTCAGCACCCTCGAAAATGGAGGAGGGATAGGTTTCATAACTTTAGCACGATTTTACTTTTTTTCGTTAAAACCCTGACTCCTTACTTCCACTATAAAGCACTTCTCAACATTTAAGCAACATCTATCAATTTAAAATTTCAGTAAATAAATAACATAAAATTTGGATAATTGAACATGTACACAAAATGCGCTGTGATTGAGGGTGACCTTATGGACTGCATTAAAATAACTGGCCTTAAATTTATAATTTTTAAGTTTTTTCTCATTTTTAACGCTTGGATCTGCACTTGTCACTTCTATTTTAATAAAATTTTTAATTTAATAAAACTGAAAATTATGGTTAAATTATTATTTTTATTTTATATTTATAATAAAAAAAGATTAGGTTAAATAAAGGAATTTGGCGAATATTTTTTTCACCTGTTTATTAAAAACATGTCCTCACAAGTTATGACTCAATCACAGAGTACAGTGACTACACAGAGGCGAAAGCTTTGGCGGCACCCTCTAGTTTTGATGGCTCGATTTCTGTGACCTTGTATACCAATGGGGTATTTTCCTATTTTTTTTTTTTTATTGAATAATATCATAGAATATGTAAAAACAAGCCTTCCAATACACATTTCCGCGAAAATAATTATCAATTTTTTGAGAAAACAGAAGTTATAATAAGTGGAGCAACAGGTGTTTTAAATTGGTGACATCGTTAAACTTGCCGATGACGTAATTGAACTGTATGGATTAGTTGATATATATCACCAAAACTGAATTTTAAAAAAATGGAAACCACCCCATTGCATCTACGCTGAGAGAAATGTGTTGTTAATTTATTTCTATTTTTTCTTTATTTCTATGGATACACTGAGGAAATAGTGTATTTCGAGTTGGATTGAAAAATATTACCATTTGAATTGTTTATAATCGGCGCCTATTTTCAGTTGAGTTGGGCACTAGGTTGATAGAATGGTTTTATACAAAACAGTGTAGTGTTGCCAAGTTGAAATTCCTTCTCTAGTTCTACTAAAAAATAATTTAAGAAAACTGGAGAATAAAGCTTGTTTATTAAATCAATTTTAATATATTTATCCACGAAATTTAATTTTGTGATGTAAAAAATAATAATAGGTGTGAATTATTACATATTTTAAATATTTTTTAATACCGATTAGATTTTAAAAACATATTTAGCAATATATGGCAACAATGTCAACGCTAGTCAAATGACAGATGTGTTCTAATGGATCGTGTTGATTTAAAGCATTTCAATTTATTTTACCGAGGTATTTACTGTTATTTAAAAATAATAGATAATGTTGTCGAAAAGATGTTTTATAAAAAGTTGTGGAGACACAAGTATAAGTGCGTCGGAAAAAAAAAATTGTAACTGTTCCAAGAAATATGGATATTCGAAGAACTTGGTGGCAAGCTTCAAATAATTCTGATCCCATCCCTTCAGGTTCGTTTATATTTTATTGTGAAGATCATTTTGAAGTAAGTTTAAACCAGTTCTACAGATTTTTGTTCTAACAACATATATTTTAGTTAAAAAATGACGCTGAAAAACGGCACTATTATAAAACAATGGGCCAGAGAATATTCTTAAGACCTGGGTTGTACCACATAAAAATTTATCCTTTGTACATAAACCAACGGTATCTGAATCACAGTTAAGTCCAACATCAAAGAAAAGGAAAGAAGTCGGTCCGTTCGCAGGAAATTTTATTCTGAAAGTGAACCAAGTATGAGTGGACATGTTGATAGTGAAAAACTGTGTAAGACCTCGGGCAAGTTTACTGCAATTTCAAGCTAAAAAAATAACGCTACATAAACAAACAACAAGTAAATCTAAACTATGTTTCTTTCACTTATATTATGACGAGAATTGACAACTAACAGCAAGCAAGCAAAGTTGAAAGTTGGAAGAGATCCGTTTTTATATAATGTTACGACATAATACTCGCCGCGAATTTTGTTTGCCTTTTCAAGACAACTTCTAAATAATAACAAATATAAATAACTTTAAATTCCTTCTAAATACATGTATATAATATTAATTGATTTTCAAGATATTGAGCAAAATAGAAGTGTTATAGGCAAAATAATGTAAAGAAAATACACAATTTGGCATTCAAATAAGCGAAAGTTGTCTGTTATTGGTTAAATTATTTCCCGCCAAATAAAATCGTTTGAAATCTGTGCCTAGACGTGCGTATTCTTATTTCTTATTTTTATTTAAGAAATTATTGTTTTGGTTTAAATTGATTATGCAGTGATTGCTAAAATAATAACATTATCGATATATATCACCAAAACTGAATTTAAAAAAAATCGAAACTACCCCATTGCATCTACGCTGAGAGAAATGTGTTGTTAATTTATTTCTATTTTTTCTTTATTTCTATGGATACACTGAGAAAACAGTGTATTTCGAGTTGGATTGAAAAATATTACCATTTGAATTGTTTATAATCGGCACCTATTTTCAGTTGAGTTGGGCACTAGGTTTTATTTGTGAAAATTTTAATTCTTGGCTAATGATTTCAACCTCCCAAAATAAGTGGAAATAAAATTCACAAATCCAAACTTAACACGATAAACGTCAACAGTGTCAACGTAAAAGTGAGATTGATTGATATCCCATTTAAAAAATAGCTATGGCGATGCTTATACAAATTTTGTTTTGGCGGGAAGGCTTGCTTTCGCCTCTGTGACTCAATATTGTTGATTAACAAAAATATTGCATCTATGCTGAGAGAAATGTGTTGTTAATTTATTTCTATTTTTTTCTTTATTTCTATGGATACACTGAGAAAACAGTGTATTTCGAGTCGGATTGAAAAATATTACCACTTGAATTGTTTATAATTGGCGCCTATTTTCAGTTGAGTTGGGCACTAGGTTTTATTTGTGAAAATTTTAATTCTTGGCTAATGATTTCAACCTCCCAAAATAAGTGGAAATAAAATTCACAAATCCAAACTTAACACGATAAACGTCAACAGTGTCAACGCAAAAGTGAGATTGATTGATATACCATTTAAAAAATAGCTATGGCGATGCTTATACAAATTTTGTTTTGGCGGGAAGGCTTGCTTTCGCCTCTGTGACTCAATATTGTTGATTAACAAAAATATTGCATCTATGCTGAGAGAAATGTGTTGTTAATTTATTTCTATTTTTTCTTTATTTCTATGGATACATTGAGAAAACAGTGTATTTCGAGTTGGACTGAAAAATATTACCATTTGAATTGTTTATAATCGGCGCCTATTTTCAGTTGAGTTGGGCACTAGGTTTTATTTGTGAAAATTTTAATTCTCAGCTAATGATTTTAACCTCCCAAAATAAGTGGAAATAAAATTCACAAATCCAAACTTAACATGATAAACGTCAATATACCATTTAAAAAATAGCTATGGTGATGCTTATACAAATTTGGTTTTGGCGGGAAGGCTTGCTTTCGCCTCTGTGACTCAATATTGTTGATTAACAAAAATGTTCTGCTAATTATAGGTTGGATTTCTAACCTACAAAAAGCGCCTTATTTTATTAGGACAAAGTATTTAAAACTTCATGAAGATTACATTGAACAAAATTTTAGTTGAAAGTACGGGAATCAAGCAACAGCAACATAGTACTCTGAAATTTAAAAAAATATGAACTTTTCTAGGTTAGCTGTTTATCATCAATGCAACCGATGATGTCATAAGCATCCGTTGATGTGACGTAGTGTTTTGGGCGGTAATATTTTAATTCAAATTTAAAAATGGATATTACTCGACTGCTTGTGGAAATTCAAGTGTTTTTAATTACAATTATAATTCAATATTACCTTCACAGTGTACGAGATTTTAAAATTTCTAACTATTTTCAGATTTTTGAACGTGGAGAGTTGAATCAGTTTGCCGAAAACGTGCCATACATGAGCAAGTGCACCGAACTCCTCATCAAACTCTTGTGGCCTCTAGAGGACGGTTTAAGCTTCGAAGACAAGTCGATATTCATAGAGGAGCACACTTTAATAGTAACGACGATATTATTAGATTCTCTGCTGAAAAATCCATCACCGATGATGTTATATAAAACTAAAGTGTCTGTGATATGTGCTTTAAAATCAACGGTTAAGTTTTTAGAACGTATTCAAATAAATAATAACTTTGTAACTGAATTCGAAACTTATCTAAACGAGACGATTTTAGGGTATCTTAATAAGCACGTTGAACATAACGATTTGTGTAGTGTCAAAAAACTCATCAAAAACATTTATGAACCTGTTTTAAATTTTAATGGTAAAAATTTTAAATTATAATTTTATTTTATAAGAAAATGACCAAAATCTTGATTAAGTATTACACCCTTTTTTTGGAATCCTCTACTTTTGTGTGATTATTCTGTTTATTGAAAGTATTGGACAAACGTTTTATATTTTGAAAGCAACGTTTATATCATTTTACTTCTGTATTCACCATATTACCTATTAAATACATTTTTATTCTACTGTAGATATTGGATTTTTTCCCCAGCGAACAATAACCATAATGAGATCACACATTTTTACTTCCCCTATACATTTTTTTCTTTATCAAGACAAAGCAAGGTAAGTGCCACAGCAGAAGGGAAATGTTATTGACCTTGAACCTTCCTGCATTGAAACCTCTGTTAGGTTGTCTGCCCTTACACGTCCATTGAAGCAAATGTCACAGGGCAGTTTTGCCAGAGTTCGCTTTTAAAACTCGGCATAGTTTTAAAAGCGGACTTCAAAGGAGGATGTTATAAAATGCCAAATTTTTGCATAAGCTGGGCAACGGAAAATGAACACGGTTTTTTATAGCATTTTTCCCATAGAATGCGATGATGTATTCAGTTTTACGGAAAAATGGCGGGAAAATGTGGAACTTAAGAAAATGCTGTCTGAGCTATTGACAAGTTAAACTTTTAAGATATATAATATTTAATTCTAGATTATGGTAGTGTCTTTATCATTTTACTCATAGAATATGATAAAAATTGAATATTACAGTAAAGCGAAGTAGAGAATCATATTCTATGAGTTAAGTTTTTATTTTAACACTCTTGCTCATTTGATGAACATTTTCACTAGTAATCTCCCTGGTGCTTGAAAAATGTCCGGTACCTATTTAATTACCCAGCTATCAATTTAGGTGTCGACGACTTCAGCTGAAGGAAATTCGACCAAAACAGGTCAAAATTAGGTAATTTTAAAGTTTAATTGGTTAAGTCGCTGTGTTCCCTATCAGGTAAAGGTAAATTATTAGTGAAATTAATGACTTAATAGGTTATGGCAAATATTTTAGTAACTATTTTCACCTAATAGGGGGGCGGAGTAGGTGTTTGAAACAATTTGGTAATGTATGTAAGGGAATATTTGTGATTTAATAAGTAATATTTTTGTTAAATAACTTATTAAGTAATTTTGTTGACGTTATCAATACCCTGATAGGAGATATTAGTGAAGTGTCTTGAAATGACTAAATAGGTGATGGTATGTCTTGAAGAGAGCTTCTTAGATACCTAATAAGGGCCCTAAAAATACTTATATTTCCACCAAAAAGTCGAAATGACTTCATTATTCAACCAATAAGTTATTTGCACCTATTGGTCAAAATTATTAATTACTTATTTTGTTGAGTTTTACCAACATAAGTGACGCGCAGAAAATTGCGTATAGTATTAAGAACATGCCTTCATTATTCATGTTTCTGTGATCCAGTGTGATTGTATTGCCATTTCGTTCATTCCACTTTCTTCGTAATAACTTTAAAACACTATGAGTAAAAGAAAAGTGACATACACAACCGATTTTTATCGCCAAGTTAAGAAAATAAGAAGTAAAAATGAAATACAGTGGAAAACTGTGCGCTGTAATAATTATTCTGTTCTCTTGTACACAAGCCGTGAAAGTTATCCGTGAAACCGTGATAGGACAAACTGCAGAAAATCTACATGCTTCATCATCTCGTTCAGATATTGAAGATCTATCTACATCTACGTTTTTGTGCCGCTGCGCCGACACAACTGATGTATTCGCCTACTATACCCATTATTTTATGCTCTAAAAAAGACATCCATTTTGCAAATCAGAGTTCAGATAAATAAGCAAACTGGTTAAAATTAGAAAAAAATAACTCTGAACAGGTAATAATTTTGGTTTCAAGTTGATTCATTGTTTAATTTTTTGGCATCTCCGGCGGCCCTTGTATTATTGGCGATCGCCCCGCTCGCCTTGCCTTAGAACCGGAACTGCGGTTTGTATTTTCCGAAATATCCTATTTGTATGAACACTATACAAAATCAGAATGTCCTTCGTTTGGCATTGCGCTATTAACCGACCGCCCAATAAAGATGTCTATCAGTACTCTAGCAGAGGTAAAGAGTGGACACGACCATCAAGAGAGGCTTTTACACGATTGCATGCTTCGCTCTCGCTTGCCGTGCTCTTGCTTGCTCTTATTGCCATCCCAATACCTACACTTTCCGATACTGTATACATTATGTTTATAAAATAAATATAACTTTATAAGTACATAGAAACCTATTTTCCACGTAAAAATAAGTACACTAAGGGAATAGTCTGAGCACAAATAAACACTAACAATCGAATAAAGTAACCTGTTGGTTCATGTAAAATCTAATAGGTGAAATTGTAGAAGAACGCACTACCGGGCGTCAAAATGACGCGACACCAATTTATTTCTCAGGGGGCGCCAGTCGCGTATTACCCCGTTCTTCTACCTCCCAGGCGGGTTCGAGATAAGATGACTTCGGTAGCCGAAAAGCGGGACCAAGGCTGCACTACCACAGATCGGAAACTACGCTCTCTCTGGACCCGAATTCCCTCGTTAGGGGTTTAGGCACCTCTTAATTTCCTGAATTTTTGCATAAAAAAATCCCAACCGAAGAATTTCTCTGCGGAGGGATTAGTTTTGGTACGCGAAAATCGCGTTTTGGTCCATTAATAACGGAATATATTTCTCAAAAAAAACGCATAAAAAAATCCCTATCGAACCTCCGTAAAACAACCAGAAGGTCGAACGTTAATGCGAATTAACTCGACACATCCGGTTTTCTATACGAAAGTTCCAGGGATTATAGACCGTCAACAGGCCTCAAGATCAATTAAGAAATATTAGTTCAAAGAATCCGTTTATTTAACAGAATTGGTTATACAAAATTCTCAAGAAAGAATCGTGCCTTCCCCAATCAAGGTAGTGACTTTCAGACCATACAAGCGAGAGCGCTCGCGCTAACGATCGATTAGGTAGAAAAGATTCATACGTACCTTCTCAGAATCAAAATGCGAGCTTTTAGAATCATTTCAGACTCTGGGTAAATGAATAATTAAGGCTGACTGAAATTAACTTAAAAAAGTTTTACTAAATGAATTTAGTTTCGCTAGAGACTACCTAGCTTTAAAGTTCTTGTATCGTGGAGATTCACGTACTCAAACACATTCAGAGGACTTATTACTGCATAAGTTGAGTGGCGTTCGATCAGTCCACGACTTACTAACCCTTATCACAGTCGATTAATAATATCGATTTGGCAGCGTCTCACCTTCGAGCGACTATTAGGCAAAATTGAATTTTTGGATTTTTATGCACAAGGCGTTTTCCTCTATAACTTTGTCATTTGAAAAGCCCCGTTATTGGCTTTTCTACCATCACTTTGTCTGGACCACTCAACGCGCTCGACCAAATTGCGAGCCGCTGGGTCAATCCAAACTCTTTCTATGCGAGAAACCGGCCTTGTACATGTGCATTGATTTTTATCAATTTTTGCTTATCGGCACTACGCCGGCTTTGACAAAATCTTCTATTTTGCCTTTTGGATGCAGTGCATCGTTAAAATTTTATGCTCATACTTTAGAATTGGGCTTTCAATGATCGTACCTCAAAGGTCAATGTCTTTGGTTGAGGAATAAAAAATAAAAAATAATTTAAAGTATATTTTCGTGGTACTTTTTAAACTGACTTTGTGGTACTTTTGAAAAATCCATTTAAAGACCAATTTTAGCGTACTTTTGAAAAATCGATTTTCGAGCCAAATTTCAAGGTACTTTTGAAAAACTAATCTGCGGGTGAAATTTTGGCGTACTTTTGAAAAATCGATTTTCAAGCCAAATTTCAAGGTACTTTTGAAAAGTTAATCCGCGGGTGAAATTTTGGCGTACTTTTGAAAAATTGATTTTCAAGCCAAATTTCAAGGTACTTTTGAAAAGTTAATCTGCGGGTGAAATTTTGGCGTACTTTTGAAAAATTGATTTTCAAGCCAAATTTCAACGCAGTTTTGAAAAATTAGTCTGCAAGTGAAACTTTGGCGTACTTTCGATAAATCGATTCTTGGGCCAAATTTTGACGCCCTTCCAAAAATATTATTTTTCAAAGTCCAATTTATGGTACCTTTGAAAAAGTATATTATTCATAAATCTTTGTCATTATATACTTCTACTCTGATATTCTGAACCAAAAACATTTTTTCTAAGTGAAAATTCGGTGTTTCTTCGAATTTTCACCTGGTCATTTCCAACGCCTTATAGAACCCAAAACGGCCCTTGTGGACTGATCTGCGCCTCTGCAGACTCCCAAAAATGTCTTTAAATGAAATTTTTGCCTAAGTCGAATTTTGATTGTCTTCAACTTAGGACGATTTTGGAGAGTTCTACAACACTCCCCTCCTTTGGTTGAATCTTTTCTACTCATCGATTGCCTTTAATTTCCATATTCACTTGTATGTCTGTATGCCTTCATTTGACGGTCTGACCTATGGTACAGATGTTTTAAAAATAACGGCCTTAATTGGGGCAGACGGCTGATTCGCCTATCTAACTTAAAAATAATTACATTTTTTAAACAATACGACAAGTTGATACAACATTTTTATCAACTTAATTACACCCGCGTCGAGGTGCGAAGCGTAGCACAATTTTGATTAGCGTCCACTCTCACTAATTCGTTGCACTCGCTTTTTTGCCCTGGTCTCGCTCTTGCTTAACTTCGGCCCTTTCTAGAAGAGTCTGTCTATATCTCCATGCCGCAGCTTGGACGGTCCTCGCCTTTGAGTTCCAGACTTCACCATGCCGCGCCCTTGCGACAGGCTGGGTCATCTTCCCATTTCTGCACATGGAAAATGCAGTTCAGCAACTAGATTGACTTTTTAGCAAGTCGTCGACTGGGACGCGTCGACTAACAAAGACAATGTGTTGTTTTTAATGAAATATTTTTCTAACATGAATTTTGTTAACTTATAATGGTTAGAAATTGGTTCTTCGTAAGGTAGATTGAATCGGCTTACGATACTCGTGCGGTCATCACTACTTGTGAAAAAAGTATAAAAAAAAAAATCGAAGCGTCTTCTTGAGCGAAGAACGGCTTCTGAAACTCGTCTCGTAGTTTCTACTTCGTAAGGTAGATTAAATCGGCTTACGATACTCGTGCGGTCATCACGACTTGTGAAAAAAGTATAAAAATAAAAAAAAAAAATCGAAGCGTCTTCTTGAGCGAAGAACGGCTTCTGAAACTCGTAGTTTCCATTTCGTAAGGTAGATTAAATCGGCTTACGATACTCGTGCGGTCATCACGACTTGTGAAAAAAGTATAAAAAAAAAAAAAAAAAAAAATTGAAGCGTCTTCTTGAGCGAAGAACGGCTTCTGAAACTCGTAGTTTCCATTTGGGGTATACGTTAATTTTGTTGACTTAAAATGATTAAAATTGAAGTTGTCTTCTTGCATAAGAAAAACAGCTTCCGAAACTCGTACTGATTCGTACTTATGCCTACGTCCATTACTCGAACTTGGCGGCTCTCGCTCTTGAGAAGCTAGGCTTACCGGATCGCGCTCTTGCGTCGGGTTCGCCGTCTTTCCATGTCTGCTCATGGAGTAGACTTTAAATTTTCGATTTGACCGCATATAGGTCAAAACCGCCACTTAGAATTTTGAGAAAAAATATAAAAAAAAGCGAAAACGGCTATTAGCCGTGGTCGACCTCAGAAATATCTAGAGGTGACTCTTCTATATCTGGCTCATCTCGAGCATCTTCGGGATCTCGACTTATTACATCCGGCTCATCTTGAGCACTTGCGGGAACATTGATTTGAACTAGTGTGGTATCGCTACGTCGCTCTGACCTGGGCGCGATCTCATTGTCTGATGAGGAAGCGTCGTCACTAAGATGAATTTCATCCGGACTATCTTCTGATTCTTCAGACAATTCCAATTCAACATCGGGGTCTCCCTTAGGTGCCGGCCTGATGGCATCGACATGTAATCTCGTCGAAGTTACCCCCTTGTGAATGAGGTAAACTTCATTGGACAATCTCTTTAAAACCTTGTGTGGCCCACTCCACGACGGTGTGAAGGTATGATCCTTCCTGATCCTTTTAGTCATTACCATATCTCCCACTTTATATACGACCGGCGTTACCGCCACTTTGGGCGCGTAACGCCATTGGTAATTTGTTTGATTTTTACGAATTTCCTTGACTCTTTCAAGGCGGGGAACGTCCGCTTGATTACGACGTTCTTGTCTATAAGCGAACATATTCCAATCACCAATCTGCGGTAATTCATAGCCGAGCACTACGAAACTGGGCGTATGCCCCGTAGCGGCGTTTTTTCTTGTTCTCAAGATATATGCCATCTGACTAACATGTCGATCCCACTCGTCGTTGGGTGAACCATATAATAAGGTTTTTAAGATCTTCTTAGCTTCTTGCACCCTCCTTTCTATTGGATTAGCCTGTTGGTGGTAAGCTGCTGTGAAGAATCTTTCAATATTGTTACGTGTACAGAACGTATCGTAAAAGCCGGAATTGAAGTGGCCTCCCTGGTCGGAAATGATGACCCTCGGAACGCCATATCTCGCCACTAGTTCCTCTTCGATAAATTGTGCTATTGTTTTTCCACTGACTTGGGTGAACGCCTTGGCTTCGACCCACTTACTAAATACATCCTCTACCATTAATATATATCGGTTATCTGCATCTTTGGTTCGCTGAAGCGGTCCGATTACATCGACGCTTAGAACTTCGAACGGATGCGATGGAGCATGGCTTCTGAGAGGAGCCTTCGGTTGTGACTGTCTGCTTTTTACGGAATTACAAATAATGCACTCATTTAAATATTTGTTAACTAGTCTCGACAAATTATTAAAATAATAGCGGCCCGAGATGATTCTAACAGTTTCATCGCGGCCGGGGTGACCTACTTCCGGTCGGTCGTGAAAATGAGATATTACTCTCATGACCATACGTTTTGGTACGTATAATTTTTCTATAACATTTTCGCCTCTCGTCCAAAGTGTGCCGCCTATCACTTGTCTTGTATTGACGAATTTCACCTCTGCCTCGGTTTTATCTGCTTGTCGCACTAGAGTATTCCATCGTTCGATTTGGTCTTGGATATCTCTGGAGTGCGTTTGCGCTTCTCTGACCTGATCGTTTAATTCCAATGTGGTAATCACTGATATTCGTTCCTTGTACGAGAATTTTGGTGGGTACATTCTCTCCTCTTCGTCGTCTGCTTCGACGTTTGGGCCTTGAGGATTTCTGCTCAAATAGTCTGCCAATATATTTTCCTTGCCGGGACAATGTTCTATTGTGAAGCTGTATTCCTGAAGTAATAATGACCAACGTGTAAATTTCGTTTTCTCGTCCTTATGCTTATTTAACCATAGTAAAGCTCGATTGTCGGTTTTGACTATAAATGGACGGTCTGCCAAATATATTTTGTATTTCCTTATATAATTAACGACGCTCAAACATTCCAATTCATTGATATGGTATTTTCTCTCCGTCGGAGATAACGTATTACTAGCATAAGAGACGATGTGCTTCTGGTCATTATCCCCCAATTGATATAATACTGCAGATAATCCTATTAAGGATGCGTCCGTCTGCAGTATGAACATTTTATTGAAATCTGGCCGGTGCAGTCCTAGAGGTTTATTCAATACTTCTTTTAGTAAAATAAAAGCTTCTTGGGCTTCCGGATTCCACTTGAAGCGCCAGTCTTTCGAGAGTAGTCGGGTCAAGGGCTTTGTAATTATTGCAACATTAGGGATATATTCACGTACCCAATTACATAAACCAAGGAAACTCTGAAGCTGGCGCCTCGTCGTAGGGGCCGGATAATTTTGTATCTGTAATATGTGTTTTTCTAATGGTTGAGTGGTGTTGGCATTTATTTGATGCCCGAGATAGGTTATGCTTGACGTGGCTACTACACATTTTTCCGGTGACACCTTTAAATTATGCAAACGCAGGCGTTCAAAGACGGCTCTCAGATGGTTTACATGCTGTTCTATATTTTCACTGTAGATGATAATATCATCGAGATATACTTTGCAGAAATGATGCAAGTAGCCGGTCAATACGTCTCTTGCCATAAATTTTTGGAATGTACATGGAGCGGTCTTCAATCCGAAAGGCATCACGTTAAATCGGTAAGATGCTCCATCTAATGTTGTAAACGTAGAATAGTTTTTTGACGACTCCTCAAGAGGGATTTGCCAATATCCGCTCTTGAGGTCCAACACCGTAAATATGTTGGCGTTTCCTAGATCCTTTATACTCTCGTATATCTTTGGTAAGACGGATGCTTCGTCTTCCGTTACTTCATTTAAGTGACGATAATCAATGCAGAAGCGAGGCTTCTTGCCGGGCCTTTCAATTATAATGGGAGGCGAACTGTACTGAGCGGTACTCGGTTCTATGACCCCGGCTTTCAGCATCTCTTCAATTTGATCGTACATAACTTTTTTCTTAGAAGGAGACATGGGGTAGGGTTTGATATTGAACGGGCGGTCATCTTTAATTTTTATTTTATGTTTTGTTGTCACCGTGGTAGCTTGGGTAGGCACCGCGGTGAACAATTCAGCAAATTCCTCGAATAGAGGTTTTAAATTATCGTTTTCGATGATCAGTTCTTCGGGAAGCCGGCATTGCTTCCTTGCCTGATGTGCCGCTTGATTCCAGAAGACGGTTATTCGCTCTTCGGTGCCGACGTAGACACATTTACGTTGATAATCGAATACGACATTGTGAGCATATAAAAAGGGGGCTCCCAGAATGAGCTCTTCGTTTAAATTTTGAATGACCTGAAACGTGGTCTGAAAGGGTACATCTAGTACATTAACGTTTATGGTCGTAGTCCCGAGGGATTCTACTAAACCATCGCCACAAGCCATAACAAAAGTTTGGGGAGCTGTAAGTTGATCAATGTCGTTCAAAAATTTCGGTTGGATAATATTCCTTGTCGAACCTGTATCCAATAAAGCGTTAACCGCTCGATTATTAATTATAATCTTAATGCGAGGCAGAGGGAAAGCGTCGTTGGTTTGATTGATAGATTCTAATGGAGTGAATCGGTGGGGAGATAGGTTGACTTCTTGATCCTTAAACAGGTAATTAAGGTCAGGAAGGTCATCGAAGTTTTTTAATTTAAACTTCTTGCTTCGGAGCTTCCCCGAGGGTCGCTTCGAGCCTGCTGGGGCCTGGTAGGCGGGGCTGGTACAGTTCGGCCTGGGCCATCGCCTCTGACCCCCGCTTGGTTTCCCGTATTCATATTACGATAGGGATTGTTTGGGCATTCCGCATGAAAATGCCACTGCTCCGTTGGGCAATATCTGCAAGGGCGATACGGGACTCGGGAGTTCCTTACGTCTCCAGTACCCCTTCTCGGTATATCCCCTCTAGGCAGCGAGGAAATATTATTTGCAAAATGCACCCTTGGTGCTGGCGGATTATCTCTTCTTTGAGATCCATTGAATGGTGTCCTAGATGCACCAAAGGAACTGGAGGACGGCTTCGCTAATGCGGAGGGTTCCGTTCTCCAGTTACTGCTCGATTGCTGATTCCCTTGAGCTGAAGCGGTAGAGGTGGACGCTTCTCGGTCTTTGCTTTTCTTTGCATTTTGCAGAATCTCGAATTCTTTATTCTCATCCATGATTTTGGCCATTTGTTCGGTCATCGTCACTAGTGTATTTGTATCTAGTATGACGGCACTCTTTAGGAGCATTTTCATATCAGGTCTCAACTGATTGAAGATGGTAGCCGCCTTCATCGCCTCCGGCTTAAACGGATCGATCCTCTTGAAGAGGCATACCTTCCTTGAAATAAATACTGACGTATTTTCCTCGGCATCTTGTTTCTTGCCATATAAATTAGCTACTGCTTCGGTGAGTACTTCACCTGAATCATAACGGCTTCTGAACCGCTCGAGGAATAGAGGATACGTGGTAATTAGGGTTCGATATTGTTCGAACCATTTCTTAGCATCATCTTTGAGCTGTTCTGATATTTTATATAGTCGGTCGTTATCCTGCGTAATTCGTACTCGGACGAAAAATTCCTCCATTTGATAAATGAAGGTTTCAGGGTCTTCGTGTTCGAAGCCATGAAATTCCGCATTTGGATGCTTCGACCGATACTTATGCTCGTGCGTGGCTTCGCTTAGAGCTTTGGCAAGACCTGCTGCCATTTGGGCGAACACTTGTTCTGAGGAGGGCTGTATGACTCCTTCAGTGGTACTCGGGCCAACCCCCGAACTACCCAGTACATCCTCCGCGCACGGCCTCTCTAACCCTCTAGAGACGTTGTCCATCACAGATGTCGGCTCGTCGTAAAACTGGAAAGGCGTTGATTCATCCATATCCTTTCCAGAAAGCCCTGCTGACTAACAACGCCCCACGTTGGGCGCCATGTAGAAGAACGCACTACCGGGCGTCAAAATGACGCGACACCAATTTATTTCTCAGGGGGCGCCAGTCGCGTATTACCCCGTTCTTCTACCTCCCAGGCGGGTTCGAGATAAGATGACTTCGGTAGCCGAAAAGCGGGACCAAGGCTGCACTACCACAGATCGGAAACTACGCTCTCTCTGGACCCGAATTCCCTCGTTAGGGGTTTAGGCACCTCTTAATTTCCTGAATTTTTGCATAAAAAAATCCCAACCGAAGAATTTCTCTGCGGAGGGATTAGTTTTGGTACGCGAAAATCGCGTTTTGGTCCATTAATAACGGAATATATTTCTCAAAAAAAACGCATAAAAAAATCCCTATCGAACCTCCGTAAAACAACCAGAAGGTCGAACGTTAATGCGAATTAACTCGACACATCCGGTTTTCTATACGAAAGTTCCAGGGATTATAGACCGTCAACAGGCCTCAAGATCAATTAAGAAATATTAGTTCAAAGAATCCGTTTATTTAACAGAATTGGTTATACAAAATTCTCAAGAAAGAATCGTGCCTTCCCCAATCAAGGTAGTGACTTTCAGACCATACAAGCGAGAGCGCTCGCGCTAACGATCGATTAGGTAGAAAAGATTCATACGTACCTTCTCAGAATCAAAATGCGAGCTTTTAGAATCATTTCAGACTCTGGGTAAATGAATAATTAAGGCTGACTGAAATTAACTTAAAAAAGTTTTACTAAATGAATTTAGTTTCGCTAGAGACTACCTAGCTTTAAAGTTCTTGTATCGTGGAGATTCACGTACTCAAACACATTCAGAGGACTTATTACTGCATAAGTTGAGTGGCGTTCGATCAGTCCACGACTTACTAACCCTTATCACAGTCGATTAATAATATCGATTTGGCAGCGTCTCACCTTCGAGCGACTATTAGGCAAAATTGAATTTTTGGATTTTTATGCACAAGGCGTTTTCCTCTATAACTTTGTCATTTGAAAAGCCCCGTTATTGGCTTTTCTACCATCACTTTGTCTGGACCACTCAACGCGCTCGACCAAATTGCGAGCCGCTGGGTCAATCCAAACTCTTTCTATGCGAGAAACCGGCCTTGTACATGTGCATTGATTTTTATCAATTTTTGCTTATCGGCACTACGCCGGCTTTGACAAAATCTTCTATTTTGCCTTTTGGATGCAGTGCATCGTTAAAATTTTATGCTCATACTTTAGAATTGGGCTTTCAATGATCGTACCTCAAAGGTCAATGTCTTTGGTTGAGGAATAAAAAATAAAAAATAATTTAAAGTATATTTTCGTGGTACTTTTTAAACTGACTTTGTGGTACTTTTGAAAAATCCATTTAAAGACCAATTTTAGCGTACTTTTGAAAAATCGATTTTCGAGCCAAATTTCAAGGTACTTTTGAAAAACTAATCTGCGGGTGAAATTTTGGCGTACTTTTGAAAAATCGATTTTCAAGCCAAATTTCAAGGTACTTTTGAAAAGTTAATCCGCGGGTGAAATTTTGGCGTACTTTTGAAAAATTGATTTTCAAGCCAAATTTCAAGGTACTTTTGAAAAGTTAATCTGCGGGTGAAATTTTGGCGTACTTTTGAAAAATTGATTTTCAAGCCAAATTTCAACGCAGTTTTGAAAAATTAGTCTGCAAGTGAAACTTTGGCGTACTTTCGATAAATCGATTCTTGGGCCAAATTTTGACGCCCTTCCAAAAATATTATTTTTCAAAGTCCAATTTATGGTACCTTTGAAAAAGTATATTATTCATAAATCTTTGTCATTATATACTTCTACTCTGATATTCTGAACCAAAAACATTTTTTCTAAGTGAAAATTCGGTGTTTCTTCGAATTTTCACCTGGTCATTTCCAACGCCTTATAGAACCCAAAACGGCCCTTGTGGACTGATCTGCGCCTCTGCAGACTCCCAAAAATGTCTTTAAATGAAATTTTTGCCTAAGTCGAATTTTGATTGTCTTCAACTTAGGACGATTTTGGAGAGTTCTACAACAAAATCACCTATTATGTATGAAATAGCCACCCGGGCGGTCGCCCGGGGCGCCAAATTGGGGGCAAAGGAGGGGCGCTAGAGGGCAAAATTTTTTTTAAGATTTGCACCCCCCCATGAGGCGATAATTTTTTTTTAAGATTTCCAATAGCATCCCCCTCCGTGAGGCGAAAAAATTTTTTTTCGGTTTTCTATTTACACCCCCTCCCCATGAGGCGATAAATTTTTTTTTCAGATTTCCAATAGCACCTCCTTTCATGAGATGAAAAAAATTTGTTCCGGATTTCTATTTGCACCCCCCCTATCATGAGGTGATAAAAAGTAGTGATCGCGGAAGTCCGAAGGGATATCCTTGTACTTTGTAACGGGTAAATAGTACTTTTTGGGGCGAACCCTGTATGCATGGTTCCTTTTTGGTATACCTTACCTTATCCTGTACATAAGTGGTAGGAACATTTCTTCATTGAGCGCATAGGAGCGACACAACACATTTATAATTATATCCTTATGGTATAAAGTTTGATTCGGTTAATTTAAGGAAGTAGCATGTTATTATTACTATACCTATTGGAAGAATATTCGACTCCCTCATGGTACTAGGAACCTTCAGAGTTTGTTTGGTAATTAGCATGGCTCATAGTGCTTAAATTAATTTGTTGATAAATTGTCGGCGTATGCGGGCGTCTAAAACAGGGCAAAGCAGTAGTGAAACCTTTTCCCAGTATTGTAAATAACGTTGTGTGCGTTTTCAATCACTTTATGTCTGGGATATATTTACATGAAAGTCATAAGTTTCTCAGTTAACATTTGTTTACGCCAATTTTCGGACAGAAACAGCCAGGTTAGTTGTTTACGTTTAGTTTAGAATCAGATTATTGGCTAAGCGCACTGTCGGTATAGGGCGAGCGCGTCATTGCGCGATGTATGAATTTTAAATACCAATTGTTTTTCATTACGGGTTTCCAACGTACATGGATTCGGTTTCAGAAAAAATGGTTTAGAAGGAAGTAACGGCCATTTAAGAAGCTGTTGGGGCACCGAGCACATGGCTTAGAGAATTTTGTTAAATTAAATTTAAAAGAAGGGCCATTCTGCGAGAAGGTACGTCTAAATTTGTTTCGCCGTGTAGGCAGTTTGTTAATTGTTCCTCGTTTGCAGTAACGATAACAATATTTCTTGTTTTGTAGATTTGCCGGCCTAATTTACGTATAGCTAATTTACGTATAGCTAACTTACGTTTGGTTAATTTGCACATGGCTAACTTGCCTTTTGTAATTTGCACCTTGGAATTTTCGAATTCATAACTCGTATCCTGTAGACTTGCTGTTTAATATTTAATGATTGTATGATCCTGGATCTATGTAATTTGAGCTGTAATACGGTTATATGGTTGGAAGCGCTGTGATTCGATTATTCAACCGGCTATTGGATAACCACGGTCGCACGTGAAGCATGCCGCCCGGCCGCTAGGTCGCTTACCCTGATGAGAACACATGGTTGTAGCACATGGTTGTAACACGTTATGTAAATAAGGAATTGCCCTGGATGTCCATGGTACTGTGAGGTGTCGACAAATTAAAAATAAGGTCAGACTGTTTTTTCTATTTACTCAGAAACGGCGACGTGAAATTCCAGCCTCTGATTTTACAATGAACGTCGTGTGAGACGACGGCGTTGAATTATAAATTTACCAATCTTTTCAAAGAATTTGTTTGCTAAATTACTAAGCCAATTTTACACCTAATTTAAGTCAGATAATTTCGTTAATATTACGATTTTAATAAGTTCCACAGTTACTGTGAACCGCAAATAGTACTATTTGAGGGGGCCAAAAAGCGGACCATTTGTGAAATTAAATGAATTAAGTATTAAGCATTTTGATGTTCGTAGAGCACATTCTTACCCCATAAGGATACCTTATTGTGATACATTTTTATTATTAAATCTAATTTGAGGACCCAACCTTGACTTTATTTTTTTGCAACACCCGCAAACCCAAAAGGCTAGGATAGGCATTTTTTCTTGGTCTTAACTAAAACAAGATTAAGTGGCGCCTATTTAAATAATTGAAGACTTTAAAATTAAATTTTCCAAAGATCCTTACCCATCCCCAATGCTTCCGACGAGAGAGCTGCCGCCTAGCAAAGTATAATCCCCGGTGGGGTTATAACTTTAGTATGAAGTATGTCCGTGAGGACCTTAGGAAAGGGCGCCAAAAAGGGCTCCCGCCCGGGTGGAAAATTTACCTTGAGCCGCCCCTGCTTGAAGTAGTTTAAATGAGTACTTTGCCCAGCTCTGCATGCTGGGTGCTGGTAATCTATTAGTTTAATACGTTTTTAATTTACTATTTATCAACATTAGTAACTTTTGTATTAACGAGAGGTTAAAAATAGCTTGGGGGTTTCTTCTTAATTCAGTTTAAGCTACTAGAATTGGTAATTGTTATAGATTTCAACTTTGTGATTAAGAGTTCTCATGGGCCCAACTCGACGTCTAGTTTCCGAGATACAGTTCAAAAAATGTACAAGCGGTCAAGTTAAAAAATTTCCAAATTCGTGATTTTTTTTTTCAAATGTTTTATATTGTGATGCTTTCTAATATAGTCCAGTCGTAAAGTAAAAAACACACCAGAAGCTCGCAAAAAATGTTATCTGAGATTTTCCTTCAGTAACTGTTAGTGGAGGGGTTATACATCACAAAACCACAAAGATCCGTTCTGGGGGTGCCGCGTAACCCCCCCCAAAAAACCACCCCTTCGGTGAAAAAAGCCTTATTTTACTGATAACTCGTTAAGATATAAAAAAATTATGTAATTTTGTTGTATATGCCATGGTTTTCGAGGAAATCAATATTGAAAAAAATTTCAAAATTTGTATTTTTAATACGCGCAAATTTTCGTTTATTTGAAATTTATTGGGCGCGGCTTACAGAAAAAAATGATTTTGCTATAAATTTGTTGGTCCCGGGACCATTGCTAAGGTCCTGGGACCGCCGAAGTCCCGAAATTTTCAAACAATTCCTCGAGTTACAGAAAAGGTAGTTTACCTTTCCTTTCCTGTGCCCGAGTCTCTACTCTAGTCCTCTACCTACACCCACCGAATGCATTACTCTGTGGCCTCCACAAAACAGCCGTTCCGAGCCGCGCCATGAGAAATGAAATCTTCACACTGCCGTCAGTTTCAATTTCATGTTTGAGAAATTGAAACGAATTAATAGTCCCCTCAGCATTCGTCTAGAGCTTTCCCTCAAAGATCGTATAAGCCAAAGAAGAACCACGACCTCAGCAGTATTTAGTTACCTCAAAATCCCAAAGGCGATCCAGCAGTTTCGAATGGTTTGTTTGCATGTGCAGATTCTAAAACTATTTCTTACTTCATAAAAAAAATGGTAAAAAGACTATCCTCACCAGCAGCAGAGGAAGCAGATAGTCAGATGATGAAGAAATGCCAATGTCTATTGCTCAACTTCGAGAAAGAATACAAAGGCAAGTGCCATTGAAAGAAAAATTAGACATGGCATTAAAAAACGCAAAATTGCAATAGAAACCTGTAAATAATCCACCGGAAAGCTCGAGGAAAATTGTTGAGAGAAAAATGACCCTATTTGAAAATGGTGGTATTCGTGGTCAGTTAGCCTACTTGTTGACGATTTCTCCAACTAGCGTGAAGTCAAAAAGGGCCTTCTCATCAGTGGCAGGCTTTTTAGCTACAAAAATACGGTCGTCATTGGGAAATGACTTTTTAAATGCCCTAGTTGCTCTAAAATATTTCTTTAAATCACAATAATTTATTTTTTTATTAATACATAAATAAGTATTATTATTAATTATTCGTTACATGGCCAAATTGGCCGATGTTTGTTATTATTATGTTGCTTTAAGTTCTTTACATAGGTACTTCAATGTTTTTTCAATCACCACTTATGCAAAATGTCTTCAAATTGAAAATAAGGCGAAAATATAATACATATTTTATAAATAAATAAATAAATTTAAAAAATCCGCCATTTTAGGAATTTTCGGAACCTCAGGACTGGTCCCGGGACTTTGCAGTCCTGGTCCCGAACGACTCTTTGGTTCCGGAACTTGGACGCCCTATTGTTAATGTTCCGTCAAAAAGCTTGTTTAAGTTCAGATGCACTGAAGTGTGTTTTAAAGTACTATGCTGCACGTTGCCATGGGAGACCTGTGCGCCAAAGTGACATTTGGAAAACGTCAACTTTACGCTTTCAAAATGCTAGTAAAAAAGCGTACTTTATCGCTCGAAGATAAACACTTTAAAACACTATTGGCAAATCAATCAAACAGCTACTCTTAAAATGCTAGGAATTCTGTCATGTAATTCAATACTTCGTCAGTATTAGTTAGAAGAGTAGTTGTTTTGATTGGTTCGCCAATAATAAGTGTTTTAAAGTGTTTACCGAACTAGTATATTAGCATGACCACATTGAGGCACCAATATGCAGAAATTAAGTAATTTCATATTAAATAAAAAAATGTGCAAGTTGTGATTTGCGTAATACTTAAATAATATTTTGTAATTATTAACTAGTGTTAGTAACATAATAAACATTTTTATTATTATTTGTGTAAATATCCTGTGAGACAGCAAAATGGGTAATAGGTTCAGATTTAGCATTTAAATATAATCTAGACCAGAAACAAAACTTTGCAGACCTTTATTTATCTATAGGTAGTACTTCCGTTTATTTATCCCATTTAAACAAGCCTACACCTATTGCATCATTATAGTATGTTCAGTTGCTAAAACTTAATGAAAATTGCCATAAAATATATACAATAGATGTTAAAAGGGTTTACACAGAATTAGAAGTTATAGTTTTAAAGTAAACAATTCCTTGAAAAAATAAACACCCAGACTATTTTTAAACAGCATAAATAAATACGAGGAATGTAGGTAAACTTTATTTAACAAATTTAAAAATACATGTTAGTTGCTGATGGTAACAGTAAATGCTTAATATTTTAAAAAATATATCTTAACTTTACCACATGACTGCTAATTTGAAGAAATGTATCAGATCCGTATTAGATTTATTTTCGCTTTTCAGGTTATAAAAAACTGCAATTGATTATTTGAAAATAATAGTAATAATGCATGGACAGAATGTAATACTATATCTGACCATCAAACAATCATATTTCATACTGGGGTAGTAAATAAAAGCCTTAATAAAACATTTAGCTATAAGAGATTTTTCTCCCAAGAAAATATAAATAATTTCATTGCAACTCTCCAACTTTAGGACTGGAATGAGATGACTTCGACGAAAAATATAGCAATTTTCATAATAAGTTTCTATGGCATTTTAATAATAATTTTTCAATAAAAAAACAGCTTTTACATCTTCAAATAAAGCTTGGGTAACACGGGAGATAACGACCTCCAGTCAAAATCTAAAATACTTATTTAAATTACAAAAAAATAAACCAAACTTAAAGGAAATATACGTGACTGAAAAGCATAAACACATAAAATTAGTTAAAGAAACAAAAAATATATATTACCAAACAAAAATAAATGAATCAGAAAATGCTTGGAAAGCCGCCTGGTCTGTGATTTCCGAAGTCACAAATAAACAAAAACCACATACCAATATACAAATATCTGAAACAGAGGTATTTTAGAAGATCCTGAAATAATCTCTAATAAATTCAACAATTTTTTTATCGAAACACTTTTGAAAATTGTCAGTGCAATGTCAGCGGCTGATAAGAACGATACTGATCAGACTGTTTTAAATTGTCTGTTTATAAATACCCACAGTATAGGAATAATCTCCTTTACGGAAATTGAACTTTTGAACACATAATAAAGACCAAAATAAAACCTAAAAAATCTAGTGGGCCAGATGAGGTACCAGCCAAAATTTTTAAAATTGTAGCGGAATACATCATAGCTCTCCTTACGTTTTTAGTAAACCTCTCTTTTGAATTGGGTACTTTCCCGAAATTGTAAAAACAAGTAAAGTTATTACTGTTTACAAAAAGAACGACCCTCTGCTGCTGGAGAATTATCGACCGATTACACTTGGTTCTTGTTTCTCAAAACTTTTTGAGTATTGTATGCAAGACCGCACACTTAGTTTTTTATTTAAAAATAACATTATTAGTGAAAAGCAACATGGGTTCGTGTCCAATGAAAATACTACAACAGCTGTAAATGATTTTCTCACAGGTATTGTTATGGCACTTGAGGTGGGTGAGTGCCCTGCTGGGATCTTCTGTGATCTCAGCAGGGCATTCGACCGTGTCGAACACAAAATATTAGTGCAAAAAATGCATGTTTATGAAATTCGAGGTGTCGCTTTGGACTGGTATAAATCTTATCTAGACGAACGCTCTCAGTTTGTCCAGATATGCCACAAAAACAATGGCACCTTAATGAAAACAGACTCTAACCGCTGAGGTCAAGTTGGGGGTACCGCAGGGCCCTATGTTATTTTTACTTTTTGTAAGCGAGCTTCCTCAGGTGCTGTCTCTGTATAAAGTGACCATGTATGCTGATGACAATACAACTTAGTGAACGATACAAAAAAATTTTGAAAATTTTTATTCAAATAGGCTTAGAATGTCATAAAACGTCGAGATATTAAGTTTGAGCGGAAAAAAATTTCTGTCTGTATAACTTTTTTGTGCACACGATTACTCTAGAATCGTTTAAGATATTGACTTGAAAGGACCCCGCACCTTTTCTTATATAAAATGGTTCTCGGTTAAATTTTCTGAATTTTTAGTATGTTATAGATCTCGATCTCCTGATTAAAAGTAGCATGGGCCCAATCTAATCCTATGACTAGTTTTTGAGATACAGGGTGTTAAAGTTAAAAAGTGGCTACTTTCATAAAATATATTCATGGCAATTGAAGGATTCGATTTTCTTTTTTTCGCGAATATCATTTCTGTAACGTCAGATAATATATTGTGATAAAAATATGCGCTTATATACAGGCTTATATACACGAAGTGAATTTTTAAAATCAATATGTTTATGCTGAAACAACAAAATTTTGAGAAAACTATGAGAGGACTTTCAATAAATATTATGGACGATTACGCTTATTCTATGAAACATTCGTTTCCATGGCTGGCATTTTTATGTGGAAGGTAAATACACACATGGTAAAATTTTTCGCTTTAAATCTCGAGAACTAGTCGTAAGATTTTGAATTTTTGGTACTCTATTAACGTATACACAATAAACACAATTTGAAAGAATTACCAAAATTAAATCACCCTGTGGACCTCTAAAATTATATATATTTGGGTTCAGCTGTCAATGGACAATCAATATATATTAAAATATACAGGGCGTCTTATTAGAATGAGACACGTGTTTCCATATTTTTGACTCGCCCTGTATAAAATATACAAATTGGAAATTTCGGTAATTAGAAACAGTACATTTCATTTCAAAAATAATTTCCTCAAAATTTTGTTGTTTCAGCATAAACACATTGATTTTAAAAATTCACTTCGTGTTATTGGTGGCTCACCCTGTACATAAGCACATATTTTTATCACAATATATTATCTGACGTTACAGGAATGATATTCGCGAAAAAAAAAAATTAATAAAAAATAATTGAATCCTTCAATTGCCATGAATATGTTTTATAAAAATAGCCACTTTTTAACTTTAACACCCTCAAAAACTAGTCATATAATTAGATCGGGCCCATGTTACTTTTAATCAGGAGATCTAGATCTATAACATACTAAAAATTCAGGAAATTTAACCGAAAACCATTTTATCTAAGAAAAAGTGCGGGGTCCTTTGGTGCATGTATGTATTTTAACGTGATCAGGAACTAGATTATATTTTCATCTTATTCCGTTGAAGGGTCAGGGTGTAAATAGATAAATCAAAAATCAAGCAGGTAAGAATCCATAAAACTGGTATTTAGTATATACAAGAGAAGCTACCCAACAAACACTAAAAGTCGGCCCATCGTTAGGCCGGAAATCAAACTTCTTTTATATTGAACAGTATTGCTATCTTGCAAACTATAACAGTTACAAACTCATCGGTTAAATGGGAGAATAGTTTCATATTTTGAAGGCCAATAAAATGAGTTGTAGAAATTTAAAATATTTCGATTAGTTCCGGAAATATACAACAAAATCCGAAATAGCTCATTTTCTTTTTTTTTACCTAGCGCTGTCACTATAAAAAATATTAAAAAATTTCATTGGAATATTTTATTGTAAATTAACTTTGCTATAACTTACCGTAATCAAATTTTAATTATGACGTTTCGTCTGTTCAGGGGCACCATCAGCTTTATTTTTTTAAATACTTTTTTATTTAAAATTTTTAAAGCATTTGAAATTATCAGTTCAAAGCTATGTCACACTTGACAATTTTACTACGTTTCGTCAGAAAAATAATCATTAATTTTATTGCATTCGCCCTTTACAAAACATTTTTTTGTTAAGTAATACAAGGTGTGACTCATCATTTAAAAGCTTATTTTATCAACAATCCAATGCATTGACGTAGCTACTCCGATTCTGCTGTTAATTCAATATTATTTGCAGAGTGAGTACCAAATAAAAAATGTATTTCAACTTGTCTATTGTATTTCTTTAGACTACGAATAAAATTTACAAAAAAAACATAATTTAGTGAGTAAACAAGTAAATTTACAAAAGTTGTACAAAATGTCCATCATTCTCCCGTAAGTCGCGTTCTCTTAGACTACTGGCTTTCGCAATCATATTTGGGGTAATTTGGTTCAAGGCTTCAACAATTCGATTGCGTAATTCATTGACATCTTGGACCTCGTTGTAGTAAGTATACTGTTTTTAAAAAAATCTATACAAAATAATCCATCCAAGGTGAGCGAGGTGGCCACCTTACTGGTTCATTGGTCCCTAACCACTTTCTTTGAAAATGCCTGTTTAAAAAATCCTGACCGCGTTAGCATTGTGAGCGTCACAACCATCTTGCATAAACCATGTTATTTTTCTCCAAATCAGTAACGGCATTTCATCGAATACTTCGAGTAACAAATGGATATAATTTTCACCGTTTAAATTGCCCTCAATGAATTTGGGCCCAATTATAATGTTGTCAATTACGCCACACCACAAATTCACTGAAAATCGTGCCTGAGGCCGTACTTGATACTTGATGCGTCAGATGGGGGTAACAGTTGAGTAGAAGTGTTTATTTTTCCTGATAAACCTTCCAGAATTTGTAAAGATCGTTTCATCAGTCCAAAGAAAATCTGTTATTAGTCAATTTTCTCCTAAACCAATTACAGAAGGTTAGTCTGCGGTCTGGGTCACCACGATGTAATTTCTGTACTGTTTGAAATTAATAGTCGTGATATTTGTACTTTTCTAATATTTTTTTGAAAGCTGCTGAGGATATTCAGCATTCATTTGCAATATTCCTTGATGAATTTTCTGGGTTTATGTATACTTGAGCCAATACATTAATATCATTTACCGTTTCTCTCAATTGGTGCCTCCGTTCCAATTTACAAACACTGCCTATTTGGAATGAATTCTTGGACACAGTATATATAGTATTTCTTATCGGATGGCATCTGTCAGGATATAAATTGGCATATTCTTGGACTGCCCTGTCAACATTTCTGTAATTCTTAATGTAAACATCATACATGTCTTTTTTTTCTTCTACAGAATAACGAACCATACTGAGAAATAAGTATTAAATAATAATTTGAATTAGAACAGCAATAGCTAACGAAAACAAACGTCATTAATACGATAAACTAAAATCAAATGACATTTAATGAAACTTTTGTTTTTCAAGGCACTGTAGTGAAAAAAGGCTTAAAAAGGAAACGTTTTGCAACGGGCGAAGGCAATAAAATTAATGATTATTTTTCTGACGAAACGCAGTAAAATTGTCAAGTGTGACATAGCTTTGAAATTACAATTTCAAATGCTTTAAAAATTTTAAATAAAAAAAGACAGGTCCATATTTAAAAAAATAAAGCTGATGGTGCCCCTGAACAGACGAAACATCATAATAAAAATTTGATTACGGAAAGTTATAGCAAAGTTAATTTACAATAAAATATTTCAATGAAATTTTTTAATATTTTTTATAGTGACAGCGCTAGATAAAAAAAAAAAATGAGCTATTTCGGATTTTATCATATATCTCCGGAACTAATCGAAATATTTTGAATTTCTACAACTCATTTTATTGGCCTTCAAAATATGAAACTTTTCTCCCATTTAACCGAGTTTGTAATTGTTATGGTTTAAGAGATAGCAATACTGTTCAATATAAAAAGTAGCCACCCTGCATAAGGTCTCAAAAAAATTTTGGCATTAGCCACTTCCACCCCATGATTAAAGGGGGTGAAAAAAATCGTGATTTAGTGTGTGTACAAGAACCAAAAACCTCAAAATATTTTTTTACTTCATCCATCCCTCTATCACCACTCCCACCCCACTACCGATGTGGGATATCGTTTTATGGGTTTCTGGGATAGACGATTTCAAATATTATATTATTAAAGTTCCATAAACAATTATTTCCACATACAAAATTTTTTCATTGTAAGAGACTTGGATGGAAAATCTGGATGTGGAAGTATTTTTACACATAGTACATCTGTCCTATGTTTAAGAATTCGCAGTTCTCATCATTTTAAATTCAAATTCAAAATTTTATTCATCTTTTGTGCTATTGAGTACAATAGATAAGACAAGTCAAAAAAACTACAAGTGTAAAAGTATAAGACAAACATCGTAATTAAACTAACAAATTGTTTCACAATTTTAAACATTTAGTATATAAATACATATACGATAAAAGGAGAGTTTATGTGGTATATAGGCTAATTAATGGTCTGGATGAACTCGTCAATGGTATAGAAGCAATTTGAACTTAGATATTCTTTTAAAGTTCTTTTAAAAGTGGAGATCGGTAAGCTTGTAGGTCTGTGGATAACAGGTAATATAATCGGGTGCCAGAGTATAGTGGTGATTTCTCATATTTTGAATAGTAGTGTTTATTTTGATAGATATTGTTTTTCCCTCTGGTGTTGATGGTATGGATATCAGAGTGTTTAGTTAGTAAAGTCCTTTTTCCATGAATGTATATCAAAATTTTAAATAAGTATATACTGGTGACTAGAATTTTCCTATCACGAAATGTAGGTCTACAAGAAGTATAGATGTCAAGATTGAACATCATTCTAATTACACGTTTTTGCAGCACAAAGATTCTGTTTATGTCACCGGACAGGCCCCAGACAATAATATTGCAGCTGATTGCTGAAAAAAAGTGTGCATAATAAACTGACATCAATGAATCTACGTCAAGTTTGTTTTTCAGGTTTTTTATCAAATAATATGCTTTATTTAATTTTTTGGATACAAAGTCAATATTTTATCTGTTTATATTTGATTTATATAACTTATACTTATAACTTACTTAAATTACCACCCCAACCACCTCATCCCCCCTCTTTGTTTGTTCTAAACATGTTTGTTGACTTATTGGTATGTGAAGTTTATTCTTTTATAGTTGCACCTGAAGGTGGCGGCAGATTAATTTCAAAACTGGTCATTAAATAAAAATAAATTGTGAGGATAAAGTAAGACTTAAATCAATCTATCTTCATTAATAAATATCTATCTATAATGCAGCAAGATCTGTCAAATAAGACTTTGTTTTTGGCTTAAATCCCGAAAATCTTAGTGAAGATTGGGAAACAATTTGCAATAACATGACATTTATTCATATTAAATTAATAGTTCACAATATGTTCGAACTGTAGTCTGGGAAAAATAAAAATCTGTACTTTGTTCAAATATCCGCCACATCAGCAAGCCCAAAAAGTCATTTGACTGGCCAATTCTTCAATATGAAATATTGGGAAACAGAAAAACTAACAAATGCTGTCGTTTCATTAATTTATTCTCTATTTGTAAAATACAGAGAAATCGAGAGGTTAACCGTCGCACAATACGGTGTACAAATTATTTTAAGTTGCAGTTGTCCCCTCTTAATACATAAAATTATGTAATAATTAAGAAATGTAAACAATTCTTTCAAAATCCACAACATAAAACATCTTAACTAAAATAACCGTCCGTCTGTTTAAAAATCAACTGGTCTTACTATAATAAATTCTGTCCAACAAAAATCCAACAAATAAAATATAATCTCATAAATATCGTGCTATAATAAAAAGTATAAGAAAAATATAAGCTATGTATTTAACACTAAAACGGCAAGTTACACTTGTTCGATAGGCTGCCAAACTCAGTTGACAGAAAAACAGACTCAGTTTATAATGCACAATACAAAAAAATTAGTATACTTTGTATGGTATACATTTGTAGTATACATATGTATTCCTCCGAAAGATTAAAATCTCACCTAAGGAGACAATTCTTGGGCGTGCATAGGGTCGTAGCCGCAGCTACTGGCATCATATGCGGCGCTCTCGTAAGTGGAGCCCATTGAGTAGCCCATGGAATCTTGCGGTGGAGCAGGAGACATCATGGGGGTAGGCGTACCGCTATATGGCGAAGCCCCAGCTGCCTTTTTGGCTGCATACAAGTTTGCCTCTTCTTGCGCCTTGCCGATATTTTTCTTATATCGAATTCGTTTGTTCCCAAACCAATTGGAAACCTGACTGACGGTTATTCCACATTTCCTTGCAAGCTCTTCCTTTGCCTCTTCACTTGGGTACGGGTTGGATAGGTGTGAGTAGAAATACTCGTTCAGTATTTCCGAGGCCTGTTTACTGAAATTACGCCTTTTCCTTCTGGCATCCAGGAATCTCGACCTCAATATCATGACGGCCTCACACGTTGACTGTTTCAGCTGCATCTGTATCGAGCTGAACTTCTTATGGATGATTTGAACCATTCGTTCTATTTCTTTCGGCGTAATGGGACGAGTGCGACTTTGTTCCCTTAAAAGATTCATAACGTGGGTCGTGAATTCGTTACAAGCTTGCTCGTATTTTTCCAACTCTTGGTGGTAAATCTGGCGAATTTGTGCTAGCTTTGCTCGATAGTCGGAGTGCTCGATTGCGTTATCCGGTTGCCCGGCTTGTGCTGCAGCTGATCCAGAAGCGGCTGCACCAGCGCCGCCGCCTTTTTCGGGACCAGCAACTCCCTCTGCAATTAGCATATTGTCTAATCGCATTAGCTGTGGGTCTGGAGGCTCCTCTTCTTGTGTGTTACGAAGGGACAGTACAGTTTTTTCCTTAATTTCACATAACACAGAGAACAGTGCGGGTTTCATCCTGTGGCAATTTAAAGTATGTTTTCTGGCCTGGGCCTCGTCCAAACTTTGGTCGGTGATATTCATTATTTGCTGCAGAATTTCCCCAATGTCCTGTTTTCGGGGCTCGTTGTCGCCCCCTGATGGTGCTTCCCCCTGTGGATGCATTCCGTACGGTTGAGGAGGCATTAAACCGCCTCCTGCATGCCCCATCATGCTACCTGGGTCACCCATCACTTTTATTCACCTTTTTCGCACCCAAAGAGATTAACTTTAAAATGGTGGGTGTTTGACAACACAGGTAAACAAAGCAGGAGGATATTTTTAGAACGGCTAGTAATACTCGCACTCGCGCAGTCGCGGGTACAAAACATCTAAAAAACTCGCGCATGCGAAGTAACTGAGGTCTTATAGATTCTTGCCACTGGCGCCGCGGTCGGGCCGGGCCGAGGGTACTGATTTAAAACGATAAAAGGGTTTTTTAAGGCTTTTATACACAATGGCCCCCATGACGAAATTGTTGGTGATAATGCCAGGTCATCGAGTGAGTCAATTCAGGCATTTAATATATGCAACTCATCCGTCGGTCAACGTCAGCACCTTTAAAAAATTAGTGTCTAATGATACATAAACTCTTGTGAGCCGTAATTATTATTACAAGCAAAAGTTTAAATAAACGAAACCCATAGAATTTTATTTGCCAGTTTATCAATAGTTATGGCACTCTCTATAATATAGAATCCTGTGCAACATTAAATTTTTTACTATTTAGATCTAAACCACACCAAATCCCACCTTGTAAATAATATCTAAGGAAACCATTAGCGTCATGTTAACTTAATTTTATAAAATTTGCTGAATTTAAAAATGTATTAAACAGCATTTATACTGCGTTTTTAAATCTAATTTAATTTATTAGTATTTATGCATTAATCTGACTTCTGAATTCTATTAAAATTCTCATAGTTCTCTCCTGACAAATTAACAGCGATTGGATGTTCTCGTCTATTTACTTTAGTAGATGGCGAGAGCTTTGAGGTCCTACAATTACCTGTGTATAAATAGGGCATGTGCATCATATAACTAATAACATAACCTCAAATTTTAAGTTTTTTTAAGTTTATTCTCATTTTTAGTGTTTGTATACGCATCTTTAGCATGGAGCCATACTGGCTCCAAGCAAATATTTGAAAATTCACGCAAATATTTTTTCAATATTGTTGATTAATAAAAAAGATTGCTAATTATAGGTCCTAACCTGCAAATTGTGACAAACTATTTAAAACTTCATAAACATTACGTTGAGCTAGATTTTGGTTGAAAGTACAGGCACAGAGTACAGTACCTACACAGAGGCGAAGGCTTTGGCGGCTCCTTTGATTTTTGATGGCTCGTTTTTTGTGACCTTGAGTACCAGTTACGTCTACACTGAGAGAAATATGTTTTTAATTTTTTTCTGTACCCTACATTTAAGGATACACTGAAGAAAAAATGTATTTCAATTTGGATAGAAAAATATTACCATTTGAATTGTTTATAAACTGCGTTTATTTTCAATTGAGTTAGGCCCTAGCAAATTTTCTGAAATGTAATTATTATAATTGCACTTGATATTTTTTTGTTTCGATTTCGAGCTAAAAATATTATTATAATGTGACGAAGGAGTATTCTAATTTCCTTACCAAGGAAATGTATTTTTCAAAAAAACTATATACCTTCTAATATATTTAAATAAGGCGCCATTCTGATTTCCGACCGCCCGGCTGGCCAAATTGCCTATAAAGCAAAGCAAATACCCAAGCAACACACACAGCAACCAAGCTTTATTAGTTTTTATTTCTCAAATATTTAAATAATAATTATTGTTAGTGGCTCTATGAAATATTTCGAACGTGAACCTTTGTTTTTTCTATTTAGTTCAGCTCTATTTTAGTGTCTTCATTCCAGACTATATAAATAAAGTGAGTAGAAAGAAATGTATAAAAATATAACATAACCTTTTAAACTTCATGTTATGAAGAACGTATCTGACTGATTGAATACCTATTTAATTATAGTTATTATAATGTGTTCGAAATGATGAAAATTTAATACGATGTTTTATACTTTCAGAATGCAAGCTAAAAAGGAAGATTTATATATATTCCAGTATTTTAGTTGACAATCGCTGAGAAACCTACAAAATAAAATATATAATTTGGCGAGAATTGAATAATATTGAATCAGCTTGGAGAGAAAATGTGAATCATGTGAAAGTATTATCAAATCAGACAATAAATCGCTAACGTTTTGAGAAATGGTGAATGACTAGTACAAATGTTGGTGTAAATATTTCATAATATACTGAGAATTGCTTGATTTTTGAGAGAAATGCGTAGACAAAAGGATGAGTTCAAGGCACTCAAAAATCTTGTAGGTATATGTGGTTGGGTGTAAGAAGTACTCTCCAAGAAATTTGCAAGATAAAAGCTTTTTGCAAAGGTAAGACTTAGTTGTCGATGATCAACCTTTTTTTTTCAATATATGCTTACCTGATTAAACATTGCTTAATGAATAATTGCAAATTCGTTTTTCAGGTTATGAACTCTTAGCGTAGCATCTTCAACAAAAGCCATCGACTCCTTGGATTACTCATCGTGACTGTGTTACTAATCTAGACAAAATCGTTCACTACCCATCAGTCTTTCCTTTCAATTTCTTAGCAATAAATACGGTGGCTATGTTCGAAGGGTTAACTATTATAAATTCTGTGAAAAATACCATATAAAGTAAACAATAAACAAGATCTGGAGTATTGAACTACTTGAAATATGTAAAAAAGGTGTACACGTCTTCCAGTTTTTGACCCCTTGCCTATGATATACCTATAGATGGAACTACACAAACCATTGTAATTTGTACAAAAACTTCTTTTTATCGTGTCTTGTTAATGTTATACAGTATCGGAAAGCGTTTGATTTGGTGCGGCAATAAGAGCAAGCGAGAGCAAAGCAAGCAATGATGTATATTAAGGGACGTGTCTGCTTTGCCTCTGCTAGGGTACTGGTAGACGCCTTTATTGTAGGCAGTCGGTTAAGTCGTTGAAACTATGCAATCTCAATGGTAGAACTTTCCGATACTGTATAATATTGATGGGTTTTAGACAAAAAGTCGTAAGCGACATATCGTAAATTTTACAGGAAACGACTTTTTTAAAAATAATTGTATTTCTTAGTTCCAACTGTACCAAAATTTGTATTACGATTTTGTTCTTCATTACAAATTGATACCGACATTGTTATTGATGATAATACAAATTTTTGATTTAATTTTGCTGCTTAAGATGTTATGTCGGGAATATTTTATTTGAAATTTGTCACTTAACCCAACAAACACAAAAGATCGGCCCATCAGCGGGCCATCACTGGGCCAGAAATGAAACTTCTGGCCCTGTGATGGCCCACTAGAGGGCCAACCTTTTGTGTTTGTAGGGAAGATGTACATATATACACGAAATACTATGGCTAGCCTTTAGTTTTATGGGACAAGAAAAATTATCTTAAGCGCCTAAAAGGGTATCGTAACCGACACAACTCCATGGTGCTTACGATTTTCTGTCAGTATATGATATCAGCTTACGATATTTTATGGTCATTTTTTTAAAAAGTGGGCGCTTACGATGTTTTAAAATATTTAATATTAGCAGAATATGAAATAATTCACTTACGAGATTTTCTGGGAACCTGTAGTTTAATGTAAGCTACCACAAGAACCATAAAAAACCCATCGATATGTCTAACACGTATTTTATTATTTTATGTATTACTATTACTTTTTTATGTAGGTAGGTCAATTGTTAAATATTCCTTGTATTTTATTAAAGACATATATTCACTTTTTATTATATTTTATTTATCACTTGTATTATTGTTGTTAGCAGTAAATTAAAATAGTCGATTATGTAGAACTTATATTAATTTGTCAGCATTTGCATCTAACTGAAAGTAAAACAAAATATATTTACTAAATATCAAATTATTTATTATCCAACGTTTCATTAATACTCAGAAGAATTAACAAGAAACTTACTGGAGATATAAAGAAAGATCTATATTGCAATAAAAAATAAATGATTATATTATACACATACTAATATCTAAGTAGTAATAAGTAACATTTGTAATTACATAATTCAAAGAATATTTGCTACAATTTGACACTTTCAAAACCCATTCGGACTTTATTTATGTGTTCACTGACTGGAGGATCACTTTCAGTCTTAATTTCATAGTTTTTGAATGTTAAACAATCCCAACACTGGGTTTTTAAACACCACACAATATATTTTAAAAGGACGTTTAGTTCCAGATCAATCAATGACAGCAATACTTTAAATTTCTTTGATTTAAGCACTTCATCAGATATCTTAATGTAGTCTGTGTATTTTTCTCTTGAGATACCCGATTTAAAAAATGCTATTACGCTTCTTTCTCCCTCAGCATGAGCTCTACCGTCGCTCAACTAAAATTTAAACATAAATGATTATTAAAAATGCTGACAAATTAATATAAAGTGTTATTTTTTACCATGAATTGTTTATTGTTTGCTTAAGCAGTAATTATTATCACAAGCACTTTTAGCTTTTAAAGTTGTATCCCATAAACATCTAACTGGATGGATCATAGTGGTCTTGAATTACGGACTTTCCTGCAACATAAATCCACACTAAAAATCAAATTCTTAAATTAACAAGTAACAACTTACCATTAATAAAATACTTGGAATATTCCAGTAAAATAATTCCTTTTAATTGCTTGGAATCTTTTAACCCTAACCTCTTCTGGTCGTAAATCGACGTTATTTTATAAAAACTGATGTTTTCTCGGATTGCCACCCTTCAACAACTAATAATACAACAAAAACTGGCCATTTTGTATGACATAATGTCATTGTATATAGTCTATATACAATGATAATATCCATAAAAACTCCAATATTATGAAAAATTCAATTCTTAAGTTCAGTCAGTCGCCATTTGACAGCAATGACAAGTGAATTTAGAAAGTGAGGTTGATTGATATACCAGTTAAAAAATGGCGATGCGTATACAAATTTGGTTTTGGCGGGAAGGCTTGCTTTCGCCTCTGTGTAGTTACTGTACTCTGTGGTACAGGATAACAGAAATTTGAATAATAGCTACGTAGGTGTCAATCATAAGAAATATATATATATATATATATATATATATATATATGAAACAGGATTTGAAGGAAACAACTACTCAGCGGGCAAATACCCCGACCTGCATTGAATTACACCTTCAAATCGTGATCAGTAACCAACTATCATTTGTCTGTTCCTAACCAGACATAGACCGGTTTCGAACTTGTTATGTTCTCATCAGTATGCCATAGGTCATGGAACAGACAAATGATAGTGGTCAACTTGCTAGTCTTATACAAACTGAATCAAATGAAGTGACGGTGAGAGGTAAACTCTCATATGGTCAGATGCTACTATACGTCGGACAAATGTCACTGGCGTATAGCGACTTGCTTTTTTTGCAAGTACCAAGAGCGGCGACCTCTAACCTTAGTGGGCTATACTCACTGTTTATGAAACAGGATTTGAAGGAACGACGGACCTTATTGCTCCTGCCATCTATTATATTATGTACAAAGCACGGTGTATTAAATAGGTGGTCCGACGTACGGTTCTTTCCTATTATAATAATGGCTTCATAAGTGCATGGTTCCTATTTACTTTAGTAGATGGCGCGAGCAATAAGGTCCTACAATTACCTGGGCATGTGCATCGTATAACTAACATAACCTCAAATTTTAAGGTTTTTTCGTTTATTCTCATTTTTAATGTTTGTATAGGCATTTTTAGCTTGGAGCCATACTGGCTCCAAGCAAATATTTAAAAATTCACGCAAATAATGTTTCAATATTGTTGATTAATAAAAATAGACTGCTAATTATAGGTTAGATACCTAACCTGCAAAAAGTGTCTTATTTTGTTGTGACAAACTATTTAAAACTTCATACACATTATGTTGAACTTGATTTTGGTTGAAAGTAAAGGAACCAGGCAGAAATTTTAATAATAGCTACGTAATACCTGTAAGTCTTAAGAAATATATATTTTTGAGGTTAGCTGTGGCGACACGTGCAATGCTGCATGTATTGTTGCATATATTCTTTCAATGTTTTAATTTAGCTACTTAATGTCAGATGTCACTGGACTCTTGTTTCACTAAACAAAAAACAAGGCCGGGAATGTATGCAACACTGTATGCACGTATGCACAGAACCTGTAAAATCATCTATCTATGCGTAAGTAATGAGAGAACTTATCGGTCCTGCCATCTATTACATTATGTAGAAAGTAAGCACTTATGAAGCTACTGTGAGGGTTGTCGTCGCATCACCTATTTAATACACCCTGGTACAAAGTAAGCACTTATGAAGCCACTGTGCGGGCTCTTGTCGCATCTGCACCCTGACCCGACCCAAGGAGCCTGACCCCCATAGATTAAAGAATATTATCTGACCCCGATTTAGTTCTAGATTTCATTTACACTTTAATGGAACCCGTGCGCCATCTGTTGACAATTGTCCTTGCGAATGACACAGCTGTCACTCCTGCCATCTACCAGTCGTTTTAACAACAACAAAATATCACATTTTTGACATTTGTTGTTTATTGACAGCGACATAATAAGGAGAGACTGGAAAAGTAGGCGTGGCACATGGCCAGAACATATTCAAGCAACTAGTCCGCATGGGCGTCACTTTAACTGAACGTTATGGAATTTGCGAATATTTTAAAAATATAAAGAGCAGCATTTCCTCCGTTTTTAAATATAATATAATTTATTACTACTCCTACAGCAATTTTACTAATAGATTTGAGCTCATCTAATAATAGAACGGTAATAAAAAACAATATTCTTTCATTAATTGTATCCCTCAAAGCAGTACTCCACTGCAAATCTTGGCAACTAGGGCCAACAAATGCACCCCCACTGCGTCCCTCGAGCGTTTATTGTATGTCCAAACAAACCGTACGTATACTGTATTGGGATTGCCCCTCTATACTTTAAACCTCGTTGTTTATTGACATTTGTTATTTATTGACATTGTGGCTTTGTAGGTTAAGTTGATGTTAAGTGTTGAAAGGACGTTCAAGTATTTGAACTTATATAGATTTAGTTTATATATTTTGGGGATACTACTTAAAATCAATATAGAAATGGACATTTTATCATACGAAGATTCTTGCCGAACGTGTTTGAAGAACATTATGAACGATTCTTTGAAAATTTGTATTTTAAACCTCAGTGACAAAATCATGAGTTTTGCTTCAGTTAAAGTAAAAATATATTCCTGAACTTAGAACGCCTATTACAATTAAATGTATATTTTAGTTATACCAAGGAGATGGACTACCAAATTGGATTTGCAATTGTTGCCTTGAAAAACTAAAAATTACCTTAGACTTTAAAAATCAAGTGGAGGCATCTGATAAAATTCTAACACAATATAAAAACAAATTTAATATAAAAACAGGTTCAGTGTATAGTGTATTGTTTAATTAATATAACGATTTATTTTGACATTGCTTTTCAGAATTAACAATAGACGAAAATGTATTAAATAAATGTGAAGTTGAGAATAATCAGGTAAGAAATGAAGAATATACTTATAGCCAAGTTTTTGTTTCTGTTTCTACTTGTTAAAATATATTTAAAAATTACTTGAAGATACTTGAAGACAACTGCACGAGTAATAGGGACGACGATGACTTAATTAAATCTGAGAACTCTGATGGCCAAGAAGACGGTAATTTGAGTTTTGTTTTGAAAGATTTGTCTTAAAATATTTTAACTATTTTTAACAGATATGACGATATGTGAAAATAAATCTAAAAGTAACAGATGCCCTAGATCTAGGCAAACATCTGATAAAACAGTACAAAAAAGTTGTCCAATTTGTAATAAACAATTTCCAACAGTGAATTTCTTAAAAGCGCATAAAAGAAGAATTCATACTGCTGTTGTCGAGAGAAAACTTACCTGTGATCAATGTGGAAAAAAATATACTAATCAATACGATTTGATAGTAAGGTTTTGAATCAAAACATTTTTGATAGCAACTTATTTATAATAATTATATTTTAGGTTCATTTAAGGAAACATACTGGTGTTCGACCTTTTTCTTGCAAAGCTTGTCAAAAATCCTTTGCCGACCTAAGATGCTATAAGAAACATAAAAAAATTCATTCAGGTAAAATATTCCTGGAGGGGGGTAACCTTCGGTGCGACGCTGTCTCTGAAATAGCTTCCACAAACACCAAAATACTTGAAGACTTTTACTCGACGTGCGTTTCGCCAACAATGTTCACATCATCAACCGTCTACAGATGATGCCAACGTGGTTGGTGAAACGGTTTGTGAAAACTACTTCAGAGACAGCTAAAATATTTTAAATCTGAAATTATTAAAAAATAATTTTTTTTAGGAGAAAAATTATTTAAATGTGAGATTTGCGATAAAAGTTTCACACATTCTTACACGTTAAAAACGCATTTAAGGATACACAACGGAGAAAAGCCATTTGTATGTGCCAAATGTGGATTCTCGTTTACAACAGCAACACAGCTGAAGCTTCACACGAGGATACATCACACTGGGGAAATGCCATATAGATGTAGTTTATGCCCGAAGGTGATAATGTCTCTTTTCTCCTCTTTGTTTTAAAGTCACGCCAATAGATAGATAGATAGATAGATAGATATATTTATTTTCAACAGATATACATATACATTATAAAAACAATATACATACATATTTGAAGAAGTATATCAGTTAATTATAGTACTGGGCAGTTCTACAAAGCATGGTCGATTTCACATTGACAATATTAAAAAATAAAATGTCGGGAATCTATTGATGGCATATATTTTTGAAATGGTTAAAGTGTCTACTTTTCAGGTATGCCTTGTGGCACCAGCTTTTTTCCCGTGACTAAAATGTTACAGCTGTTTTTCCTTAGTGAAACGTATAACAAAACACACGACCGTCACATTTATATTTGTGCCGTGTATTAATATAAATATGCTAAATGGAGTATGAAAAAGTTGATTCTTTGAAGTGAAAAATATGTCCTACAAGATATTAGAGAAAATTTTGGTCGTAATAATACACATGAATAAAATAAAAAGTGATATAACTAGAAGTATCTGTTTCTTTCTTATTTGAGCCTAATACTTTCGGAATTCAGTTAACTGTATTGACTCAAATTACCTTTTTATGTCTAAATTTTGTTACCGACAACCAGTTTTGTTCATAATTTAAAGGACAATGGTCCTAACGAGATAATTAATATTTATGACACCATTGTGAATGAGGTACTGTGAGTTACGCGTGACGGTCGTGAGTGGCATGAGATGGTTGTGAGATTTGTAAAACGGTCGTGTAATTGCTGGCTGAGGTTGTGCTAAATTTTCGAAAATAAAAATAATATTTGAGGGTCAGATCATATGTATTTTGGCTAGTAGGAACCAAATATGAAAAAATATAGAAGTTATCCCATTTAAAAAATTTGATTTTCACGTCATTTGCCTCGAAACCGGAAGTCAGAAGTTGGTTTTTTACATCATATAATTGGAAATTTCATCCCATATCACTACACCAAATTTGAAAAAAATCCATTCAACCATTCAAAAGTTACAAGAGTGAAGGAGAGTAATGCCAATGAAATTACTCATGACCGTCACTAGAGTCTTAAGACCATCACACTCAAATTTGTGCCATGTGACGGTCATGGGTGTGACTGTCGTGAGGACCGCTAGACAAAAATGACTAAGAATTATATTCACCGTAAGCTATTATTAAAGTAAGGTTAGGAGAAGACAGTGTATTGGATACCTCAAAATAAAAACGTATTTGGATATTAATAATTTGATAAATGCTAAAATACACAACGTGATGGTCATGAAAGAGAGCACAGGACCATGTATTAGACATACCATATAAATTACTGGAAATTCAAAATGTTTTGGGAAACAGCACTTGGTTATTGTATCTCACATGATTTCACAACGAAAACTAAATTTCGATGTGTTTCTGAGTCGCTGGTAGTCCTAGCATTCAACTTATTAACTAACAATGAGCGCTGTGACGGTCATGAGTATTAACCAAGTTACGCGACTTTAATAGTTTATATATTAAATCCTAGACTTTAAAACATGAAAGTTGTATCTTGCCAACAAATTTTGGATATTTTGTAATAATTATAGCAGAGGACACTAACCATTTCTCTGGTAACAAAATTCCAGCCAAAACAAGTGTATGGAGTTACGCGTGACGGTCTTGAGTTTTAGGAGTAAAAACAGCCAAAATTTTATTTGTGTCGTAATTTAGCTCAAGTTTTTTATTATAACAAGGTGCGGTAAGACTCATCTAAGCGAATATTGGACACGGGTTGTAGCTTAGACCAATTTTTGATCAGTAAGTCACTAATATCATGAATCGACCATGCTTTGTAGAACTGCCCTACTTATCATTTTGATTTGCATTGGTTTGGGAATTTTCTATACTGTAAGGTCTTTACAGTATAGCGATATACCTGGGGATGCACTTTTTTTATTATTATCATTATCATTATTATTATTATTTTTTTTTTAGTTTATAAAAGCCAGTCACCCTTTATACTCTGTGGCTCCGACACTCACAGAGGGGAGCTGGTAGTACCGGCAGCCACTCCCCACGTCCGTGGGGTGAGTGACTACTGGGTCCGAGAATCGTGTGCTCTGAGTAGACGTAATGAGCCGAGGATAATGGCCTTCTGCATCCTGCCGGCTAAGATCTCTGCCGAATTTCGGCATGCCGGTATGATCTTTAGTTCTGAAAGCAGTGTGTGTCTCGTTCCACCGAGGGCTCCTATGATCAGGACCACTAGCTTAACAGTATGGCCTGGGTAAAGCCTGCGGAGCTCGAAGAGCAAATCTCGATATTTCGTCCGTTTTTTCTCCTCCTTCAAGACAATGTTATTCTCCGCGGGAGCCGAGAACTCCACGACAAACATTGTCTTTAGTTGTTGTCGAGGAGTACCATGTCAGGCTTATTAGCTTGTATTTGCCTGACGGTGGGAAACGAGTAGTTCCAATAAATTAGACACTTCTCATTTCCCACAACGGACTCAATATCCCCCGGAGCGTAAGGCAGCACTGGTGTCTCGTCTATCCCATACGAGTGCCTTAAGTGATAATAAAGCACTCGTAATACTGCGTCGTGCCTCTGAATATAGGCCGAGACTGCATATACTGGACAAGCCGACAGCAAATGCATTAATGTCTCCGGCGTCCTGTGGCAGGTCCTGCAGCTGACATCGGGGACCTCTATACCCATGACACGACTTCGATAGACGAGTGTGTTGAATACACCATCCTGGCACGCCATTATGAATCCCTCGGTCTCAGACTTCAGCCCGGCTGACCTTAAGAAAACAAAGGTCAGCCTTTCGGATAAGCCGCGGTCTTCTATATTTTTATAGAAGACGCCGTGCAATGGCTTATCCTTATTATTATTATTATTATTATTATTATTATTATTATTATTATTATTATTATTATTATTATTATTATTATTATTATTATTATTATTATTATTATTATTATTATTATTATTATTATTATTATTATTATTGAATTAAGCGACACACTTTCTCAGCCGAACCTAGAAAAAATTGGGATTCTGCTCGGTTAATGGGGATGAAATTCATCATATCCCATTAGTCCGATGGATGGTTCAGATGTCTATCCTTCATCGTTCAAAACTTTCTCTATTATTATTATTATCCCTATTTTCTCATTTTTTCAAATGGTTTAGGTAATTAGGTGAACGGGTTTCAACCAGGTTCTAACTAATGAGCAGTTAAAAAGCGTCTGACAATGTGACAGGTATCCAGAACTACTGACTTGCTAATTGTTGGAAGTGCGTGTTGGATGTTCAGCTTATTCAAGTTAGTGCTTTTTAACAATTGCTGTCGTTGATATGGTGAGTGGGTACATTTTTAGGGATTTCACCTTCCACATCTGCTTTATTTCAACTGCTAGTTTCACATATCTGTTTACTTTTGTGGCATAGGTTGATTGAAGATTATGGCTTAATGGTATCGCGACATTAATAATATCCACCTCATTCTTCAGTTTATTGTGTACTATTATATCTAGTCTGTTAGCACTTATTTTTATGTCTGTTCTTATTTCACAGTCCCAGTATAATTTATAGTCTTTGTTATCTAGGACTTCTATGGATTCGTATTTATAGTGTAAGGTATACAGTTTCCTATTAATTTGAATTTAATGGCTAGTTGCTGATGGACAATTTTTGCTACATTGTTATGTCTTTCAGTGTAGTCAACTCCAGCAAGTGTTTTGCATCCTCCCGTGATATGTTCGATGGTCTCGTTATTTACTCCACATCTGCATCTGTTGACTACCCCCCTTCTTTGATGATGTATTTTTTATAGTTATTAGTGAGTATCAGGCAGTCTTGGAATAGCATGTATAAAACCGCTGCCCAAGGAATCACTACTTCCACATCCAGATTTTCTATCCAAGTCACTCACAACGAAAAAATTTTGTATGTGGAAATAATTGTTTATGAAACTTTATTAAAACGATACCCCCACATCGATAGTGGGGTGGGGGTGGTGATAGTGGGTAGTGAGGGTGGATGAAGTAAAAAATTATTTTGAGGTTTCTGGTTCTTGTACACACACTAAATCACAATTTTTTCTATCCCCTTTAATAATGGGGTGGCTATTGCCAAAAATTTTTTTGAGACCTTAGCTTCTCTTGTATGTACTAAATACCAATTTTATGGACTCTTACCTGCTTGATTTACGTATTTACCCCAAATTTACCCTAATTTACCCCCCAACCCTTCGACGGAACAAGATGAAAATATAATCTAGTTCCAGATCTCGTTAAAATACATTGTATACCAAATTTCAAGTCGATATCTTAAACAGTTCCAGAGTGAACATGCGCACAAAAAAAGTTACAGACAGACCGACAGACGGATAGAAATTTTTTTTTTTCGCTCAAACTTAAAATCTTGACGTTTCATGACATTCTAAGCCTATTTGAGGCCATTTAAATGCATTTTGAGATCATTTTGAGGTGAAATTGAGAAAAAACGACTAAACAAATTTGGGAAAATTCTTACATGGGTTTTTTGGGTCGCTGACCTCGAATCCGTGGTTGGCTGGACTCTATCAGATCGTATTCAAGGTCATTTGAAGGTCAAACTGAGAAAAATTGGTGTAAAAAATTTGAAATAATTTATGATTCAAGGTCAGCGACCCTGTAATCATTTTTCCAGATTTTTTAGTCGTTTTTTCTCAATTTGACCTCAAAATGCCTTGAAATGACCTCTAGATGTTCTGATGTTCTTGAAGGGTAAAAATAACAGCGGATTTGAATTCAGCGACCTCAGAAACATAAACAAAGTTTTTCAGATTTTTTACAACACTTTTTCTCCGTTTGACCTTCAAATGACCAAGAACCTGACGTGATGAAGCTTAACCACCTTTGGATTCGGAATCAGCGACCCAAAAAACCTATGTATACTCTGGTAAAGTCTGGTGATTGTTCTTAGATCAAATGTTGACCTGTGTTATGAATGGCAACAAAATGAAGAACCTCTTTGGTGTTCAGCAAATAAAATATTGCCTCAATCGCTTCCTGAAATTCTTCAGGAGATGATTCCAAATCAAATCATAATAGACGAAAGTGATGATAATAATATCATAAATGAGGAAATAAAGGAAGAAGACTTGGAAGAAATATTTGATGTATCGGAAGACAATGATAGTGAATCTGAAAGCGAATGAGGTGTTACTTACGTTTTATATTGAATTTTATATTTTATTTTAAGAGCTGAATCATTTATCTGGAAAATGGTAACTCGTATCCAAATATTATATAAGAACAAAATTGTAGAAAATTTTATGCACTTTGTTTTTTCTGCAGTTTTTCTTTAGTTTTTGTGTTAAATGACAAAAACAATATTTGCAAATTTTTTTTTTTCCAAATATGGACGCCATTTTGAAAGTACAGCCAGTTTTTTTTGGACATTTCTAAAATTGTTCCTTAGGCTTTAATCTTTACGAAAAACATTGTCCCCAAGGCTCGGGGGGAGGTACAATTAGGGTGGCCACCCAAAGTATAGTGTTTGATAAGTCAGTTTTTTTTTAATCTTTTTATTTAACATCGGCCTATTTCCGCTACCAGGGCCTGTCACCAATGCCAGGAGATGAGCTACCCCCAACCTGGAAATTTTGCCGAACCTGTTCTCTAAGAGGAGTAGGTATCTTTTAATTGCCTAACATTTAATAGATAAGGGACCACCTGCTTTACATCCCCTCCGAAGGTTGGTATATCCACTACGTAATCCTCGTCTTGAAATTACGTAGCTTCCGCATATACGCTGATATACAAGCCGCTAGAAGGTGGGACGAGATCGCTGTATTTCCCAAGTATTAACCGCGTTGAATGTTGCTTCAGTGGAATATCGAAATACAATCACAGTTAAGACGCCCCTGATAAGTCAGTTACAAAATGTACATATGAAAAAAAATAACATAGATATAATTATTAATCTAGTCCTAATATCATTTTAAAAACAAGTCTGAAAAAACCATAGTTCTATATTTATTATTATCAAATCATTCGACGATGTCATTTGTGATTTTAAGAGGAGCCATATATGGCCTATGGTCTTTTCATAAACCTGATTGATACATTGTATTATATCTTTATCATTTAAGTACTTGACATCTGAACTATCATATTTTCTAATAGGTTTGAGCCTGCCGGTAGCACGCTAATTGGTCTAAGATCAATGAGTGATGAATTCTCATCTTTGAGTAATGAGATGTCCATTGCTGTTTTTCATAATGTCGGAGTTTCTCTTTGTCTTACAGAAGAATATGTGTTAGATAATTTTAACATTGTAAATCAAAATTTTGTTTGCCATGTGTCGGGCTGTCATAGCTGCCGAAAATTTTGTCAAATGGGTCTTATAGTTATTTTATTTTGTCCTACATAAAATGTTTTAAGCCTTTTAAATAGACTTTATTTTTTATTGTTAACAAATTTTATGACAACTATTTTTGCATTGAATTTATTCTATGTCTATTTTTTAGGCTTTCCCAAGTGGTACTGGTCTTGCAAATCACAATATGACCCATAGCGGTGAGAAAAAATTTATTTGCTCGATATGTGGCAGAGGTTCCAGAACCTCATCAGATCTAAAATGTCATCTTAGAACACACACTGGTGAGAGACCGTTCGAGTGCAGGTTTCCTGACTGTGACAAAAAATATAAAACAAACAGCCAACTATGCAGACACTTACGAACACATACAGGTATATCCAATATGTTAAATGTATTTATTTTAATCGTTTGAGCTTTCAGGTGAGAAAAATCACCAGTGTACTGTGTGCCCTAAGAGTTTCTCGGATACTGCACAATTAAAAACTCATATGCGTGTACATACTGGCGTGAAACCTTATATTTGTTCGGTTTGTGGTTACAGTTTTAGCCAGTCTGGATCCTTGAACACTCATTTAAAAACTCACCATAAAAATGATGCTGCGTAGATAGGTATCTAATCAAGTCGAGTTTCAGTAAAATATGGGTAAAATAAGAAGTAATGTAGCAACTTTAAAAAAAATAAACCAAAAGGTTATTTATAGTACAAACTTGTAAGAGCTGTATCTCAAAAACTATTGATCAGGCAAAAAACGAATCAATTATAATATGTAAATAAAAAGTACTCTATAGTTTATACAATTTTTCAAGAGCTAATGACAAAGGTAGGTAAATAAAGTAAGTTTATTTTTTAGACACCATCGTTTTTTTTTATATTTCCTACCGTAACTAAGTGGTGAAGTAATAAAAAAAAACAAAGATGGTTTACTCAATTTTTAACTTTATTATGAGGTGTATCAGTTACGAGTGACTATTTCCAAAATATTTGAGAAAATAGACGGACTATTTTCTCAAATATTTTGGAAATAGTCACTCGTAACTGATACACCTCATAAGAAAGTCTCAAAAATTTCAAAATTTAGCCAAATTCTTTTCAGCTGCCCAGCTTTACCTAGTGCAGTTGTTTAGGGCAGCTGGAGGTGGTATTTTGACGTCACAGAAGTTTTAAATTTAGTATTATCTAGTCATCTGTCCAAAATTCAGAACGCGACTAGAACGTTAGTTTCTAAAAATTAATATATGATGATTTAATTCGATAACTGTTTATTTGGCGAAAAAAAGCAATAATTTATGAAATATAGTATTGTACTATAGTTAGACATTAACCACAATGATAGTCCAATCAATGAATGCCCAAAAGGGGATTGTAGAGAACATGGAGGAGAGGAGAACTTTCTTGTTCAAGAATGTGTTGGCGGGAGGGGAAAGGTTCCTTTTTTCGATTCTTCGCTTATAACTTGGAAACGATGCGTCGTATGCAAAATTAAACATAATTAAATTTCCCACAAGAATGTCTATATTCGTTTTCTTCCTATGTGTTATAGTTTATGAGATATTCGCCAGCGAAAATAGATAATTAATAAACTAATTAGATACTTTGAATATTTCTATCAAAGCGGTTTACCGTGGTCTAATAAATCACAGTCACAAAACAATCTTTATTTTACAACACTCGACGTATTTTCTAACGTAATTTTTGTTGAAATCTATACATTTCCTTAAATATACAGTGATTCACTTAAAATGAAGACGCCCCTATAACTTTTTAATTTTGTTTCCGATTTGAATCAAATTTTACTCAGGTATAGAACAAATTAAGATCTACTTATGACCAGAAAAATATTTGCCTGCTACAGAAAAGCCACCTGCCATATCAAAATATGCTGAAAAAATTTAAAAATCATATTAGTGGGTATTGACGAATTTCACGTATCCACCACAAATTGCTGAAACTGAGGATCCTGTAACGACTCGCTTACTCTCGTAAGAAGATATGTGCGACTCGCCCACTCTGAAGTCTGGCAGCGGTAACCAAGAAAAGGAGAAAAAACAAAGAATATAATAATAACAAGATAATTTTTAAAATAACAATATTTTATTTTACAATGTTAAAATGTTAATTTTATAACAAAGAAAAGTTAATATATATTCATAAACAAAATGGTTTTTTAAAATTTATTGTGGATATTACAGAGACAAATAATACATATATCTATAAATTGGTGACCCCGACAGAAGTTACAATTCTTATATATACATCTCTGAGTTATAATTCTTCTTATATATATACGTCTTCGACGGAAGTTATAAATTGGTATTCTCGACGCAGAGGTTATAAATTGATGATCCCGACGCAGAATTTATAAATTGATGATCCCAACGCAGAAGTTATAAATTGATGATCCCGACAAAAACTATTCCAAAATTTTTTTGAATTTTTGGTGCCTCTTGATTTGGATTAGATGGATTTAATGGTGTAAATGTTAATTATTAACTAAACTATATTGGAACTAGACCATAATATTGCCAGAATATTTCTACAGGACCTACAAGATTTTCTCGACATTTTCAAATTTGATCTTAAGCAGACACAAAGAGTACCTTTCTTTTAAAGAAAATTAAAATTTCATATTCTGACAAGTTTATTTGATGTGACGTTTCCCGCCCTAAACTTCGTCCTTATGTTCCAATCGTTTATAGACGGACAATTTTTGATATTTTTCATGGTTTATCTCACCCTGGTATCAAAGCGACTAGAACGTTAGTTTCTAAAAATTATTTTTGGCCCAAAATGACTTCAGATTGTAATCTCTGGGCAAAAACTTGTATTAGCTGTCAAACTAATAAAGTGACACGACATACCAAGAGTCCGATAGCTGACTTTGATTTTCCTAAAGGACGCTTCAACCACATACATATAGATTTAATAGGACCATTATCTCCTTCTAAAGGTTGTTCTTATATTCTTACTGTGATCGAACGTTTTACTAGATGGCCCGAAGCTTATCCACTTCAGGATATTACTGCAGAAACTGTAGCGCGTACGTTATTTCAGAATTATGTACGACACCATATCATCCTTCCTCGAACGGGATGATTGAAAGGTTTAATAAATCACTTAAAACTGCTCTGAGAGCTAAAGCTTCTACACCACATTGGGTAGATGAACTTCCTATCATACTATTAGCTCTCAGGACCATCCCTAAAGACAATTTGCAATGTTCCTCCGCAGAACTCGTTTTTGGTCAAACTTTAAGACTACCAGGTGAATTTTTCATAAACATATACTTGTACGGATATTCCTTGTTTTATTACTAAATTACGTACTTCTTTTGATAATTCAACGTTCATTCCACCTTTTCACCATGTTAATTACAAATCATTCGTCAATTCAGACATCTTGACTTGTAATTTTGTTTTCGTTCGGAAAGAACGTTTTAAGAAATCTTTTACTCCACTGTATGATGGACTGTTTAAAGTGTTGTCCCGTACAGATAAATTGGTTACTTTTGTTAAAGGAACTAAAACCGTCAGAGTAAATGTTGATAGAATTAAACCAGCATATTTACTGGCAGACAAATGCGATATCACTGTACCACCTGTTAAGAAAGTACGTTTTGCCATCGATACTTTGATTGATTAATTGTTCTTTTAACGGAAGGGGTATGTGTAACAACTCGCTTACGCTAGTAAGAAGATATGTGCGACCCGCCCACTCTGAAGTCTAGCAGCGGTAACCAGGAAAAGGAGAAAAAACAAAGAATATAATAATAACAGAAGATAATTTTTAAAATAACAATATTTTATTTTACAATGTCTAAATGTTAATTTTATAACAAAGAAAACTTAATATTTGTTCATAAACAAAATGGTTTTTTTAAATTTATTATAGATATTACAGAGACAAATAATACATATATCTATAGATCCCCTTTGCCAGATGAGCTTATGTATAAGAAATCCCCCATCAATAACCAAATCAAATTTTGGTGTATCTACGTTTGTGGTGCCGATAAGATGCCTTTTTTAGAATTTTTAACATTCAAAATGTTTTTAATTTTTTCAGCATATTTTGATACCGCAGGTGGCTTTGTCTTTGAAGCAGGCGAATCTTTTTCTGATCATAAGTAGATCCGAATTTGTTCTATACTTGAGTAAAATTTGATTCAAATCGGAAACAAAATAAAAAAATTATAAGGGTGTCTTCATTTTAAGTGAGTTTCACTGTATATTTAAGGAAATGTATAGATTTCGACAAAATATTATGTTAGTAAATACGTCGAGTGTTGTAAAATAAAGATTGTTTTGTGACTGTGATTTATTATCAGATCACGGTAAACGGCTTTGATAGAAGTATACAAGGTACCTAATTTATTTATTTATTATCTAAATAATAATAAAGTACTTTATTGGTAAAACCAAATGGCTAGCGACCGAAGTCCTTCTGCCAGTTTATTATCTATTTTTGCTGGCGAATATCTCTATAGGAAGAAAATGAATTGTTGCGTTCACCTGAGAACTTTACGCATTTTTATTAAATTCATATAAATCACACCTAATATTTAAGAAATACTGTACAAGTATTTACCATCTTTTAATTATTAATTCCCAGACATTAAATTATCCAGAGTAATGTACTTAGATTTAAGACCATATCTATTTGTATATTTTTATTTTTAATATCTGTTTACTTTATATGTTATAGTCCCATGCCACCGGCTCTCTCTTAAACACACAGGCCAACTCTACTTAAATACGTTTCTACGATTTACTGTGCCTTTCGACAGTTTGGTTATCTGACACTAAATACAGCAAAGCGTATTATGGGTTGCGAGGAATCTCTTTGTTTCACCCGGACTCACATACACATATACACATATAGTAATTTTAACTTATTAAATGTGGTAGTAGTTTTGTTCTTGAATGGAGGGGACTAGTATTTTTCTAGTGGACGGAATGGTCTGAACAGCCATTTCCAGTTCTGTATCAGTAACGCCAAGTCACCCTTAGTTTGATAATTAATTAGACACACGGGGTGTCTGCTTTTGGTGTTATCAACATTTTTCTAAGTGATCCATCTAGAAAAAGGTATTTAAACTTTTTACATAAATTCCTCTCATTCATATTTAACAGTCTTTAACCATATTTTCCTAATTTGCTTTAAATTCATATATATATTTTTTTGTTAATGATAATCATAATTGTGCGATCACGTGTTAATGATAACCTTTTCTCTTCTTCCAAAAACGCAGGAGTTTTGCTGATTTAAAATACAAAATTCAAAGATTAAAGATTTAATTAATTCTGATTATTTCATTAATTTGAATATAATTTATGATTATTATTTGTTGAAATTATTTGGGATAATAGTAATATTATCTAAGTCAAGAGTCTTGCCCAGTGTCAACTCGCAAGCTACTCAATTTTGGAACAACTATCGTTCAGAAGATAATACTATAAACGAGGGAAATCATATATCATATCTGATAGATTTACTTATTTCTGCTGATATTTACTCATTTTGTTCAACCAGTTTTCATAAAATTTAAAGTGTTGTCAATAAATCGTGATTTTATCTTAAAAATTCAATTTTTTTATTATATTTGTTTGTGTCTGTTTGTCGCGATCAGACCTATCCACAGCAATCTGTTTTACTATTTAAGGGGTTAGCCATAACTTCATTTATTTTCTGTGGATGGCGCCCCATTTAACAACTTTTTCCTGAATAGCAAAACAAACTGGCTTGGTAGGTTACTCTGAGAATATTGATTCTACTTCTCACTCACTAAAAATAAATAAGAACTCACGATATCCCAGCTCTCGCACAAGATCAGTTAGCCGTTCGCACTCTGTGTTTTCTCTGAATTGCATTATTTATTACTCTAACCGGTACTATTTATTGTCATTTTTTGTAAAGCCAAGTGGTGATGTAACAGAATATAGACGACATTCTTGTAGGAAATTTAATTATGTTTATTTTGCATAAATTACCTTTTTCCGTACAACGCGTCGTTTCCGAGTTATAAGCGAAGAATCGAAAAAAGGAATCTTTTAACCCTCTCCCCCCTGAAGCGGCCGGGCTAGGGGCAGGGACTTTTAATATGTTTACTTCCTAACTACCCTTAACACATTCCAGAAGACGAAAATTCTCCCCTTCTCCCTGTTCTCTACAACTCTTTCGTTGACTGGACTATGAAGGATATGTAAAATATCAAGCTGACCTTAGCATACCCAACTAGAGATGGGCAAAGTAACTCTTTTTACCGATCCGCCTCTTCGCATCTGGCTCCTATAAACGAGCCGGCTCAGTGAGTTGACTCAAAAGAGCTACATGACTCACAATTCACTTAATTAGCCACACGGTTCGCACGTCATGCGCGCGTTGAAAAGTTATATGAGCGGGTGGGGTGAAAATGTCATTTGCTGGCACAAACCAAGTCAGGTCTCATGACTCTTGCCACTGTGGAGATTCGGAGAGATAATTTTGTACACACTTTTATAGAGACAAATACGCCCATTTTAATTATTATAGATACCTACATTTGTAAGCAACTTACTTATTATATTAACTATATTCCAACAGACATTTTAAGATGCCACCATCCGGAAAAAATAGCGAGATTTGGAATCATTTCTCTACTAAACAGTGAAAGTCGGTTCGCACGCCAATGTGCATCTACGCACACATCAAACAATGCCTATTCACAAACATAATCAGCTGATTCAAGTGAACCGAATTATCTGAAGAACCGATCGACTCGTTTCTATTCTATCTGTCACCGACGTTCCAGTCGTGGTGAATCGACGGCTGTAAATGGGCCGGCATTCATGAAAAGAGCCGAGAGTCATGTAATTCGGAAATCGAGATCCGATTCACTTGACTCGCAGTTCTGAGCCGGCTCTTTGAGTTAACTCGTAGTACTGAGCCGGCTCTTTGAGTTAACTCGCTCACGAGTTACCCATGCCTATACACAACTGCAGAGCAGGTTAAACTGGGGAAGATAGGGGAAGTAACTTGGGTCAAGCATTACGTTACTAGGGCAGTGAAAAGAATAATTGTGCTTTGGTACCCTGGGCAGTGGGGCAGCAGAAAAGAATTTGACTCTTGTTGTATTTTAAAAGGTCATATCTCTGTCAATTTTTATTACACAAAAATGAAATATAAATCAGCTTGTAGATGATTTTTTTGGCATTTTTTCTTAGTCACGAAAAATTATTTTTTCAAAGTGACTCAAATCGACTGACCAAACATGGTACATTTTAACGCTTTACATGAAAAACCTTTTGGTTTATTTATTAGGAACCTGATAGAGTTGTTATTTAGAGATGTTCTATTGGATCGTCTCCCAGATATCATGGCAGTTTGTCTCTATAAACATTCTAAAATTCCCTTTTTTTTAATCATTTTAATTTTATTGGTTCTGTCTATGTGTTGTGTCATAGATTTTCAATAAATGATTTTACGCTATCTGTGTTGGTGAAGTGTTTTATTTTGCATATAATAAGTTTGTAATGCTGTTTTTGAATGGTCATTAACTCTTTAAGGAAGGTATTTCTACTAGAAATTCTAGTTTTGTTTACACAAGGAATTCACTGTAAAACAAATGTAGGATATTTTGAAATACCCTGTATAATTACAATATGCACTACGATGTAAGGAAACAGAAGTGTTAAGTTGGCAGTGCTATTTTTGATTTCTAGTGCGCTTTTTCAAGTTGGCCAAACGCAATAAAATAGAGCGAGTCGAAAATGTCACGTTCAGTAAAAAATTACAAGAACCTGGAATGGGAACTAAAAAAATAATATTAGTTACATTATATCATACAAAATGTCAAGTTTTTGCTGTGTTGTTAATTGCAGAAGTTTGGTAATCCTAGATAATTCAATTTTTATAAAATACCCTCGATTTTAGAACCAGAAGAAACTATAGCGCCACCGGTTTTGGGGGATTTAGTTAAGTACTGAACACACAGGAAGTGCTGACTCTTGAACGGAAAAGTACATTATAGCTTTATGGACCTTACTCTATCTAATTCTCTTTGTCACAGACTAAAACAACACGGCTTATGTTACTGGACTAAAAGGAAGGACAGTGAAAGTGTATTATTATTATTCTATGAATTTTACTGTGAAACTGGCGAGAAATAGGTGCTATAGTTGTTGGATTTATTTTCCTTCTCAAATTGTTAATTTATAACCGCTTTTTACCAAATTATAAATACATTTAAATGATTTATTTGATTGTTGTTCCAGCAGACTGCTAGCTTTTTGAATGTATATGTGAGTGATTGTTGAAATTTTCTACTAGAATTTCACTCTTCTGCAAAATCTAACTGGAGTGGCTAAACTAACCAGTGACGACGTAACGTGATCAATCCAGGTGGGTAGTGCAGAGGGATTATTAATTATGATCAGAAATTCTTAAACGTCGGCCTATTTTTTATTTTTTGCTCAAATTTCAGGTGGGTAATTCCCCACCTACAGATTTTTCAGGTGGGCATTACTACCCACTGTATCCATCTCTTCCGCCGGCTCTGAGACTGAGTGGGTTATACCCCATGATCCCACATAACACAGTTTATACTTATATACCAGTTCACAAGTTCAAACAAGTATTAATTCTTGATAAAGCTCGTAAAAATATGAGTGAGGGCTCATTGGATTCGGAATGACATCTAGAAAAATGTGCAAAAGTTTCAAATCCGCACATAAACAATTGCAAAAGTTATAAACAAATTAAGGTTGAAAAAATAACGAGTTCCGTTTTTTGCAAATAACTCGAAAACTATTAATATTTAAGACGTTAAAAAAAGACTCTTAGGGCCAGTTTTATAGGTACAGTTTAAACCAAAGTTTAACTAGAAGATTCTGTTGAGGTCTGAAATAAAAGTAAATAGCGTATTTAGCAAAGTGTAATTAAGCACATTCGTCGAATAGGAAATTATTAATAAATTTGAATAAAGATTCTCTGGTATTGATAGTTGTTTTTGCAGTTATTATCGATAGTTATCGAATGATTTTTGTAGTAAAAAACTGCTGTGAGAAGCGTCTTTTTGAGTTCTTGTTAGAAGGTTCTTGTTAATTTCCTGTTTGATGAATGTGTTTAATATACACTTTGCTAAATACGCTATTTACTTTTATTTCGGACCTCAACAGAATCTTCTAGTTAAACTTTGGTTTAAACTGTACCTATAAAACCGGCCCTAAAAGAGGAAGAAATTTCCAATAAAAAAGTTCGGGCTCCCGGAGCTCTGTCTCTATTATTAATAAGTTTAATTTCAAAATGTTGAAAATAGAGCTCTGAGTGATGAACGCTAAACCGTTACGATGCTCTGAAACGTGCCATAACAACTAAAAACATTTTTTTATGTTATTAAATATTAATTCAAAATCGAAACTGCCAGTAGGATATACAAAACGATCTGCAGACCCATGTTGGAGTATGGCCACATAATCTTCCAAAACTGTAAAAACCCAGCGATACAAAAACTCTAGGTAGCAGAAACAAGCGCCCTTCGTCTGATAACCAAAATCCATCACCCCAATAATCCCCTACACAATCCTCCCAACCAACTGCTATACCAGCTGACAAATATTCAACCAATAGAAGAGAGACTGACTAATCTGTCAACAAGATTCTCCCAGAACGAACATAATAAGGAGTTAATAGACAGCCTATATGTAAGAATAGTACATAATGGCAGAGCAAGATGGAAACACCCGTCAAGAACATTATGGGAAATAATAAATTAAACAGTTTTTTTTCTCACATTAATTATAGTTATTAAGGTATCAAGGGTGTTATAAGAATAATAACGCACCGAGGTCGGCAGTGTACTTCCTGAGGGCCTCTGGCCTGAGGGAATGTACGTCGACCAAGGGCGTCATTATCCTATAGCACCCGTGGTGCCTTCAACGTTTAATGTCCTACAAGTCTGTTTAGACACTTAAATAAATAATATAAAAACAGTAATAATAATTTAAATATAATAAAAAAAAAATTTCATTTTTAATTTTTTCGTTTTTAGTTTTTTGTTAGCTTAAATAATTAATAACTAATAGACTATAACAATTAAAAACATCGCAATGTCATAATCTCATAAAGTATAGTAGACATAAAGTCTCCACGAAGCAAAATAATTTTAGTGGCTTTTGTTTTTAAATAATCCGATTTGAAATATAAACGCAAACTCAAAAAAAATTGGCAATTAATAATTAGGCAATCCAAACCACGTGACATCCAACATGGCGTGTGTGGGCGAGGCCAAACATTCATTTTCATTCGTTAAACGTTTGTGTTTTTCTATTGATTTGGCTACGTTTCCGGAATTTAGTAAAAATAAACCCGTTTGCCAATTGTTTGCCCACAACGCCATATTTTGACAGGTCGTTGGATTCCCTAATAGCCTCATTTTATGAAAAATCGGTGAAAATTTTTTTTTCCTCTAAGTATCTAAATAATACCACGATTTTTTTAAAAATTTTAAATTAATATTTAGCAACATAAAAAAAATGTTTTTAGTTCTTATACGGCCGGTTTCAGAGCATTGTAACGGCTTAGCGTTCGCCGCGCGGAGCTCTATTTTCAACATTAAATTAAAATTATTAATAATAGAGATAGAGTTCCGGGAGCCAGGACTTTTTTATTGGAAATTTCTTCCTCTTTAACAATCTTTTTTTAAAATTTCTTAAATATTAATAGTTTTTTCGAGTTATTTGAAAAAACGAAACTCGTTATTTTTTCAATCACATTTGTTTATAACTTTTGCAATTGTTTATATGCGGGTTTGAAACTTTTGCACATTTTTCTAGACGTCATTCCGAAATCCAATGAGCCCTCACATTTTTATGAGCTTTATCAACACGTATTTTTTTTTTTAACTGTTTAACGTCGGCCTATTTCTGCTACCAGGGCTTATCACCGACGCCAGGAGACGAGCTACCCCCAACCTGGAAATTTTGCCGAACCTCTTCCCTTAAGAAGAGTAGGGATCTTTTACTTGCCTAACATTTAATAAACAAGGGACTGCCTGCTTTACATCCCCTCCGAAGGATGGTATATCCACTACGTAATCCTCGTCTGAAATTACGTAACTTCCGAGTATACACTGATATACAAGCCTCTAGAAGGTGGGACGAGAACGCTGTATTTCCCAAGATGGGAGCCCATCCAAGTACTAACTGCGCTCGACGTTGCTTCAACGGAATATCGACTGATATTCACATTGAAGTCGCCTCTACGCTCGCCCCTAACATGTATTTGAACTAGACTATTAGTATATGCACAAGTACAAACTGTAATGTGGGATGTGCTCTGGAAAATCGGAATTTTATTAATCATCATCATTTTTCGCCCACCTCTCACAAAAAATTTTCATTTTGACTCCCCTCCCCCCTGCTCATTCATTGTTTGCAATTTTTTTATACCGCCTTTTAAACGGACTACATCCTCCGCCCCAAAAAGCTGGGTACGCCACTGATTAGAAACAAATAACTAGGGGCCATGAATTATAAAGACAAGGATTACAGACGCCAACGGGAATTCCGATGAAAACCGATCCGCGAAATGAGAAGAAAGAAGATGGCGCTAGGAAAAATGTCATTAGCCAATGAGCAGCTCGCGTTCCAGTGTGCTAATGTTATTAGCCAATGAGCAGCTTGCGCTCCAGTGTGCTCGTGAGCGCTGCGCCATCTATAACGCCTGTTCTTCTAGTTTCACGGAAATGTTGAAAGCACGGCGTACGCGCGTTATCCTTGTCTTTAGTATTCGTGCCAGGGGCGCAAAAATATATTAGATTTAAATTTCCTACTGTTCAAAATGGCACGTTTAGTTGAGATGCGCATGATCAACAAAGGATTCATAAATCAGGAAATTTCCAAAATGCAAAATCGTTTTTCATCAGTTTGAAACCGGTGGTGAAATAGGTAGTTAGAACACTGCTAAACTGTTTTAGCATTGATTGAGGTATATTTTTTACTATTTGAATCAGTAATATTATTCAGAATCAGTGATTTTTCCGGTTGAAATAAAATACCGCTCGACTACATTTATAACCGTCAATGCTTTCAAAATGAATCAAGATGGCTGGATGTTTGTCAAAAATTCTAATGACCTACTAAAACTAAAATCTCAGGTACGTAATATTTATATATGGATTTGAATTTATTAATGAAATTTCATATACCTACAGAATTTACAGCCATTTCTTGTCTGGTTTGAGGACTTCTTGGTGCCGAACATTCTTGATTTGAATTCAAATTATGAATCTTTATTATATATTGGTTTGAAACTGAGCTACAAGATGGCGGCTGATTTTATTTTTTTATAAAGCGTTCTAGCACTAACCAATTCGTTCGTATTACGTCACAGATTCATGGGCGCAGCCAGGGGGGGAGCCATGGGGCCCGGGCCCCCCCCAAGCCGCCAAAAAATAAAGAAGCACATCCGTTTTCAACCATTTTCTGAAAAATTTTCCTCATCCTCTGGGGAAGCCGGTTCTATTGGCCCCCCCCAGATGAATTTTCTGGCTGCGCCACTGCACAGATTATAACTTTTCTAACTCGTAATCTTGATTTTATTTTTATTTTTTTCATGTATATATATACAAGCAATAACAAAATTATAAAAAAATCAATTTGTTAATGTAAAACAAAGGTTCTGTGCTGCTACATTGTTTGACACGTGCATGGCTTTAGTGGCGCCATTTGCCGTTTGTGCGCCATTAAAAATGACTTGTATAAACCACATACTTTCTAGGCAAGAACTGGTAAGTTACAGTCCTTGCCTTCTAGGTATGTGGTATAAACTAAGAACCACATTAGCAACATGTCTACCGCTGTTTTTTTGTTCAAGCAAGCATCAAATATGCGCACAGAAAACGTTAGCAAAAATTTACCCTATCCTAAAAAAATCATATACTTTCATACTAGCTAGTACAATATTAATGTCAGAGTTAATTTTATAATTTTCTTCTAGTGACATCTATCGTTGAATAGCCGAACAATAGACCATACTCATGGGCCTTTAAGGTCATTTATCATTTATTTTTCTGAGTAAAGGAATTTAAAACTTTGCCAGTATTTATATTACATATGTTTAAAATCTATGTGTAAATATTGAAGTATGTCTATTCTAAAATCCGAATGATTTCTGAACAATAATTTCTCTATTTAAATACGAATCCATTGGGGCAAATCAGACAAATGAACCCATTAGGGTACAAACAAATTCATCGATATGTGAAAACGATTACTGTGAAAGTTATGGGCTACTGTTCGCAATACGAATTGAAGTTTTCTTCATACGTAAACTTGTATATATCCAAGTAAAACCAAAGCGTAAAACCCTCACGGGGTTCTTTTGTGTAAACAATAAACACGTTTATGTATGTTACACGCAACCCGCCAGAAAACTAATCTACATTAGTCTTCTTCTTAATTATAATGGCCACTTGCCTCATAGGCACGAGCTCAGTGGTGGATCTAGTGAGGTGCCATGGCCCACCCCGAACCTTCGGAGAACCACCTTTCACAACATGTAATTAAAAATTCATGAACGTCTTAAAATAAGTGTTCGTGGTTCGTTAAGTCGTTCATGGTTGATTTTGTAAATGTGGAAAATATATGTATTATGAACATCGAAATTAATAACAAGTAGGTATACGAAACTACTAAAGCATGTTTTTACGGAAAGAGAAACTTGCGTGCACTGTTCTGTCCCTGTCCTGACATGATCTGATTGGTTAAAGGAAACGTCTCATTGGTTAAAGGAAAAGTCTCATTGGTTGAATGAAACGTTAAAAAGAATGGAATAGTGCACGCAAGTTTCTGTTTTCTGCTTCATTTTCTCTAGTAGAGTGCACATTCCAGTTTCTTATTAATTTCGATGATTATGAATATTGCCCAATATGAACTTTGACCGTTTCATTTGCTGCTATGCAGTATGCAGCTAACTTCCGTAGATGCTATGTTTGTGTGCTGTCAAATGAGTATGTTGTGAAAATTAAATAATTTTCAATACACGCTTTAAAAACCACTATGATTTAAATAATGTAGTTTGCAAGTGCTCAGTTAACACAGTAAACAAATTTACAAAGAAAAATTAATAAGTAAGAATTTAAATAATCTCAGTTACAAACATTTCTTCCATGACATTTTCTCAGTGGGTGACAATGGTGACATTTTTAACTACAATAAAGACTATTTTCTTTTGTAATTATTTCAGAAATTCGTAATGGAGGATAGTTTGAGTGTTAAATCTAATGAGTCAGTAGCTACCAGTGAGGAATTTGACTTTGTTGGAGACAAGCCAGGCGTTAGCAAAACACCTACTTTGGATTTTAAAAATGGAGATTTAAACGAACTAACCAACGCTCTTTCTGAGGTTTTACAAGAATCAGACAGCAATATGAGTCAAGTTATCGAAAGTGAAGGCAAGAAAATTGGACATAGCACATTTTATGGCTACCCGGTGGAACCTGGCAAAGATCCGCTGAGTATAGATGGAATATCTCCGACAGAGAAACAGGATTCTATGAAACCTGACACTAGTTCGGAAGAAGAGGGTAGTAGTAAGTATTTACTATTACATGACACTATGTTATTTGGTCAGCTTGCGGAAGTCCATACGAAGCATGGCTTGTTCTTTGAAAATGATTTTAAAATTCGCTTTATCGTGCTTTGTGATAAGTTTTTTTTAAATACCTACCATTGAGATTGGAAATTTAACTCTCAACAGACATACTCAGTTTATCAGTTGATTATATAATGTAAATATTTAAATTTGAATTCATTATTGAAAATTGTTTCATTGATTATACAAATAATTGACATTCGATCAATCTACTGAGAAATTCATAAAGTATGCTATCTTACTGGTAGTTTTGAAAGTTCTATGACATCCAATAATGTGGAATGACCAATAACTCCTAAAAACTCTGCATTTGTAGTAATTATTATTTTCAATTAGTACTTCAGTTTCAATATAAAATGAGTAGTGTAAATTAAATGCCGTATATGAACTGCAAAAATAAAATGTTTTCCTATATAGTCAGTGAAAATGGCAAAAAGTCTCAACTATAAAAAATGTAGTATTTTATAAAAGCTGTAGAAATGTTTGTGACACAAATTTTATAAAACATCCTTATTCTCAGGAACACTTTCAAAAAGTTTTTTCAGCAGCTGTAAATGTAAAATTGGCACTATCTTATGAAATACTTCAATCGCTGTTGACATTTTGTAAAGCCTATTGAAACCATTACAAAATAATTACATTTCCGCAGGCCTTAAAAAGATTCGGCACTCTCACTATAAAACAGTTTTATTAAAGCTCTATTTAATAACACTAATAAAATAAACCGGATTTTTAAAATGTATCCTACAGGTCCTAGGAAGCATTTTTGATATTAAAAATTATCCAAATTTAGTCAGAGTAAATGATGCAACTTTTAAGTTCCTGTTCATTTTCAGCACCCTTCAATACTCCTTTAGATATATAAACAAAAATTTCAGGCGAATATCTGAAAAACCGAAAGATTAAAAAACAAATTTTAAGTACAATAAAATATAAATTGATAAAATATGTCTAATCAGGAAATCAGTTATTTCAAAAATGTTTTGTTGTATAGTTAGCTGCAGCATTTTATGTTCAAGTAATTTTTTTCGTAGAATCAGAATACACGTTCAAAAATGGAGAGTGCCATTAAGAATTCAAAAGTTAGCCCCCCCCGCTCATCAGGGGTGTGGGGCTGGAAAATTGTTCTGCCCAAAAGATGTCCCCCCCGTGAACGGAACAACTTTTGTCTGGAACATTTTTGCTGATGACATTACTGTGGATTAATTAAAATGGCCTAACCATATTGTATAAAATCAATACTTCTTAAGCAAAAAAAATAATTGAGAGCCAAGCTAAAAGTAGTAGTAGTTATTTTTTTCGATTATTCTAGGTCTTCGCACTTAATTTGTTCATTACCTAGGTTTATATTTTTAAGCATCTTCCACCAATCTGACCTTGAAGTAATTTTTAGTTAATTGGTAAGGTCTTTTTAATATAATTCAGTAAAATTGTTTCTAAGGAACCATAATGTGCTAGTAATAACGATTTAACACTTCATTTATTTTTGGCCCGCCACTGGAATTAAAATTTGTCTTCATAAAGTAAAACTGTTAACACGAAGTTGTATATTTTATTTTGATAAACTCAGTAATTTACTGGATAATCCCTCCTTGAATACCAAACATAGTCCTAGACAAAATTTGTCAATTTTTGCAAACTGAATTTGCAACATTGAATTTCTGCTACAACAAACTCTTAATGATTTATCATAGATTACCAAATGTCAAAATTTTTATTGTAACCATATATTAGATAAAAAATAAATACACATTTTCTCTAAAGTAGATTGTAGATTGTAAAGGGTCGCTTGGCCCTGAGTTGGCCTTTCTTCACCTCGACCAAAGGTCTTCTGTGAATTACCTTATTACCTTACAACTAGTTGTTGCTTAGGATTCCAAGACTTTTTGCAAAGCTTTTGATTTTCCTGGGAGCTAATTTCCCTATGTCTTCAGGCGTTAATACTGCCTGTTCTAGGTACTTTAGCCTAATGAAGATTAGTACCTAGCATTCACAAAGTATATGTTCTGCAGTCTCAGTTGCGGCTTCAGTTGCAGAATTTCCATTTGTCATCTTCTGCCATGCCCATGTTCTTGAGATGATATCTCAAGGGGCAATGGCCAGTTAGAAGGCCTGTGATCAGCCTTAGGCGGGCTTTTCTAGTTTGGGAAGCCTTGTGGCATTCTTTGTTGAATAGATTATAAACCTTTTGGCTTGTCTTTGGCCTGGAGTATTTCTCCAGTAGGACTTCTTTTGTTCCGAACCTTTTCGAACCTCATCCGTTATGTGTCCCTTAGATAAGCCACAGTACAGATCGGATCCAAAAAATGGGGCATCAGCCCCTTTTCTTGCGAGGCTGTCAGCTAATTCGTTGCCTTCTATTCCCTCATGCCCTGGCACCCACATCAAGGTAACCTTGTTGTTTTTTGCCAGTTGTTTCAGGATTGTCTACATTCCCAGGCAATTTTAGACTCTAAAATATATGAATAGAATAGAATAGAAAAACACTTTATTTAAAAAAATTTAGTCTTACACAGATCTAAAAAGAATGAAATGGCGTTATAAATGAGCAATAGCTGCTATTACATAATGAAATGGATGTGTATGACATGACAGTATCTAACACTAACAGTTGACACATTAAAATATGCGGTAAAAACACAAATATGAAATAAAATACAATTATATACACAGATTATTACATTTAATTCGAATATTGCATATATTCCCTCACAGTGTAAGGTTCGATCTCTAGCAAATATGTATAAATAGCTTTCTTGAAACACTTAAAGTTAACAATATTCTTTATTTCATCAGGCAGTACATTGTAGAATTTTATACACGAGTAAATTGGAGACTTTTCCGTCAGAGTAAGTCTATGCTGGGGAAAGTTATAGTTTAATGTTCTCGTTTGATAATTATGAAAATATTTATATTCATCAAATATTTCTTTATTTTTATTTAAGAAGAGCAAGCATTCATAAATATATATTCCAGTGACTGTTAGGACACCAGTTTCTTTAAATTTTCCACGACAGGACTCCTTATACCCAAGATTTTGTATTGTTCTTATTGTTCTTTTTTGTATCACAAAAACATCATTAACATTGGAGCAATTTCCCCAAAACATTACACCTTATCTTAATACTGACTGAAAATTTGCATAGTAAATTGTATTTAAAACTTCAGAGTTTATATATTGTTTTAAAACTCTAAGTGTGTAGTTGACTTCCATTTAATTTTTTGCATATATATTGAATTTCATCAGACCACGTTAGATTTTTATCTATATAGATGCCTAAGAATTTGGTGTTGTCATTTAATTTAATGATTTCACTCAAATCTAGGTTTGCTTGTTTAGTTTGAAATTTTACATAATTTGTTTTATTTTCGTTTAATATTAATTTATTTCTATTTGTTAATGCTAAGTTTTTATTATCTATTATGTACAACAAATTGGTATCATCTGCATAACTTACTAGGTTAGTGTTTTGATTAGTCGATGCATGAGAAAGATCGTTAACATATATAATAAACAATAAAGGGCCAGCAACACTGCCCTGCGGAATTCCAACTCTTATCCTTCCTTCGTTTGAGATGTACGTATCAAAGTCTTTTTCATGTACATACATGCTTTATTTCTATGCTATGCTTATTTGTTGAAAATTACGACCAGTTCTGCTATGTCGATGCTTAATACCGTGAACCCCACTGCATTATGGCTATAATGCAATATGAATGTTGTTCGAAAAAGAAATTGCATAAGGATCTTGGTTAATATATCAACAACTAATGATCAGTTGCACCAAAATTTTGCTCAAAACTCGTAGCATATCTATTTAAGAATATCAATGATTGTATTTAAGCGAATAAAATATGTTTTGTATACAAAGTTAATTAAACTAAAAGTGATCGAATTGAGTACCTATTATAAAGGACAAGGGTAGATAAGGGCCTTTTTCCGCCCATCGGCCATGTTGTATGTCATTATATTTTCCGAGTAGTATATGTCTTGACAAGTAATAAAGAACTGTTCTTTGGAATAGTAGATCATTCAGTGAGTGTATAATGATGTTTACGGCACGAGACGAAGGCGTGTCGTAAATCATCCGAGTGTGTAATAGCCATTATACACGAACTGAATACTATAATTTATCCACGACTATCGCATATTTTAACTGTTTTAATCGTTTAAAACTGAAAAAATAAAGTTCATTTACAGTAAAATGTTGACGTGTTAAACGTCAATCACGAAAATATGCACGAAAACATGGAAAAACGGATTCGCCGTTTCCTTATGAAAATTGCTAGTTCCTGATTGGTCAAAGGTGCGTTAGAATGAAAACATCTAGTTCCTGGTTGGTTAAATGAATGAATGAATGAAACTTTATTTAGGTTTAAGTTTAGATTTACAAAAATTGCACATTTTCAATAAGATACAGGAGTATGGAATTAAAAATTTACTTATTATATTTACAAAAAATTTTATGCCTAAATAAAGAAAGAAAGTGGTACAGTCACTAAGGTAGCAAGCTACCAGCGTGTGACCCATTCCAGTTTCTCACGTTTATTGATGAGTGCATTACATTATACCATAATAATACCTACTGACAGGCTATGCTGTACTACAACACAAAAAAAAAATAGCATTTTAAGTTAGTATTACATAAATGAGGAATATAGAGTTTACTGTGAAAATTTTACATATTATATTTTACATAGTATACATTTTGATTCAGACATGTTGCTAAAGTCTTTATACAAATAAATTTTTTACTTGGGTTTCATTAATGGAACTTAGCCAATTTTTACACTTTTTTGTATATTTATAGAAAGTTTGACAAGTTTTTGTGCTTAAAGGCAGTTCATTGAATATTTTAGGTGCCATGTATGTTATGCATTTTTGAGATATTCTTTTAGATTTTTTTGGTATTTCTGCTATCATTTTTATAGGCTGTCTTGTATTGTAATATAAACTATTTACAAATGTTATTAAATTTTTGTTATTAAATATTTTTTGCAGCACTTTGTGCATGTAGGTCTTTCTTAGGTTAAGGATGTCTATTTCATTATACAAGAGATCTGTTGGATATGTACTATTCTTGTTTAGTAGAATCTTTAATGCTTTTTTTTGTAGGATTTCTAGCAAGTTTATTGTAGTCTCATAACTTGTGCCCCATGCTATACTTCCATACTGCAACACTGAATGAAATAACGCATAATATACCATTTTTAAGTTTTCTTTGCTCATGAACCCTTTCAGTTTTCTTAATATAAATATTGCCTTCCGTAGCTTAGGAGCGATGTATTGTACATGTTTATCAAAACGCAAGTGGGTATCTAAAATTATGCCTAGATACTTTACCTCTTCTGTTATATGTATTTTATTTTCACAGTCACATGTTATATTACTTTTATCGCATTCTTCATTGTGTAGTGTTATAATATTAAATGATGGTTTAGTACGAGAGTCCACACAAAATGGAAGACACTTAGTTTTTTCCCAGTTTAGAGTTAGTAAATTGACGTCTAACCAAAATTTTATTTTTTTTAGGGTGTTTATGATTTTGGACTTTAAATTCTCCCATGTACTTCCATTTATAATGATGACAGTGTCATCGGCATAAGATATACATGTATTTGTTGTATCGTAATTGAGTAAATCATTGATGTAAATTAAAAAAAGCATTGGGCCCATAACCGTACCTTGTGGAAATATGTATTAGAATCAGATTATGTTCATTATACATTTGGTTGGAATAATGACTATCATTATTTGACAATTGTTAAATGTAGAATGCAATGATTATACGATGGTCGTGGATAAACATATTCTTATTCAATACATACCACAATATGTGGTTTTGAGCGCTGACACGTTTAAATTCGCACGCAACGTCGACACTACTACGACTCCAGCGGAAACGATTTTGTTTTTTATACATTGAAGCGCTTGATGAAACAATATAAATTAACCATTATTTAAAAGCTTAAATGCTCAACAATGAAATGAGGTATAGTTTTTCTTGTTTCATCGAGCGCATCTAACTGAAATATACATTAAAAGTTCGGAAAAAGGTCAAAAATTACTAAAAAACTGCAAACATGCCCACTTTGAAATGATATTACTATGAACTACTGTTGTTTTTCAAATGTAAAACATATAGAAACATAAAGATCATATGTTCAACTATAAATAAATAACGCTTAATGACTTTATAACCCTTTCAGCTCTACTGTCGCTTTTAATCGACAAAAAAAAAATGGGCCTGTGCTCTACTGTCGCTTATATGCGTCAGCTGCTAAATAAGCTCTGCAGACTACTGTCGTGTAAAATCGGCACTATTTTAATTTTTTAGTCTTGAGAGACTATTGTCGATTATTTGCGACACAGCTTCTCACACTACTATGCCTACTGCCGATTATACGCGTTGCGTCGAGTTTAATCGACAGTAGTCAGGTAGTCTCATAATTCAGTAAACACATGTTAGTTGAGGTTGTTTATAGGTTAGCTTGTTCAAACCGGTCAAATTTGCAAGAAAAAGTGAGTGTTAAATCACGAAATAGTTGTTTAACTGTTTTATTATCTAAACTATTATCAGTGAGTATTAGAATGGCAGATCCGTGCTGTTCTAAATCTAAAAAAGCGCGAGTTAAAGTTGTTTTATCAGTACCACGCTGTATATTTACTTTAAAACATTAATAAAAATATTTAAATGAATCTATATGTCACTTAAAAAATATTACAGATACAAAATAAAATGACGACTTTAAGCGACAGTAGGCGTGCAAACATAAAAATAGCTCTAGGCTGGTGAGTGTACATGCAGCCAAAATGTTCAGAGCTGAAAGGGTTAAGGAGAACTTTTCTTTTTTATGAAAATAGTGGGCGAAAAGTATATAGCTTATCTACCCTTGTCCTTTGCCAAATGTGTTATACCTAATAAATAGATCAATCCGAGATAGAAATTGAATTAAAAGGATACTTAATGGATGTAAATTGTATATGAATGAATAGTACAAAGTAAACTATTATTTCTTTTTTTAATTGCAAATTTTTTGTACGAAATTTCTTGTTGAGAAAACTAATTGTTTGCTACAAGTGTACTGTTTTTAATTTGCTACTTTTTATTGTATAATATTTTTCACTGATCTGATATAATCACAAGAGAGTGTAAAGTGTATATTTGAATAAAATGCAATAAGTATTATTTTATACTATATGCAATTAAATTTCATTCTTTGCATGTTAAAAAAATCCCAAGCATTTGGCATTCCAAACATCTTTATTACTGTTTACCTAATAAATCTATTTGCGTATTACTATTACACTATTAATATACAAACAAAAAACATTACAATCAGACATATTTGAGACATTATTGATTTTAATCTGAATAATACAGTCTGCAAAACAAAAAAATTGGGGTTATCGTGAATAATTCCTAGTCTTTTTCTTTCTTTCTATAATGTTGCTACAGTCATGACTTAATGTTTTCCACAAAAATATTGTTGCTGAAAACATCTAATTGTATATCACAAGTTCTATTCATATTTATTAGAATGATGTTCTCGGAAGTAATGGTCCTGGAAAAAAATATGTATACAACCTGTGTGTAAAATATCTTTTTGGACTGGTGGGGTCATCGACATTCCACTTGTACAAAAATATTTCTTGCATGGAAAAGCTTGTTCTTAACAATCTTAGCGTATGCGATTTAGTTCCTTGTTCGAGAATATTTGCACTATAGTTTCAGATGTGGATCAGGAGTGCACTATATTCTCTGGAGTTACATATCTTGGGGCAGCTGCAATAAACGCACCCAAATCTGAGGCTGAAATACAACGTAACATGGCAATACTAAATGAACAAAGTACTGATCAAGGCATAAAGATATCAGTATCTGTACCATCGTCATCTCAGGGACTTGTTGTGTAAGTAGCAGGAAAGTTAAACTTATAGACCAGTCGGAATAGTTTTTTTGTGCGAAATCTCATCGCATTTTTTTTTTTTTTTAAGTATAGTTTGGGATGTCCAGAAACATATGCCAACTATCTGCAAGCGTGACAGGTGGGGCAACACAATTTGAAATTCAAAAATCACCAATTTTTTGCCATTTTTTGCTTTATTTGCAATATAACTCGTAAATGAAGCATTGTTGGAAAATATATCGAGAAGAAAAGTTGAGAACATTGATTTTGAACATTTTATTATTCTTGACATTTTCCCAGAAAATTCTTCGTTTAAGAGCTAGAGACGAAAGAACAATACTGCTTTTTTATCTTTTGATTTTTTTTTAAAGTGAATATAATAAATATTAATACGAAATATATAATGTAAATTATGTTTAAATGTCCAATTTACAGTTGAAATATAATATATTTACAGACCTATTTATAATTTACATGTTAAACAGAAAAAATAATAATAAAACTTTTCAGGTATTGATGTATTAAAATGATGGGGAAATAAATAAACAAGTATATATTTTCACAAACAGTCTATTTATTTTATGCATAGTACAGTGGACAAGCGATTCATGTATGACTTAATAGAATTAGGGGGGGAGGTGGCGATGGGGGGCGATCACCCCCCCCCCCCCCCCTAAAATGTTTTAAAATAAATTCGACAAAAAAAATTGAGATGGTCCAAAAAATTTTTTTCCGGGCGCAGAAATCTTGGGGCGCCAAATCAGCAGTATTATTTTCTATCAACGTGTTTGAACAGGGCTTAAATAAACTGGGATTCTAGAAATCGGTGATGGAAGCGTAAACGATTAGAAAATAGCAAATGATTGAATTTCCGGTAGACAATTCCTCTATTCCTCAAAAGAAAACAAGAAAACCAACTAGTTGAAGCTTCGTGAAAACTGAAAGTTTCATTGTTCTTAATCTCCAGTAGGTATAGGTAATCAATGACTTTTGCATCTTAACTTTTTTTATTCAGAAATTTTCTCCTGTTAAGCACATTTTCTCATTTTCATTAATAGACTAGTTCACAAGTTCAAAGCCGTGTTAATTCTTGATAAAGCTCGTAAAAATATGATTCGGAATGATGTCTAGAAAAATGTGCAAAAGTTTCAAACCTGCACATAAACAATTGCAAAAGTTATAAACAAATGAAGGTTGAAAAAATAACGAGTTTCTTTTTTTGCAAATAACTCGAAAACTATTAATATTTTTTAAGACATTTTAAAGAAAGATTCTTAAAAAGGAAGAAATTTCCAATAAAAAAGTTCGGACTCTATTATTAATAATTTTAATTTAATGTTGAAAATAGAGCTCCACGCAGTGAACACTAAGCCGTTACGATGCTCTGAAACCGGCCGTAACAAGTAAAAATATTTTTTTATGTTATTAAATATTAATTTAAAGATTTTTAAAAATTGTGGTATTATTTAAACACTTAAAGGAACAATATCCCATTGGGAAAAAAATTTTTCACCGATTTTTCATAAAATGCGCCTATTGTTAGTTAACAAATTTTTTTAGAATTTGCGTTTGTTTCAAATTGAATAATTTTTAAACAAAAGCCACTAAAATGATTTCGCTTCGTGGAGACCTTATGTCAACATACTTTATGAGATTTTGCAAATAACTTGAAAACTATTAATATTTAAGAAATGTTAAAAAAAGATTATTAAAGAGGAAGAAATTTCCAATAAAAAAGTCCTGGCTCCCTGAACTCTGTTATTAATAATTTTAATTTAATGTTGAAAATAGAGCTCCGCGTGGCGAACGCTAAGCCGTTACGATGCTCTGAAACCGGCCGTAACAACTAAAAACATTTTTTTATGTTATTAAATATTAATTTAAAATTAAAAAAAAAATCGTGGTATTATTTAGACACTTAGAGGAACAATATCCCTTTGGAAAAAAAATGTTTCACCGATTTTTCATAAAATGAGGCTATTAGGGAATCCAACGACCTGTCAAAATATGGCGTTGTGGGCAAACAATTGGCAAACACGGGTTTATTTTTACTAAATTCCGGAAAACGTAGCCAAGCCAACATAAAAACACAAACGTTTAACGAATGAAAATGAATGTTTGCCCTCGACACCCACACACGCCATGTTGGATTGCCTAATTGTTAATTATCAATTTTTTTTGTTTGACTTTATATTTCAAATCAGATTATTTAAAAACAAAAGCCACTAAAATTATTTCGCTTTGTGGAGACCTTATGTCAACTATAATATACTTTATGAGATTATGACATTGAGATGTTTTTAATTGTTATAGTCTATTTGGTTATTAATTATTTAACCTAACAAAAAACTAAAAAATGAAAAAGAAATTTTTTTTATTAATTTTAATTAATATTACTGTTTTTATATTCAAAAGTACTATAAGATTACATAACCTTTAAATTTTCATTGCTATTTGTATTTTATAAACAAAAAAAATTTTGCCATTTTGTGTTATAAAATATGATTAAAAGAAAAAAAATTTCTTAAAAAATTTTTTTTATTGTCTAATCATTTTTTTTTCCTTTTTTTATTATTAAGGAAAAATTTTATTCTTAAAATTTATTTGTTTATTTAATAAACGATTTGTTATCAACAATCGCCGAATGTGTTTATATTTTTTTTAGATAAAAAAAAATAACAAAAACAACCGTACTTATAAACATGTCAAAGAAATTTTTAATATTTTTTATAGAATTTTAGATTTAATTTTTTTTTTGTGATGTTTATGTATACGGTTGTTTTTATTATTTTTTTTTTCCTATCTAAAAATAATATAAACACATTCGGCGATTGTTGATAACGAATTGTTTATTAAATAAACAAATAAATTAAAGACAAAAATTTTTTTTTCTTTTTACCAGCTTATAGAAAATTCCAAATAATAAATTTTATGAACACATTTTTTTTTGTTAATAATTTGTTTAAATAATGAAAAAAGGAAAAAAATGATTATAGACAATTAAAAAAAATTTTTAAGAAAAATTTTTTTTCTTTTAATCATATTTTATAACAAATAAAATGGCAAAATTTTTTTTTTTTCAAAAATACTTAATTTATCTATTTGTTTACACAAATAGCAATGAAAATTTAAAGTTTATGTAATCTTATAGTATTTTTGAATATAAAAACAGTAATTATAATTAAAATTATTAAAAAAAATTTTTCAACCTCTTTTTAATTTTTTAGTTTTTTGTTAGGTTAAATAGACCAGAGCAATTAAAAACATTGCAATGTCATAATCCCATAAAGTTTAGTTGGCATAAGGTCTCCACGAAGCGAAATAGTTTTAGTGGCTTTTGTTTAAAAATTATTCGATTTGAAATACAAACGCAAATTCTAAAAAAATTTGTTAACTAACAATAGGCTCATTTTATGAAAAATCGGTGAAATTTTTTTTTTTCAACGGGATATTGTTCCTTTAAGTGTCTAAATAATACCATAATTTTTTTAAATTTTTAAAGTAATATTTAATAACATAAAAAAATATTTTTCCTTATTACGGCTGGTTTCCGAGCATCGTAATGTTAGTGTTCGCCACGCAGAGCTCTATTTTCAATATTAAATTAAAATTATTAACAATAGAGATAGAGTTTTGGGAGTTGGGACTTTTTTATTGGAATTTTCTTCCTCTTTAAGAACCTTCCTTTAAAATTTCTGAAATATTAATAGTTTTTGAGTTATTTGCAAAAAACGAAACTCGTTATTGTTTTAATCTTCATTTGTTCATAACTTTTGCAATTGTTTATGTGCTGGTTTGAAACTTTTGCACATTTTTCTAAACGTCATTCCGAATCCAATGAGCTCTCACTCATATTTTTACGAACTTTATCAAGAATTAACACGGCTTTGAATGTGTGAACTAGTGTATAATAAATTCGACTAAATCGTAGTTTTTTAAATGGGTTTCAAATAGGAAAGTATAGTGCAATTTGCAATTTTAGTACATATTTTGCGTTTATAATCTCGAATACACTGTAGTAGAACAATTTGTTAAATAAACTTATTTTATTCTATTCTATTAAGTTATACATGAAACGCATGTTCACTTACTATGCACAATATAAATAGTCTGTGAAAATATATGTTTGTTTATTTATTTTCCCATCATTTTAATACCTCAATACCTGAAAAGTTTTATTATTTTTTTTCTGTTTAACAAGTAAATTATATATAGGTCTGTAAATATATTTTATTTCAACTGTAAATTGGACATTTAAACATAATTTACGTTATACCGATGATATATTTCGTATTAATATTTATTATATTTACTTTTTACTTAATTAAAAATCAAAAGATAAAAAAGTAGAATTGTTCTTTTGTCTGTAGCTCTTAAACGAAGAATTTTCTGGGAAAATATCAAGAATAATAAAATGCTCAAAATCAATTTTCTGAACTTTTCTATCTCTTGATATATTTGCGAACAATGCTTCATTTACGAGTTATATTGCACATAAAGTGAAAAATGGCAAAAAATTGACGTTTTTTTTAAATTTTAAAGTGTGTTGCCCCACCTGTCACGGATAGTTGGCATATGTTTGTAGACATCCCAAATTATACTTTAAAAAAATAAAATTGCGGGTAAACGACATTTCGTAAAATGATCCTTTTTCCATCTATTCCGGCTGGCCTATTAAAATAATGCAGTCAGAAATGATGGCTGCTAATTAAAAAAAAAAAAACAACTTTAAAGTTTCATCTGTTACAACGTGGGACACTGATATATAACACAAATTGTTGCAGGCTCTATGATGCTAATACCCACTCCGTAATATCCCGTTACGAGATACATAGAATCCTGTTCTATGCTCGTGGCTCTGTTGAGAGCCCAGAAGCGGGATGCTTCGCATTTACATGGTCTCATGGCGATAGCCAGGAGTCTGCCATATTCCAGTGCCATGTGTTCCGCTGTGATATTGCCGAGGCAGTATCGCGAGTCTCGGGTATGTATACTCATAGTTAAATCATAATATTACACAAATCAGAAATCCACAATTATTTAGCTTGTGCCGACATATTTAAATTTTTGAAACTCTAGGTACTTTTGAAAGTCAGAAATAGCACACATCATCTAGTTAGTTATTTTATTTCTAAGTTTGATTGCAATAAGCTGGATTCATTATACAATTTTATAAGCCACTGATTCATGTCTGTCCAAATTGACTAGAGCAGAGACATGCAGCCTCCTGACTCATACATAATTTACATATTTTACAATTTCTTACATAAAACCACGTATTTTTAACAAAAGGCAGGTTTTTACATATTTTTCACAATAATTATTGACTACAATTTTTTATTTTAAACATCATTTTTAAAAATTTATATTCAAGTACTTTATTAAATTTTATTTGACCTGTATGTTTTATTTTACCATCTAAAGTCATTTTAATAGTGAAATTAATTATTTAAATTAAGAAATTTTGAATTCACGCCCATCAGATTGTGTCAGATGTGAGAGCATGCGCAGTTAGATAAAGGAATAATCGACGGGCGTTGTTTGCTTTGCTTATTTGCTGTTAGCATATAGTCCAGTCAATTTGAGTACTAATGAATGGATTTTGATGAAACCTTGTGATGTTTTTGTAATGACGTTAATAAAAGAGTTGAAAAAAGATCAGAGTAGGAAATGATAGAAAGAGGTAGAAAACACCCCTTTTATCAATGGTTCCATAACTTGTAGAATTAGGTCAAAAATGAAAGAGAAACAATAAATTTCCCTTTTTTGGCCCAGAATAAGATGTTTTTACTCTTGTGAGTTTCTTCGAAAAATGCACATTTTTGGAGATATGGCCACTTGAAAATTCCTAAAAGTGGGGGAGGAGAAATGTAAAAGTTGAAACAAAATCTGAAAAAATTCAGGTGAATGTGTTATCGAAATACAAGACTTTTTTATTTGCAACTTTTCTGTAAAGTGCGTTTTCACCGAGTTTTTCCGGAAAAACATGAAAAACTACCCCTTTCTTTGAAATTGTAGCAGTTTAAACAGGGTTGGAAAAAAACAGTTTTTTTTGTTTAAAACAGGTTTTTTTTAAGCTTTAATTGGTATGTTTAAAACAGGTTTAAAACGTTTAAAACTATTCAACTAAAATTAAATGTTGCCAGGCACACTATGTCTGCTACTACTACTTGATGTCAAATGGCACTCAAACGGATTTTAAGGCGCTCTACAAATAAAATGCTCAGTTTAGCACACATGACCACTCGAGTGACCACTATATCGGAATTATTTATCGGAATGGACCATCATCGGCACTTTTCCTGCTTGTCCACAAACTCCAAAATAATACATTTATTTAAAACATCGCACTGTGTTTTAAACCGTGTTTTAAACAGTTGTTTAAAACATCGCATTGTGTATTAAATATGTGTTAAACATTTGTTTAAAACATAGTGCGATGTTTTAAACATATTTTAAACACTTGGTTTAAAACATTTTGTTTTAAACATGCCAACCCTGAGTTTAAAAATATGTATTTTAAAAATTTGTAAAATCGGACGTATGCATTGAGGCCTTCTAAACATTTTTTGTTTCTTGGAATTTCTGTGTAATTTGCTAATCTTCTGAGTTACAGGCAGTTTTTCACAATAACTAATGCACTACATTTTTTGCGCATTAAAAAATACATGACAATTCGAAAAATGAACGTCATTTATGTATATTATTATAAAAAAATATGAAACCTATATAGTTATACCATTTTTAAAAGTTGTAGTACACTAGTTATCGTGAAAAACTGCCTGTAACTTGGAAAATTAGCAAGTTACAAAAAAATTCCAAGACACAAAAAAGGTTTAGAAGGCCTCAATGCATACGTTTGATTTTTCAAACTTTTAAATTACATATTTTTAAAGCGCTACAATTTCAAAGAAAGTTTTTCTGGAATAACTCGGTGAAAACGCATTTTACAAAAAAGTTGCAAATAAAAACAAGTCTTGTATTTCAATGATACATTCACCTGAATTTTTTTAGATTTTTTTTTAACTTTTATATTTCCCCTCCCTCACTTTTACGAATTTTCGAATTATCTCCAAAAATATGCATATCTCGAAAAAATTCACAAGAGTAAAAACATCTTATTTTGGGCCAAAAAAGGTAAATTTATTGTTTCTTTTTCATTTTTGACCTAATTCTACAAATTACGGAACTCGTGATAATAGGGATGTTTTCTACCCCTTCCGATCAGTTCCTACTCTAATCATTTTTCCAACTTTTTATTAACGTCATTACAAACATATTGCACAAGGTTTTATCAAAATCCATTCATTAGCACTCGAATTAGAGATTTTGGTCAATTCAGGGCTCCGTTGACTGGACTAATAGATTAAAGAATATTATGTTAGTGTTAGTATCGATGTGACTCATTGTATTTCAAAGAAATACTAACCTCAAATTTTTTACATTTCGGGATTCGGCACTTAAATAGTTCAAATTGTCTACATAAAACTCGTGTACCATATAAAAATCCACTGGGTAAATTCTCTGAAGTACCTTTCATAAAATTAAACAAATATTAAACACACAATGTAAACGTAAACAAATCAACAGAGCACTACCACCAACGTGATAAATGAAAACATGAAAATCCTCTAGAATTGAATTCTCATTTATTTCATCATTTACCGCCTTTTTATTTTCAAAACCAGTTTGTTCTTGCATGTGATGATTAGAACTTTTTTTAATATCATATATACAATGTATATTTAATATACTTTTTGATCATATAGGTAACAACATTTTGTAAATTTTGTTGAAGGAAACGACCCTATTGCCGATGTGGGAAATATGCATATTTTTTACACATAACCTAAAACTATACATATTTTTGAAAATAAATTTACCTATTTGCATATTATGGTAAGGCCTCACTCTGGACGTTGGACAACATAGGGAAAGCATAATATCCACCTATGCCATACCGTTAATGGCTCATAAACCATGAAACAGTCTCCAGATTATATATTTGCACTATAAGTGAGGGTTTCCTTGCAGTAAATTCTTTACTACTGGCTTATTGCATTTAACTATTTGTACTATAGACACATTGTATTTTGATGACTTTAAATTCATCCTGGATCGTGCGTTGCTACCGTCGCAGCAATATGTGATTAACAATACATCATCATTTACAGCTTGCTTTGCTAAAGCTTTCCAAAGAGTTCCCCGTTCGATGAGTAGCTCAGTAGCTTCGGCCATTGACATGATGACCGGTTCGATCACGACTCTTTCAGAAGCTCGAACTCTGATGTATGTGTTTGAGGTTAATCTCGAAATCAAGGAAGATGATGGAAAGGTATAGTATATGCATCATTTTGTTAACATTCGTTGATGCTTCATGCAACAAAAGAAGTTTTCCATTGCTTGATTACCATGCAACCTGTCACTATTTTGGACATCATAGAAGGTCTATAGACAAATTCTTTATTTTGTCTGCTAACCGGAAGCCTTTTGAGTTTTTTGAAAAAACTCTTTTAATTTTTGTTTCTGCTTTGCATTTTTTAAATATCTTGGGTTCTATTGGCCAGATTGCAATGGGTCAAAAACCAAATTGTTCAGGATAAATTTGACTACAAAAGTGTGTAGATTTCAACTGTTTAAGTCAATTACATAACCTAAAACGAAAAAAACGAGAACTTCAGCCAAAAGTTTAAATCTGTACCGTTTTGAAGTAAAATTTATGCAGAATAATTTGGTTTTTGACTCATGTGAATCCGGGCATAGAACCTGAGATGTTAAAAAAATGAAAAGCTGAAACAAGAAATAAAAAAGTTTTTTCAAAAAATGATGGCTTCTGTTTTCACACAAAATGAAAAAATTCTCTATGATGTCCAGACAATTCCTTTTTCATGAAACTTTTCGCTGATTTGCCACTACTTATATTTAATCGACAAAAAATGATTTTCAGGGCTCCTTTTCTACAGTAGGAAAGGATAAAAATGGTTTTAAATTAAAAGCCAACTTTGAAAGACAATTGTGTCTGAGTATACGTCAGGTGTCCGATAACGGACCGCAGCTTTTTATTGAAAGGTGCTTTGGCGTTCTTGTGGCCGCTGGCCGGCACGTAAGACATTCCGATATGCAGCTATTAGAAATGGTAATGTTCAAATAATTAACTTTGATCATTTTTTTTGTTTTATTTATAGTCATTAGGTTAAGAGCCCACCTGTTTTAGTTAGGTGATGATCGATATTACGCCAAGCTCTGAGACCACTTGTAAACAAATATATGTGCATTATCACGTGACCATGCCGTAAAGCCTCCTCATTGGTTGCATTTGACAACAGTGACAACACATATATTTGTTATAACGCGGTCTCAGAGATTGGTGAACAGACAATAGTTTGTCAATAAAGGACCCCGCACAAAGGTATAGGAAAAGGCCGTTCAGTCAAATTTTTTGAAATTTTGTAATAAAGTTCTCCTGGTTATACTGAACAAAAGTTCTCATAGGCACAATGCTCAAAATTGAATAGTTCGGTCGCCGGTGAATTCTAGAAATATAAAATTCTTACATAGTACCTTGAGCTAAAGCTTTGGCCCCAAAAGTTCTGTGATTGGACCGCAACACATCTACCTAATTGATTTATTTATTAATTATCGATTTTCGCTGGCGAATATCTCGGAAACTATAGAAATAAAATGAATATAGACATTCTTGTAGGAAATTGTTTAATTTTGCATGAAATAGTTTTTTCTGTACGATGCATCGTTTCCGAGTTGTAAGCCAAGAATCGAAAAAAGGAACCTTTCCACCCCCCCTCCCCCCTTGAAGCGGAGGGCTAGGGGCGGGAACTTTTAGTATGTTTACCTCCTAACTACCCCCAACACATTCCTGAAGAGGAAAATTCTCCCCCCTCCATGTCTTCTATCACTCCTTCGTTGACTGGACTATTATATTGTTAGTCAAATATAATTCAGTAACTGATAATAATATGCTTTCTTTTTATGCTGTCAACTGTGGTTGCAAAATACAGCACGAGATGTAGGAGTAAAATTTTTTCAGTAATAAACGTATTTAATAATAATAATAATAATCATTTATTCATGTCAATACAAACTAATGTTTACACAAGTCAACTGGTACAAGAGAACAGTTTAAAAACAGACAAATAGATAAAAAAGAAAGAAAGAAAGGTCTATATAAAAGAAAGAAAGGTTAATATGTTAAAGGGTCTCGCTGGTTAAGTATATGGAATTCGGCCCAGTGGCGGATCTAGAAATTTCAATAATTTTTTTCATCTGTGGCGCATACGTAAATATGGGAAATAACATCTAGAGAAGCACTCATCTAATGACCCCTAAAAAATTTTGAAAAAGCAGTTTGTGAAAAAATTTTTCAAAATTCGGGTGCCCCCCCCTGGTCTAGGGACTCCCGTTTAAAATTATTCTTTTTTATCATATACATTTTACTTTTCATAAAAATGCAACAATAGGTTTTGGAGTTTATGAGAATATTTTCATTACTAACTGAGATACAACGAATTGAAATTTTGTAATTTGGTAAATTGTAAATTACAAAATTTTAGTTCATTGTATTTCAGTTAATAATGAAAATATTTTCATAATCTCCAAATCCTATTGTTGCATTTTTATGAAAAGTAAAATGTATATAACAAAAAAGAATAATTTTAAACAGGAGTCCCTAGACCAGGGGGGCACACGAATTTTGAAAATTTTTTTCGCAAACTTCTTTTTCAAAATTTTTTAGGGGTCATTGGAGGAGTGCTTCTCTAGATGTTGTTTCCCATATTTCGTATGGGTCCCACAGACGAGAAAAAAATTATTGAAATTTCTAGATCTGCCATTAATTGGGCTATTCATTCACATGAATGTTGCTTATGGCTAGGAATACTCAATAAAATATATAATAAACATCTATCCTCTATGTTACCAAAGTTATGGGGGTAACAACCTTCAACTTTAAAATTAATTGTTTTCAAAACTATTGACGATAATTAAATAAAATTAATAGGAGACGTTGATATAATAGTTATTTTTGTATCTAGGGTACAAAATACTACTTTAGTGATCGAGAACGAAAGTTTTGACGAGGCGCAGCCGAGTCAAAAAATCGTTCAAGATCACCGAAGTATTTTGCACTCGAGATGCAAACGATAGTTATTCTACAACTTTCATTTGATTAAACTAAAACCATTAGTTAAAAAAATCATACTGTTTTTAAAATAAAATAATTTGAAAAATTCTACTTTCAGTTGATTTATTTGAAAATTTCACACTTCTACTTTTTAACCAATAAGATACCTTAATTTTGACTAGTTACCATGGCAATTAAAAAAATTTCCGGAAATTTTTTCGAGGCGCCACGATATTTAAGTGAAAATTTTTTGACAGTTGAAAAGGTAAACATATGATCTACAACCATTAAATAATGTAGATATACCTGTGAATAATGCAAAATTTCTGAATTAACATTATTATTTATTATTCGCTATAAACTTTCATTAAACAGAAAACACAAATTTGTTAAATTATTATGCATTAACAATTTATAATTCAAAAAACGTAGGATGTACAAACATAGTAAGATTTAAATGTTGCTTGAATTCTAACCCATCCTCTCTTCTTAATGGTGAATAGGAAGGTGACGTGTTTTAAGACATATATGTAATATTTTAAAACAATTTTGTTCAAATCTCTTTTACGCAAAAGGCCATATTTACTTGACATCTGCAGCAGACTTTCTTGGATTTTCGTAAACAAACCATTCGACTCTAATGCTTCCTGATCGCAATCTTCCATTAAATTCGTTAAATATATTAATCTTGGATGACATATTTGCGCTTGACTCAATTCTTTGCAGTATTTACATAAATTGTACTTTTCAAAGCATTCCATTTTTCTCAAATTGTTTAACGCAAATGCTTACAAGAAATGTTTTACATAAAAATATCTTTGTTTGCTGGTTTACTATACAGTAACTTAATGTTATTTACCAATATAAACCTCATCTGTCAAAAGCATGGCCGCCTATATCACGGCCACCTACTGCAACAAACCATGTTAATATTATATTTTTTAAATTAGAAGTGTTATGGATTACTTTAACAAAAAATACATTTCTACCACCTCTAGTAACCTAAAATTATGAAAGGGCGATAGACTGAACCTCCGATTAAAGAACTTATATCTAGATACATAACAGTCTATCTTTTCACTATATACCTTGTTTGCTCCTAACATAGTCACATTATATGTCCATTAAAATGGATAGATGAACATCACATCCCATAGGCAACAGTGGCGTTGTGTGTGTAGAAAATGTGTAGAATGGTAAATATTTTCATTAAAATGAATTATTGCAATTCCTGCATTACCGGCTCTTTATATAACGTGATGTAGGCATACGATATTACAGTAAGATAAAACAGTAAGATAAATATCTATTGAAAGGATATTAAAATTTAATTGCTATTTACTTTATAACTGTAAAATGAACTTCATCATGTTACGACTATGGAACGATCGATTTTCTTCTTTTCTAAACTGCTTTCTGCAAACGGCACAGCACTTCACTATTTATTTGCACAAAATATATTGTCGCTAAACTGTGTAAATATGCATAGAGAATATTATTTACTTATTAAGCAAATCACAACTTAAAATAAAATTACTTTTTCACCAGTTTTTGGTCGGAGAACACGAAAAACATTTATTGACATTGATGGCCGAACTGTCAAACTGATGATAATCGAACTGAAGCCGATCGTGTACGAGCGGCCGCGAATACGCCGATGGGCCAATCAGCAACTTATGGGAAGAAGTGCCTTAGAATGGGAGTCTTTCGGGATCATAAAATTCATGCCATTATGTATCTAGATATAAGTTCTTTAATCGGAGGACTGAACTAATACCCATCTGAGTTTTAGCATTTGGTGTAACTAAAGTTGGTAATTTTTTTTTATTTAACGAAATATGGTGGATATACCTATATGATTTTTTTAGAATTTATTTCATGTTGAACTAATATCTTCATTGGCAAATCTCTAATGATATCGACTAATAAGCAAAATAATAACGAAATAAATTTAATTATTATAGGTTTTATTAATATTAAAAACACAATTATTATAAATGTTTGTGGGCTGGCTTGAATTGGTGGGTTGAATCTGGGTACTTTCTGTTTTATTTTGCATTGTGCTCTGATCATGATTAAACTTGCTAGTACTTGATGAAATTCTCCTCATGGATTCAATCATCTGATGATGATGTTCAACGTCCAATTGTAAGTAAAGTTTGATTGACTGACTATTACTGTGTCCAGTAATTTTAATGAGCTGTTGTTCACCAACTCCTTCCTTGGCCAATTTCGAAACAGCTGTTGCTCTTGCAGAATGATTAGTTATTTTTACTTTTTTAGTGTCAATTCCTATATCAGAGGCTGCTGATTTAAACCATGAAGATACAATGTTCTTACCAACTGGGCTATTCTTGTACCATCCTTTCGAATTGGGTTGACTCCAGTATGGGTTTGGTGTTAAGAATAATCTGTCGGTCTGAATAAGATTTCCCCTTTTTTCCATCAACTTCTTAAACAAAGAAACCGGACACATTTGTGGATTATCGAAATTTGTAATCAACCATTTACTATCCGACAGTTTTTTAGAACCACCTTGTGTGGTTTTGGAGAATATTGGATTATATTCTATCCGACCTTTTGGGTTTCCGAAATTATCAGTTTCTTCTTTGAAGTATTGGATACACGCAGAATATCCTTCCCCTCCTCTCCATGCCAGCTCATGTGAAACTATGTGAAAAAATTTACGCTGCGATCCATCTGGAGTATTTTCATCCCACATTTCAATAATTTTTTTGTATTCTTCGCTGGTTAAGGCTGAAGCACTCACTTTTCTTTTTAATGGGTCTCTCTGGAATTTTTTGCGCTTAGCATCGCGTGCAGCTCTGGCGGTCGCAAATTCCACATCAGAAAACGGATTAAATTTTATTTTATATTTTTCGTAATAAATTTCTTGTAACTGCTTAGCAGTAGAGTTCCACATCACTTTGACCACACTTTCCTTATAATCTTCAAAATTTTTCTTTTTCATATTAAATGTGTAGTCCTCCAGTATAGTAGCCACCTGTACTACACTCATACACTCATGAATATTATACAACTTCTCGTCACAAAATTCAACAAACTGTTTCCATACACTTGATTTTGATTTTCGGGTGTTATCTGGTGTTATATTTTGAATTTCTTGTCTAATTATTTGTTGATTTTCTTTACCAAATCGCGACATTTCACTATACACTTATTAAACTCAACGACAGACCTTTTAAACTAGTAATTATTAAGCTTTGTGACAGAACCAGTTAAACAAAAATGACAAATCAACATAATATGTCAAAAACAACAATACCCTGGCCAACTTGACAAGCAGTGAAATTAATTTAAAATGTCAGGTTGGATTAATAATTTTTTTCCAAATTATGGTGTTAAGTGGTGTGAAATTTTCTTACCGAATACCACGCAAGCTTAAATTATTCCGGGAAATTTTCTTTCGGGCACGAATATTTTAAGAAAATTTCAAAATATTCGTGCCCTCAAGAAAATTTTCGGAAATAATTTAAGCTCTTGTGATATTATAAGTGAAAAAACAATAAATATTTTTGTGTACGGTGCCATGGTAACGCAAAAAAAAATGTCAATGAAAAAATGTCTCATTTTAGACACTGACATTAATGCGCAAACATAGCCTTTTTTGACAGTTATAGAAAAAAATAGCTTTATATTTTACATTTTTTTTACATTCCTATTACGTCATTTAGTATATTAAAAAAATAATTTAATTTTTGAGGGTGCTGTTTTTATATCAACCCCTTGAGTGACACCTACCAAAAAAATATATATTATTTAACACTGACATAATTATCGTCTGTAAAAATTACTGCAAGGTCAGATTGGTGAAAGGTGCTTAAAAAAATATAAACCTAGGTAATGAATAATAATACAGGCACACAAAAAAAAATTCACTGCGAAGACCTAGACCACTGAATTCCTACTCGTATGGATGCTAATATTAAAAAAATACACTACTACTGTTAGCTTGACTCTCATTTTTTTTTTGCTTAACAGGTATTGATTTTATTACATAATATGGTTAGGCCATTTTAATCAATCCACAGTAATATCTCCTCAGGAAGGGACACTAATGAAAAATGTTTCAGACTAAAGTTGTTCCATTCAGAGGTAGACAGCTTTTTGGCAGAACAGTTTTCCACACCTTAATGAGCGAGGGGTGGGGCTAACTTTTGAATTTCTAATGGCCCCTTATGTTTTTTATCGCGTATTCTGATTCTACAGAAGAAATTGGATAACTTTTGTACCAAACATTTTTTTTTTCCCCCTACTCTGTTGAGCGGGGATGGGGGTAACTTTTGAATTTTCAAAAACCTGCAGGGGAACATCTCTGAACGAACTAGGGCATTTTTAGGAAAAATGTTTAGATGTTCGCCTGCAGGTTTTTGAAAATTCGAAAGTTACACCCCCATCCCAGCTCATCAGGGTGGGGGGGAGAAAAAAATGTTTGGTACAAAAGTTATCCAATTTCTTCTGTAGAATCAGAATACGCGATAAAAAACATAAGGTGCCATTAGAAATTCAAAAGTTAGTCCCACCCCCCGCTCATTAGAGGTGGGATGAGGAAAACTGTTCTGCCAATATAGATTTATTAGATAGATGTCACTCAAGGGATTGATATAAAGACAGCACCCTCAAAAATTATTTTTTTTTCATATACTAAATGACGTAATAGAAATGTAAAAAAAAATTAAAATATAAAGCTATTTTATATCAACGTCTCCTGTTAATTTCAATTAATTATCCTCAATAGTTTTGAAAAAATCTGGTAATATTGGGGATAGAGGTTTATTACATATTTTATTGAGCATTCATAACCAACATTCATATGAATGAATAGCCCAATAAGCCGCTGGGCCCAATTCCATATACTTTAACCGGCGAGACCCTTTGTTTTGTTCTATCGCAAAATTCACATGCATGCGATAATAATATTCTTAACCTGCTTGTGTCGTAAATAACTATTGTTATTTTTAGAAGGAACAAGTCGGGTCAAACAGTACCTCGCACGAGAGAAATTGCACGTTAATTTCGGCATCTTGGGACCCCACAGAGGCCTCTTTTGAACCTTTAAATGTTGAGACACCAAAGGACGTAAAGCAGTACATGACTGTTGCTGTCGATTTGGTCATAAGGGGTATACAAGAGCCTGTCAGGTTCCAAATTGAGACTCCTGTTAGAATATTTGGGCAGAACGAGAGGAATTTTTGGTATTTCCAGAGGAAGAGCCTCATACAGCAGTTCTTCTTGAATTTGAAGGAGGTAAGGAATGAAAATGTGGTAATATAAAAATGAATACAAATATTGCTAGGTAATATACATAAAGTGATTCCAATATTTCAAGTGGTGTAAACGTGTACGTGGCGCAATACCAATTTTAGTGTTCCGCATACGCATACGGATTTTGCGTGCTGATATATTTCTTGAGTTGGTACTTTATGACGTCAGAATATCACTTGACGTGCATCGCTTGATATATTGAAATTACTTTATTATAAATATTTCTTAACCCTCTAGGCCTTGATAATGAAAACTGTGCAAATAGAAACAAAATTAATAAAAACTTGAATTTTTTACTTAACGAGCAAAGTAATAGACGTCAATTAAAAACAAAAAATGAATACAGATAAAGTTTTTCTTGCCTGATAAAGTTTGCTCCTTACTTAAAGTATACATAGACTTCTATTACTATGTAATTGGTTTTATTGACAATATTTAAAGGGTAGTAATAAAAGAATACTTTGGATTTAATTACTAACTGTATTTAAATGCAATGTGATTCAAGAAAATGCATTGAAATCTCTCGTGCTAATTATTTAGACCAAAATGATGAAAAAGTTACGAAAATAAGTCTGGAAATGCTTCATTGGGGGAGATATTACCCCTTAAATGAGTATAGTACAGTAAAATTAAAAGTTGACCCGGAACAAGTTTGTAACAAGCTGATTTCTTCAGGATTGTATTCTGTGGCTATCCAGGAGTCTCTGACTGAAACTCCCAAAAAATCCGCCGTGCAGAAATAAAGAAAAAATGCTCCGCCATGTTGAAATTAGGCACTTTTTTTCTTTAATCGGTAACAGCCCGCACGGGTGACACTTTAGGAAAAAAAGCAAAGAGGCAAAATTTTGAGAGAAAGCTAAGTTTTAATGTGATATAAAGTTTTTTGCAATCGGTTAAATATTAGCAAAGTTACGGTTGACAAAATGACAGATTTGTATAAAAAAGATTACTTCTTGTATTTTAATACCATAAAATGCACCAAAAGGCAACAACAATTATTACTGGTAATACTAATTAAAGTAATTAAAGTAATACATTTGTAAAATAAAATCCATTCTAGAAATAAAAGAACGTAACAACAAACACAATAACATAACTCATAAATAGTGAAAAAATAAACTATAAACTCTTTAAAAAGCATGAATAAATTAAATAAGCATAAAAAACTCTCAAATACGAGCTTTAACTAAAAACTAGCCTCATTCTCTGATGCATTGTCACAGTCCTGTCTAATGAAATTTACACAGCTGGTACTGCACTTAAGGTTATATTTTTTTACATTTTCAAGACTGTTTTGCCATTTTTATAGAATGCAGAGGTGGTATCGCAATATGGCATGTGCAAATAGAGTATTTTTTACTTCATTTTCACTTAGTTCTGAACGTAACTTGCAGATATTCGTTATTTTATCAGATTTACCTCAATCACCGGGACTCATCATGAATACATTTTTTGTTTTGCAATGCTCAATAAGTAACGTTATTAAGTCTGTATCTTGACCAACACCTATAACAGGGTTACACATATCAGCTGAGCAATCAATAGCAGCTTTTACAATTAAATAATGAGCATCTGCATCCGCACATTTGACTGTGATATTATTTTTATTGAAATTTTATGTTAGAAGTGTAATTAACTGATCTTTATTTGACGCTGATGCTAAAAATTCGTTTTGAGATATCTCTACTACTTTTTTGTGGCTCAATATTAATTTCTTTCTGAAATGCATTTTTAGTTCTTCCTTGATATTCTGTAAATTTAACGGAAGTGCCTTCATTGGAATAGCCATCGAAAATAATAATACAATTTAAACCATAATGATAACGAAAAATGAAACACACTGATGAACAATATCTTTATATTGAGCCGGGCATTGCCACACAACTTTTGTAAGGAGAAACCCCCCGTCTATTACAAATTGTTTAGCACTTTCAGGCAAAGTTGGACTTGTAAATGGACGTGTAAGTTTTTTATCCAAATAAGAAAAAAGAGATGATTTTGTTGTTTTTCGAAATGAAATATTGTCAAATTAACTAACCGGTATATGATTTATTTCATATTTAAATAAACCATGTTTAATTAGTATTACCAACAAAAGTTTTTGTTGACTATTTTTACATTCTTACAGTGTTAAAATACAAAAACTACCCTTTTTTGAAAAGAATCTGTCATTTTTGACAATCATAACTATGTTAATATTTAACCGATTTATACCATATTGAAGCTTAGCTCTTTCTCTCAAAATTTTGCCTCTTTTCTTTTTTTTTCTAAAGTGTCATCCGTGTGGGCTATTACCAATTGAAGGAAAAAAGTGTCTAATTTCAACATGGCGGAGCATTTTTTCTTTATTAGCCATAGAATACAATCCCGAAGAAATTAGCTTTTTACAAATTTGTTCTGGGTTTGGTCCAAATTTAATTAGTAGTACTGAAGTAGTAGGTAAATAACTGTTAGTCATTAAAAAAGATGATGTGATGAAGCATTGAATAAGGTGGTAGTAAACCAGGGGATGTCCACTCACTTTTAAACTTATGTTAATAATAAATGAATAGGATATTCCTTCAAATTCGGGTGATATCATATTCAGATACTTAATGTAAAAAACAAAGGATGCATACTTTTTTTTATTTCCTGAAATACACAGTAGAAGTCTGTAAACAATTAATAGAAATTCAAATTCTTAGTATGACATCATTTGATTGGTCAACAATAAATACAACATTGACACTTGATAACCATTTGCATCTAAAATAAATCTAGTTGATCTGTAATTTAGTACTAAAAGGATTTCCAAATCGACGTTATAAATCAGCAACTATAATGATGACTATAATGTTTCGACAATACTGCAAATGATTCGATGACTATAAAACTTCTGGCGTTAGGAAAGAAAGAAAAACACTTATAAGCACGTGATTGTAAGATTAAGGTTAACACAAAATATCAATTAAATTAGTTTGCAGAACTTAAAAATATGGCTGATGGCCACTAAATATAGAGCAATGAATTAAATAAATTTAATTAGCTTTTTCTTGAATGATGCACTTAGTAAATTTGGATAACTACAAAAGTGGCAATATATATGCCTTTCGATCTTAAACTTGAAGTGACTATATTATGCCGTTTCAGTGATGGAAATGAGTTCCCGTCTTCACGACTAACAATGGGTATAAACTCCCTACTCTAATTTATGCGTGGAACTACCATATTTAATAAAACCAGAAGGAAAATAAGTACATATGATCTATATATACTTCTGCATGTATAATCCCTACAATTGGTACTAACTTGTTTGACAAGCGTGTTTACGTGGTGTTATTATTCCATGCGTTATGTGAAAACAGATTGGCTAGAGCTGTAACAGAAAGATTTAATAAGACGGTTTAAATATAAATATACAAAAAGGGATAACTCAAATCCAAACACAATGAGCAAAATGCATAAATTTTTTTGACATCACCGAATAATAGATCACTAAAAAGCGTTATTTTCTATGTATTTTTTATTTTTTTTTTATCGGAATTAAAGGATAAAAAAATAATTTAGTTTCGCTGAGAATTTAGACACGTTCAAACGAAGCAAGTTTCCCGCCATTTGCGTGTGACGTCATCCGGCATTTAGCATTGGCAATGTTTATTAGTATTATTTTCAACAGATATTTAATCTATGTACTTAGTGGTGGCAAACTATTTAATATAAAAAAGTTATATAATCTGAGACGAAAAACAATAGTTAATGTTGATAAAAATATTAAAATAATGCATTATGTTTACATATTCTGAGGTTAGGTATCTAAATCTAACTGCAGTAAAAGGATAAAAGTGAGCGTAAACAAATTTATTGTTACGAACAATGAATGATGCATCCTTGTCGCTTTTCCACCTCCAATATCTGCACTGATATAATCGGTATTATTACCAAAAAATTGCTCATCATAAACACGTCGATTTTCGGCAAATTGTCACTTTGAGCTTGCACAAAGTCGCTGTTCGTCATTTTTACCACTTAGATAAATTAATACACTAATAATTTTTACAAAAATAAACAAATCGATATTTAAAGGTCAGCAGACTAAAATTTAACATTTAATTAACACACAATTTAATATTTCAGCACTAGCAGATGTAAACTGTCAAAGCTATCAAACTTGTCACTTGTCTCCGTACTTTTCTAAATTTACCGCTGGGTGGATAAAATACGAAGCTGATTGGCTGTGTTTTTCAAATTAGCCAATCATATAATGTTATTTCTTACTGATGCGCTCCACCGGTGAATTTAGAAATCTGCGGTCTATGGATGAAACTAAAACGTTATGCCAGATGACATCAGTACCGTTTATAGTCACGTGGTTTTGTTCCGATAAAATTTGAATTTTAAAATGATTTTTTTTTACAAAATAACTTTTTTTATAGTTTCCTTTTATTATATACTCGGCTTATATAATATGTATAATGAAAAAATAATAAATTAATGCATTTTTAAAATTCATGCATCTTGCTCATTGCTATTATCGACTAATTAAATTATTTATTACTGATGGTAAATATAAGTACAGTATTCACCAAAATTAAGTGTGTCTTATTAGATTTTATTTAAAAATGCATAAAAATCTAAGCGGAATGCTACATGCAATGCTGCAGTTATATAAGTACCACGGAGTAACCTCCAAATTCACACTTTCAACACCTTTGATGTTGATATGATAATTATTAACGTCATTACAAACACATTGCACAAAGTTTTATCAAAATCCATTAATTAGCAGAAAATTTGGTCATTTTAGCGCTCCGTTGAATGGACTAATAGATTAAAGAATATTATATGTAGCTGTTAGTGTTAGATGTGAATCATTGTATTTTAAAGAAATACTAATTTCAAATTTTTAACATTTCGGGATTCGGCACTTAAATAGTTTAAATTGTCTACATAAAACTTGTGTATCATATAAAAATCCAGTATGGGTAAATTCTCTGAAGTACCTTTCACAAAATTAGGTTCCATTATAAACAAATATTAACACATAATGTAAAAGTGAACAACAAATCATTCAGAGCATTACCACCAACATGATAAATGAAAACATGAAAATTCTGTGGAATTGAATGATCATTTGATACGTCATCATTTATACCGCCTTTTTATTTTCAAAACCAATTTGTTCTTGCATGTGATGATTAGAACTTTTTTAATATGATATATGCAATGTACATTTAATATATTTTTTGATCATATTACAATATTTTGTAAATTTTGTTGAAGGAAACGACACTATTAAACTTTTTCTAAATTTTTCAGAATTCTTTTAATCCACAGCAGTCTAGCTCAAACCATGTTATTGAATTGTTTTTTGGGACACCCTATATAAATTAGAAAATAGAGATGAGATAAATTGTGTGTAATAAATCATAATTTGTTGCTATCAGTGTTGCATGTAGGGTTATCTGTGTTTATGTGGAATATTTATGAAAAAATTGGATCAATGTTGATAAAGCCTATAGTTTGTATGCCTTTCTATTATTGACATGATACTGTATACATGGTAAGGAAAAATCTATTCAAAGTTGAAAAACCAAATATGTAATTCTCAAGTATATAAATTAGGTATGTATTTAAAGTAGGCCACACCTGATATCTTTGTAGCACATTCCCATTTGTTTTTTTGACCATTTTGACCATTGACCACTTAGTCCTATCTTGGTCCTAATTTTTTCCTTGAAAAGTTAAATAATAATAATAACAATATCTTTATTGTCCGTTGACCAAACTACAATGGTATGGGACTCGTCAGGGGGCAGACAAAATAGTAAACCTTACACAAATAGTTACATAAATATAAAGCAAAGCAGCGTAATACTAATTAATCGTAATTTTGAGTTTACATGTGGCGGAAAATAAAATAAGTAAAATGTAAATATAGTGGAATGCTGTTAGATTTATACCTAGGAACCCGGTTAACAACTGATCTTGATAGTTCCTATCTTTAAACTTTTAGGACTAAGGCCAAGTGAATGCACAAACTCCAGCACACATCACTCCTGATCTCATCAGCGGCGGCGGTAATTTGTGACAGACATATCTTTAGATATTTATACGGTGTGTACAGTTAGATACATTAAGTAAGTTACAACAACAGAACATCAGAATAAAACAAAATAACAATAAAACTGACAATCGGAACTCTGCAGCAATCATAATTTCCATATAGTTAGTTTTTGGGTTTTTTTATGAATCATGTTGTGGCATAATTCTTATCGTATGTATGTGATACCTCACAGGAAGTATCGTTTACATTCAAGAATTTATCTAGTTGATAATAGTCTAATCTCTGGGGAATCAAATATAAATGGAATGAAAACATTGAATATTGATAACATCACGTTACAGCATAATATTTTATTGAACATGTATTATTGTCATGTAACTTTTTCGTCTATTAATATTTGTATATGTATACCAAAATTCACACTTAACATTTATTTTTTGGCAAGAGGATAAATTCTCTTATACTTGTTAATGAAGATCACTGTCCAATCCATCTCAAGATTGAGACAAAGTGGAATTGCAAAATTTACAATAGCTAGAAAGAGAGCTTAGCTTAGAAGTTGCCTGATTAACAAATGAAAACAATGATGTCGGAACCAACAGTGGGCCAGAAACATCTGTCCTGGCCAAAACTTTGTAACTTTCTGTACAATACTTTGAGCTTCACACCACATGTTACACATGTGGTGTGAATGATGTACATATAAGTACTGCTAAAAGTTGTTCAAAGTGGATTTTAATCCATTACTTATGCTGAAACGAGTAAAGAGAGATAATTATTAATAACAGAAAAATATTGAAAAATATGATTCAGGAATGGAAAATCTTTAATTTGAAAATAGAACAGCCAAATTTGATATTTGGATATAACTTCACGTTATAAGTAACATTTCTCGATATCTTCAAAAATAAAGGTGGTTTACTCTTGAGCAAATTTCAAAAAATTGAATTTTCCGACTAACACAAATTTGTGCAGCCACTTTTTCGTTTAAGAACATGCACTAACTTTTATCAAAAGTAAAATTTTTCAGAAAGTCAATAACAACAAAGTTTCTCATATGGTGCAGACTTTTCGGCGGTCAGTGTTTAGGAATTAATGTAAAAATACTTAAAAAATTTTTAGTCTTAACGGGGTGAGATTTAAAGGATGAAAGAAAAAAACGCATAAAAATTCTGAAATTTACAATAATATTACTAGCCGGAGCGAGACTCCAAATATGCAAAATAAAAGTGGCCTATGCAACTTGCGAACACACAAAAACTGAAGTCATATTCTTATGTAAAATTACCTGTCGAAAATGCAATATTTCATGTTTCTCATCCCATAACTTTGTTAATAACAATTAACTCGGCTTGAAAAGTTGAAATATCATGAATCGATTGCCATACATAAAATTATACTGAAGATAAAATATCTGGTGGAAAGAAATATTTTCACCCGAGTTCACATGAATTTTTCAGTAGCGACATTGAAAAAGTCTGTATCGAGGAAACTTTTTTATTATTGAAGATAAAGTACTAGTATAAGAGAGTGTAATGTAGTTTAAGGTCTGAATTAATTTTTGAAAAACATGAAATCGTTGTTTACAACAGTTTGATGGTCATAAAAGTGTAATAAGCTTGAGCCTTGTACGCGCTGCATTAAATTCTGCACCAGACAGCATAGAGAACATGAAATGACACAGTACGGCATTCGTTTTGAGATGTATTCATAAAGTAATATTGATAATATTATACTGGGTAATAAAATTCTGCAGTAGCACACAATAAATACATTTTTATTAGGTTTAGTATTTTTGGCTGAACGAAATAGGCAGTTTTGTAAAAAAATTGTATAAAGAATTCGGAATAATTTTAGCACATTCTTTAGTAATTTCTTTGTTATCAACTGCAGATTTACATAATTGAATATCTGTTTATAAGACTTTACCAAAATGGTAAATGTCAGACTGTAAGTGGCATGAAGAATTGGTTTGTCCGGCAACATCTTCCGTAGATGACAGATGTGCTCGCTACTGGCACGTTCAACATTTATATTATTTTTAGCGTTGAACAAACATAACGAGACAACTTTGAACCCCTTGCAATTATTAGCAATTTTTCTCCGAAATTTTACTTTAATTTCTTAGAAATCTCATCTGAACTTGGATATGATTCAGTCCAATGGATGTTCTATTTAGTGGCTTCTGTATGAAGAAGGTGACGAATTTGAGCTGTTGTTAAAACTTCAGCATTTACCAATAAAATTTTTTCTAATCTTAATAAGGCTTGCAAAACAGATCTTTAAATTGAAGAATATTAGCTTTGTTTTGTTTCTTTGAAGTATTAGTTTTTTTTTTCAAAAAATATAACATACATAAATTGTGATATTTCAAATCATTTGCTGTCATGTCTATACTACTGTCGTCAAATCCTTGAATTCTATATAGTATTTCCTTGTCATTTAATCCCTTAGCTTTCTGGAAAATTTCGTTTTGCCGGTTAAATGACCCTACATACAGTTGTTTTTGGTTTCCTTTAATGCCGTGTTCTTTATTGCAAATAAGACATTTTTTTGTGTCCCTAGACATACTCAGTCTGATTTGTAATTTTGAAGCAGTGCCTTTATTGTCGGCATTTTTTTATAGGAACATATATGTCTTGATAAAACATCCTCATATACGACCTTCTACACTGGGCATGATAAAACGGATTCTTAAAAAAAAAATTCCTTATTTTCCAAATGTGCTCTCAACGCCACTGATTATATTGTCCGATTTAAATAGTGATGGGGAGAGAAAACTTTCCATTTACGGAAACTTTCCGATTTTGGAAACATTCTGGAAAGAAATAAATAAGGTTTTGGAAAGTTTCCCACCAATGTTTCCTAGAAAGCTTCCGGGAATATTTCCGGAAACATTCCGAAACATTTTCCTGAAATTTACGAATATTTTCGAAGTTCCCGCCAATAATTGACATTAATGACGATTTTCTAAACACTGACACATTAGTTGCTTTCTTTGTAGCAGTGAAATGAACTAAACTTAAGAACTCCAACTTAGTTGAGCGTTCTATTTGACTTTTCTATCTTAGGTTTGCTCACTCACATACCTCCCTCCTTACCGACGCCAAGTCTACCGGATTTCATCCCAAACTTTAGAAACTTGCCTAAGTTGATTTCAAAGCAGCGATTAGTCAAAATATCTGAATCTTAACAACGCGAATGCTTATGTTTTCTAGTCCGTTTTGATCATTCTTTTTGCAAGTTAGTTTAGAGAATAATCTTGTGTATGGAAATCTAAAATGCCGCCTCCTACTTCAATAGTAACAAACAGAGCCGTAGCGAGCCAACTTTTTTGAAGGGTTATTATTCAAATTTGCCAACTTCATAAACTTAATAAGCCAACTCTGTAAATAAATAAATAAGTGCGGGAGTTTTGAAACTTTGGGAATTTGTAGATTTCGATGCCCTGAATGAAATAAGAAAAAATGCAAAATGTGATCTGAGCCGCCAGCGCCGCCATATTGAAAAAATGGCGCACAAAACAGTTCCTTTTAAATATCTCGTTTCGGGTGCCTCATATGGCAAAAAATATTCTTATGAAAATAAAAGAGCATTAAATTTTCTGCAAAACATATCCTATACATTTTTTCGTTAAACTGAATAGTTTTGGTGCATCAGCCGATCGAAGTCAAGCATTCTTGACAAAATTATGATATTTTGCAATTTCTCGATTTAGTGCGACTTTTATGAAGGAGAATTTTTGTGTTGAGACAAAATTTTTTCATACATGAAAATCCTCAAATTTAGTTGATTTTACTTGTCTGCTATGCATAGCTCAATGTTCAATACTTGAGCTAGAGTATACGGCGCGTTTTTATTTACGTAGTTGTCCCCTATAGGCTAATCCACGACTAGCCTACTTCTTGAGGCATTTTAGTCTTTGACGTCGAAGGTCCAGGTTCGTTGTGGTCTTCAACAATACTTTGTTCGGAAATTGCTTCCGTTGTGCTTTCCACTGATTCTACATATTGTTTGTTCTTCATGCTTGCGAGAAATGTTTCGACTGGAGAGTCGACTTCCTCGTCGTCATGAAGCTCATCGACTATTGCTGGTGCATTGTGGCAGCTTTGTCCGTTACAAAATTTGCAAATTGCAGACCATTTTAACCATGCCTTTCTACAACCACATGCTGCACTGCACTCTTTCTTGCATTTACAAGAAAGAAATTTAAGTAACTTTTCAGAAGCAGAATCTTTCAGCATTATTACTGGTGTAAGCCCAGCATTGCCATGTTTCCAGCCCCATTCATCAACATTTTTACAAACCCCCTTGCCATTCCTGGACTTGATAATATGTCTTGAATGAATGCTGCCGTGCCGCTGCAGCTGTAGGTGATAGAGACGCGATGTTAAACTTGCTCTTTGGTAGCGATCTTGGTAACGATAAGTGTCCAGAGAGATTGTTTCCATGTTTGGCTCCATACAGTGCCATAATGAAGCTTTCTCCAACATTATGGCAATAGCGTCCGGATCAGCATTACTATCTTGAAAAAGTTGAATTGAAGCAATTTCTGAAGTAAGTATTGTTGAAGATTACAACAAACCTGGACTTTCGACATCAAGTACCTAAAACGCCTCAAGAAGCAGGCTGGTCGTGATTTAGGTCTATAGGGAACAAGCACGTAAAAAAAACTCGCCATATACTCAAGGTGGTGTGGAAACGAGTATTGAACATTGAGCTATGCGTAGCAGACAAGTAAAATCAACTATATTTGAGGATTTTCAGGTATGAAAACAAATTTTGTCAAAAATGCTTGACTTCGATTGGCTGCTGCACCGAAACTATTCAGTTCAACGAAAAAATGTATATGACATATTTTGTAGAAAATTTAATGCTCTTTTATTTTCATAAGAATATTTTTTGCCATATGAGGCACCCGAAGCGAGATATTTAGAAGAGACTGTTTTTGTGCGCCATTTTTTCAATATGGCGGCGCAGGCGGTTGAGATCACATTTTGCATTTTTTCTTATTTCATTCAGGGCATCAAAATCTATAAATTCTCAAAGCTTCAAAACCCCATGATTTATGCTCCCACCGCTGTATTAATTGTGCAGCATAGAGAAGCTCTAAAGTAAAGTGATTTTCTGCAGATTAAAATTGTTAAAACACTTGTGATTTAGATTTAGTTGATGCTAAATTTATTGTAACTAATGTCATTGAGATTTGATGCTTAAAAACGGTGACCCTACGTGCCTGACTTGCCTAGAGTATAGTAGGGTATAATATTCGATAATAACAAGAAACCTAATAGAATTCAAAATACATATTAACAACTAATTCTTGATCACCATGTACATAAAAGTTAATGACCCTTATTATGAGTAGATAAAACTTATCTAAAAAATGCAAATTATTCAATGACCATCTGTAACTTTTATTGTTAATTGTTGTTGTTATTGTCTATAATAATCTGTTCTAGGTTGTTTCTGAACTCAGCGATGTCTATTACGAAGTGTTAAGCATGGAAACGTCGGGAGAACTCGATAGGAACCTGTTGAATCTCAATTTAAATTTGTCTAGTCTAATACAGTCACCCAGCTTCGCGTCCATCGACACTCTTACACCAAAAGAGGAATACCACTCAGGTAAGAAAGTCGTCTCGACGATTATATATTTATTTATTTATTAAAAAATACAAGCAAATTTGTAAATTACGATAGAAGAGATCAAAAAACAACAAATGAAACAGATGGATACAAATATTTCTTCAGATATTCTGAGGAGTAACAATTACAAGGAACTAATAGGAAATGTGACAATGGGGAATTTCAGCAATTTTTTTTTAATTAAAAAAATGGCCTTTATATTAAAAGAAGAGACCCGAAATTTTTTTTTTTTAAGCAATATAAACGTGAAAAAAATGTTAAAGTTCAGTTATATATTTTCCTCTAAAAATTTATGACGTATGTAAACGTAGTTAGAAAACTTTAGGCTTACTATAAAAAGGATACCTACCCTGACCAAGGAGAAGAGAGAAGAAGAAGATAACCTAAAATTCTTAATTGTCATCTGAATTTTAATTGCTGTTAGTCTCGTCTCGGTCAGTGTCGTTTCTATTATCTTATGCTTGTTGTGTTTGTTTGTTTCGACCCATTGTTACCATTACCAATTGCCTTAGAATGTAATTGGTAGAAACTGGTGATCAGATGACGATAGTAAATAAAGACAAAAAAATATTTTTGAACAAAAATTTGTCACAAAATACGACCGACTAAATGTACATTGTGTAAATAAAATAAGGAATATTGAATTGCGAAGTAGGTATATTTTAAAATGTAAGCTTGAGACTTCATCCTAAAGCATGTGTATATAAAATATGCTATTGACGGCTGGTAATTAGGCACACAACAAACAAACACCATAATGGTTCCTTGTTCCTGTCGACACCAATAACAAACGCAGCAAACACAACTTAAAAGCAAACTTTATTAACCTAATAACACTTAAATACATGAAAACACCGCATTTATAGCTAGCGAACAAGTCATCGGCATATTTACAGTTTGAAATTTGATACATGTGATGACATATTTTATCCGTCGAGCCCATAGACTTCTACCTAGTCTATTGTCGGGCCACAGATTAAATCAGAAATGTGTAAGTCTCACAAAATATTTTGCATTAAGTTACCATAGTCTGGTCTATGGCAGAAAATAACATGAAAGTAGATACAATGGACCCGTTTAGTGTGACGTCAGATTCTGGGCAACCAACAATACAAGTGTGTGTTGCTAAAGATTTTGAGCCTTATGTACGATACATTTAAGGGTTAAAAATATGGCTGTTGATCAGGGCCTCTAATTTTATTTGGTTAAAACACATAAATTTAATTGAGTAAATTATATGTAGAACGAATCTAACGTATTTTAAGAATATGGCCTATGAATTGAATTGTCTTAGATATGCCATATAATTGAGTAATAACACAAAATTGTTAACAGCAATTTTTGTCATCCTTAATAGCAAGGTGCATAAGAGCGAAAATATTAACTGTAAATTTCGTTATCCCACTTGTATTGTTGGTTGCATAATATTTGACGTCACTACTAAACGGGTCCATTACGCAGTATTTGCAATCGTCACCGGTAAATCAAAGAAATTTTCTGCTATGTTTGTCTACTTCACAAAACGTTTAGTGACTTTTTAAGACCAAAACTTACGGGGCTTTAAAAAATACAACGAACTGAAAATAATTGTTTAAAATATTACTGGTAAGTTCTGAATATATTATATTTTCATATTAATACTTGTTTTTAAACATTTAGACTGAACTGAAATTCCCCATTGTTTTAGTTATATTACAATTAGGAAGTTTCCATTTTTCTTATTTTCTCGTAATAAATAGTCGTAAAAATCTAAAAAATTTCTGTAATTTTTTTTTTAATTATCTCTATAAATAAAAAAGTTAGTGCTCATCTGGGCTGAGGCTCGATGACGTCACAGTACATGATTCCGTCAACAGCGAGCGGACGCAGGCACCGGAATTTTAGTTCATTCAGTGTTATTCTTACCGGACACAGCATAAGATATTTTTGTAGTTGGGCTTGTTTAACGTTTTAATCATTTGAAGAAGTAATTATGCCTAAAATAACAGCCAGTTGTGTATTGTGACGTCACAGTCTAGCGCGAAGTATTCAAATAAGAAATTAAATAAGTTCGTGAGTTTTTGAGATATCGAGGTGATGTTTTTTTTGTTTGACTAGTTAACTCAAAGACTGCTAAATGAGGTTGAATGTACATGATATTTCTAAAATAGCAAGCTTCTTATTTATATATAAAAGCGCCTAAGTGGTTAAACACTTGTGTTGTGTTGTAAGAGGTGATTTAACTAGGGGATATACTTATTTATCTTGATCTTCAAACAAGTGTACAGAATAGTAAGCTATGTATAGGTAGCAAATGATGTATTTAGAAACAGCATTTACACTATACAGTTGTCTAAAATTTTTGTAAAATCAAAGTAATTTTAAAACAGTTATTTACGTAACAAGTCTGGAAAGTGATATTTTTCTGGACGAGTAGACAGGATTCTTTCTCGCCTACCGCTTACGTTGAAAATCTGCGAGTCCAGAAGTTTGATGAGATGAGTTTCGTACACTATTTTTTTAGTAACCCTTGCAAAATAAAGAAGTTTAACATAAACTACAATCAGATTTCATGCAGAACTCCCCTTACCGCAGTTACATCACGTAAGAGTTAACTAGTTCAGTGGTTAATTTTTATTTTAGATGTAAACTAAAATTACCTTAATCGAAGTGTTTAGAAGCTTATCGTTCGGTGAAATAAAAAATTACGACTTTTGGTTAGTCGAGACAAAATATAGAGCCAAAGATTGGAAAATTTGTTACCAAAATGTGTTAATATATAGTTGAAATTTTAATAAGCATAGAAAATATGATTTTTTTTTTCTAAGGCCATGTCGATAAACTGAAAATTTACAGCAGCAAATTTGTTTTATAATTTAAATGTTATAAGATTATTTTGTTTTATTGTTATTTTATTAATGCTTCTAAAATGCTAATTGATTATATTAGAGCTGCAGAAAACACTATCTGATTGTCTGCAACTGAAATGTTTTATCAATTTACAGGAGAATTATAAAATATCTTATAAAGCAGTTAAGAAATTATTTTAGAAACGTTTCCATGATTAAGCCATAAAACATTTCAGCTTATAAAAGTAAATAATTTTATAGGGCTTTTTTTTAGTAACGTTCGCAGTATTTTCAGCACCGTTATAAATATATTAAAATTATTTTATAGTTATTTCCTATTATCTTTTAAAACAGTTATATTAAAGCACTGTTTGGGATGGTTTTGCTATTGAAAGTAAATTGTTCTTTTCTATGTAAGCCATATTTCTTTGGCGAATTGAATATTAGTTTCAAATCACTTGCTTATCTCTGAGAGCAAATCATAAATATTTGTCAAAGAAACATCATTTTGATTGAGTTCAGGCGCTAACTGCAAATATTACAGCCATAAGCTGAGCATATTTCTATTTTTATTACAATTTAACATGGGTTGTAAGATTGTTTCTGTATGTATACTAAGATTTTAAACTTCGGCCATTGTTAATTATACTAAATAATAATACTAATACTTGAAATAATAATTATGGAGCATAACAAACCTATAACCCCATTTTATGAGGTATTTAAAAGTGATTCAACTAAAAAGCTAGGTCACATAGAAATGAACTAGATCGTAAACTCTTATGGAGGGGGTAAAGGTCACTTTCCCAAAGATACAACACTGGTTCATCGAGCGTGATCGATTCCTGATTTTTATTATTTGATTAAACTCTCATTGGTACATTCCAAAATTTCAGCTTAAAACCACTTTTATAACAAAACTAAGCGTTGTTACTTGGTTGCTATGGTAGATAGCCTGAAAAAATGCTTCTTTTGCAACAAAAATGGTCCCAAAAATGGATGTTTTGGGACGGCAGCGGGAAAAATGATTCTTTTTTACAATTTTTTAAAATTGTTAAGTTTGATCTGTATTGGCAAAAAATTATAAACCTTTGGCAGGGTGTATATCAGAAATTTGTGACAAATATTAATTAGAATGATCACTTAAAAAAATATGTACTGTTTGCATTTTAAGATGGAGACGAACCATTATTGAGCGGTACGGGCCTAGTCTCCAAAGATTGTTCCGAAGACGTGCTGGAAAGTTGGGCTGATGTTCTGAACAGATGGAAGTCGACGAAGCAGAAACCGAAGCAGCTTGCCGGTTTGGTAAAGCTGGGCATACCGGAGGCCTTGAGAGGGGAGGTGTGGCAGAGGCTTGCTGGGGTAGAAGAGAATACCGAGATGATGGAAAACTACAGGCTGCTAATAACAAAGGTATATTTTTTAAATATTAATTGATGACGAAGTGCAATACTCTAACCTCATCGATGCTTGTGTAGAATATAATAATAATAATAATCTTATTGATCTTAAGAAGGTTTTACATTTTATAGACAAGTGCACTGAGCCTGCTCGAATTCAGCAGGGCCAAAATAGGGGGAGTGTGCCAGATTCCCACTTACTATACACTTGCTTCTTGTTCCATTAAAGAGCTACTTTTATAGACAATTCTCCTGGTCTATACAGTAATATGTAATAATAGAGTCAGAACTATAAGATGTAAATTCAGGAGTCTCTCAAAGCTCAATACTAGGATTACTGCTATTCACACTATATACTAATGACTTTAAGTACACATAGGAGATGACACAAATGTCAAATATTGTGTTCTTGCCTAACATTTAACTATATGCATCCACATTCAGAATTGAAGCTGTAGAAACTGCAGCTGCTTAGCTTTTATAGTCTTTTATAGACTCTTGGAAAAAAAAATTGTGCGGTCTTAAAGGAAAATTTCAGTTATTTGAAAGTTTGTTACATAGTTTTCCTTTTTAATCATTAATTTAAAAAAATACAGAATACTTAAATTAATTTTTTTAGTAAACAGTGTAATTTTTTTTTAATCTTGATTTTTATCAACCCTTTTAGGAGTCCAGCTGTGAAAATGTCATCCAAAGAGACATAGCTCGCACCTTCCCAGCTCACGACTTTTTCAAAGAAGCCGGTGGTTTGGGACAGGATTCGCTCTACAGAGTGAGCAAAGCCTATGCTGCGTACGATTCCGAAGTCGGGTATTGTCAAGGACTGAGTTTCCTGGCAGCTACACTCCTCTTACACGTGAGTAAAACAAAGTTTTGCAATGCTTACAATTCTGTTACAAATATTTTTATAGATTGAATAACTTCCAAAATTTATTTGAGACTAGTAGTCCAGGAGTACGTGACCAATAATCGCGAAAAAGCTTGGTTTTTAATATGTGATCTATAATGAAGACATGAATCAGCGTTCTAGGACATGTGATGCTCGCGTGCTTTCAAAAATGTCGTAAAAGCTAAAGTGTAGAAATTATTTTAGCAAAGTTGAAAATGCTTACACTTACTTCGATCCGGAAACTTTCAAAAGTCTCTATGGCGGACCGTCTTGATATCCACATTTTTATTACATTAATTATTAGTGTAAGCATTTTCAACTTTACTAAAATAATTTTAAATGTGGAAATCAAGTGATCAGATGGTCCGCCATAGAGACGTTTGAAAGTTTCCGGAACGAAGTTTTGATAAAAATGAAATTTTCCAATAAAATATTTGAATATTTGAAAGTTTCCAAAATCCCGGGAAAGTTTCCTTTGGAAACTTTCGGAATATTCAAATATTTTATAAATTTTCATATTTGTCAAAACTTCGTTTCGGAAACTTTCATATGGAAAGTTTCCTTTACCGATCTGGTGTAAGCATTTTCAGTTTTCTTAGAATAATTTTTACACGTTAGTTTTTACATGTTTTAAAGCTTGTGAGCGTCACATGTACTAAAACCCAGCTTGCCGACCATTAAAGATAATCACATTTCTGGTTACGAGTTTCTGGACTATAAAGTCCTGGGTGGGTGTGGTACTGATTTTGAATACCAATTTCAGATGCCCGAGGAGCAAGCCTTCTGTGTTTTGGTGAAACTCATGTACGACTACGGCCTGAGAGATTTGTACAAAGACGGCTTTGACAATTTATATTTGAGGTTGTACCAACTTAACAGATTAATGGAGGAACAGTTGTCTCCGGTGTGGCTGCATTTCGCAGAACACCACATTGAGACCCACATGTTTGCGTCTCAGTGGTTCCTAACCCTGTTTACTGCCAGATTTCCACTGTATTTTGTGTTCCAGATAATCGATGTTTTCTTACTTCAAGGTATCGATACATTGTTTCAAGTAGCCTTAGCGTTATTAATGGTAAGTGGAGTAGCTGTATCTTTTAACCTTTGCAATTTAATATTCATCGAAAAAAAAATACAGGATGTCTGGGGTATATGTATAAAATTTTTGCTGTGTTGAACCAAAAGAAATAAAAAACACTATAATTTTTTTTTTAATTAAAATTATTAAGAAATAGGCAGTTTTCAGGTTATGTATGAGGTAAAATCTAAAATTCTTACAGATGAGTTGCCTTCCTGTTATAGAAACTTAAGATATCTGGCTCGAAGGACCAAAAAAATTGAGTTATACTGAGATATTCGCTTTTCTACAGTTTGCACGTTTAGTTTAAGTTAGCCATTATATGGCATAAAATATCATATGTTTAGAAAATATCTAATTTAAGAAAAACCATTGGAGTTAAGGCAAACATTTTATAAGACTTTCGTTACTTCTTTAGTATATCATCATACATGATATTTGTATGTATATTCTGGGCACCCTGTATAACTCAACAGAAAATATACGTTTGTTCATTTTCCAGTTTTGTAAAAAAGATCTGCTACAACTAGACTTTGAAGGTATATTGAAATACTTCAGGGTTTCACTGCCAAAGAAATGTCGCACCGAAGAATCTGCCAAACAGCTGATTAAGTTAGCTTGCAGTTTGAAAGTTAAAAAGCTGAAAAAATACGAAACAGATTTTATCGCTTTAAAAGGTAAGTATTTAAAAGTTATCTAGGGGATTAAAACTGAATTAACATATAGAGATTACATGAATGGAAGGAGATTTGTTTTGTCATATGAGGCACCATTTTCGAGCTAGAATTTAAACTGACATTGAAGTAGTTAGTGGTCATTTAGCTCAGTTGAACGAAGGATAAGCATGTGAAAAATGCCCATAAAGGAAATTACATGAAATGGGCATCAAAGTATTCCCTTGACTGTAAAAAAATATTTGTTACAGTATTATTCCAGAAATCCAAGGGGGGGGGCTGAATTTTTGCAAAAAGGCAATTGCTAATTAAAAATTTGTTGCAACTTACCTAATAAACGAAAAAATTATCGAACATAAAGATCTTCCAGATGAACTCTATTGAATCGTATTTGGAGCGAAATTCAAATTTAAAAAAAAATAAAGAAAAATCCGAAGTGCCCAAAAGTGCATTTTTTGAAAAGATGCTATCATGATATTTTTCAGACAGACGCGCATTTGTGTTATTAATACCCTCATTTTTTTTTCAGATTTTTTTATTTGGTGGCACAAACTTCAGAACAAATATTTTTTAATAGCATAATTTTTAACTAAACATCAAAAAGATAATTAATCCTCGTTACTTTCCTTATCTATCATCAGCTGCACGTTTGCGGTATCAAAAATAGGGGCCAGAATTTCAGCTGGAATAAATTCATGATAGATATCTCCTTCCTCTTCTTGTTATTCACAACGTCTTGGCAGACATTTTGAGATCCATTAATTATTGTCTTCTCTTTGGTATATGGCACGTCTGACAGCATCACACCCCTGCCGCGGTTGCCACATTAGGCGCACAGTCCCGCTAAAGCTCTCTTCCATGAGCTTTTCGGTAATAGCAGCCCAGTGTTAAGAAGGGCATTCTATATTGTCCTCTCACCGGTTTATTGTGATCAAATAATGAGAGAATTCGGGAGAATGCAATGCTGGAGAGTCGCTTTGTGGAACGTACTTCTTAGAGCATTGAGATGGTGTGATGGGCTGTCCACGGAATTCATACAACATGGCTGACCAAGCAAGTTTAACCTGTCAGACTGCTTACAAAAATTCATTTAAATGTTGTAAAAACAAAGAATTTAATAGTGTTATATGTGTTAAGTGCTACAGTGTTCAACATAAAAGCTGCTTTGCTCGAAAAGGCATGAACTCTGCAAGAATAATCAGTGGAAATAAAATAGTCTGCTGTGATGACGATGAGCCCATTATCAATCAAAATGATTCTTTATTATTTGACGAAATAATCTCTGAGCTCGTGAAAGATAATGAAGAAAAAGACAGGTACATACAAAAGTTAAAATGTGTCAATGCCTCATTTACCGAAGAAGCCCTAATAAATGAAGAAGAAATGTCCATAATAAACAAAAAACAACAAGAGGAAATTAAAAAGCTAAAAAAACAAATCCACTTCTTAAAAAACCAAATACACAGCTTGGAAACAAAAACTGAGATTATAAATGAACAAAAAACTATCAGCACCCAGACAGATGAAAAAATAAACATCAAGAAACATGCTAACCCACAAAAAATTACTCAAATAATGATAAATAAAGAGAAAAAATGCAACCAAAAGCAAAATGTAATACAAAATGCATCAGCACAGGAAAACGAGGTGAATACCAGTATATATGAAAATATGAATAATTCTAATCAAAGTAAAGAAATTAATATTCAAAATATTAATGTGTCGCCCAGAATAACATTAGTAAATGATAAGTATAAAAAAATGAACACAAACAAAGACTCTGATATACCAAATGTGACAAAATCCAAAAACAGGAGATTGCTAAGTTTCTCTGACGAATATGGTCGTGCCTTATTAGATAGTATTAGGTTAAATCTCAAAGGTAAAAGTATAAACTGCTTTTCCCTCATAAAACCTGGTGCACAGTACAACGGAGTTACAGAAGATATTATAAATCTAACTAAAGATCTAAATGAAAGGGATTGGATTTTAATCTCAGCTGGCACCAATGATCTCTTAAATAATAAGTATCCTTCATTTAAATATATATTACAAATAGTTAAACCTTGTCAGAAGGCGAATTTTATAATCTCAGCCATACCTATGACAAAAAATCTACAGTTAAATAAAAAAATTCTGAATTTTAACAGGAAACTAAAAGAGTTCATCAATAGACTAAAGTGGTACATTAAAAGTGAAATTCATTATTTAGAAATAAATAGTAAACTCCCAAAAATGATACCGGGCAAATCGGTTGAAGAAATCATAATGAACAGAAAGTCAACTAATTCAAATAAAAATTTAATATATGTGTCCCAAAATTTTACAATGGCTCCAAATCCATCACAAGTATTAGAGATAGACTTGTCTCATGAAGATGAAAAAGAACATGACGATACCAATACTGTTTTGGAGGATTCGAGGATATCTATAGGCAATATATACATAGGCGAACCCATTAATTTAGTTTCGAATAATGTAATAAATTGTACCATTCAGTCCAATAATTCAAATGTAAACATTGAAGAAAATAATTTTTTATACCCGAGATTATCACAAATGTCTCTCCTGTCATGAAAAACTGTATTACCTTTTGCCATCAAAACATTCAATGTTTAGGAAATAAAATCTTAGTATTAGATGACATTTTTGACAACAATTATTATTGTGACTTCCTATTGCTTACTGAGCATTGGCAAACTGGTGAAAAATTAAATGAAATTAAACTTAAGGATTTCAGCCTATGTAATTCATTTTGTAGATCTCAATTAATTCATGGCGGTGTAGCTATCTATAAAAATGACAATTTCACATGTACTACTACTAAATATAATGTCAATGAGTTTTCTGTCGAAGGAGTAATGGAATGTTGTTGTGTTAAGTTAGGTTTACATAAAATTACCGTAGTTGTTATTTATCGACCACCAACAGGTGACTTTCAACTTTTTTTAACCTTAATGGAGGGATTGTTATCAGATATTTGTAATGTAAAAGACTCTGTTGTCATTGGTGGAGATTTTAATTTGGACTTTTCAATGCCCAGTGTCAATCTAAGTTTATTAACAGATTTATTGTCTTGTTTTAATGTGAGTGTAAGTGTAAAAATTCCCACAAGAGTAACTGGTATATCAAAAACGTGTATCGATAATTTTTTAATCTACTCTAATTATGAATACAGTGTGGAAGTCACAAATCTTTGTGTATCAGACCATTTTTCTCAATTTCTTAAATTGGATGCTAAGATTGCCCAAAAGCAGGAGAATAATAAGTACATGTATCGCAGACATTTTAGCGCTCAAAATATAATGCGCTTTCGCAAATATCTTAAAGATGAAGATTGGCAAGATGTTTTTATCCAGAATTGTCCTGATATTGCTTTCGACATTTTTTCTAAAATACTGTTATATTATTTTGAGATATGTTTCCCTATCAAACGTTTTTCAGCAAATAAAAAGAATAGATTTATAATGACACCAGAATTAACTGAACTGAAAAACAATGTGGTTCTTTACAGTACACTGGCCGAACATAATGCAAATTATGCAGAGATTAGCAAATATCTCAATAAACTATATAGAGAAAAATTAAAAGCCGCTCAAACGGCATATTATGACAACCAGATTGCAAGTTCTGATAATAAATCTAAAACGATGTGGAGAATTATAAATAATCTACAAAAAAGAAATAACAAAAAAAATGAAATTGTTATACATGAAGATAATGTTAAAATAGGTGATCAAGATGTTGCAAATAATTTTAATCTACATTTTACATCCTGCAATAACAATTATCGAGACTTTGAATTTCTAGAAAATAATGTTCTATACTACAATAACACAATTAATATGTTTAAAATTCGTGAGGGTGATATAATATCTTTATTGGGCAAATTAAAAAACTCAAACTCATCTGGCATTGATAACATTTCAAATAATTTGCTGAAAAAATGTAACTCAGAATTATGCAGGCCTCTAGCATACTTAATAAATTTATCCATAGAAAAAGGAATATTTCCAAATAAGTTAAAATTGGCCACAGTTATACCAATTTTCAAAAAAAGCGATGCAAATGATTATGCTAATTACAGAGCAATAAGTCTCCTTTGCAGTATATCTAAACTTTATGAATTAGTAATAAAAGAACAATTAACTGCCTTTTTTGACCAAAACAATATCCTCTCTATGTCCCAGCATGGTTTTACTAAAAACAAAAGTACTGAATCTGCACTGTGCGAGTTTCAAAATATAATTGTTAATGCCTTGGATAATAAGCAACATGTTTTAGGTTTATTCATAGATTTCTCGCGTGCTTTCGATTATGTTGATCATGATTTATTACTGGCAAAATTAGCAAGATATGGCATTAGAGGTACTCCATTAAATCTATTAACATCATATTTAAAAGGAAGAACCCAAATTGTACAAATAAATAATGTTACAAGTACTAGTTGTAATATTAAACAGGGTGTACCGCAAGGGTCAATTTTAGGACCTTTGCTATTTATAGTTTTTGCCAATGACATAATTAAACTCCTGAACAGCAATTACCCAACAACTCATACTGTATGCTATGCCGATGACACTAATGTCTTAGTAGTGGAAAATGATGTCGACAGCCTTAGAACAACAGCAGAACAAGTATATCAAGATCTAATTTTATGGTCAGAAAAAAATTGTTTACAGTTAAACAAAGACAAAACGAACTCAATTTTGTTTAGAATACGTGGAAATTCTAATGAACTGTGTCTTTTTAAGAATGAAGATCTTGAAATAGCTTGTACTGAATCAGTTAAGATATTAGGTATTGTTTTTGACAGCAATTTAGGGTGGTCACCACATCTTGACGCATTATGTTCAAAACTGCGTAAAAGTTGCTACGCTCTGAACTACTTGGCGAAACATTGTAGCCAACAAGTTCTTTTAACATTATATTATGCGAATTTTCATTCTCATTTAAAATATGGGATTGTTAATTGGGGAACAAGCGCCCACGTTAATAGAATATTTGTACTTCAGAAGTATGCCGTTAGGATAATCACTGGTCTAAATTACCGTCAGTCTTGTCGTAATGCTTTTAAAGATCTAAAGATTCTAACAGTAGTCGGAACATACATTCTAGAAGTATGTACACATGTATATAAAAATATTTCACTGTTTTTGGCCAATCAACAGGACCATGGTCATGATACCAGATCAAGAGGCTTACTAATGCCAAACAACTTTAGGACTACATTTTACCAGAAAAGTTTCCATTACACTGGATGTAAATTTTATAATGCATTGAACCCAGAAATAAAAAACTCCCCTAATGCTCATATATTTAAATCTAAATTAAAACAACATTTACTGCAAAAAAATTGTTATACCCTACAAGAATTTATTTAATTCAAATCCATAACTTCTGAGACTACTCATTGAAGTATTGTATTTAATTATCTTTTTAATTGTACTAGTACATTTCATGTTCGCTATATCTATTGCTATGTGTGTGTCTTTCATATATATATATATATATATATATATATATATATATATATATATATATATATATATATATATATATATATATATATATATATATATATATATATATATATATATGTATATATATATATATATATATATATATATATATGTATATACATGTATGTGTGTTTGTGTGTACATATTTATTTTTGTTATATATTTACTTGTTTTTTTGACTTTTTCTTTTGTTAGTGTATTTTATACATTTGAATGAAAGAAATAAAATATATTATTATTATTATTATTATTATTATTATTATTAACAAGCGTCTTCAGGCGTACATCGCTCGAAAGAATCAATACGTCGTCTGTCGTCTCCCTAACGGTCCACGTCTCAGAGGTGTACAGAAAGATGGAAATATAGTTCAACAGCAGGTCTGATCTTCGTGTGTTTCGTTATATTTCTGTCACGCCAAATTTTGCCCAACTTTTGCAGATCTAGATATATATCTACCGTGTGATAAATAACAAACAGCAACCACAACGTGTGAGCTACATGTAACTGTTCGTAGTCTCTTGGTACAATTACAAAAATGACGTATTCCAGTATATCCATTAGAATTTGGCCTGTAATCTATGTTACATTTGCGAGTTTTTCTCTTAATCTGTTGAAAACTTATGGCAATTCACTATATATTGTAACGTGTTTCCACCCTTAGGAAACTACCCCTTGCAAAATCCGTGGGTTCCAAAAATTATAACAAGAGATGTCCACTAACACACTTTATTAAATATTTACTGGATACTTCACAATACTATTATTAATTTAAATACACTTTATTGACTAAAATCACAATGTTTATCACTTTGTTTATCCTTGAAGTCTTAACCTCACTTTCTATACTTTTTGAACTTTCTGAACTACTCGCCGAGAATGCGGTTGGTCTTTTATACCTAAAAATGACAGATCTCGATTGTTCTGTGATGACGCCACCATTCTCTAGAGAATTCCAGATGTCACTTTGGAATCTTCTGGTAGGTTCTTTTTCGAGTAGGTGCAAATACACTACATTCATTCAGACATTCGATCTGTTGAAGTCTGCCTACTTTTTAGTAACATAACCTTAAATTTTAAGGGGTGCAACATATTACACTGCCCCCTCCTTAAGCCTGAACGTCCCGGTCAGGCAATTCAGCCTCTTTCACATACTTCGCCAGTCTATCCAAGTGTACGATCTTCATCTTGGACTTTTTGTTTCGTTGAATACGATAGACGACATCATTAATTCGGGTAATAACAATATAAGGTCCTTCCCAAGGAGGCTGAAATTTCGGGGATCTCCATTCCTTCCGCTGTGGGTTGTACAGCCAAACCAGATCCCCCACCTTGAATCCCCCTGTACTGGCATTCTGATCATAACGAGCCTTCAAGCGGTTACTAGTTCTGTTCATCTGCTCTCGATCATTCTTCGGCTGTTCTCGGCTTCCATTTCTGTAGTTGCTCATCGAAAATGGTTCTCCACGGGCAGCACAATTTTTACACTTGTGACACCAGGCCTCCACATCCTGGCGACTATTAACCCAATAGAACTGTTCTCGTGCTCTACTCAATGTCTTGTTTATGCCGAAGTGTCTGCTGGACGTTTCATTATGCGCTTCCTGGAGTACTTCTGGTACACGACACCTGGGAATCACTAGACGCATGGCAACCTGCTTCCCATCTGGGCTTTCCCATGCTCTCCTCAAAAGCCCATCTACGACCATAAGTGAATCCCATTGTGACCTTAAAGCCTTCAGCCCCACTTCTTTGTCGGAAACATCCTTCCATGCTGGACGCGTTCCCTCTTCTTTTGCTCGCAACATAGGTCCGATTTCTACATCGCGCAATTGCTCTCGCCTCAGAATTTTCGTTGACCAACTGTCTGGAAGATCGACCTTGACAGTGTTCACTTCAACCATGTTCGGCAATTTTCTCACCTGAGGGTAGCGCTTACAATCTTCCTTGTCTGGTTTTCTGGATAATGCAGGAGTTTTGACTGCCTGCGTTGTCAACAGCCTGGTTTTCTCGCATTGGTCGTTCACTTTTGACAGAATAAATTGTTCGTTCCCAATCCTTAACATTCGCTTTCCTACGTCAACAATAAATCCATACTGTTCCATAATGTCCAGTCCCAAAATGAAGTCATCCGTAATGTCAGCCACGATGACCCTGTGGTCGAACCTCAAATGCCCAATCTGCATACCCAGGTCTACTTCTCCATGAACCGTAGCCCTGTCCCCCGTAGCTGTCCGGATGACCACTTCTTCATTTTGCCTCTTAGTAATCTTTATGCCCGATATAAATCCTGGACGTACTATTGATGACGTAGTACCTGTGTCGATGGTAAACAAACATTTTCTTCCGTTCACATATCCATGCAACAACAGTCTGCTTGCGATTCTTCGAAGCTGGGAAATCTTTATTGCTCTGGGGTCACTGCATTCCCTAGCCAGAACAACCCCCTTGGTACTGTTTTCCTGCTTCTCTTCAAGATTCACAGCATTTACTCGACTCTCCGAATTCTGCTGTCGACAGTCTCGCTTCATGTGTCCTACCTTGCCGCAGTTGTAACATTTAATACCTCCACTCGGCTTTCCTTTATTTTGTTGTTTTCTCTGCTCCCTAAGATCATCCACTTTGTTCAATAATTTGGTAAACATTTTCTGCATCTCCGTCAACATAGAGTTCTGGTTCATTTCTGGTTGCGATTCTTCGAGAGTCACAGCTCGCACTCTCGGCCTTGGAGTATCTCTGTAGGCGGCTTCTACTTCAAGTGCACGCACCAAAGCTTCGCTACTACTTTGGTGTCTCGTCAGCCTCAGAACTCGCCTGACCTCTTCGTCCCTTATACCATCTAAAAAGGCCCCCACGGCTAATTGTTCCTGGAATTCTTTAGGTGCATTTGGATACGCCAGGTGTGCCAGTCTCTCTATCGCAGCTTCAAATTCTTGTAAACTTTCCCCAGCTTTTTGCATCCGGGATTTCAGCTGAGCCTGGTATAATTGGGCAAGGTGTTGATCGCCATACCTCAAGTCTAATGCAGCTTCCAAGACTTTAAAGTCCCTTTGTTTCTCCACCGGGATAGTCTGAAGTAATTCTGAGACCTGGCCCCTTAATGCCAGAACTAATGCCATGGCCTTTTCCTCGTTATCCCAGTTGTTCGCACATGCTGCCGCCTCAAACTGCCTCTTGTACGTCGTCCAGGAACCTTGGCCGTCAAAAGAAGGAGGTTTTAGTCGCTGACCTGATGATACCACCTGCTGGCTTCCTCTATCTCTCAACTGTCGTTTAAGCCGGTCTATTTCTCCTTTGACTTCTTCTTCGAACTTGTTTACTTTTTCTTTAACTTGACCGACTTCTGTCTCGACTTCACCTACTTTTTCTTCTACCTTGTTTATCTCTTCTTTGACTTCACTCTTTAATTCCTCGTTGGCAGAAATGATAGCGTCCTGCTGTATTTTCATTTGTTCATTCAGAATTTTCCTTAATTCTTCTTGGCGTCTTTCTTGTTCCTCTTTCTCCTCTTGACGTCGTCTTTCTTGTTCCTCTTTCTCCTCTTGACGTCGTCTTTCTTGCTCTTCTTTCTCCTCTTGCTGTCGTATCTTCAGGTCCTCCATCATTTTCTTCAATTCATCTTTTTCTTCTTGACGTCTTCTTTCTTGCTCTTCCTTTTCTTCCAGGCGTCTTCTCTCTTCATCCTGACGTCGTTTTTCTCGCTCTTCCTTTTCTTCTTGGCGTCTTATTTCCTGGTCTTCCATAATTTTCTTTAATTCATCTCGCTCTTCTTGACGTTTTCTCTCCTGTTCTTCTTTGTCTTCCTGCCGTTGCTGCGCCATCATTTTTTGGAATTGTTCGAATAAGTCCTGTATTTGTTTATCGGATGCCATACTTCTTGTTGTTACGGGCACACGACGAAATTAAAATAAAATAAATTTAACTGTCACGTCAATATCGGTAATGGAACTTTCCAGACAAATCTCGAAATAGCACGAAAAAGTCTTATCCAGAGTCTTTTGTCACTATCCAGTTCAGAGAATTTAATAATCTCCACTAATGTCCAAATAGAAAAGTTCTAGAAATTTTCACGCACTAAATGAGTCTTTTTCAGTGTCTCTATCACTTCTCAGTTCAAAGGATTTAATTATCACACTAATGTCCTAATAAAATGTTCTACAATGTCTCAAAAATGCACTTAACACTATTTTCCTGTCCGAAAATAACCCTCGAACAATGTCCAGTAAATTAGTCCACTGTGTTAGCACTAAACCTCGAGAATACTTCTCGAACACTCCAGCACAATTTCAGAGTCCCTCTTGTCATAAAATCCCACTTCTGACACCAATTGTAACGTGTTTCCACCCTTAGGAAACTACCCCTTGCAAAATCCGTGGGTTCCAAAAATTATAACAAGAGATGTCCACTAACACACTTTATTAAATATTTACTGGATACTTCACAATACTATTATTAATTTAAATACACTTTATTGACTAAAATTACAATGTTTATCACTTTCCTTTCTTAATGCCAGATTTATGATTACAGTTACATGTTTATGCCCGTATGCGTCATGCACAGAGTCAGCAGTAGCCGCATCAATATTTTCACTTCCATGCAATAGCGAGAAACTGAAAGAAAACATGTATTATAGAAGAGAATAGAATAGAAAAAATGTTTATTGTGTAATATACAATATACAAATTATACATACACAAAAAGATGGTGTTCGTAAACACGTTCTTCCACACCACCTGCCATAAAAACATACAAAATACCATACCTAATAAAAACCCTTATCAACTAATGTGCAAAAAATATTAGCTAACTTCTAATGATTTGTATGGCTTAATTGTTCGCCACAAAGTAGTCTTTTTAAATGTTTCTTAAAACTTATATTAGTAGAAATCAGTGATTGTAGTAACTAATGAATAGTTTTTGGCGAGGTCTTTATTTTCTTTCAGCATGTGCCATTAAATCAAAAAATCTGAGAAAAATTAAGTACATTAGCAATACAAAAATCATAATAGCACTAGGGATTGCAATTTACCAGAAGTTTTAATAACCGGTAAATCGGTAAATAAAAATTTAAATAACCGGTATTTACCGGTAATTTTTAGAATGGATGATTCGGGTGGCGAAAATGGCAGTTGTCTTTTTCCATGTACAAAATTATCTAAATTTAACAAAAAACATTTTCATATACGTATATTTAATATAATGAACAAACAAAAGGTTTTTATCAACAGTAAAATCACAAGAGCTTTTTTCTATCGGATAAATTTCTATTTGTAACGAAATCATTTAGCCAATCAGTGATTTTATGAGAAAAACTGACATGAAAAAATCGCGAGACCGGAGGTCGAGCGATTTTGTCAAATGTCAGTTTTTCGAGCACAATTACTGATTGGAAAAATTTTGAGTTAAAAAGAAATTTATCCATAAAAGAAAAGCTCGAGTGTTTTTTGGCAAGATAAATTAACGACAGAATATGTGAACGGACAACAACAATAATTTATTAAAAATAATTATAATTTTCCCAAAAAGACTCATATTGTACAGTATAGTTTCCACAATACTTAAAAATTATAGCTGACAGTACTTACAGATTTTAAAGTGACGTGCGACTACTAGATGTACTCTGCTTTTGAGGAACAGGCATTTTTATCGGTGATAAAAAACGATGCACCTTTTTTATCGCTGTCAAAGTGACAAAAATGTGACTGTCAAATAGACTTTTTTATATAGGAGTTAATTTGTCAAAAGGAAAAAATATAAATAAAATAAATTTAAATAAATAATTATTCTGTAAATAACAAAAATTATAAGCATAAACTCAAATAGGGCATTTACTGAATACCTAATCTAAAAATACAATATTTTTTAAAAATAGTCTGTTAAAAGGGTTAGTTTTTCAAAGCTATATCTGTTAGTCGTCTGATATTTGTGCAATTGGTAATAACATATTTCTAAATGTATTTCACAGATATTTGCGGCAGTGAAATATTCAATTTTCTATCGTAAGATATTGTCAATGTCTCTCTTGTATTTCTTGGGGTTTGGTGTTTGGAGTTTACTTTTATAATATTATTTATTTATTGTTAAAATTGCTCGGTGTTGGGACAGTCACTCTGTGTTTAGTGAATACTAGTCAATGACATAAATAGAAACGTTGAATACGTGACATATCGTAAGTTCAGAGTTTACCGAAATAACCGGTAAAAAATTAAAATAACCGGTAATTATCGTCATGTGTTTTTTGTCCTGATAACCGGTTAACCAGTAATGCAATCCCTAAATAGCACCTTTTTCAAAAAAGGAGTGAAAACGTCCGAAGGCACTTGTTACGAATTCCGTGGACAGCCCATCGTACCATTTCAATACTCTAAGAAATACGTCCCACACAGCGACTCTCCAGCATTGTATTCTCTCAAATTCTCTCATTTTTTGGCCACATCAACCAATGTGAGGACAATATAGAAAGCCCTTCTTAATATTGGGCTGATATTACCAAAGAGCGGATGGAAGAGACCTTTGGCGGGGCTGTGCGCCTAATAGGCAACAGCGGCAGGTATGATGCTGTCAGACGTGCCATATAACAAAGAGAAGACAACTGGAATAATTAATGGATCTCAAAATGTCTGCCGAGTCGTTGTGAATAACAAGAAGAGGAAGAAGATATCTATCATGAATTTATTCGAGCTGAAATTCTGGCCCCTATTTTTGATACCGCAAACGTGAAGCTGGTGATAGATGAGGAAAGTAACAAGGATTAATTGTCTTTTTGAAGTTTAGTTAAAAATTATGTTAGTTTTTTTTTCAACATGTGCCACCAAATAAAAAAATCTGAAAAAAATTGAGGCTATTAATAACACAAATGCGCGTCTGTTTGAAAAATATCATGATAGCACCTTTTCAAAAAATGCACTTTTGGGCACTTTGGATTTTTCCGAGGGGGCAACCGCTGGCGAAATTTTGTACACCTAATACCTATTCTAGAAAAATACCCTTTATTTCCCCTTTAATTCCTTGTAATTCCCCTAATTCCTCAAATACCTTTATTTCCTCTTAATACCTTAATATTTTCTAGATTATCTCGGGAACGGTGCACTTTTTGATAAAAATACCTATATACAAAATTGTTCCTTATAAAATTCTCTATCAAAAATGTCTCTACACTTTTTTCCTAAAATTAATAGTACCGTGGGAAATAAGGCGCACACATAAGGATTGGTTCCGGTCAACACAATAAATTGTAATCTTTACTATAATCTATTTTAAAGTTCAATACTTAACGCTAAAGCAGTAGCTACTAAAGTCCGCCTAAAGTTATAATAAATTCCTCTCACCCCTATAAAATAACGCGATTTTTGATGAAGCGAGAATATTGTATACCGGGTCGCTCAGCCGATAGGGACACAGTTGTAACTTTTGAATGGGAGAATGGATTTTTTTCAAATTTGGTGTAGTGATATGGGATATAATTTCCAATTATATAATGTAAAGAACCAAAATGGCCGACTTCCGGTTTCGATTTTACCCGAAAGTGGGTTTAAAATACCCGGTTTTTGCGTAAAATCCCGCACATTGGCAGCCCCGAACAATAACAGCGTTTACAGCAAGCTCTAAAATAAGGCAGTGACCTTGGGGTCGTCTGAGATGTAGTGGAAGACATTGAAATTTTTTACATTGTGGTGGTGTATAGATATTTATACTTTTTTCGCGTAAAGACAGCTTTGGAAATAGCCATACGGATATTCAGCGAATTATATGACCTGCGCTGATTACATTTGCGTCTCATTTACCAAAGTACTATTAATTATAGGAAAAAAGTTTAGAGAAGTTTTTTATAGAGAATGTTATAAGGAATAATTAATTCTGTTGTATAGGTTTTTTTATGGAAAAATGCATCGTTCCAGAAATAATCTAGAAAACCTCAAAATGGGGGTGGACGTCCTCTAGGGAATGAAGCACGCAATTTTTGAAACTTTATGAATTTTGTCCAATATATTACAATTTTAACTATTATATTACTGAAGTATTACAAGACATCGTGCAAAGTTTTAATAATGAAAAAGCTAGTCATGGAGAAATTGTAGACGTAGGAGAGCGATTTGCTCTAACTTTATACAACTCTACCTCCGCAGAAAAAAGTCTAAATGTATACAGATTCATGACTTTTAACAAACTTGTTGGTAAAGCGAACAATACTGTAATATTATCAAATCTACCAACAACTTCTGCTGCTGCTCGGCAACACTTATATCGCGTTTTTTACCAAATTCAAACATGGAAAAACGTTGCGCTAGAAGCTACTGACTGGGGATGGAAAAAAGTTGGCGGTATATTAACCCGAACTATAACAACAAAAGAATCGGCTCCCGAATCTGTTATATCACTAATTTCTTGTTCATGCAAATTAGGGTGCGAAAACAGGTGCAGTTGCAGAAGAGCAGGCTTACGTTGCTCCACAATGTGTTACCATTACTACGGACAAGCATGCATGAATGTCGAATCTATGGAAGACGATGAAGATTAATTAACGTTAGTGGATTCGGCCTACAGGGGACACCGCACGCTAAGTACTTTATCTCTAGGGTGGCGTGAAAACAAGTACCTACAATATACAATATTCTCGCTTATTTAAAAATCGCGTTATTTTATAGAGATGTGAGGGTGGAAGTGGTACATTTATTATAATTTTAGGTGGAGTTTAGTAGCTACTGCTTTAGCGTTAAGCATTGAACTTTAAAGTAGATTATAATAAAGATTACAATTTATTGTGTTGACCGGAACCAACCCTTATGTGTGCGCCTTATTTCCCACGGTACTATTAATTTTAGGAAAAAAGTGTAGAGACGTTTTTTATAGAGAATTTTATAAGGAATAATTGATCAAAAAGTGCACTGTTCCCGAGATAATCTAGAAAATCTCAAAATGGGGGGTGGAAACGGCGTCCTAGTGGATGAAGCACACTATTTAGGGGTGGGAACTTTTCGGTTTAGTAATTCTTATGCTATCCTTAACATTTCTACCAATTTTCAAAATTTTATGAATTTTGTCCGATATAAATCGTTATATTACTGAACTAGAAGTCCATAGTATCATCGGTAGTTTAATTAAATTAAATATTTTTTCTTTACTAGATATTTTTAGTGCTAATCTCGGCGCTAATGTTTTTACAACACTGACGTCCTTTATATAAGAATTGGTATGTAATTCTTCAAGATAAACATTCCATTTCAATATTTTTACGCTCTAATTCCCTCCTAATACCTTTTCTTTCCGCTTAATTCCGTTCTAATACCTCGTAATAATATTTATTTCCTCCAAATTCCCCTGTAATTCCCTTAATACCTAATAATTCCTTCCGAAATACCTTCAATTCCTTCCTAATTCCTTCCTAATTCCTCCGATTTGTACACTATTTCCCCTCAGCGGTTGCCCCCTCGGATTTTTCTTTACTTTTTTTTTTTTTTTAATTTGAATTTCGCTCATCTGGAAGATCTTTATGTTCAATCATTTTTTCAAATTTTTTCGTCCATTATGTAAGTTGCATAAAATTTTTTATTAGCAATTGCCTTTTTTGCAAAAATCCAGCTCCTCTCCTTGGATTTCTGGAATAATACTGTAATAAATATTTTTTTACAGTCAAGGGAATACTTTGATGCCCATTTCATATAATTTCCTTTATGGGCATTTTTCACATACTTATCCAGCTACAATCCTTTCTTATTTATAAGTGCCAAAGAATGAGAATGGTTTTTATGAAAATCTCAAAATTCATAAAATATTTGTAGATTGTCTAAAAAATTGAAAATAAGTAAAATACTATTTGGTCAAAATGTGTTTTTTTGAACAGGTTAAATTATAAATTTGATTGATGTGCTATGAGTAATTTTTGATTAATGTGGATACATACCTAGAAACACATGAACAGACAGACTGACGGCTAGACAGACATCTGCAAAAATAGTTACAATGGATTCGGGAAGTTTCTAAAGCAAATCATGACCACCGAATTGGGATACAAAAGATAAAGTTGTAAATATCGTGTATTGTGTGATTATATCTTGAGGAGCCACATAGTAGTAGTAGTAGTGTAAATGCTGTGTGTGCCTCCTCTAGACAGCTGGGAAATTATCAATTTGGATTCAGAGGCTGCAGACCATGCGGAGAAGGAGGCGAGTGAAGTGGAACAGCTGAGGTTAACTGTGGCTCGGAACGAGGAAGAACGTAAGCTTATGCTTGACGAGATCTCGCAGTTGAAAGACATGCTAAAGCGGGAAGTTAACCAATCTGAAGCTGAGAAGAAGACTCATTTGGAAATTGTGGATGAGTACAAGCTGATAAGGCAGAGGCTGGAATCCCAGTTGGAGATTGTAAGCGCTGAATTGGAAGATATTAAGGTAAAATTGTGAACCTGTTTGATAAAACTTTATTGACGTTTCTCTTTTTAGTCCAAAATATCAAACTGTGAATCTTGTTCTGTGTACATACCGAAACGCAAAGAAAATGTGGACGTGTTAAGATCTAACATTGCCGATCAATTTAAACATGACGAAAGAGTTAGGGAGCTGGAATTAGAACTGGCACAAACGAAATTGGCCCATGTGGAAGCCGAATGTAGAAACCAGGTGAGATATTTCTTGAACTTTCATTATTCACTTCATTCTATAATAGGGAACACGCACAAATTTTAATATAAAATTAGATTCTCTCTTCATTATAATAACAGGTTGATTATTAGTCTCATTGAAATATTTTTCTCGTAATTATTGATTTTCAACCCCTCGTTAGGGGTGGTTTTATGTTGCGCATATTGCAGTGGGGTTCACGTTCATCACTCAAGCATTTGTTGCAACTATTATTAAAGTCAGAGTTATAATAATTGTATCATTTTTTAAAGATTTATTATATATTGGCATTGTTTAAATATTTTCAACCCTTATAGGGGTGGTTTTCGCGTTTTTTGGCAAAACGAAAAGATATGCTCTCCTTAGAATTTGCCAAAGATTAGAGACCAATGGGACCAATTTTGCACCTTTCCATCACTTGCAATATACTACACAAAAAGATGCGAATTTTAGGCATATTTTGCAGTCACTCTTTCAAGAAATATCAATTTATTTATTTATAAATGCAACCGCAAAAATTGATGTATCTCTGCCCCGAATGTAAGTGGATCATTATTTTTATTATTATTTTTTTTTTAGAAAAATGTTAAGAGATTTCATCTATTTTCATAATCAGTTGCCGTTTTTGATAAAAAAATCCACAGTTGTTTGAATTTGCTTATAACCATAATTTTGAAAATTATAAACAAATTAAAAAAAAAATGGCTTCAATGAAGTTATATATATTTTTTTAATAATATCATTGTAAAATATGTGTTAAAACCTGCATTTTGAAAACAAATTGTCCTCCAATGCGTTTAAACAATAAGCGATGGAAATTTCGAAATGATTATTGGTTTGAATAAATATTTTGCGCTAAAATTTGACACGAAGGTTTAGTTCAGTAAAGGGCATAGTTTCACCAACTTTCATTAAAATTGATGCATTATTGCGTTATATTTCTTAAATTGTCAAAAAAGGCAATTTTTGGCAGTTTTTATTTTATTACAAATGAATAAATTATCAGTTTTTTTCATAGGCCTAATCTTATTCGAAATTTTTTTGTGAACAATTTGACATTTTTATTTTTGCGATACGATTACTAGGGCCGGAGATAATAAGGAAACTAGCAGATTTCAGTGTTGAAAAATAAATTGTTAAAATTTTACAGGTGGCAATGAACCGATTTAATTTAAAACGGCTCCTAGCATTTGTAGTGGAGTCAAATTAGGGCTAAAAAATTCGCAATGTGAATTGTCTGGTCAGGGCAGTTTTTCTGTTTTAACGTGTTCAGGGGGTCAACTTAAGTTCACAGCTCAGTTTTGCAGTTTCTGCGAGGTCGGCGTATTGTTTATTTAAACAATTTAATTTTTTAGACCGTGTTTTCCATTGGTTTTCTTTGAATATCTCGATATTTATAATTCCTATGGAAAACAACAAAAAGAAGGAAAATGTTCGTTGTGAGCTGTACAATAAAAGTACATAAACTATAATTGATTCCAATTATTATTATTTAAAAAAAATTTAAATATTGCAAAATTGTGCGTTTCTAAACAAATCACTGTTCTTTCAAAAATAATGGATAATCAGTGAAATTTTGGAGAAATATAGCTTGGCTCAAATTGTAGCTTTTTATAAGTACTTTAAGATCACAGAGAGAAAATTATTAATATTTTTTTTTTCAAAAATTAAACCCTTTTTATTGCCGTTGTTTATAATTTTCTAAATTGTAGTTATAAACAAATTCAAATAACTCACTGTTTTATGAAATCAAAAACGGTAAAGGAGCAAAGAAAGATTAAAAAAGCCGACTTTAAAAAAATCTACTTACGTTTGGAGCTGAGATACGTTAGTTTTTACGTTTAGGTCACTTAATAAATAAGCAAATCGATATTTCTTATTGAAATTTAGACTGGTAATTCTCCAATGTCTATTATTTTGTCTCTGCTACTTGAAAATAATCCAAAGCTAGCAAAAGTGGGGTTTTTTGCGATTTTGTTAGAGATCCGAAAATCACCAAATGTCTAAATGTTTTTACAAACCGGACTTCAGTCGCTAGATAGCCGAGTGGGTAAGGAGACTAGCACTTTTTATTCAGGATGCGGTCGTCTCGGGTTCAAATCCTGCTCCCGAAATATTTTTTTTTATGTTTCAGTAATTCTAAGGGCCGATTTTATAGGTAGGTACAGATTAAACCAAAGTTTAAACTGAAGTTTTACTGGAGGTTTAAACTTTAGATTTTAGTGTTCGCTAAAATGCCGTTTTATAGGTGCTTGTCAAGATCGTCAGTTCTATTGCCGTTTTGTTAGTTGGTAGCATAGTGACAAATTGGCGATTGATGTCATTTTCATTACTGGTACTTTGACTTTTCGCGATGGGTGAAATATCTTTAAATTTTTACGTCAGTGAAATCAAACTATTGATTGAATTAGTTAAAAAGCGTAAAGATGTAATCGAATCGAATTCGGTTACTTGGAAGGATAAAGCAAATGTTAGTCGAGTTAAATGTGGACTAATATGTTCCAATACTATATGCACACATTCTTTAGATATTCGAAATAGATCTATAAATTCTTTGTTATTCCATATCATGGTCTCTCTAGGAATTTTCGTGCACGACGAGGTGCTTCTATTATATTTTTAACACCATCTTCATCGCTTGATAAAATATAAGTACTAAAAATATCGAAAATCTCCATTTTCTATAACTTTTTCTTTACAGAATATATAATAGGTAATTATTTGTAGGTTAAGTTGAAATTTGAAGTTTGCATTGACATCCTTCAAAACATTGCTAATTAGTCAACGAAAGCATGCATAAACCTAAGTTTGGAGTTTAAACTTAAGATTGGCAGTTACTGGCAGATACAAAACGTACTTTTTGACAAAACTTAGAGTTAACTATCAGATCTAAGTTAAACGGAACCTATAAAACCGGCCCTAAAAGTCTTATAAAGCTGTATACATGAACTACGGATAGTTGTTCAAGTTAGGTTGATTTACCATTTTTGTGACAAAAATTTAAAAAGTTTAAAAAACTGTAAAATGTGCATTATGTTCTCAAAGCCGCTTTATTCGATGTTATTTTAACAATTGTCGCTTTGAATTATCTTTAAATAAGAGAAACAAAATAATAAGCATTGGAGAATAACCAGTCCAAATTTCAATAACAATTTGTTTATTTATAAGTGACCTAAACGTAAAAATTAACATATCTCAGCTCCAAATGCAAGTAGAGCATTAATTTTTTTTTTTTCAAAAGTTGGCTCTCTTAATCTACTTTCATTACTCGTTTACCGTTTTTGATTTCATAAAAAAGTCAGAGAGTTATTTGAATTTGTTTATAACTAAAATTTCGAAAACCATAAACAACTGCAATAAAACGGGTTTAAATTTTGAAAAAAAAAAATGTTTTTCTCCGTGATCTTAAGGTACTTTTAGAATGCTACAGCTTGAGCCATCGTACACATTTCTTGGTCTTAATAGCAGAATTTCACAAGGGTGGAAAGTTTTAGCAACAATTGTATATTTGAGCCGTTTTAGTAATCATTTTGATTTGAAATTTTAAGTGGTGATTGTACTTTATAAGAGCTATATTTTTCCAAAATTTCATTGAATATTATCCATTATTTTTGAAAGGACAATGATTTATTTAAAAACGCATAATTTTGTAATGTTCAATTTTTTAAAAATAATTGTAACAATTGGAATGAATTATAATTCATGTATTTTTATTGTACAGCTCATAACGAACATTTTCCGGTTTTTTGTTGTTTTCCATGTCATAGATTTCGAGATATTCAAAGAAAACCGATGGAAAACACGGTCTAAAAAGGTAAATCATTTAAATAAATAATACGCCGACATTGTAGAAACTGCAAAACTGAGCTGTGAACTTAAGTTGACCCCCTGAACACGTTAAAACGGAAAAACTGCCCTGACCAAACAATTCACATTAAAATCCTAATTTGACTCCACTATTGTTATTATATCTACAACAAATTAAATCAATAAAATTGCTGCAGCCAGAGAATTCCTTATTCATATATTTTGATGCGAATAGAATGGTGAATTGTCCTTACGTCTGCTACCTAGCCTCTCGCTCCACTGTCTTCTTGGCAAGCCGTCCTCTCTCCAGCCCACAGATGTCATATGCAGTTTTAAAATTAAAGGAAACACAACTGCTTTAGTAAGAAAATTAGCATGGAAAATAAAATATGAAAGAACTCTATACTTAAACCTACTTTACTGAATCTAAATATACAAGGTGCGGTCACAACAGTTAGGATATACTCAATAAAAAATCTCAATATGAATAAGTCAATAAAGTAAAATAAGACTAAGAAATTGTTTTGTTCATTTTCTAAAATTCAATAACTACTAGAATAGTTCTATTTTTTGTTGTAGTCTGTACAACAATATAAATAAATTACAATAAATTGTAAATGAGCAAAAAGGGTAAGTCACTTTTTGTAGGCAGATAACATGGACTTAAAATAATCATTCAACCAAAAGATTAATGCACCTGCACACACCTGGCACTATTAAAAGTCTCGATAAAGCTGAGATATGTTTATAACATTTTTGGTGGTCCAACCATTTATTTGTCTCTTGTGTTTTCCCAAACTATTAACTAGTTAATGGTCAGTTCTAATATCTATACAGTATAGTGTAATTCTGTGTGTATGTAATGTCTCATATACCTACCTATTACTCATGTTAGTTTGTGGGTGATTTTCAACTTTATTTTAGTCCTCTTGATTATTTTTTAAAGTTCTTCAAATATTCACAAAAATATGCAGTCATTTCTTTAAAAATGGCGTCTTGTAACGGCAATCTACTAACCATGCGTTTTGACAGTTAAATATCCTTTTTAGTAGATTCTGAGCAAATTCGTAGCGGTAGCACATTGGGAGACAAGGTCCGTGTGTGGCGACCTTTCGTTGCCCCGCTAAAAGAAGAAGAAGAAGAGCAAAAAGCTTTGGTTTGTTTATTCGAGTCTATAGGCTATTGTCTACATACAAAAAAAGAGGGTTGAAAGGAACTAAAACGTTAAAGGGTTTTTATTGTTTATTATGTTCAATTGACCCCAAGATATGAAAAAACTGCGAAGTGCTACCATTTAAAGTGGTGCGTTTTTGAGATCGAAGTAAAAAGATCCACTATTCGTATTTTTTTTGCTCGAAAACTATGAATTTTTTCTATAAACACGTCAATAGAAAAGTGTGTAGAGAATTAAATTTCCAATCGAAATGGCACTTTCAGAAGTCAAAAATACGTCCATAAAACAAAAAAAAAAACGAAAAAATGCAATTTTTTATTTTAGCCTGTAACTATTTCTCGGATACATTTAGACATAGACATTGCTGCATAACAAAAAAAGCTGGCGTTTTACCCGTTAAAATGAGATTTTGTAAACAGTTTTACGATTAATAGTGACCGAGATATAGCGTTTCAAAGTTTGCAACTTTTAACTTTTTTTGGTAATTTTTACTATTTTTTTTTTCAAATTTCGTCCTGTAACTTTTTCTGAGTGAATTTAGGTGTAGACATTATTATATTAAAGTGAAAGCTGACTTTACGCCCGTTGAAATGGTGGCTGGTAAAAGTCTCTACGACAAATAGAAACCTAGATACAGCGTTTCGAAGAGTGTTACTTTTATTAACTTTCTTCCAATTTTTACGTCCTCTTTTAAATTTCGGCCTATAACTTATTTGTCAAATGCTTTAAGTACAGATATTGCTACACTGATTGACCTCGCAGCATTCTTGTTTAAATGGTCTGCAATAGAAGTTTAACCCATCTTAAAGTATTGTTTTTTCTCCTTATTATCCTTATCCATTTTTCCTCTTCCTTTTTTGGTATTGGTAAAAAGAAATTCTTGAATTTCATTAATTAGTATATTTTGCTTTTGGAAAAGTATTTAAATGCATTTTTGTGTGAAAAGGCAAGTCCAGCAGCCATCGGTTCTGCTTCTGAATGTATTGTAACATTACTATACGGTATGAAAATTGATGGCCAAAGCACCTGTCGCTATAAGTTATTTCAGAAGTACTCAACAGGTGCGAAATTCTCATTGTCCCGATTGCCTCCAACAACTGATGCTGCTAAACATCATGGTTTAAGAACTTACTTGCAAATGCAACATTGGAAAGGAAATATTGTAAATCCTCTCATCTGGGGTTGGAAAAGTTCAGAAAATGGAATAGTACCAATTTTGACAAATAAACCTCCCGCACCACAAGTTTTGCTGGAAAAAATAGCCTGTAAATGCACCAAAGGATGCAGAGGAAACTGTGGTTGCAGGAAATTGGGAATTAATTGCTCCATTTTTTGCAAAGAATGTATGGGAATTGTGAAAACGCCGATGTACCTCAAATAACGGAAGACGATGTTTACATAGATGCCGATGAAGAAATCGACTTTGATTTTAAAAATATGTTAAATCCAGCATTTGAATAATTTCATAATGTAAGTTATTAATCTAAGTTATTTGAACAAAAAAAAAAAAAAAACGTGATATAATAAAGTTCAGAAGTGGAAAAATGTAAAAAGTTATTTTTTAAGTACAATAATCTACTATATGTAGACTGTATCTTGGTTACTATTGATCACATAAACTTCTATTTCAGACCATTTAAACAAGAATGCTGCGAGTACATTCCATGTAGCAATATCTGTATTTGACAAATAAGTTATAGGCCGAAAGTTAATAAAAGTAACACTCTTCGAAACGCTGATCTAGGTTTCTATTTGTCGTAGAGACTTTTACCAGCCATCATTTCAACGGGCGTAAAGTCAGCTTTCACTTTAATATAATAATGTTTACACCTAAATTCACTCAGAAAAAAGTTACAGGACGAAATTTGAAAAAATAGTAAAAATTAGCAAAAAAAGTTAAAAGTTGCAAACTTTGAAACACTATATCTCGGTCACTATTAATCGTAAAACTGTTTACAAAATCTCATTTTAACGGGTAAAATGCCAGCTTTTTTTGTTATGCAGCAATGTCTATGCCTAAATGTACCCGAAAAATAGTTACAGGCTAGAATAAAAAAAAATAAAAAATTGCATTTTTTTGTTTTGTTTTTTGTAAAAAAAAAAATTTTGACTTCTGAAGGTGCCATTTCGATTGAAAATTTAAATCTCTACACACTTTTCTATTGACGTGTTTATAGAAAAAATTCATAGTTTTTGAGCAAAAAAAATATGAAAAGTGGACCTTTTTACTTCGATCTCAAAAACGCACCACTTTAAATGGTAGCACTCCGCGGTTTTTTCATATCTTGGGGTCAATTGAACCTAAGAAACAATAAAAACCCTTTAACGTTTTAGTTCCTTTCTACAGTACATGGACAATAGACTACTAGTAAATTAAGTGATTTTAGCATTTCATATAGGTACTCGCCCTGTATATTAGATTTTCCTAATAAATAATTAAACTTTTGTTAATTTTTCTAATGATTGGTTTATTTTGCAGACTTTGACTCACCAATTACGAGCCGCCGAAATGGAGCTGAACACTGCAAAAAATAGTTGGCCGCCTTGGCTAAGCAAGACCTTAAGTTCCATTAAAGAAGTAACGAATAAGAAAGACCTACCTAACTTTATGCAATCTAACGTTGCACATAGGCCTCAAACTTTCATATCTCACGTAAACCCGGTCAGGAGAGACAGCATGCCATCGAAATATGACAAACTTAACGCAACCCGAAATAGAAGAGAATCCGCGCCAGTTATTAAGGATTCTCAAAGTTGTAGTAGCCTGGGGACTCACAACTGATCCTTGCTTTCTTTTTTTCATTAGAAGGATTTTTTAATTTATTTTTCAATATATTTTATTCTTGACAAGTTTGATATTATTTTTTTTTATGAGTACACCAACTCACATTTTTTTTAAGAACCTGATATTATTTTCTAGATATTGTATGCAGTATTCATATACATTTCTTAGATGTTTTTCATTTTTAGGTTAAAATTTAATTTTTCATATGAGCACTTACTTTATCAACTTTTTGATAAACATAAAGTAACCATGTTGTCAACGTCTACTTTATCGACTAACAATAAGTGAGATTAAAGCATTGTATATAAGATATTAACGTAACTAGAGGCATGACAACATGAGCTTGTGTAAAGAATTCGTAGCCATATTGTGAAATAGTTTGTGATAGCTATTGTTTTAAGTTATTATGTATCGCCAAGGATATATATGTATACATATATATACATAAATATATATATATGCACCATTTTTTAATAAAATAATGTTAAATACCATTGCCGTGACTTATTACCTGTGTTTGATGGAATGCCTGACTGTTACTCGAACCTACAATTTAAGACTTAGAAATATATACAGGGCGGTCCATTTAAGTTGGCGCAATGAAATATCTGGAGAATGATGCATTTTTGTAAAAATTGTTTCAAGCACAAACTTTTGTTTCAAACATTGTTTTTCTAAATGCGTTTTCGAGATATTTCGTTGTGTCAGTTTAAGTAGGTCACCCTGTATAATTGAAAATCTGCTTTGCTGAATGTACCTTTTGAATTTTGAAAGTGATAACTAATGATGCATTGTTGTAAATAGTTTTTATTTTGCTATATTTTTCATTTTTATTGATGTATGTATGTTCTTTAAATTCAATAAACTTTTTTTATTTTATTTTATTTTTCTTCGATTTCCCGTAGCCTTTCACACACATATAGGACTTATGCCTAAAGATTCATTAATGAGGATTTTTTTCAATTATTCTTGCTTCCAACTTGCCTCCCAGTTTTCATTATAAATTCTTTGAAGTGAATGTTAAACCCCATATTTAATTGTAATATTTATTCCAATAAAGTCTACAACTTAAAACACTTTAAATGTAGATGCTTGCTCGCTCTTGGCTGTGATGCAACAAATGTCACACACGTACGTTTAATAAACATTTTTAAAACGTTATAGTTGTTGATTAAACGCTTTATGTTGAAATTTTCAACGTTTGCACCTGATTGAAAATTTCAACATTTAAAATATGTTTCTACTACATGCATTTTTATCCACTAGTAGAAGATACAGGAATAAAACGTTTTAGTAAGCATGTTTTTTTCACAAATACGTAATAACGTATAAAACATGTTTATAATGTAAGGAGTTTTAAGGACTTGCTAAAGGTTTGTGAAACGAAAAAGTTTAACGTTTTTTATTAGATATATTTAATACAGTGATTCAAACGTTTAATTTAAAGAAAAGGAAATGTATTTTTTACAACGTTAAAATAACTATTGTTTTCAACTTACTAAATGCAAGGGAATTTTAAATCCACAGATGAATTGTATGGTAGATTACATTTTTTAAATGTTTCTATACGAATCTATATCAATGCATAAAATTTGGTGTAAAATTTTATATTTAAATAAAACCTATAAAATACGTTACTTCTGCACACATTCCCAACCAGTAGCGGAAGGGATTACTGAAATAAAACGTTTTAATCAGAACGTTTCTTTTACTGATATATTAACGTATCATACACATTCATAATATGAGAAGTTGTAACAACCCGCTAAATGTAACGTTTGTGAAGCGAGACAATTAAACGTTTTTTATTGCAATATAGCAACTGAAATGTTTTATTCAACACGTTGACTGCCATACGGGTTAATACAAATTTCTCATAAGGCGCCAACCGGTAGCAACGGTTTAACCAAATAAACTATCCTCCCAGGCCATGAATATCATCAGCTAATACACTATGAATTGACACACAATATTTTTAAGAAAAAAAAACGTCAAAAAAGGTATCGGTCCTTTACTACGCCGTCTCGGTCTATTTATAACGATAGAAGTGTGCTGGATCGAGTCGCTGGGAGATTCCGAGATCCCGAAAAGATCCAGACGATCCAGAGATCCCAAAAACATGACTCGGTCTTATAGACCGAGTCGGCCCACAGGGCAAATATAAGTACTCGGTCTTATGGACCGAGTTGGCCTCATAGACAATAAAAACCTCGGTCATATAGACCGAGATGGCAGTCAACGCGTTAAAGAAGAAAAAAAACGTTTTTATATAATGTTAAAATAACTGATGCTTTCAACTTATTAATATGCACTGACATTCTAAATGTGAAATAAATGGTAGATGATAACGTTTATTTCATGTTTTTACTCATCTATATTAATGCATAAAATTTGCTTGCAATTTTAGACGAATTTATGCATTACCATGTGGTTTGTTTCAGAAATTATTTCTAGATGGCATCACATACAAATCACTGACAGTGGATCAGTCACACTTTATCTTATATTCTAATGAATTTATATAAAATAAATTAATAATAATAATAATAATAAATGCCTTTATTTAGCTTTAATTAGTGGAAGCATTATACTCTTCGCCGATTTACTGAGCCTTTTATATAATTGTTTACACATTCTGTAGGATACTCTTCGCAGTTTTCTTGAAAATAATGTTAGTTTTTGGGCATTCTAAATTTTGTGATACCAACTTTGTTGTGAGAAAAAAAAATATGAAAAAAAAACAACTGTCAGGGATTCAAACACAGGACCTTTGGATTGCAAAGCAAAACTTTAGCTACTGGACCATCACACATTACTACAAAAATTGAATGTCTGTACTATATATCTTTCGAGAATCATATTTCAATACATTAGATATATTATGAAATATATATTAGTAAAATGTATAAACAAAAAAAATATATTATAGAGATAACATTTCACAAGATTTATATTTTAAGTACAAGCGACAAAATTTTAGAAAATATATATTTTTTAAATTAACTAATGAATAACTTTTTTTATTTACCGATTGATTTTCTTCAAAAACTAGCTAAGACTAACTTACTTTCCAAATTTCAATACAATCGAACTTTTCTTTCTTAAGTTATTGTGCTTACAAGAAAAGTGACGGACCAGACGGACATTTTGAAAATTGTTTAGAATTCATTCACTAACACAATTTTTTCTCTACGAGCGATATTTACGGTTTTAGAAATGTGCCGATTAAATGGAGTATACTCTTCGTTTTTGCGAAGAGTATATTAATATAGATTGCAATCTTCAAATTCGTTCAGGAAACATCGATTTATTTGGATGGATATAACGCTCAGGTTAAAGGTCATTATTCTGTGGCTGGGCCGAGATAGCATAAAAGTTTTATGCTATGCTAAACCTTACGTAAAACTTTTTTTTTCTGTTTAAATTCGTTTTATTACCGTACATAATTTGTGAATATTTAGTGTTATCTATACCTCTAATAAAACGTTTATATTCTACATTCACTTTTGTTTCGTAAACGTTGAAAATTAAAATATTTATCATTTTTTTAATAATTCTGTACAATGTTATTTAATTGTTATCTATAATATCTGAAAGACAATCACGTGATTCAGTAAGTCACATCCATACCTTAGCCAGGAAAAGAGCAGAGTAATATGAGCGCGATATCAGTGTGTGCGACAAGATCCTATTGGCGTTTAAATTTGGAGGGGTGTAATTCAAAATAATTTTTACAACGGCTTATCAAATCAATGTCTCCCAATGACATGTGCCGCTTGACACTATTGACAGTTCAATTCATCACTATCCTACTTTCCTGGCTAATGTATAATTATATTTACCTACGATCACTACTGTAAATAGTAAAAAACACACTACCTGCCATCTATGTAAGTTGGATTTTACATATTGTAAACAAAACGCACTGTAAACAAATCGCACGGTAAACAAAACACACAGGACACGCAAATATAGGTGGCTTAGTTCGCTGACGCGGGGTTTACAAAGACAAATGCGCCTACGTAATTTTCAAACGCTGTCAAAACTGATATAATATTTGTTGAATAATATTTTTGACAAGTAAACTAAATTCAGATTTTACTAAATAAATAAATAAATATGATCGTAGGTAAAGTATAGTACGTAATTCGAGTTGTAAGGCAATTACGCACGATGCCGCGTAAATTTATTCCATTCGTGCGTAATATGCTTCTTACAACACTCATTACGTAATATACTATTCTTCACACACCATCCAGAACTTCTCCAAACTATCATATATAACTATTATTAATAAACGTGGACTACAAAATCAACCTCAATTATCACATCAAAAATATTAAAAAGAACATAATATCAAGAGCAAAACATTTTAATGTCTATCATGGAATAAATCCAGAAACAAAATTTAAGATCTATAAGTTAATTTGTCGACTCATCATCATAGAGTAGAGACGAAACAAGTCTCATTTTTCAAAACTGTAAAATCCCCACATTACCGTGCATTTATGCATTAGAATGCATTACTTATGTCAAAAACAACATGGCGCTATATAACGGAAATAAGGATTTTCACAATCACTTAACTAGACGCAATGATGATCTTAGAGTTAATAATATCAGACTTAATCGAGCTCAAACTGGCATCAACTCCTATGGAATAAAATTGTTCAATGCACTACCTAATACAATAAAACGCCAGCCTCCAACTAAATTCAGATCGACTATTAAACAATATTTAATCAAATATGCTTTCTTCACACTTGAAGATATTGAAAATGGTTTTCAAAATTTTTCTGTAATGTAACATGTCAGTTTTTTAATTTTTTTTTTTTTATTTTGTTATACAAATAATTTTATCATTATTATTTATAATTTATATTACACTTTTCCTTATGTAAAGTATAAAAGTTTTTATGAAATTTGTCTTACGTGTTAGACTATATATATATATATATATATATTTTAATTGATTTTACTCACTATATTTAAGAAACACTTCTTTGACGTTGTAAAATATTTAATATGATTACAATAAATAAATTCTATTCTATTCTATGGATATAATATTTCTTAACCATATCACAGCGGAAAGTGAATATATACGCATAAATATCGTGCCTAAGGGAAGCATATATTGGCTGCTGGTTTCCGGGTCTTTGTCCGCATTGACTTTGTTAAGCGCTTGATGTTTTGACTAACTCGTCGTGATCTTCTTTCTTCGCTTCAGAAGAAAACCACAAGATGGTTAAAACATCAAACACTCAAGAAACACGGAAGAAGACCCGGAAATCAGCAGTCAGGATTATTAGGATGGCAGATTATGGTGATTGAACATATAGAACTAGTTTCAGGTACTTTTAAATTTTATAAAGCGGAGTTTTTAAGATTAAGAAATATATATCCATACTCTATGAGTCAACAAATCAACTTGTAGATCTTACAATTTGTTTCTGGATTTATTCCATTGCTTTTTCATGATAGACGTCTAAAATGACAATTTAAAATATATCGGAACATGTTTGTTCCCAAAGGGAATTATCCAGGGACTGAAACTGAAATTAATTTCAGTTAGGGTTAAATAACGTATACCATTTTCAGTTTTCATAGCAGGGACAATTTGGTTTTCATTTACGGTGTTGGTTGTCAAGGCAACGACAATTCGGTTCTCGGTTATGGTTTCGGTTTACAGATCCGTGGCAATTCGGTTTCTGTTAGAAAAAATTAGTAATTACGGTGCGGTTTTCGGTTTCGGTTTCTGGTTTTTTACTTGCCTTTTACCTTATATAATCTTTATAATGGACGAATCGACTTAGATATGGCTTTCACCATACAATTTGGTATTTCTACATCATGGTTTAAAGATTTGAATCTTTGATTTCAACCATATTTTTTGATTCGTAATTACAGTGTGGATTTCGGTCCCTGGTATTATCATCTTTGCTATGCCAATAAGTAGCGTCATCAGTAAATAAGGTGAACTTTTCTTTAATATCAATTTCAGTCAGGTTGTTAATAAATAACAAATAAAATTGGGCCAACAATATAACTTCCAACAAATTGTAAATATGTCATGGAGAAGGTACTCCATGACATATTTACAATTTGTTGGAATGGATTGAATAAAACTAAATATATTAATAATATTTTATACAATAAATAAGTTATAAAAAGAGAACATAAATAATTGAAAATATCATTAATAGAATAAAATTGTTAGTCACAGCCAGATAGTCATAATAAGAATATAATTAAAAAATAAAATAATAATAATAAATAATCTTAAAATCTACTAGCTATCCCTCCCCCTCTACTATCCGAATGAGAACTTAGGTCATCATTCACCTTTTCAACGATGTTACTACTGGAATACGGTTCAGATACTAAAACTAAACTGATGCTTAATGTTTCCAGGTAGCTATTTACATCATCGTTAAACGAGGGTAAGTGGGCACCTAAAAAAGAAAACAATATAAAACTTTACATTAAATTGAAGCTTACACACACCTTCTATACCGACTGATCCATTGCTGAGGATATGGAATCTAGGCGCTTCGATACTTTCAGTGGCATTTTCGTTGGCAATTAACAACGCTGTTATCAATTGCGTAGCAGTACTTAAATCATTAGCTCCAAATGCCATACGTCTGCCACAAATGATGTTACCATCTGTGATAATGAATGGTACTCTGCTGCAAGGTTTGTCTTTGTTCTTTACGTCTAGGACATAACCATGTATTGTCATTTCTCCAGAACCAAATAATCCATACATACCACTGAAAAAACCCATGTAAATTTATTGTTATACAGAGTGAGCCTTATAATTCCCAGCGTTAGAGGGAATTTGATTAAAAATTGATTAAAAATCAAAGGAATCCCAGATAGCACAAGATATTCTAAATGATTTGTGTAGGAATGTGTATATTCGAAATATTATTCTATTATTCTAAGTATACAATTTAACATGTTGGTCTTGGAATATTTTATAAGAATAATAAAAGAATATTCTTTTTGAGCAATAGTCTAATATTCTTCGAAGATATATGATTTTTGAGAAGACAATAATATTCCAGGAAAAAAATACAGGAATATTCCCATTGAACACACAAATGTCGGTTGGAACTATAAGATAGGTAATAAGGTAATAAGAGATGACATCAAATGCTATAAGTCACGTTTATCTAGAATTAATCGCGTATTTATTGGTATTTGACTCATTTCGAAGCCTTTCCAAGTTTGCAATAGATTTTGGTAGATAAATTTGGTTATAAGTCGCCGACTTAGTACTAGTACTGGTCTATGAGTATTCACCTAATAATTCGTATTGGCAATCTAACATATAAATTCTCCGGTGTGATACCTCGAGACAGAATCTTACATGCAATATGGGCTGCACTGATGATTCTGACAATAACCAACAGTTAGAAGTCGATGATTGTAAGAAATTATTGTGTCTCTTGTTGTAGTTTCGTTCCATTCTGGTATCGCTCTCGTATATTAAACAATGATAAGTCAAGAAGATAATCATATAACCGGTGAATGTCATTTCAGTTTAAAATTGGTTATTACATTGATTTATTATTACATTTTATGTAATGTAACATCAAAAATACAATAAAATAGAAATTAATCTGTATGTAAGAATAATATAAGCTTATACCCATAATATTTGTGAAAGAATGGAATAATAATCTAGGAATATTCTATTGAGGGAAAATATTATGATATTTTTAGAATATTCCTAGAGTAACTTGATTATTCCTGTAATATGCGTTTTGGATAATCATAGAACATCTATAGACTGTGCCATTTGCATAAAGAATATTTCTGTAATATCTGGAATGTTTAAAAATTATTTTAGGAATAATCAAATCTTCCAAACATATAATCTATGATTATTCTATTAATTAGATTGTGCTCTCTGGGATCACCTGTTAAATAAATAAAAGTAATAAAACATTGCTATTTAAAACTAATATTTGGGGAAAAATTTAGAATTATAAGAAATTTGAGAACTGCTTACGTTACGAGTGAAACATAATTATCGTCCAAATCCATTACAGCTACGTTAGAGCAAGTTCCTTCATGATATTTTGTACTAACATTGCCTTCGTCGTAGAGAGTATGTGTTGTTTCTGCTAATCTATAAATATATTCGGGTTTAACAGTATCTTCCTTGGTAAAATTAAACCCTTCAACTTTTTGCAGATTTGTCATTACTGATTGTCCAATGGGAGATGCAGGGGCATATATATTATAGTTACTGAATGTGAATTTTAATGCTTTGGGTGATATCGTTTGGTTCATAGTTTCAATATATCCATAGAGCTCTACAAGTCAATATGTTAGTTTCTATAACATTTTGCGTCTATAGGCACTGAGCGAATATTGCGTGGTAGCGCTTCGCTGCAGAGAATCAAAACACTTTCAATGGGAGTCAGCTGTCAACCTAATTTTAATAAAAATCTAACCCATTAGTTATTTTAATGAATTTTGATGATAAATTATGTTCAAACAGCACAGTATTTGACAGCTGACCCAGTGTAACTTTAGACAGTCACCGATGCACAGTGGTTTCCCCTTAAGGTCAAAAATAAAAAAAGCTACAATTTTTTTTAACATTATTGAAACTCTGTCATTACTTTTTGTTAACAAAATTCTAATTTGATTTGTTCTTGTGCCTATCGAAGAGTTATCTGAGAAGCAGCTGAAGCCAAAAAAAAATAAAGGTATGTAGACAAAACAATAAAATCGCGGATTGTAGCTAATATTGCTAAACCGGCTACTTTTAAATTCAAACCCTTTGATTACGGAGTTGAGAAAACTATAGCAAGAAAAAAAAACAACATTAAGAAAAACTGTTTCAGGTTTATTAGAGTAACAAAAAATATGGTATTCATGATGTGAGTTCAAGAAAATATATTTTTATGTAAACACTTCCTATATGTAAATAAAACCAATAGTTTTGCATGTTTTAGCTATTTTTTCTCTAATTAATACTTTATTCGATGCGTGTAACAGGATCATGGTACACCTTTTGACTCCTTTAGTTTTGGAAACAGTTGATTGAAATTTGGGATATCCTATATACATAATAAGCGGCACTTTTTGACATACAAATGATTTTGTTTCACTTCCGGTTTCACCGAAAGTGACACTAACTTTCAATTTTTAAATGGAACACTCTGTATATTATTGCATTTTTTAATTCTGCATAATTCTCTGAATCCAACAATACCAAATAAGTGACATTTCAAACGTCATTATTTTTTATAATATCATTTTTAGATTCCCATTTAAGTGTGCCATGACTGCTCCGAATTATTCTAGATGATCCGTGTAATGCTAGAAAAATAAAAATTACTAAATTACGTGATTTATAGGCAAATAAAGTTCATCAAAATGGTTTTTGGGGCAAAACTAATGAAACCATATTGGTACCGTGGTACCATTTATTAGTACTATTAATAAGGAATTTATTCATATGTCGTATTAAAATATGCGATAAATACAAACAAAATTACAACTAAAAGAAAATAAGAAAATACAATTTTGTTCCAATTATCTTGGCTTTGGAATATAAAAAACGAATACAAAACATTACAATTGTTCAAAATGCTGTCCATTAATGTCGTCCATTAACGTAATTGCTGGGCCGTTATGCTATTAATTGCACATCTTACTCGTAGCTCCAATATTTTTTAAATGACCACAAACAAAGAAATCAAGAGGTGTTAAATCAGGTGACCTTGGAGGCCACCTTACAGGACCATTCATCGAAATTACGTTTTCTCTAAATCTCTGTTGAAGATAATCAATTACTATCCTTAAATTATGGGGAGGAGCGCCACTTGTTGGAAATACATTCCCTGTCCTAAATCCAAAGGTAACTCATCTATAATGTCCTCAATCTCATTTTGCAAGAATCTCAAGTATCTGGCACCAGTCGGGGGTCCTTCAAATACTATTGAACCAATGGTTCTACTACCGATTATTCCAAGCCAAACATTGAAACCGAATCGCACTTGAAAGTTACCCTCCCGTAATAAATGTTGATTTTCTTGTGATCAATATTTTGTACTTTATCGGTTAAATAATTCCAACTTTGTAAACCTAGACAAGGCCGAAAATAAAATCATTGTTTGGCTGCACGTTATTCTGCAAAATCCAGTTGCAATATTCCATCCTATGTTCGTAATCATTTTCGTACAAGTGCTGGTGCAATTGGTATTTAACAGATTTATAGTGGTATTTGCGCAAAATTCGGCTTACTATTTGGTGACTGATGATATCCAATTAAAGAAACAGTCTTATCAACTTCTATTCGAGCCAAAACATTAATTTCCGTTCCTTCGTCAAGAATGAAATTTTATTCGGGATCATTGTTGGGCTCTCTTCGGAATTGATTTTCAAGACGTTTAAAATAATTTCTCGCTGGACATTGTCTATCAGGATATCGTTCGGCATAAAGGTGTCTAGTCGCTACAGCATTTTTTTCTACATTCCCCATAAATAATTAACATGTCTTAACATATCTTGTATAAATTTGGGGCATTTTGAACACAATTAACAAGCTAAAAACTACATTTTGATACGCTTTTTACCCCTGTAGGATGACTCAGTACATTTTGACATATTTTATTTTTCTTTTTTCTTTTTGCATTGACTAAAGTAAAGGCTACATTTTGAAATACAGAAAGGGCATCGGTTATATTGTGGTCATGCATCTTTGTAAATAACTCGTTTATTTTAAATTTTTCCAAAAAGCTCTATTTCAGATTTTTTATCCGAAAAGTTATGTGCCTTATACCGGTTATAGAGATTGATCGACGGAGTACTTAATTTTCGATTTTTATTAGGAAACTGTTGGGTATTTGTAGAATCTATAAAAAAAATCGAGTTTTCCAGGATTTGTAGATTCGCTATTGTTTTGTCAAATTTCTCACAAACGTCACCTAATAGACTTAATCGAGCCCTACAATCGCCATTTTTGAAAATCAAAATCAGACCTTCGGTTCGGGAGTTATCAATATCTTTGGAAAATCATACTCGGCCTTGGAAAAAATACTTGCGGTCAACGGATTCGGGCTGCCAGCAATAGGCTTCATTTGTGGCTGTGTACCTTCGATCCCACCAAGTCTCATCGAAATCGATCAATATCCTGGACAGTTATCGTGCTTCCTAGCCCGATTTCGAGAAAACCAGTTTTTTGCAAAAAAATTCAATTTCCATTTGTTTTTTGAATTTGTCTACGGTATACTTATCTGTAGATGGTTGCCAGTGGCACCATCTCTTTTTTGAAATATCTCGATCCGACTGCCCGTTACCGAGTTATTCAATTTTTCCCGAAAAACTTGAAACGTCTATATCGGGTACATCCGGTTTCCGAACGGAGCCGAGCTTCCAGCGTTAAGGTTTTCTAAAGGCCTCCTATTAACCACCCAAGTTTCATCAAAATCCGAAAACGGATTAGGGGGGCTGAGCGTGACAGACAGACCGACTGACCGACGGACGGAATTTTCCAAATTCGCTCTCGAGTCGATAGATATGACTTTCATTTTGATCCGACGTTTTTTTCGGATTTCGATGGTCCACTGGAAAAATGCAAAACCTATACTACATTTTTTTTCAAAATGTAGTAACAAGGATTTTAAACAATTTTTAAAAACACAATAAAAACCAACCAACAAATGTTTGACAAGCTAAATATTTCATTGTTTTCAAAGTCACCTTAGTTCTTGATTAGAACAAAATTGTATTGTCTTATTATACTCTTCGCAAAAACGAAGAGTATATTGTATTTGATCGGCACATTTCTAAATCAGTAAATATCGCTCGCAGACAAAAAATTTTCATATCATTGTGTTAGTGAACGAATTCTGAACAACTTTCAAAATGTCCGTCCGTCCGTCCGTCCGTCCGTCACATTTCTTGTAAGCACGATAACTCAAGAAAGAAAAATCCGATTGTATTGAAATTTGGACAGTAAGTAAGTGATAGCTAGAGGAAGAACCCTATTGTTTTTGAAGAAAATCGATCGGTAAATACAAATGTTATTAATGATTTAAATTTGAAAAATTTTTTTTTGATTTTTATGTTTTTGTAATTGAATAAAAATCTGGTGGAATGATATTTCACTTTAATATCTAAATATTTATATATTTTACAAATATACATTTCATAATGTAATATAAAACCGTGAAAATATGATTTTAGCTCGTGTCTTATAATGTAAAAATTTACATTTTTTTACGTGTAAGGTGGTGGAGTAGTTCTTACGCTTTTATAAATGTATGAAAACTGTTAATAAATTGTTGTTGATTGATTGATTGACTCGGAATCCAAGGGTCCCGGGTTCGAAACCCAAATGGTATGTTTTTTTTTATTTCCACTTTATTTTACACGAGTCTTTTACCAACTAAGTTCGTACTATAAAATTAAAAATGTCTAAAACTAACACTATTTACAAAAAACTGAGAAGAGTATCCTATAGAATGTGTAACAATTATATAAAAAGTTCAGTGAACAGGCGAAGAGTACGTTTTTAGCTTGTTTTCTTTTAGTTGTAATTTTGTTTGTATTTAAGGTACATTTTAATACGACATATGAATAAATTCCTTATTAATAGTATTAATAAATGGTACCACGGTACCAATATGGTTCCATTTGAAAAAATTGGGTCATCCCAAAAACCATTTTGATGAACTTTATTTGCTCATAAATCACGTAATTTAGTATTTTTGACGGGATTTCGATTTTTCTAGCATTACAGGGGTCATTTAGAATAAATTGGAACCGTAATCGCACACTTAAATGGAAAACTAAAAATTATATTATAAAAAATATCGAAGTTTAAATATCACTTATTTGGTATCGTTTGATTCAGAAAATTATGCGAAATTCAAAAATGCAATAATATACAGGGTGTTTCATTTAAAAATTGAAAGTTAGTGTCGCTTCTGGCGAAACCGGAAGTGAAAAAAAAAATCACTTGCATGTCAAAAAGTGCCGCTTATTATGTATAATAATAATAATAATAACATTTATTTACCAGTTAAAGTTTACATTTTATAGAAGATAAATTACATAATGTAATAAAATAACTATACCAAGTAAATAAATAGATAAATAGATTAGGTATGATTGCAAAGGGATGAACCCTGTCGGCAAATTAATCATACCCCATCCATGCTCCACTTATTCTTATGCATTAGAGGTATTGGTAAAAAGAGAAGAAAAAAAAACATACTTTCCTATACCTATATATGTAAATACATATATACATATACATATATACACATATACACATATACATATACACACATATACACCTATAAATATACATACATACACGCATACATCACAACACATACACACATACTTGTAAAGCTAAATAACATTATTTTACTATTTAATATTCCATATGGTTTATTTATTTTATTCATTTCTTTAATTAATTAGATAATTCATCTCATTTATTTATACTGTTTTTATTTACACTAGAGGTAAGCATATTAAGCATTTTTTATATTGATGAATTGATGGGCAGATAACCTACGTGAGTTCAGTAACCACTTTCTTATTTCATTTTTAAAATATCCAACAGAATTGATCTCCTTTATTTGAGTTGGTAGGTTGTTATATACGCGAGGGCCAAGGTAAGTAAAACATGTGCTGTAGTTTTATTAACTTTAGGAATTACATAAGATTTGTCTTTATATCTTGTATCATAAGTATGATCAATTGTATTTTTAAACTTTGATATTTTTTGTTCCATTAATATAGCAGAGCAATATAGTTGTCTAATATCCAGAACTTGTGCCAGCTGGAATAAAAGATCCGATGGATAGTTTATTTTTTTTCTATACATAATTTTTAAAATCCATTTTTGTACCGTTTCTACATTTCTCAAATGCTCCTCCCCAAGCTAAAATTCCGTATCTTAATTGTGAATCTACAAGGGCATAGTACGTTATTTTTAGTTGATGTATATTTAATATTCGTTTAAAATATTTAAATTTAGCCAGTAAGCTTCTAATTTTTTGTGTTAAGATATTTATATGTTTGTCCCATTTTAAATTACAATCGACAGTTATGCCCAAGTACTTAATTTCGTTTACTGGAGGAATTTCAAACATTGGAGTTCCAGCTCGGTCACGAATTTTGAGAGAAGACAGTTTAGTTACAGAAAAAGGTATATATTTTGTTTTTTTGAAATTAATGGTTAAGATTCTTGAGTCAAACCAGTTTTTAAGCATTTTAAAATCCTTTTCAGCTTTAATTAACAATGTATCCCATGTATCGGCTGTGTAGAGAACGGAGGTGTCATCTGCAAAACTAACAATTAGCCCCAAGGACTTTTGGTGGAATAAATTATTAAGGTAAATATTGAATAGAATAGGTCCAAGTACTGTGCCTTGGGGGACATCGTATTCTACCTGTCCCATGGAGCTTGTGTAGTCATCTATTTTGACACATTGCTCTCTATTTTTTAAATAATTTTCCATTAATGTATAAGATATTCCTCTAAAACCTATCTCCTCAAGAGCTTGCAACAGTAGGGAGTGGCTGACTGTATCGAAAGCTTTAGCCAGATCTACGAAAATGCAAATGGCTGGTTTACTCTCATCAAGTGCTTTATAGAGATTAGATATTAAAAAGGCGATTGCATTCTGCGTGGATCTGGCTTCTCTAAAGCCAAATTGTGAATTACTTAATATTTTATATTTATCAAGGTAATCAGTTATCCTGTTTTTTATGATTGTCTCCATAATTTTTGAAATATTGGAAATTAAAGAAATGGGTCTGTAGTTACCAGCTTCCAACTTATCACCGCTCTTGAAAATAGGTTTAATTAGAGCTAATTCCAGGGATCTGGGATATTCTCCAGTGCTAATTATTTTATTGGCTATAAAACACAGTGGTTTTTTTATTAATTCAACTACTTCTTTTAGTGTATTTGACGTTATATCATCAAGTCCCGGTGCTTTGTTTGGTTTTAAATTTTGAATTATTTTTGTTACTTCTTCCTCATTTGCCTCAGTAAAATATATAGAATTCTTAATTATTTTTTTCTTTTCAAAAAATTATCAGGTTTTTGTATTTTACTGGCTAAATCTTTTCCTACATTTGAAAAAAAATTTACAAAGGTATTAGCTATGCACTTTTTGTCTTTAGTTACACTCTTATCCTCCATTTTAATTTCTTTAATTTCCTTATTTTGTTTGTCTTTCTTACATACTTCCTTAAACGTTGTCCATAGCTGTTTAGGATCATTTTTATTTTGATTTATTTTGTTAGTGTAGTATTTATCACTTGCCCGTTTAATTTATTTCTGTATGTTCTAAATTCTTCGAATAGTATTTTATTTTCTTTGTTTTTCTGCCATTTTTTGTAAAGATTGTCTCGCTTTCTTATTGAATTTATTAAGCCATTTGTAATCCAGGGTTTTTTTTTATTGTCTTTGATTTTTATATATTTCGTGCAACTTTTTGTTAGTTTAGTTAATATGTCCGTGAATAAATTAGTAGCGGATTCAGAATCTAAACAGTCATAAACTTCCGTCCAAGGCTGTATTGTTAACTGTTCTCTTAATTTATCGTAATTCACATGTTTAGTGTAATAATATTTATTTTCGTTAATGGAGTTGATTTTATTTTCCATTTCAAATTGAAAAAAGATCGAAAAATTATCAGTTACATGCGATTCTAACACAGCCGATATGGGATTGTTGCTAATATTTTTTACAAAAAGATGATCGATGCACGACTTTGTCTCCCCTTGGACCCTTGTATATGTGTTTATAGATGATACAAATGCATACTCGTTTAGGATATTTTGGTAGTCCTCGCTATATTCTGATTCTGACATAATGTTAATATTTATGTCTCCTACTATTATATGTTGATCATTGTTTTTTGTATGATTTTCTAGATATACTTTTAAGTGGTTATTAAACTCAAAAGCACATGTAGATGGGGACCTATACAAACAAGTTAAAATTATATAGGATATCCCAAATTTCAATCAATTATCTTCAAAACTAAAGGAGAAACGGAGGTGTACCATGATCCTGCTACATCCGGTATAGTGCTTAGAAATGTCAATGTACTTAACTTCCCTTAAATTTGTTATTTGTTACTATTTTGATGCATAATATCATGCCTTTTATAATTTATTTTATTAATACACATTTTATATGAAACAGTAATTTTCATTCGTCGTAATCACATATTTACGAAGTTATTTATTTTTGACCCATCTCCCATGTATGTAGAACCACTGTGCGATGGTGGCACTAGTTGCAAATTCTCTAACATATTTACCTTCGTTTGGCATGTTGGCGATTTTTTTAAGTGTCCTAGAAAGACTTTCATGTGTCAAAATTTGTCCTGGTTCTAAACGTCCATAAAGATCCTCAGCTTTAGCTTTACTAACTGCTTCAACCAACATTTTCGATATTAGGTATCCCCGCCTAGGAAATAAAGGTTAGACACTTATTTTATTACAAGACAGCATAAAACTTACTCGGCTAACTCAGCTGCAGGTTGTACAAGATCTTTCCAAGCCAAGCTGCCATAGTTCTTGTGAGTATATGCTAATCCAAGAACCAAACGGGGCAAATTCTTTGACTCCACTGTGTGTCCACTGAAATCTATGACTGTCGGCAGATTTCTTGCTCTGTGGTTGTAAATCAGCAACTGACCTTCGCTAACAGTAATACAGTTATTAGTTATTAATTATTGTTTTAATTTTACAACTTACGCGTCCAAACCTGTAATGTGTGGCGCAGCCACAGCTAAACAAAATGCACTTGCAATGGCAGCATCTACAGCATTCCCACGTTTTTTTAAAATCGATGTGCCTATTTTGGAACATTCCAAGCTATCTGTTGCCACACTACCATGAGGGACAACCTAAAATATAGTTATTAATTTTAAACCAATCCGAAAAGAAGCGAATATGTTTTCTTTTAGGAACTATTTTCATTGACAAACTACAATATTCGAGTACAACAGAAATTTACAATAAAAAAAATAGTTATCTACGTTAGAACAAGTATCTAAAACTGTTTTAAAGATTATACTATGTTTGGTTTTTTAAATATTTATAGTAAATCGAAAATAAATGCATATTCCCCTCACACTTTAAAAAACCCTATTCTTAACAGTGAAATTGTAAAATCACGATATCGCCTGCACGCAAAGTAAACTTGGTAATATTATAATAGTATCCCTAATAGCACAAGATGACCGCCGGACGTCCATTTAATGTACTGACGTCCATGGACATAAATTAGAGGTCTACCAGACGTCTATGATCGAATTTACTTTGAAATTGTACAGAATGGTCGTCCTCTGAACTTCCATTTTATGTACGGGAAGTATGTACATTTTATGCCATTTTATAATACATATAGGGTCAGGAGATGGACATCCATTTCGTGTCCGTTGATTTAAATATTATATTTTTGTAATTAATGATAATATCTCCATACCGCTTTCTCCCCAACACGTTTCCGAGATATATACACATACCAGCGAATACCACACTGAACGTCCAACATATGTGCCTCAATGGACATCCTGTGGATGACCAATTTATGTTTGGTAAGTACACACATTTTAGGTCCCAATAGGGACAGTCTATTTAATATAAAGACAAAAAATTATATCATATTTGACTGTTATTTCTGTAAAATTTGTGGTTTATTTTAATTTAATTTTTAACTGTTTTTGTAAATTATTAATGATACTATTTGATACTAAACATTTATTAAATATTCAAATACTTTCTACATATTGAAATAAATAGCTATATTAGTCTAAGACCTACTTCCAGTTATACAGTCTTTAAGTAGTACTAGTATATAAGGTTAGAGGCCGAGTGAGTAAAAACGTTGACTTGCAAATCATGAAATTGGCAGTTCGATGCCTACTCAGTCCATTTTTTTTTTGCTAATATATTTGGGATGTACAAAAATATTGTTCAAGGTTGTGACATTTGGAAGTCCCTTGGCTGCCCATCGTATGTACTTTGAACCAAAAACGAACGTCCATCAGATAACCTGTAATATGTCCGTCGAGGACGTCCTTCAGATATCCATAGGACAATGTTGTGCTATTAGGGATAGTTGTCTTCAGGTCTACTAAGCACTCAAAAAACAAACACGCCGCACTGCACCGCTAATGACGCCGACATTTTTACTACTGTCCAGCATTTACAAGTGTCCAGCATAAGTTCAGCATTCTGGTTATAGTGAAGTTACAGCATTACATTTTGTTTGGAAATTTTTTTTTTTCGGATATAATTGCTCCCAGCAAACACAAAAATTGCGGCCTTTAAATGGGCCATTGTAGCGATCAATGGCTTTCTTATGGCATAGGCTAACCTTTTGTGGTCCATAATAAATTATATGCAGGCGTACCATAGCTTCATGTTGTTATGAATTGCCACATAATAACCAGAAATGGTCAATTATTGTGCAACCATAAAAAATGCTGCTTCGGTTTATACGTTGATGGTACTTTTATGGTAATATGCAGGCTATTATTTTTATGATTACGCGCATGCGCATTGTGAAAAATCTCTTAAGGCTTCACCGAGCATAGCATCCGCCATTTGCATTTTCGTTCTATGCTTGGCCTGTGGGTTATTAAAATTTATGTAATCTGACTTAATCCGACCGTTATTTCTGTAAAATTTGTAGTTTATTTTTTATAGTAAGTAATTTGTAATTTGTCATTAATAACTTAATTTTAACGTTTTTTGTAAATTATTAATGATATTATTTGAGACTACTCGTTAACATTTATTAAACATTCAAATACATTTTGAAATAAATAGCTACATATTCACATAATATAATAAAGACTTCATACACATCACCATAAATACTGCTTTTAGCATCCGTAATAACAGTGTATTAAGATAGCTCAGTTGGTGGAAGGGTCAGTACTGTAATAGGGACAACGCAGACATGCAGGTTCGAACCCCACCGACCGCAATTGGTACAGGTAAGTAAAAATGAATTTAACAACTTAATAAACATTATAATTTGCAGGCAACCCTTGTGAGAATAAATTGGAGCTATGGTAAACAATATTAAATATGTAAATAAAATATACGAATGATAACAAACAAATTCATATTACAATATTTATGCATTAATAATTACTTCATTTTTATCAAGTAAAATACTTACATGTCAAAGCTGTACTTTTTCGTAAAAAGCGCCCTGAATAATGTATCTATATAAAAAAAAGTAGAATCTCCATACATCGTACTTTATGGATGTATGAATATTATTGTACACTGTTGGCAAATTGAAGGATGGCCAGCTGCTGGCCGGTGGGACATTTCGCCAATGGTCCGCATAAAAGTGCCAATTATGATAATGCTGGCGACGGTGCGGATGACCATTTATGTGCCAATTATGAGTGTTTGCTGGGCTTATTCTCAGCTCATCAAAAAATTTTGGGATGAAATTTTCTTTTTAAATTTTGGGATTTTTTTTCAGACCCCCCCCCGCTCACCAATTTCAATTTTCGATGTTATTTTCAGCTCAAGCTCAAGGCCCAGATCCGCCCTTGAGTGCCGTGCCCCCCCCCCCCCCCCCCCAGTAACCTTTCTGGATCCGCCCTTAGCTGAAATGTCCAGCATTCAAAAATCTGGTCACCCTAAACAAGTGTGTAAAGGCGAGTTCAGATAGTTGCGAAATTGCGGATTTCCGGATTACGGAATTAATGTGATTGGTGGAAATTGAATAACCCACCAATCACATTCATTCCGTAATCCGGAAATCCGCAATTTCGGAACTACCTATCTGAACTTGTCTTAAAAAAAAAGTTGACTACACAATTTTTAGGCGCGTAAAAGACGCCGTCATTTTTGATACGCCTAAGAATCGTGTAATCAACTTTACTTGCGTTGCTGGACAAGATTTGTTTATATATGTTTATCCTCTCAGTATATGGGTGACGTGTATTCTTTAATCTATGGCAGCAAGTATAAAGTCACACCTATTCTTTGTACCATGTCCAGTGTTGCCAACAGAGCTTTCTAAAATTCTCCGCCTACTGCCTTAAAATTCTCCGCAAATCGAAGAAATTCTCCGCCAAAAATAAAATATCAAGATCTTCTATACAACAAAAAATATATTGATCTTTATTTGCTTCTCAATATGTAATCCATTAGTCCATTACTAATTTGCACAAATTGATATTTTAATTCATCAACACCAGGTTGATGTGTGATGAATCACCACAACCAGGTTTGGAGCACGTTTGATATTATGCCAATATTCTTGGCTAAAGTTGTCGGTCTCGGATGACTGGGGCCGGGCAGGACTATTGCCCTTTACCCCAATGCATCGCTGTAGACCGGGGACCAGCCTCGTGCAGGGCGGGCGAACTTACTTTACGTCGGCCCCACTCACAAATGTGAGCGGTGCAGACGATTTCGGTCCACCTCCCTGGGTCCTGGCTCGTTGGACCTTGCTGGCTAAGGCCTCTTCTGGCGTTCTTCTTTCTTCGTCTTCTGCTCTTCGCCAGCTTGTTTGCCCCCCGGGGGGTAGTCATCGGTCTGTTAGGTGTGTTGGGTTTTGTGGCAGGAGTGACTGCCGGTACACAAGATGCCAAGAGGCATCCTGTCATCCGGATCATCGGTAGGGTAAGGATGAGCTGTGTAGCTCGAGGAAGGGCAGACCTAACTGCTATGGTAGCTAGGGGGACTACAGGTACTGGACGGTACCCGCAGGGTCTTGGATGGGTGGTTGGGTGTCGTCATGTCTCTTCCGTGGGGGTGGATCGTCGGATGGTGGTATGTCTCTCATACTCACCCGTTATCCAGAAGCTGCACCTTCGGCCGCTTGTGCCTTGGAGCATCTGCTGGGTCATAGTCAGTTGCCTCCCTGACTAGTGGGTTCCCATGCTCCTCGGCAAGGGCGTACATCTTTCTGGCTCTCTCCTTGATGATCTCCGTGACCGGGGTGTAGTCCAGGTCCCTGAAGATGTCCTCGTTGCGGACGAACCAGGGTGCGTCGACTGCTGTTCTGAGGGCGACGTTCTCCACTCTCTGGATCTGTTGGAGGTAGCTCTTTGCTTGGTATCCCCAAGCTACCGAAGCGTACGTCAGCTGAGGCCGGATGAGGGACCTGATAAGCGTGAGCTTGTTCCTCAGATTGAGTCTGCTTTGTCTACCCGTCATCGGGTAGATTAGGGCTCTCGTCCTCCTGGCGTTTGATATTAGTGAACTCTACAATCTCTATATACATACTGGAATGAGTATGAACCTCCGATTAAAGAACTTATATCTAGATACATAATGGCATTGATTTATTTGTCGCTGAAAGACTCACAATCTAAGGCACTTCTTCCCATAAGTTGCTGATTGGCCCATCGGCGTATTCGCGGCCGCTCGTGCACGATCGGCTTCAGTTCGATTATCATAATCTCAGTTGACAGTTCGGCCATTAATGTCAATAAATGTTTTTCGTGTTCTCCGACCAAAAACTGGTGAAAAAGTAATTTTATTTTAAGTTGTGATTTGCTTAATACCTAAATGATATTCTCTATTCATATTTACACAGTTTAGTGACAATATATTTTATGCAAATAAATAGTGAAGTGCCGTGCCGTTTGCAGAAAGCAGTTTAGAAAAGAAGAAAATCGATCGTTCCATAGTCGTAACATGATGAAGTTCAGTTCATTAAGTAAATAGCAATTAAATTTTAATATCCTTTCAATACATATTTATCTTACTGTAATATCGTATGCCTACATCACGTTATATAAAGAGCCGGTAAAGCAGGAATTGCAATAATTCATTTTAATGAAAATATTTACCATTCTACACATTTTCTACACACACAACGCCACTGTTGCCTATGGGATGTGATGTTCATCTATCCATTTTAATGGACATATAATGTGACTATGTTAGGAGCAAATACGGTATATAGTGAAAAGATAGCCTGTTATGTATCTAGATATAAGTTCTTTAATCGGAGGTATGAACAATAGGAACCTATTGTTCCCTTTCAAAGAAACTTTAGAGATAAGCTAAATTTGGAGGCACTCTGGCTCCCTCTCACTTATTGTAAACTAATTATTCAGGAAACTGAGACAGATAACCTTCAAATATGGCTTTCTCTCTTTAAAGCTTCTTCCAGCTCCAGCTAGCCTCTGCCAAGGAGGTTAAATATTTATATTCTTCCTCCATGGCCTCTGCTGACCCTTAATGAAACTGTTATCATTTACATAAACTACTAAACTGCAAGAAAACAGAGAGCTACATTATTTTGTTATTTGTTTTCATAAAGAAATAATTATAAATTATGTCACCCTATATTCTCCGCCAATTCTCCGTCAAAAAGGCATTCTCCGCCACGGTCATTAAACTCATTAAACTATAACGGTTACCTCATCCAGTAGCTTCTCGACGAAGGAGCGCGCGGGGGGGAACTTGGGTCTAGCGCCTACGTCATGTAGCCACCGATATCTTTGTCTCTATCTTTTGCAAGAGAATAGGATGTCTGTCTCTCTTGCACGCTTTATTTCATTTCAATTTGTCTGGCATACTACAACGACAGTGTGTTTATTTTTATATTGTTTGTCGCACGTCGCACTGTCACTGTCCGGTGTAATAAACTAGTTTGCTGTCGTCCCAGTGTATACTATTCGTTTATATCAGTGTTTATTAATTGAGTGAGTAGAAAAATGTCTAGTGCCGGCCCTGGCTGGGTCTAGAGGCTACGTCATTTTCGGTTACCCCCCGCGCGCTCCTTCGTCTAAAAGCTGCTGGATGATGCAACCGTATAGTTTACTGACCGTGATTCTCCGCCAGATTCTCCGCAGGCAGTCAAATTCTCCGAAAAGCGGAGAATTCTCCGGCAATTGGCAACACTGACCATGTCACACCACAGAAGACCTATAGCACAGAAAAGAGAACTACTTCTGTGCCTATAGGTCTTCTGTGGTCACACTCTGATCTATGGTGACGTGCATGCCATATTGCTATCTTGATTCCAATCCTCAGAGCATGAATACTATAGACAAGGATAACGCACGCGTGCTTTCAACATTTCCGTGAAACTGGAAGAAAGAAACAGATGGCGCAGCGCTCACGAGTGCACTGGAGCGCGGTAAAATATGAATTTTATACGCACCGCTTTATTTGATTATCGTTACTCGTGACTATTATATAAAGAGTCTTTGTGATGAAAGATGATTTTATTGTTGGCAGCGCTATTCATTATTTAAAATAATAAATCATTTCGATATAATTCTAGTTGTTTTATTTAAATAACGAACACAAAAATTTAAATAAATTGAAATTATGTAAATATTTAGCAACTATTTTATTGCCTCGTTTTTTAAAATATTTGTAATCATTACATTTCAAAATGTACATACAGGAAAGGGGGTAACATTCAGCCACCCGCAGTAACTCATCTGCTGTTTGAATTTGCCGGCCGAAAAAATTACAATATACTTTTCAACCATCATTGTCAGTAAAAATAGTAAAAATGTCAGTGTATCAAATATTCTTTAATCTTTGCGGTGTATTGTGTTGTAGCCGTCGCCGCATGTACTTCTTTTTCCGACTAAAAAAATTAAGTGCAATATTTATGAATTTACGGTAAGTTTTTGATAGTTTTTATTTTGTGATTAACAAGCACGAAGGAAAACAAACCGCTGTGTCATTATAGCTGTCAAATGGCGACTGATTGAACTTTTCACAATATTAAGTTTTGGACATTATATCATACAAAATGGCAAGTTTTTCTTGTATTATTAATTGTGGAAGTGTGGCAATCTGAGACAACATCAGTTTTTATAAAACAACGTCGATTTACAACCAGAAGAGATTAGGGTTAAAATATCCCAAGCAATTTAAAGAAATTATTTTACAAGGGCATTCCAAGGGTTTTATTGGTGGTCAGTTGTTGCCTGTTAATGTAAGAATGTGGATTTTGTTGTAGGAACAACGGCCGTAATACAAAAACATGCGACGATCCATTCAGTTTGGTGTTTTAATATGAGATACAACTTAAAACCCATCAGATGTGAAGTTTAAGGTGGTGATAATAGTAACTGCTGTTAAGGCAAGCAATAAACAATTTGTGGTAAAAAAAAACACCATATTGATTTGCCAGTATTTGTAATAAGTATTTCTTGTGTTTATACTTTAGTTGAGCGAAGATGGAGCTAGTGCCGAGGAATAAAGAAGTGTAATAGTAGATATTGTTTTAAAGGAGGTACACACCAGAGGAAAATGTGCAAGCTATGTTAAGATATCTGATGAAGTGCATAAATTAAAAAAATTCAAAGTACAGCTGTCACTGAGTGATCTGGCAACAGAATTTCTTGTTTTAGTGTATTGTGTTGTGTTTAAAAACTCAATGTTGGATTGTTTAATATTCAAAAGCTATGAAATTGGTCGAAATACTTCAGTGAGAGTTCGGACGAGCCATGAAAATGTTGAATTGTAGCTATAAAAATGCCCTTTGAATTATGTATGTATTATTTTCATGTATTTTTTGTTACAATATAGATCTTTCTTTGTATTTCTCAAGTTTCTTATTGATTCTTCCTGAGTACTAATGAAACCTTGCATAATAAATAATTGGATATTTAGTAAGTATATTTTATTTTATTTTCAGTTAGATGCATGTATATAGAAGATCAACATAATCGACTACCTCAATTTACTGCTAACAATAATAGAATTGATAAATAAAATGTAAAATAAAAAGTTAATATATTTAATAAAATACAATACAATTAACCTACTTACATGAAAAAAATAAAGTACGTGCTAGATATATAACAATAAGACACGATAAGAAAAAGTCCTTGCACAAATTAAATGGTTTGTATAGTTCAGTCTATAGGTATATCATAGGCGAGGGGTCAACCATTGGAAGAAATTCTGTACACCTTTTTACATATTTTAAGTACCTAGTTCACAGTACATCAGTCCTTCATTGTTTAATTTATATGGTATTTTTCACAAAATTCATAACAGTTAACCTTTCGACTGTAGCCACTGCTTACTGCTAAAAAATTGAAGAGATAGACTGGGTAATCAACGAATCTTGTCTAGACTAGTAACACAGTCATAATGAATACTGAAGGATCATCTGGATCAGCAATCGTCCAAGTAATCAATGCCATGGCTTTTGTTGAAGATTCTAAGCTAAGAGTTCATAACCTGAAAAAAGAATTTGCGTGTTAGTAATTATTCATTAAGCAACATTTAATTAGGTAAGCATATATTGAAAAAAAAAGGGTTGATTATTGCTAACTAATTCTTACCTTTGCAAAAAGCTTTTATCCTGTAAATTCCTTGGAGAGTACTTCTTTCACCCAACCACAAAGAGCTTCAATATTTTTGAATGCCTTGAACTCACCTTTTTGTCTATCTATATCTCACAAAAACCAAGCAATTCACAATATCCTAATGTGAAATATTATGAAATACATCAATATTTGTACTAAAGTCATCATTTCTCAAAATATAAAGGATTTAATTCGATGACACCAACTTTTTCCATGTACATAACCTTTACATTGAGACAATTGACAATATTCGCGAACTTAGCTGGAACTTGGTGCACTCGTGTTCGTAGCGCCCTCTTCTTTTTTCATATTTTGCGGATCGGTTTTCATCGGAATTCCCGTTAGCGTCCGTAATCCTTGTCTTTATAATTCATGCCTCAGAGTTACAAGTAGAGATGAGTTGCCATTTAACAACCTGTTATGTTGTAACTGTTATTTGTAAATAGCATTAACAAACTTATATTTCTGTTTGAAAATAACAGATAAGAAACACGACGCAGAGCATGATGTATAAAATAACGTCTCTGAAATAACAGTTGCAAACTGCGGGTTTGGGAGGCTACGGTTTGGGTCAAAGATGTAAGATCTTTGGTTGCGGTATGCGAATGCCAGTAGCGATCTCAGCGATCTGTTATTTTTAATGTTATTTCAAAATAGCAGTAGCAGTTTAAACCTGTTATTAGAAAATAACAGCTTTTACCCATCACTAGTTACAAGGAAACCTTTATTTTGTTTTTATTTTTTTAGTTTGTATTACCAACTTAATTAATTGCTCTGTGGCACTGAAAAGTGGAAAGGTGCAAGATTTGTAAAAGAGACAAACCTTGTGAAAGGTGGGTGTCGGTGTCGGTAGTTCGGTAGATGTAGATTCCACCTACGCGTAGGTAGTTTGCCAAAATCCCATTAAAATATTAAAATCACAGAATTATTCTGCCTATTATCAAGATGGTTTAAAACATCATAAAAGGTCAAAAGGTGCCAACTATAATGTCAGTTTGACAATTCACGTTTAGAAAAATAAATACCATTATTAAATTACCTGGTAATCTCCATAATAAATCTGCACCAAAAGGGCAACAGTGATGACAAATGTTAAAGTCCCAAAAGCAACATTAATAAACTTGGAACCACTTAACCAATCTTCATTGCAGCTGTACCAGCTCGTTGACTTCTTACCTTTCTTAAGAGGAATATCTTCTCGAGTTTCTGTCACTACAAACATTTTGATTAGATTAGGTAGTCATATAGTGTAGGTATACACTATTTGTATAATTTAAGCTACTTATTAACATGTTTACCAGTTTCTTCAACAGTTATTGTCATTTCGGATTAGGAGTTTTAATCATAATAAGACTCCCCTTAAGTAGGTATGTACAAGTAAACTGCACTACCGTGAAAATAACAGTACGCTTTCACATTTCTTATGCCGTGTACTTAAGAATGATGACTCAATCAGTAACATTAAATAAGGTGAGTGTACTAGGTACTAGGTTTAAAGTTTTACATTCCATTAGCGAACACATGAATATTTCAACCAGCGTTTTGACTGTAAAATCTCAGTCGTCAGTCAGCGGTGGTAAGAAATATGGTTGAGATAAAGAAAGAGCTATACCTTGTTTTTGAAATAGACAAAGCATGAATGCGTCCTCAATCAGTGGCGTAGTACTTGGTTTCCGGAATAAATTCGTCTTAAATAATTCCACCTCTGAAGGCCACCTGGAAATCTTGACAGCTAGTCATGATAGTTTGACAATTTTCACAAACACTTAATTCTGCACTCCGGTTTCACCAACCAAGTTGGCATTGTCGGGGGTGGTTTTTTTAATCGTCCCCCGATGATTCCAACTTGGTGTTTGTGAGCATTATTTCAATGTATTGGAGTCACATAAACGTTTCCAACCCCTGTCAGGGCCGTAACTCAAGTTAGTTTGCATTTTAACTCCAGTACCTTTCTTATTATAATTGTTAGCATGTTAATTCATTCATTTTCTGATCATAATTTTTTTAAATTTCCTAGAAAATTTATAATCATCCTTTTCATAGCCATAAACAGGTCCTCTGGCTAAAATTCCAGGAGGGTCACAATTAAAATTCATAAATGGGATTTATATAATTTATGGGGGTCCATAAACAATTTCTTCTGACCTTATCAATACCTCAAAACCACTAAATTTTTTTATTTAAGTACCTTTAAAATAAATAAATTTAAAAAAAAACGTACTGCTCGAAAATCAAGGCCTTTTTTAAACTGATTTGAAGTCGGTTAAGAAAACATATAAATAAAATGTAAATTTTGAAATGTCTGGTTCACAAGTTCAGAGCCTTGATAATTCTTGATAAAGCTCGTAAAAATATGAATGAGGGCTCATTGGATTCGGATATCTAGAAAAATATGCAAAAGTTTCAAACTCGCACATAAACAATTGCAAAAGTTATATACAAATGAAGATGGAAAAAAATAACAACTTTCGTTTTTTTGCAAATAACTCGAAAACTATTAACATTTAAGAAATTTTGAAGAAGGATTCTTAAAGAGAAAGAAATTTCCAATAAAAAAGTCCTGACTCCCGAAACTCTATCTCTATTATTAATAATTTTAATTTAACGTTGAAAATAGAGCTCCGCGCGGCGAACACTAAGCCGTTGCGATTCTCTGAAACCGGCAGTAATAAGTAAAAATATTTTCTTATGTTATTAAATATTAATTTAAAAATTTTTTAAAAATATGGTATTATTTAGACACTTACAGGAACAATATCCCGTTGGAAAAAAAATTTTTCACCGATTTTTCATAAAATGAGCCTATTGTTAATTAACGATTTTTTTTAGAGTTTGCGTTTATATTTCAAGTCGGATAATTGTTAAACAAAAGCCACTAAAATTATTTCGCTTCGTGGAGACCTTACGTCAACTATATTTTATGGCATTATGATATTGCGATGTTTTTAATTGTTTTAGTCTATTAGTTATCAATTATTTAATGTTGAAATTTTTTTTTATTAATTTTAATTATTATTGCTGTTTTTATATTCAAAAATACTATAAGATTACATAAACTTTAAATTTGTATTACTATTTGTTTAAATAAAAATTTTGTGAAGAAATGGATAAATTACGTATTTTTGAAAAAAAAATTTCCATGTTATTTGTTATAAAATATCATGATTAAAAAAAGAAAAAACTTCTTAAAAAATTTTTTTAATCGTTTATAATCATTGTTTTTCTTTTTTCGTTATTTAAACAAATTCTTAAAAAAAAATTTTATTCTTAAAATTTATTATATGCAACTCTCTACAAGGTGGAAGAAAGAAAAAAAAATTGTTGTTAATTTATTTGTTTATTTAATAAACAATTTGTTATTAACAATCGCCGAATGTGTTTATATTTTTTTTAGATAGAAAAAAAGTAACAAAAACAAACGTATACATTTATACATAAACATGTCAAAAAAATTTTTGAATATTTTTTATAGAATTCCAAATTTAATATATTTTTTTTACATATTTATTTATATGGTTGTTTTTGTTATTTTTTTCTATTTTAAAAAAATATAAACATTAAAAATAAAATTTTAGAGAAAAAAAATTTCCGGGCCCCCGAAACAAACCCTGGTCCCTCAAAAAATTGAAAAAAAAAATTTTTATCGGGCCTGAGTTTTCGAGTTATTTGCAAAAAACGAAACTCGTTATTTTTTCAATCTTCATTTGTTTATAACTTTTGTAATTGTTTATGTGGGGGTTTGAAACTTTTGCACGTTTTTCTAGACGTCATTCCGAATCCAATGAGCCCTCACTCATATTTTTACGAGCTTTATCAAGAATTAACGCGGCTTTGAACTTGTAATCTGTTGATGTCAAATACCTATATCGAAATTAAAATTCATAAATATGGTTTAATTCAATTTAAAGTCATGTCATATAATAAACAATCCCTCCGAGTTTAAATAAGTCGAAAACACTTGGAGAATTCTGAAGTTTTATTGAAAATAAATTCATAAATAAAAATGTGGAATAATAGCCAGTGGCGTAACTAACCTGGGGTGCAAGGGGTGCAGCGCACACGGACCTCAGAACTTAGAGGGCCTTTAGAAGCTATACATAAAAAAAAGTTATTTATTCTATGTTAAATGAACTGAACTATTTTATTTTAAGGAAACTTGTTTTATAAATTTTAGGGGGGGGCAGCCAGATAATCTTGCACACAGGCCTCATCGACTCTAGTTACGCCACTGATAATAGCATTAAAATCATCCAAAATTTTAAATATAATATATCATATCCAAAGCACTAAGAAAATTTTGAGAATGGGCTTTATATAGCAAAAACATTACCCCATCAGTTCCAGTGGTTAAAATTTTGATACGAACCTTGGTATGTCTATAACTTCTGCACATAATAAGGAAACAATTGTTTTAAACTATTTATTTTTCAAACATGTTACAAAAATTTATAAAAAATGGAAAAGAACAAACCTAAATGTAAACATAGGCACAAGTATACATATTACATTTTTTTGTAATTTTATGTTTATTAAAACATTCTTTTCCTAAAAAATACTGTCTAGATGGTATAAAGGCATATTTTTTAACATTTTGAAATTAACTAAAACACTTTAAATCATAAAATAACGAATATAAAAACTAAAAAATTCAACGAAGCATTGAATTTAACATAAAAGCATTAGTCTTGCACTACTATCCCCTTCTTACTGTTGGCTTTGTGGGCTTGGAGTACAGCAATGGCTTCCTCAACCTTAGCTCTTAAGGTCTCTTGATTATCCATCATATTCAGCAGCTCAGAGTTATCTATTTCCAAAAGCATTCCGGTGACTTTACCTGCAACATCTGGGTACATTTTCTCCACTACACGAAAAAGTTTCTCTCCTAGAATCTGCTTTTGTTCCTGTGGAGCAGCACTAGCTAATGTGTTGACATTCAGAGGTATATCACCGCCATTTCCGATGCTCATATTTATAGGTCTCATAGCATTATTAGTGGAGCTGGTATATTTGCTATTTGGTCTAGATGGTGGAGTTTGTTGTCCTGTAATTGGACGCGCGTGTAGAGAGTTTCTTACGTTATTGACTTGTATGGAAGACCTAGAAGCAGCACGGTAAGGGGAGTTCAACATAGACAGACTATAGGTACCATTAGGGCGAATTGCGTTGGGCGTCGGCCAGCGAGGCGTGGGTCTGATATGGTTCAGCGGATTCAAGTGGTTGAAAAATCTTGGACCTTGAGCCACCGCCGGTATAAGGAATGGAGGGGTAGTTGTGGGGAAATTAATGCTGTTTTGGTGCCTCATTGCTTGGGCTCTCTGCATATACTGGCTATTCAAGAATGCTCTACGGTCTTCTTTCCTTTGAGCCAAGGCTACATAGAGAGGTTTGCTTCCTACCATTCTTCCATTCATCTCGGTAACAGCTTTGGTTGCTTCTTCAGGGGAAGTGAAGCAAACAAATCCGAATCCCTTGCTTCGACCATTTTCCGTCATAACTTTTGCGGACGTGATTGTACCATACGAAGCAAATTCTTTACGAAGTTTATCATCGTCGAACGAATCATCTAGATTCTTCACGTAAAGGTTGACGCCTTGGAAGCGACTGTACCGCTCAATTCTCAGCTGCTCGTACCGCTTTTTCAGTTCGTTGATGCGTTCGGTTTTTTTCTGTGCTCGTCCAACATACAAAATATTGCCATCTACTTCTTTGCCGTTTATTTCCTCGACCGCTTTTTCTGCGGATTTTGCCTCTTCAAAAGCCACAAATCCAAAACCTTTCGAAGTTCCGTCGATTTGCCGCATCACTACGCTACTAGTGATTTTGCCGTAATTGTTAAACATCTCGTAAAATTTCTCATCTGACATATTGGGACCAAAATTTTTGACATATATATTTGTAAATTGTTTAGCCTTCTCGCCCAATTCCTTTTCGCGTTCCATTCTTGGAATAAATTTGCCCACGTAAACTTTCTTGTCATTTAAAAGCATGCCATTAACTTTTTCTATTGCTTTATTTGCCGCCTCTTCGCTTTCAAAATGAACAAATCCGTATCCTTTGGAATAACCGGCTTCGTCTAGAGCTACTTTACAGCTCAAGATGTTTCCGAATGCGGAAAAAGTATCATACATTGCTTTATTATCGATATTCTTATCCAAATTCTTGATGAACACGTTGCCGATTCCTGACTTTCGCAGAGCCGGATCTCGTTGACACCACATAATACGAATTGGTTTTCCCTTCAGGAGATCAAAATTCATGGTGTCCAGGGCTCTTTCTGCATCTTGGGCCTGACTGAAATTAACGTAGCCATATCCAAGAGATTGTTTTGTTCTGGTATCACGACAAACGCGTAGAGAAAGTACTTGCCCAGCTGTGGTAAATTTTTCATATAACATGGCTTCTGTTACATCTGGATGGAGATCTCCGACATAAAGAGATCCTGTGGGAAACATTACTCCTTGGGGAAGATTCATTTTGTTCTTAAATTTATAACTCAATGTCTAATACTGTTCTGCTTATTAATTACTCTTAATACAAAATAATACATATTTTTCACACAGTTTTACAAAAATCTTGTTTACGTATACTTGACGACGTAAGACAAAACATGAATTTTTCACAGCTCACTTTTAAAATTACACAATTTGTAGAAACATTTGCTTGTTTAAACAGGTCTCCAGAGACAGAAAACAGCGAACCGGACGAATGAAATCTTTAGAAGCTTGAGAAAATGACGGGATTGGTCCAAAGAGGGAGTGGATCTGTCATTTGCCATGTGCATTGTTGGCGTCGACATTTGTAGGTTAATTTTGTCGCAGTGTTGAGAATTTGAATTTAATATTATTCTGGAATAAAAATGGGGAAGAAGCGGAAATTAAAAGAATCAAAGAGCGATGAATTTGAATTTGATCCAGTACCAAAACACTTAGTAGTAGCACATCTAAAGAACCAAGAAAAACGTCTCATAATCATACTTGAAGGTGCACAACTCGAGAGTGTTAAGGTTATTTAAATAGCATAGTTTTACAAAAGAACAGTATGCTAACTTATTTTAATTCCAGGTAGGAAATAAATTTGAATTATTAAACTGTGACGATCATACACACATTTTAAAAAGCAACAATCGTGACCATGGATCCTGCCGTCCTGATATTACGCATCAGTGTTTATTGATGCTGTTTGACAGTCCTTTAAACAGAGCGGGCTTACTACAGGTCTATGTGCATACTGCAAACAATGTTCTTATTGAAATTAACCCTCAGACTAGAATCCCAAGAACGTTTAAAAGATTTGCAGGACTAATGGGTAGGTACTCTATATTTGTAAGAGCGTAACTTTGATTGTGTATTGTCAACAGGTATTTTATTTATTATAATAACTGATTTTTCAGTACAACTCCTGCACAAATTTTCAATAAGAGCTGAAAGTGGACCCAAACTACTAAAGGTCATTAAAAACCCAATTACTGATCATCTTCCTGTTGGGATAAAAAAAATTGCCATGTCCTTTTCATCGAAAACAGTGAATCACTGTCGTGAACTAATTCCAAGTACAGAAGATCCAATTGCGATAGTAGTGGGTGCGATGGCGAGAGGAAGTGTAGATGTAGATTACACGGAAGACACAATATCCATAAGTAATTATCCTTTATCTGCTGCTTTAACGTGTACAAAACTTTGTTCAGCTTTCGAGGAAGCTTGGAAGGTCATTTGAAATGTATTGTTTTATTTTAATATATAACGTATTAAGTTAGTCTGGAAATATTTATTACTATTTTTTAAAACGTTTTATATAAAACAGTGTTTGCCATTTGCCTCTAAAAACGTCACCGTTCTGGATGTAGGCAACCATGTATTAGTTTATATTTGGCACATTGATAAGCTTTATAAAAATGTTTTATAGTTCTGATCGAAGAATCTAGACCGAATCTTGTTCCAAATTTTGTTTTCAACTTGAGATCTAATCACAAATAAAGCTGCGTTGAGTCAAACCGTAAGGTCACAGTTAAGTGTAAATTACAATTACAAACTTAGGATAAACTAGTGAACCGAAAAGCTGGTTTTATGCGCCCATTTTTCCAAAAAATTAATTGTGATTAAAAAAACTTTACGAAGTAGTAATAATATTTGTATTTACGGTTGTTGAGCAAATACTATCGAAGCATCAAAATACTAAAATACAATAATAACTGCTAACACCATAAAAAAATATCAGATCAAGCAATAAAATACTAGCAATATAAACCAACATAATTATTTCGTCATACCTCCCTCGTAAGTGTACTCTAATTCCATTGTTTTGTTGATCGTAAGCGACGCTTTATGTATCAAATACTTATTGCCATTGACAACGGATCCTTATTTTTCATAAGGTCCCTAGGGAAGTAAAGTAAATTTGGGAAAATTTTCTCTTTTATATAACGAGTATTAAATGTTTTAACTTTTTTGGAAGTAAATCCAAACAAGCCTTACTTGCTATAGCTTCTATATCTGACATTATTTTCAAAAATATTGAAAGCTATTATAATATGATTTAATTTATCTTGAGTTGTCATTTGAATAAAAGCCGCATTCTAAATTTATTTTATTATTCCAAGCATCGCTAACTTTACTATTTGCTTAGCATATATGATACCTGACTCAAATAATTAGTTTTCCACTAGTTTTCTCAATTTTTTTTCTACTTTAATGATTCATGGGTATGACAAAAAATATAATATGCACCGCGGGACATACAATGCGATTTTTTGGTCTCGAATACTTGCAAACCTCGGCTCTACGGGCCTCAGCTTCCTGTATTCTCGACCAAAAAAGTGCAATTACGACCCTTGGTACATAAATAACTCTTTTACACCGTCAGGAGTTTTTGCGGCCCGTTCCTCTCATTTTCATTGTCTATTGGATAACTAAAACAATTATTTTTTTGTTTAACTCGCCATGACTCAAAAATGGAACAATGAATTAATCTCCAATTTTCACCATGTTGTCACTACATATTTATTAACAATATTTGTTAATGTGAAGGTCAAACTTTAATAAGAGTAGAAAATATGATTTTTTTCCAAGGCTATGTTGATAAAATGTGACCATTTGCATGCGATATCTTTCAAAATAGATCGAGAAAAAATGTAGATAAAGGATGGACGTAACTTTTTATTTTTTTTCTAGGATTAGCAGCTTTCGAGAAAATTGTATAAGTGACTGTTATCCCGGTACCACAATTAGTTGCTACTAGATTTCCACGTTCTTCATCATTAAATAAGTTTTGCAATATTCCCTCCACCGTTTTACCTTATCTTCAGTCTTCAATAGTGCCATTTCTTCATTGTTGGCAGATTGTTTATAACCACAAATTTAAAACTCTCTTCATACTCTACGATTTACGCAGAATTTTTTAAGCTACAATTCTCTTAATATAACGGAGTTTTATAGGTCGTTACATTCTTATACGGCACATAAAACTCAAAGCTGCCAACCGAGCTAATATAAGGGGAGATAAGGGCTTGCTTTATTTTTCTACACTATATTAAATAGCAAATATAATGTATTACTTAATAGATACAATATCGTTACTCTTATGTAAAGTATATTCTGGCATGTTTAAGATAAGAAATAAACGGAAACATGCCACTCTTAATTGAGATTTCTAACTTGTGATGTAGTTAAGCGAATCACCTCTAACCAGAACGGCGAGAAGCTTATCCTCGGCGTTAATACCAGGGTAACAGATAGACAGCCGTAATTTGAATTTATTTGTCAATGTCGCGAAGGATGGGCAATGCGTTCACAAATGCAAAAGATATTCCTATCTTGACGCAAAACAGAGTTTTTTTGTTTACCAGAAATGTTATTAAGTTTCTACCGAAAACACGATTTTTAAATCTCTAGTATTATTTTGTTCATTCTACATTTGAAGTACAGCTTTGTAGTACTCTTGTCAACATATAATAATTTTTTGGCCCTTTTTATGTGACCTATACATTTATAGACGCGGTATTTTCTTGTAGGAGCATTTCTCAGCACATCCCCTCACTCAAAGCACTTTATTCATACCAGTCCAAACAATCCCGTCATTGATATTTTGTGAATTGAGAAGTTTGGAAATGTCAGGTAACAATAAAAGCAAAATAAGTTGTAAGCTCTAACAATAAAATATTTATTATATACAAGAAAGTTAAAACAATAACATTTAGAAAAACAGAAAGAAAAATATTTCCTTAATATTAGGTTTGATGTTGTGATGCAGGATTTTGTACAAACTTTTATATAAAACACTTATTTGAAAGCGACATGATGAGAACTGGCTGACGAAGAACTTTAGCTAACTGTTTTTTTATAATAATAATAATAAATAATAATCACACACTATAATTATAATCAACCATATAAGATCGCGATAACGCATTTTGTTACATAAAATAGGTACTGAAAGACTTAACAAACTATCCAGACTTACAGAAGTTTACAGCTTACAGAAATTTTAACGGACAGGCCATGAGCATACAAGGAAAAAACAAATGGCGGATGCTGCTTGGTGATGTCCTTGAGAGATTTTTTATATTACACAATGTGCATGCATAATCATGTAATTGCCGAATTACCTTTGCTGGCTCTTTGGGTAAAAATTTACATGCGGTACTTTAATATTAGCCTGCATATTACGCATAAACTGTGTGTGAGAGACATACCTTTAAATTTCATTACAAAATAGGCAGGGCCGGCGAAACGTGATCAATCCAGGTGGGTAGTGCAGAGGAATTCTTAAAAAACATGTTAATAGTGTAGAATAATAAGTTTTCAGGTGGGTAATTCCCCACCTACAGATTTTTCAGGTGGATAGTACTACCCACCTCTTCCACCGGCCCTGAAAATAGGACACAGACTCGTAGTAAATGGCATATCATCAGACTACTTAAAAGTCACACATAGTGTGCCCTAGGGATCGGTTATGGGATCGCTATTATTTTTCATTTATTTGAATGATATTTTTTACCTTTAAATTTTTTTACAAAATAGGACACAAAGTCGTAGTAAATGCCATAAAAGTCACACATGGTGTATCCCAGGGATCAGTCCTGGGACCACTGTTATTTATTATGTATTTGAACGATATTTTTTACCTTTAAATTTCATTACAAAATAGGACACAAAGTCGTAGAAAATGGCTATTTAAAAGTAACACATGATGTGCTCCAGGGATCAGTCCTGGGACCACTATTATTTATTGTTTATTTGAACGGTATTTTTTGTTCACTACTTCCTGGAACATGCATATGCTTAGCTGACGTTCTTCCTTACTTGAGTCTCATAACGATTTTTCAAAAGTAAATCAAATCGCCTCTGAAGCGAAAAACAGGGCCAAACAATGGTTTACACCTATCCAACTTAAATTAAATCGGGGGAAAACAACAAATTGTTTTTTCTCCTAATAAAAACTTTACTAAAATGCTAGTAACGTAAAGCTGTTGGGCATCACACTTGATGAAGTTTTAAAATGGACAAGCCCAAGCGCGGTCCTACGGGGGGGTAATGGGGGTAATTACCCCCCCCAGATGGGACACAAAAGGAAGAAAATATCAAGTTTTTTATAACTTTATTAACTCTATATAACAAAAACGAACAAAAAATACGTACTTATTAAAAATTACCCCCCCAGAATATCAATCTAGGACCGCCCTTGGACAAGCCATATCGAGAACCTTCGTAAAAAATTATCCACCCAACGCTATGTACTGAGACAACTAAAGAATGTCCTCAGTCGTCACATTATTTTAACAGCCTATCACTCCATCTTTCACTCACACTTGTCCTATAGTGTGCTGCTGTCTTCAGAATCGTGCTATAATACTCATAGATAACGCTGGTTTTGATGACCCATGTCAACCCTTGTTTATAAAATATGAAATTCTACCAATTCCATCATGCTGAACTATCCTACAAGGTCAGGTGACATCTTGAGGGCACCTAGATTTAGACTCTCAATCTCCGAACGAATCTCGCTGAATCTAAACCTATACAATAAATTACCTGCAAATCTAAAATCTTTGAACTACAATGCCTTTAAAATTAGAATAAAGCAGTTTAAATTGTCATATTGTTTTTACTCCTCTCAAGAGTATATGGAGATATTGACCAACTCTTCAGTTGACATGTGATGTACCACCAATTAATCTGCGGTTTGTTTTATTTAATTTTGGTATACCTACTATATGTTGTTCGTGCTATTAAGCGATATGTATTTTATGTTCATATACTGTACTTGAGGTATACTATTCCTAGTGTCTAACATGTTAGATATTTTATTGCTTATTTAAACTCGCTGCTTTCTTGGATACAGATGGCTTCTAAACCCAGTAGCGACTTTAGGGCGCGGTTGGGCCACCATCCAGGACATCAGAGGCGAAGGCACCCTTCACGTCTGGGCCGCCCTTACATGTTATGACTTGGTACACTCTCAATGGTGGCTGGACGAGAGCGGGAGCGGTTGTTGTGTGATGAACTAAGGCTAAAATCCTTTTTACCCAACCAAGATGATGTTTTAAATTTCATTAAAGATCGCAATATTCAGGAACTGTATCCAAATGTATGGATTGTATTGAGAATAATAATAACTATACCTGTAACCATAGCTAGGAGAGAGGAGTTTTTCTAAGCTTAAGCTGATAAAAACCTATCTGTGATCAACAATATCTCAATCCAGATTAACAAACCTATAGCAACTTTATCAATCGAAAATGAAATTGTGGATGGATTTCGCTGACTTAAAAGACAATTTGCTGGTAGGAAGGCCAGGTCAGGAAAGCAACATTTTATTTAAAAAATTGTAATTTCAAAAAATAAATATGATTTCATTTTTTATCTCTTCTTTTTTTCACATTGGATTCCTAATAATAATTTTAATTGTTATTTTAATTATATAATAATATATCTATCTATTCAATGGGCGACATTAATCCATTCTTGCAGGTAGTTAATACTTCATCATTTTCTTGCTTTTTTATTACTTTCACATCCAGTGGAAGTATAGTAACGACAAAAAAAATTTTTGAAAATTTTTATTGTTCAAATAGGCTTAGAATGTAATGAAACGTTGAGATTTTAAGTTTTAAGTCTGTCTGTCTGTAACTTTTTTTTGCGCGCACGATTACTCTGGAACCGTTTAATATATTTGACAAAATATTTTTTTACTTCATCCACCCCCACCGCCACCCTCCATCCCACGATGTGGCATATCGTTTTATAGGTTTTTGAGGGAGACGATTTCAAATATTACATTATTAAAGTTCCATAAACAATTATTTCCACATACAAAATTTTTTCGTTGTGAGAGACGGATGGAAAATCTGGATGTGGAAATAGTGATTCCTTGGGCAGCGGTTTGTTATATTGTGTGTAAACACGTGATATTAGGTATGTTATATTATTATTGCTACTTACTTATATATCTTTATTTAAATAGGTAATTCCTAATACACAAATATAAAAAAATACAATACATACATAACAATAACATAAAAACATACATTATACAATTATGAATAATGTAGAGTAAGAATATAAAAATATATAATCAATCACCACTTAGATACAATTTTAATTCACGTTTAAAAGTGCTTAAGGAATTACTATCTTTAATTTTCTTTGGTAAGTTATTATAATCACAAACTAATTTAAAAAATATGTTATTCATTGCTCTGCAGCAGTGAGTTCTGCTAATATGAATATCAGTATGAGACCTATATGCATGAATTTCATGGTTAAATATAATGAACCTATTCAAATACTCGGGTGATAAGCCCTTTAGAATTTTGAATATAAAAATAATTGTAAAGTAGGTAATTCTAACCGATACAGGCATCCATTCTAGAACCGTTATAATAGGTGTATATTATTGTATCTGAGAATTATTCTCATCGCCCTATTCTGCAATATTTGTAATTCATTAATACTACTTTGGTCAAGTAAATACAAAACAGTAGCACAGAAGTCAAAGTGTGGCAAAATGATTGCTTTGTATATGGTGATTCTAGTTTTCATATCTAAGTTAATTGCTATTCTTGAGAAGTAAAACAATTTTTTCTTAATTTTCTTTTTTGTATAATCAAAATGCTGTTTAAATGACAAGATGTCATCCAAAATTATTCCCAAATATTTAATTTGTTTGACTACTTCAACTGGCGAATTATCTATGGACAGATTAGTTTTATTAAAATTGATGTTACCACTTCTAAACCTATTTGTAATTACCATTGCTTTTGTTTTGCTTGGATTTAATTTGAGTTTATTGACTTTAAAATATTTTTCAACTTTGGAAAGTTCCATATTCATTTTATTGACAGCATTATCTAGATCGTCATCATATACAGCCAATAATGTATCATCAGCATACAAATTCAAGAAGTCGCAATTAAACTGGTAATTTATATCATTATGCTTCCCCGTGGTACACCAAGCTCAACGTCAAGGCTTGAAGAATATGTGTTATTAATATTGGTGATCTGTTTTCTGTCTGTCAAATAGTTTTCTAGCCACTTCAAAACATTACCTTTTACACCATAATAAGATAATTTATCCAATAATACTTTCCGATCGATGGTTTCAAATGCTCTTTTTAAGTCTATAAATACAGCAACTATATATTTCCCTTTATTGATCATCTGAATCCAGCTAGTAAATGTTAGTTGAAGTGCAGATTCACACGAGTGCCTTGCTCGAAAACCAGACTGATGACTTATTAATATATTATTGGAATTAAAGTAATCCATCAATTCATTGTAAACTGCTTTTTCTAACAATTTTTCCACAGAAGGTAAAGTATTAATCGGCCTAAAATTCCATGCCTCGTTCGTGTTCCTAATCTTAGGTATTGGTGTAATACAGCTACATTTTAATTGATTTGGGACAACGCCTTTCCTAAGAGACATGTTAATGAAGAGAAAAACCTACAACATCAATAATAGACTTTAATACTTTATTGTTAAGAATATCCCACGAATTACTTTTATTATCCAGATCTTTCACTAAGATTTTTAGATCCCTTAAATTGAGTTGTTTAAATTCATTAATACTAGTTTCAACTACAGGTAAACCAATGGAGGACCTACATACAAGCAAAAGCCGTCTCTGGAATATATCAACTGAGACAGTTAGGTAGTTGAGCAGACAACAGTTTCTAGATTATCGGTGACAAGAGCAGCAACCAGTGAAAAGGCCCCGAGCCTTCTCGTTGGCTCGGGATCAGCTACATTACCAGCAGCGCAGGAAAACTTTATTATTATTTTTCTCTTATAAAATGATTATTTTTTATGAAATTTCATAATTTAAAATTTAAAAAAATATGCGGGATGACCCCGTAGATATCTTGGCCAGGGTGCTGATATTGCTAAAACTGGCACTGTCTAAACCATGCAAACCATACACATTTGACAAATGAGATTGTCCTTCAACCTCTTTGCATTTAAATGCTTGTTTAGAGTATGGTATTCTGTTATCAGGCCCACTATCTGTCTCATTCATTCTCTATTGTAGCCACTTTACGCTGGAGTTAGTTGAGGCCTCATTTCAATAGTTGTTGAACTGTACCATGGTCTAGTCGTGTAACTCTGATTGAATCAGGTTTATTTGCAAGCAAAAGTCTTGGGTACTTGCCAAGTGGCACAGATATACAAACCATTGGTTTGCATCCTTTTGGAGTCTTCGATCTATGTGTACCATTCTAGACCCCCAGGAATCAAAAGATGCTTTTTAATGTACTTCCAGTCATCTCGATCAAGGAATACGACTGTATATATAGAATAAACACCAGTCATCATTTTGCTAGGTTAAATATTTCAAATCTCCTACCCATATTTTTTAAAATGTTACCTGACAAATTAAAATTAAAATTTATTAAAAGTGACCATTTATTGAAAATTTTATGCAATAATTGTTTTATTCGTCTTATGTCTTAGTTTCGTAACTGTTCATATATACAAGTATTCCCATTCCCAGAAAGAAAATTAATTATATTATAGTATATTAAATATTTGGTTTACTTGTTTGTTTTATTTTTCCCACTTCATTTCATGTTTCTACCAGTTTCATTATCTGTTATCTATCTGTCGGTTAGCAGTTACATTATCTTTTCAGATGTAGTGCAATTTTACATATATTCCAAACATTGATAATTAAGGCAGGTATGTACGATAATTTTGCATTAAACATGAGTCGGTTAAAATTTCAACAGACGAATTTAGTTCAGAATACCTACATGTGTTATTTTAAATTTTATTTACACACTTAGTCAAATTACAGTACCTAGGTACTTTTATATTAATGGTGGAATAACTGGAATATTGGGGAAATGTAGATATTACAGATATATTTTTTCAAAATAGGAAATAAATAAAAAATGTACATTGTATGTAGCTCCTGCACCAGAAGTATAGTACGGTAAAAAAAAGGCTTTTTGTTTAGATAGGCTTAGAATCAGTGGCGGCTGGTGAGATTTCAATTTTTTTTTTCTCATCTATGGCGCATGGGACCTATATAAAATATGGGTAACAACATTTAGAGAAGCACTTCTCTAACGACCCTCAAAAATTTTGAAAAAGCAGTTTGCAAAAAAAAAAATTAAAATTCTGCTGCCACCTCTGGTCTAGGGAGTCCTGTTTAATCCGTTTTCTTTTTGTCATATACATTTGACTTCATAAAAATACAACAATAGATTTTGGAGTTTATGAAAATATTTTCATTATTAACTGAGATACAACGAAATGAAATGTTGTAATTTGTTAAATTGTGAATTACAAAACTTCAGTTTATTATATTTCGGTTAATAATGAAAATATTTTCATAAATTCCAAAACCTATTCGTGAAAATAAAACAAATGAACCCAATAGGGATTTACCTTCGATACACACAAATTCACCAATATGTGACAGCGATTTATAAATCATGACAAATTTCCGCTGTTGCTTTACTATATAAACTTTTTATTATATGTGAATTCCTTTGTATTGAAGGTAAATCCCTATTGAGTTCATTTGTTATATTTTCGCGAATTGTATTTTTATGAAAAGTCAAATGTATATGAGAAAAAAAAAAAAACTAAACAGAAGTCCCTAGACTAGGGGTGGCAGCCGAATTTTAAAAATTTTTTTAGCAAACTGCTTTTTCAAAATTTTTGAGGAGTCATTAGAGAAGTGCTTCTCTAGATGTTATTTCCCATATTTCCTATGGGTCCCGCATGCGCCACAGACGAGAAAAAAAATATTGAAATTTCACCAGCCGTCACTGCTTAGAATGTAATGAGACGTAGAGATTTTAAGTTTGAGCAAAAATCTGTCTGTCTTTTTGTCTGTAACTTTTTTGTGCACACGATTACTTACTCTGTCTTGACTTGAAATTTGGTACAACTATGTGTATTATAAAGAGATCTAGAAGTAGATTATATTTTGCTCATTTTCCGTTGAAGTGTTGGGGGGTAAAATGGCAGCGCAAGCAAATAAGAGTCCATATAATTGGTATTTAGTGTAAGTATGTACGAGAAACCAAGATCTCAAAATTTTTTTGGCATCAACTGCCCCCACCCCATTATTATAAAGGGGGTAAAAATAAGATAAGATGCCTCAAAAAAAATTTTGGCATATTGGCACTCCCACTATAGCACCCCTTTTAATACTGGGGCGGGGGTGGCAGTGGAGGACTTGCTGCATGGGTAGGAAGAAATCTCAATGTGGGAGTAGTGATGATTCATTATAGGCAGCAGTTTTTTTACGCTATGTAAGGTACCTATCTAGCACACTTTTGTTGTCAAGGTTTGCCTCTTTCACATATTTAAAATTTTAAGAATAGTTTCTACCTACTTTTAATGCGATACATCAGATAAAACTAACAAATTACCATAATATAATGATTATTTGCAGTATTTACTGTTTATTACTGTATTTTTGTTATACACATGTTCAATGTTCTATGGTAAACTTTAATTAGGTACCTACTTTGTTTCTTTATTTTATTTGATACGAGTAAATCCTTTGTAAAGCTTACCTATACATAAAATAAGCTAAAAACGTACTCTTCGCTAATTTACTGAGCTTTTTATATATAATTGTTACACATTCTATAGGATACTCTTCGCAGTTTTCTTGTACATAATGTTAGTTTTTGGACATCCTAAATTTTGTGATATTGTTGTTGATATTGTGAAAAAAATTATATGAAAAAAAAATGTCCGACCTGTGTGGGATTCGAACACGGGACCTTTGGCTTGCAACGCAAAGCTTTAGCCTATTGCTGAAAAATTGATTGTCTGTGATATATATCTTACGACATTCATACACATTTAACTTTATGAAATATCTATTAGTAGAATTCATAAACAAAAAAAAATATATTATGGAAATAATGTCTCGCAAGATTTCCATTTTAGTACAAGCGACAAAAATTAAGAGAATATTTTTTTTTAAATTAAATAATTAATAACTTTTTATTTACTGATCGATTTTCTTCAAAAACAATAGGGTTCTTCCTCTAGCTAACACTAACTTACTTTCTAAATTTCAGTACAATCAGATTTTTCTTTCTTAAGTTATCGTGCTTACAAGAAACGTGACGGGCGGACGGACAGACGGACATTTCGAAAGTTGTTCAGAATTCGTTCACTAACACAATATGAACATTTTTTGTCTGCGAGCGATATTTACGATTTTAGAAATGTGCCGATCAAATACAATATTTACTCTTCGTTTTTGCGAAGAGGATAAAAACACCATCAATCTATATAATAATACGTTGTATACATACATTCCTATACATCGACAAACAATTATTTTCAAATAATAAAAAATGACGAATATAAATCCCTTAATTTAATCAAGTCTGTGTAGATTGTCTCTATAAGATTTTATTGATTTGTTCATGAAAGTGTGTTTATTTGAATATTACGAAAAATGATTGGAAGTAATTTAAAAATAATCCCAGAATAAAGAATTGAATTCGCCTTTATTTCAAAATATATACTGGAAATTCGTTGCTAGGTATATGCAAGTTTCAGAATATATTTAAAAATGTTAAAGTCGCCTTTTCCTTTTAAACAGCCCGCCGAAATAAATTTCAATATCAAGGGGGCGCTAGTCAAAAGATACGTCATTCTTACTGGAAAAACCGTTCTATTTATTTTTCCCCCTCTACAGTTTGTGAAATTACCTGTCCCCGAGATGATTTCACCACGTTATGTAAATTTCCCTTTATTTTAGAAATAAAAATAGAGGCTGTTTTGAGACAAAGTTGTATGTTTTATTAAATTAGTAGAAATAATATTTTGTTCGTCAAGTAAAACAAAACACTAAAAACGAGCTTAAGTCAGTTATTTCAAAAGAAATATTTGGATGGAAAGATTACGTGGTGTATTTGGATTTGTATCTATTTTCCACAAAAGTACGTGGTAATGTACAAATTTCACTAATTTTTATGTTAAAATTATTGTAAAATTCGATCACAAAAGTGGCCATTTGTGTGACCTCAAACGGCAACCATAATCTATATCTGCTGACATCGTAAATAAACCGACAGATAAATGCAGTATTTTCCATTATTCATATGAAAAATGCGATTAAAAACATAAATTTTACAGTATTTTTGCTATTTTCCCTGCATTTTGCAACAATTTATGAGCCCGAGGAGCATCCTCAAAACAGAAGGCTCCTGCACGGCGGCCATCACGACAGTATGTGCCAAGCTTGGCTAGCGGGTTTGTGGTAAGTGGAGTGAAGTGTTGTGTTGCTCCGTATTTTTCGCGATTCTCATGAGGATTATTCCTTAAAATACGCAGGTAATGTATCAGAAACTTGTCTAAACACTTATCTATTGAAATAAAACGTTATTTTCTACAAGGGATAAAAGTACTCTCCCAAATAACTGAAAATTAGACTGAGCTTCACTTCAAAGGCTAGAGTGTAGTGCCCGCCATGTTGTAAAACCACCAAGAAATTAATTTCTCCGATTTAAATGGAGCTTCTAAGAAAAAATATGCATTTTTTCTAGTATATTTATGTGTATATTTTTTGTGTAATTTAGGTTAAAGTTAGTTTTCCCGCGTTTAACCGTCAAAGCCATAACTAGTGAACAAGAAAAGGCGTCCGTTGTCTCAAACTACTTTACCCCGATAGGAGTCTATACTCCATAGGTAGCGCGGGACAGCCACGGCCTTGCCTCTAGAATAAATCCTAACTAGTGATGTGAAATAAGTGATATTTCCTTAATTTTCCAAAAGATGTTACTGTAAAATATCTTGTAAACAGACCCAAAATTTAGGCTACTCAAGCTTGTGCCTAAAGTGAAATCTGTTTTATTGATGTCATCCAGTGTTTGTAGACGATTTGTGAAGGTTAAGTTTTATATATTCGTGTAAAATGCTTGTGATAAGATAGAAACAGTTTTTGATTATGTTGGATAAGGGGGTGTGGCGTTACTCATAATAAAGTAAACAGAAAAATGCCTGCTTCGCATTTTTACACATGCCTTTATCAGATAACAGCAAATTTTCTCAACTGCTAAGTACGATAGGCTTTTCTTGGTAACTCTCTACAAAGGTCTATTTGTTTCCATTTCATTGTGGCTTGTAAATTGTTGCGAAATGATAAACTCGTTGAGAAAACCTGTAATCTCATCCCGAGCCCATCAGTCTAAATTTAAAACTAATCCCTGCTAAGTAGTAAAATTTTGCTGGATACCAAAGCCCGGAGAGAAAAAAAACTTCACCTGTTTTACATATAATTGAATAATAAATATGTGTTTAAGATATGGTAGTTTTAGTTTTCGAAAACAAGGATACTAAAATACCTATTTTTTGTTGTTACAAATCATATTAATAAGAAATGTTAGATGAAAAAAAATATTATGCTTGTGTATTTGTAATTTTTAGGGCATTGTTGAACTGAAATCAGAATTCTCACATGAGAGTTTGTAAACAAAATTTTCTTTTTTGCAATGACATGCAACACTATTGGTAGTAACCATAGTTACAATCAATATGAACTATACCTTAGCCGGGAAAACTGTCAATAGTATCAAGCGGCACATGTTATTGAGCGACGTTGAATTGATAAGCTTTTGTAAAAGTAATTTTGAACTACATTACCTTTAAATTTACACACTAATCACATGCATTCATTACTATCCTTCTTTCCTGGCTAGGGTATAGGTGTTTCTGCATGTTCCTGCATAAAAGTGAGGGTAGTTTATTTACGGATGTAGTATCTACTTCGGCACAATTTTGTAAACTGTATCACTATTGTAAATAACTACTACAATACTATTCAAGGTAATACCGATATCTATAGATACCCAAAGCATTTTATTAGATAGATGATCAATCTACATTAATTCATTTTACATTATCGTAAAAAATCTAACATTATTCAGTAAAGAAATTATTATTATTATAATTATATATATTGTAGCTGTGTTGCCATTGTTGTCATACCTGCTCAATGAATAACAGAAATTTTTGCTGGACGATTATAAAATATCACTTATCACTTATATTATTCAAATGAACAAAACAAAAAGGAATGTTCAACAAAGATAATCACTGGGTAGTACTGAACTAAGTTTTACCTATCGATTATTAATTTGCTAACTCAGTAATGCTGATGTATATATACAGCAATTGAAACAAATGCATGTTTAACTGCCTTTATCTTATATAATAATTTTCTTTGCAGATACAAGCTACAATGCGTTTTGCTTTTTAATATGATATCCCAAAGAATGGGATATGAATTATATCTTCAAAAGTTTCCAACCAGCTGATTGATAGGCCCAGGTCACATATTATTTTTATTAATTTGGTAAGAAAGCAGAAACAATTTTTGAAAATAACCCATGCATGTAACATTTTATATACTGTCAAGAGCATAGGATAGCTTTGATTGAAAGGACTGAAATGTTTGTAGTAGTACAATTTGCCTCTATATAAGAAAACTACCTTTAATCCTACATTTTTAAATACATATTGCCTTTTTTATGCATTGATTTATTTCATCGATTTTGTCCAACCATTAAAAAATGTCAGTGTAAGCATAAAATAAAACCATTTTATGCTGTAGGCTGTTGTTTTGAATTCCTGTGGTGACTATTAGTTTAATGGTAATACCTAAGCACCAGACATAATATACTTATGGTGCATTTCATTGGGAAAGTAACAAAGCAGAATATAATTACCTTGGCTGATTTATCTTTACCTGGAAATTGCATTTGAAAACAAGAAGGGTTAGGATTAGGAATGGTCAATTATGTAAATTCTGCTGATTATATATTAAGGTTCTCAACAGTGAGAGAATATACTATAATTTATATATTTATATATTTAATATAGTATTTTATTACTTTTTGTTCAGTTGTCGAATTATTCTAGGGAAGTGTATATCTGATCGAAAATTTGGCAATAAATAATTAACCAGTGCAGTGAAAGGACACTTTTTCGATTTTCTTTTAACTGATCTAGATGCTTATTTCGAAGTGGTGTAGGTAGATTTCAATAGCTTAATAGCTTAGGAATATCGATAGTTTCATTAGGATTATATTTTTTGAATGCAAGATAAGTGTTATACTCTTAAATATGAAAATAATTTCCAGAGGAATGACGAAACAGTAAGTAGTATGAAATGGAGAATTTTGGTAACGTGTATATTTTTTTTGCAATATGAAAATAGTCTAAATATATTTCCCACCAAATGGATATTTGATCTTGACAAGATAAAAGTATGAGTCAAAATGGTACCAATCTTCATACTTGTAATTTCTGTTTGTACGTTCTGAAATAATTAGTGGTATGAAAATGAATTTAACACTGTGCCCTTTGAAGGCTTGTAGAGGGTCTATCTTGAGTATATGCAAGTTTCTGACATCTGTTGTCCTGGTGAAAATGCCGCCAACGTGAAAAAATCGTTTTTATGAAATATCTCTTCCTATCAAAATTATTGAAAAAAATATCCACCCAATTTCTTCGTAGGATTAATATTTTATGATTTTTAGCACAAGAAAGGTAAATTGATGAATAGGTTGAAAAGAGCTTTTTCCTTTTTGCGTCTTTGGTAAATCTTAAAAATAGTTATTATCTTTCATTAACGTTCTTGAAAAGCATGAAAAGCTGGAAGAAACGCTGAAATTGCTTCAAATGGAAAATGTAGATTCAAATATTCTTTCAAAGGGATGTTTTTTTCATTGCTTTGTACCTACAGAGGCGACAAAGCTAAAAAATCAATAAATTCTTTACGCTTAAAGTTCTTCACGAAATCAATTACACAAAGTAAATTCAACCTTTTAACATTACCACCAACAGAAAAAGCAGTACGACAACACACTTATAAAGCATATCATAGGATTTTACAAAGATCCTGAGAAATGGGGCTGGTACAGAACCGACCGTTTCATCCAACCGATTGCCAACACAGCCGATCCCGTACCACCAGCACTTCTGAATAAATATCTTGTAAATATAAAGTGAAACGTGGAGCAGCTTGTGGTTGTCACAAAGCAGGCACGAAATGTTCCATCATATGCCAAAACTGAGCATATTGAAAATGAAGAAATTGTAGTTAAGGAAAGTGTTGGGAAAGAAATCGACGAGATTCAATTATATTATTAAATACCATCTAAAAACACATAATACAATAGCTTATTAAAAAAAGAGTTATGTTACCATGAGGACATACATTAGGCCCTCTTGAGAACACCATGTAAAGAAAACCCACCTTGAACTCTATCTCTGTGGTGATGTGGAAAACAGTTTTATTGGAATAATTTTCAGCATGACATAACACCACAAGAAACAGTTTCAAAGTTTTGCGCCTACCTGACGACCTGTGCAGTGCTATATTGATATTGAGTAATACTTAGGTATTAAAAGAATGGGCTTGTTACCAATAATTTTTGTTCATTATTTTTTTTATGGCATTCAATAGAATTCGATCATCTAGATAAGCTGTTAAAATTTCAACTTCATAAGTATATCCAATCCTTAGATATTCAATGTTAAAAATTTGGTTTCAGTACAAAGCGCTTCGCCGACTCGAGTCGTCATTTTGCATAAACAAAAATTGAAAAAGTACATTGTTTCCATACTGCTTTTGACATAAGTGCCATAGTTTCTGAGATATTTAACATTTAAACTAAATACTTCGTCTTATAGGCGTTCGGATGCCACCTTTATACTTCCAGATCTCCGAAATCATTAACTCTACAGAAATTAGAAAAAAACAATATTCATCTTCAATTTAGTAGCCTTCTTATATGTCTCTAGCATGTTTTTTCTCAATGTAATATTTTTCGAGTTATTTGACTAATATTGTTTTCAAATACCTTTTTTTTAAGTTAAAATTCCAATTTTCAAGTTGTTATAACTTAAAGACTATTGATTTTTGTGAAGAGTTGGATAGAACCTTTTCTTAAAATTGTATTTTATTTCACCTCCAATGTTTTTAATTATTAAATTTCGACTGTCGCCTGATCAGCATCTACAAAGTGACGTCACGCGAAGCTCCGCCCTTTCGATTTATATAATTAAAAGAAATGCTGAACGGGCCTATTGTGTCATTTTGTACTTTAATGCTGCAGAAATTGATAATACATATTTTTAACATAAGATACAAAAATGGAGAAAACATTTTTCAGCCCGATCATTTTTAACTTTCTTGCGCTATAAATCATAAAATATTAATTCTACAAAAAAATAACATGTCAGAAACATAGAGAATTTTAAGCTCTACAAAACTGTCTGTATTTTTTCATAACTTTGACAGGAAGCGAGATATTAAAAAAAAGAAACTTAAATCATTTCTTCAAGATGGCAGTGTTTCCACTGGGACAACAAATGTCAGACTCTTCCATACACATTCGGGATTGCCCCCCTACAGGCTGGAGTAATGGTTAACATATGCTATCCCAAGATTAGATATGCTATCCCAAGATTAGTTTGAGATGGACGGTATCAATTTTGCACCTTTCCTTCGCTCGCAATATACCACCCAAAAAGAGACGAATTTCATGCTTATTTTACACTCACTCTTTGACCAGTGTCTTATTTCCAACAAATGATGTAGGCATATTCTAATATTTCATCAATCCTTTTTAAATTTTTAAAAATTTTTAATTGAGTGTTTAAAAAACACTATTGTATAGATATTGTCCTTTCTAGAGTATGCTTGTACTTAGGTTTTCTGATGTATCGGTTCTATGTCATATCATCTGCCATTTTTCAGCATTTCCTGATCCATTTTTTTGCAATATTCATAATCACTTAAAAAAAATGTAAATACTTCAGCCTTAATCATGCTTCGCTTGATCCACCAGGAAGATTAGGTACTGTGGCTAACAAAAGTAATGTCATATTCTACTTAATAAAAATTACTACTTTTTAGATTGTAGTTCGTAAGGCTAGAATTTGGCAGGGGAAAGGGCAGTTTCAGGCACTCTCCATTGTTCTAAGGAATACAACTATTATACTTTTTATCGTAAATTTTTGTTAGGATGATTAAATGTCGTGCTCTAATAATGAAATGTGGAACTATTGTCGTTGACAGTCCACAATAGTCGAGTACGACAGAAATTAAAAATATATAGTTGTATTCCTTAGAACAATAGCAAGAAGTGTCTAAAACACTTTTAAAAATAATGCTAAGTTTGGTTTTTGAAATTGTAATGAACTAAAAATGCATATGTCCCTCTTACTCTGCAAAATCTCAACTTTCCTAAACTTTCTGAGACAAACAGAAGTGCAAGTGCTTATCGTAGTTCTACAATATTAAATATTGTTTTGAAGTGTCATTACTTTTGTTAGCCATAGTACACTGTGTTAGAAAGCGTCCTGGACTATACAGTATTGAAACATTAATATTAGAATTCACACTCACACTCAAAAATTGTACGTTTTGTTGATGTTCATGTGCAAATATGGGGTTTGTTTCAGGGAGGAAAAATGAATGAACCACCACCTCGTCATGAGCCCCCTGTGGAGCCTGTCAATGGCATCGTTCAGCCGGCAGTGCATCCTCCTGCCGACAGACCAGGACGTGTGACCAATCAGCTGCAGTTCCTGCAGAAGACTGTCCTTAAGGCCGTTTGGAAGCACCAGTTCGCATGGCCCTTCCAGCAGCCAGTCGATGCCAAGAAACTTAACTTGCCTGTAAGCAAATATATTTATATCTTTAATCGGGCCTACGAATCTGACCAAAAAAAAAGTTGCAAGTTTTGTTCTGAACTTTTGCCATTATAATACAACCAAAATACCTGATTCTTTTGGATTGGTTAAAGTTTTATAAGCAAGAATATAGTACTATATGCTGTCCTGTCAAATGGCACTTTTTTCCCCCTTATATACTCGATACACTCTGCTGTCACATAGCACATAAGCTAAAAATTTTGAGGCAGATTGAAGTATTATTTATACATTTTCCAAAGAATAAAAATTTATTAAAACGTGAATAAATTAGCTAGCCAAATAATTATTTTGTTTTCAACTATAGTATATAGAGTATGTAATGAAATTTAAAAAAGTTTATAAGGGTACAGTACTGGCTTTGACCTGTTAATCGTCATAATAATGGGGTAATATGAACCAAACAGCATTTTTCGTACATTTTTTTATATTATTATTAAACATTAGTAATCGCTTTCATCATCGAGATTTTTTTTTTTTAATTAAAGTAAACAGTATTTTTTATATAGATATACTTATTGCACTTTTGTAAATTGAGAAACTATATAAATTCTTTTGTTAAAATGATAATATAAACCTTCAACACACTAGGTTGTGTACGAAATATCCTATACATAATTTTTAAACACAGTGACCTAATAATCGGAATAAAATACGAGAAATTCGAATTTGAAGAAAGACGGCATACGAAGAAAAATAATAGTTGCCGCTCTTTCTTACATGCACATAAACAAAGTAATAACGTGCGAGTCAGACGTGCACATCACCACAAATAATGGGATACTAGCAGGTAAACGAGGGATGCTCATCCCGACATTTTTGCTCCTATTTAAAACCAGTTTTTTTATGCCAAAAGAATTAGGTACGAAGTGCTTGTTACACATTGAAAGTTTCTACTTTACTATATGAAAAAGAAAAAACATTGGTTTCTGAATCACACGTGAGCTATTCTCTGAAAATATATGAAATCTTCAGTGAAATGAAATAATGCCATCGAAATAGTTATTTAACAAGTCCCGAACTTGATGTTTTTACTGGACGAGAGGGCAAATTGCATTTACATTTTCAAATAAATGCCAAAATATGTCAAATTATTTTATTGTTTTAAAGAATACAGTACAGGGTCCAGTAAAAGCTTTTTTCTAATTTTGACATATAAAATGACACTTTTCAAAACTGACATAAGTGTCAAAGCGTCCAACTTTTCATAACCAGTTATGAAAAGCAAAATTTTACCTAGCTGGTGAGGAAAAGTTTATTATATCATCAATTAGGAAAGATAAACAACTCTCAAAAAGAAAAATAAACAATATTTTTCAACACAAAATTGAATACTGAGCATAAAGTGGAAACTTTTAAATTCTCCTTTCCTTCAAAGTATGCTAAAAAAACTTTTTCATTAACACGATTTACCTTACACTATCAAATTAGGATTCTAAATAATATTAAAACTTGGCTAAATAACGTCTGTCAATTTTGACGTTAAAATTATAATAGCAGCAAAGGTAACTATGAAAAAGACTACTTAATTTTTAAGATCTTTAAATACACCCATTTAATTTATGTTTAAAGGGTTTTTAGACGTTTATAATTAGAAAAATGTATGTAACACGTTTCGAAAGACAATTTTGTGTAACTCGTGTTATTTTGCAGGATCTCGCTTCGCTCGTCCCGCAAACATCCACTCGTTACACAAAATAAAGTCTTTCGTAACTGGTCACATAAATAGCTATTATCTAACTCTGTTATTAAGAGCTAGCAACGTCGGAAAACACCTGATTTTAGCAAGGCTCATTCTTTTATATCCCCTCTTTTTTTATGGTGTAATAGGCATGGGGACGATCTACAGGTGAAAAAAATTACAAAATTATATGACAATAGCATGACTTGGTTATATAATTTTTTTTTGTTGTTAACAATTCGTGGGTTCAATCGCCAGTAATGCCTAATTTTTTTTTTTTAGTAAATCCTGTTTATTTCATCGATAACTTGAATTTATAATGCATAAATAAAATTATCACATATTCTTGAATATTTCTTAATATAGGTAAATTCCATGGATATTATTGATTTTAAGAGTTGCGAAATTATATGTGCAGATATTAGATAAAGATAATTAAAAATACTTTAAAACACAAATTACGTCAGACATAATTCTATAATGTATTTTAACCTGTGACATGTATAGCTGGGGTAAAGGTAACTACTTTAATAGGTTCTATAATTGTATTTTAAAGTCTTTCTATAATACCTTTACTTAATATTAATATCTCTAGTAGTATTTTCAGAATAAAAGTCATTATACTTATTAAAAATTTGTTAATTAATTTCTTAATAACTGTGAAAAAAAGATTTACAACAAAAAAAATGAGCATAAAGAAGATAGAATTTTATTTCACGATAGATTCTGTACATGTCGTTAATACAAACAGAACACAGTTTTAATTTCACTGAAAATCGGTCTGGCATTAAAATTCTGTTGGCTGTCTGACAAATTAATTATGGTTTGCCTCCTAGCTAAAAAAATAACATATTAAAATTTCAGCTTTGCTAAAATTACTTGAAAATGATTTTTTTTTAATTATAAATCAGGGTCTGGCACGGTGTTAACAACGCCAAAACCATCTGGCAATAATGAATTAATATCACGAATAGTTAACAAGAAAAATGATAAGTCATACTATTATCATATAATTTTGTAATTTTTTCACCTGTATAGCAGCTACTCTCACAGCTAAACTCGACATCTTGTATTAAAAAAGGAATAAGGGTGCTTTTTCATTGGGGATGGTGAGTTTCATCTCAACTCGGGGTTTTCGAAAAAAAAAATTACTATTGGAACGTGCAAATCGTTCTGAGCCAAAAAATCCTTATAACGTTATTTTTGCTTTAATACCCGCCGAGTTACAGGAGGTTGAAAATGTTGATTTTTGAGCAAAAACTCTGATTTTTCAAAGGTTTTAAGCAAATTACTCAAGGAGGATCACATTTTCGAAAAAGTTTGTCATAACAAAAAAGTTAACTTATGAAATAACAAAAATAATCCGTGAATTAAAAATTTGTTTAGGCTCAACTTTGCCGAGATACAGTTTATGTTAGGTGCATTTGAACGTAGCCCTGAAAAGGTCACGCTCTTCGAACAGTCATAACTCTGGTTTAAAAAACCTTTTAACATGTACCTCGAACCCAATTTAAGCTTATTACAGTAGCTTAAGAGTCTCTTTTGGCAAATTTTGATTTTTTACACAAAAAAGTGCCCGTTTTTTGGTTCCAGTAAATTCCAAGTTGAAAAAAAATCCAAATCATGTTGTTTGTTAGTCCTAACTATTATGTATACTCTCAAATTTTTTTGACCGTGATAGATGCATTATCTAAGGAAAAGGTTGCTTTTTTATTTTTTTGGTAAAGATAGAAGTATTTGAAGTTAACTCTTAACGTTTTTCTTTTAAATTGACGTATTTAAGATAGAATATAGAAAAACTGACAACCTCTGTATTGTTTTGACCTAACTGACTTTAAAGAGGAATAAGAAACCTTCAAATGCTTTTTTAGCGTTAATTGCAAGGAAGATATGACCGAAATAAGGAGCGCACCTCTTTTTAGCAAATTACGATATTGCTTGTTTGGCGGTAAAATCTCAGAATATTTTCAGTTAAAGGAATAATCATAATTTTTATACTTTTTGATATTCACGCACATTTTTTAAGTCGTTGGATTGCATGCATGTATGTACTTGTGATGAAAATGACTCAAACATTGATGAAGATAAATAATTATATTTTTAGGTTAAATCTCTATATAGTTAATAAAACTGAAAAATATGAATTATTGTTTTGTTAGCTTCTTAACACAAAAACCTGATCCAAATTCATAATCAGCAACCCCAAAATCATAAATATTATTAGTTTCATTAATAAATTCGCAGTACTTCCTTTATACTAATTTTTTAACTTTGGGGATGGTTTTCACCCTCTTAAGGGTAAGAGCAATTAGTTTTCTTATTGGGGGATGAGTTTTATATCTCAAAATGTAACAATCTGCTAAGAAAGAATTTCTCAGAATAAACAAGAAATATTTAATTCGTCTATTTTACCCCTTTTATATCGGCCATATTAAGGGTGCAACATAAAAGTTTTAATTTCTGATTTCACATTCGTGACCCCACAAACATAAATAATATAAGCTTCATTAAGTTATTCTCAGTACTTCGTTAATTATTGATTTTTTGACGTTTTCACCCTCTTAGGAGTAAAAGCACATCTACTCCTTTTTAATATTTGAAGTTGATACCCTGAAGTTTAAGAATCTGCAAAAAAAAAATAAAAAATTCCAGGCCGCTGTAGAATTAGTTTGAAGTTTGGGTACTTTTTGACACCCAAGTGACTACTACTACATTATACAAACAAAAAATTCCTTGGGAAAGTTATTCACGGTATCCCCCGTTTTTTTGCTCTACAGACTGTATTACTTGTTTTTTAAAGTGTGACTACACAACTGAACTTGAATAATGTAATTGATGCAGTATGTTTCAAATCTGTTGATTATAGTTTGTATACGAGGCACTAAACAGCAGAAACTACCATTTTTTAAATTTTCTCTCGACAGGACTACCACAAAATAATAAAACAACCTATGGACCTGGGAACGATAAAGAAAAGGCTGGACAACAACTACTACTGGTCAGGCAAAGAATGTATCCAAGACTTCAACACAATGTTTACGAACTGTTACGTTTACAATAAACCGGGTGAGGACGTTGTGGTGATGGCTCAGACGTTGGAGAAAGTGTTTCTTACTAAAGTGGCCGACATGCCCAAGGAGGAGTTCGTCGTCGAGACGCCTGCCAAGGGGGCGAAGGGTAAAAAAGGACGGACCAGCGCTGGCACGCCTGGGACCGTGCCGAGTGCGGGAAGGGGTCGACCTCCGGCAGCTGTGTCATCGACCGTCTCCACGCCAGTGGTTACCACCACAGGTTAGTGACAGTTTAAATTTTATTCAATAATTTTCTCGAAAAAGGTACACTTAATTTGCTTCTTTCATTTTATTTTGATTTGGTTGTGGTCAAAATCAGATTAATTAAAGTGGTGAATGTCAGTATTGAAGGTATTTTATCTAAATTGTGAAAGAAAGTTGTGTGCCAATAGCAGCTGCAAAGAAGGTGCAGCTGGAAAATGTAAGTTTTCAGTGGCGGATGGTGAAATTTCAATAATTTTTTTCTCGTCTCTGGCGCATGGGACCCATACGAAATATGGGAACTAACATCTAGAGAAGCACTCCTCTAACGACCCGTAAAAAATTTTGAAAAATTTTTTCAAAATTCGGTTGCCCCCCCTAGATCTAGGGACTTCTGTTGAAAATTATTTTTTTTTTGTCATATACATTTTACTTTTCATAAAAATACAATAATACGTTTTGGAGTTTATGAAAATATTTTCATTACTAACTGAAGTACAACGAATTGAAATTTTATAATTTGTTAAATTGTAAATTACAAAATTTCAGTTCATTGTATTTCAGTTAATAATGAAAATATTTTCATAAACTCCAGAACCTATTGTCGTACTTTTATGAAAAGTAAAATGTATATGACAAAAAAAAATAATTTTCAACAGGAGTCCCTAGACCTAGGGGGGGCAACCGAATTTTGAAAAAATTTTTCGCAAACTGCTTTTTCAAATTTTTTTACGGGTCATTAGAGGAGTGGTTCTCTAGATGATAGTTCCCATATTTCGTATGGGTCCCATGCGCCAGAGACGAGAAAAAAAATTATTGAAATTTCACCAGCCGCCACTGTAAGTTTTTACAAAGCTTCTTCATATCATTAAAGGGTCTCGCCGGTTAAGTATATAGAATTGGGTCCAGCGGTTTATTGGGCTATTCATTCACATGAATGTTGCTTATGGCTAGGAATGCTCAATAAAATATATAATAAACCTCTATGCCCTCTATTACCAGAGTCACACACAAACTGCAACGATTTTTATTGCATTTTGGTTTTTGCTTTGGGTTCCACGGTAAAACACAAATTCTGCTTTTAATATGCTTTCTTATCTGTTACCGGCACTTTTGATTTTTCCAAAATCGATAAAATGCCTTCAGCGCTGATATCCATCACTTGTTAATTAACTTAATTGCATATGAATAATTGGCTGTGGATAACTAACTGATACCAGTCAGATGTTTATGTTTATATTAATTTGGGGTTACATTTTATAATAAATGTAGAACGATCCACATTATTTAAAAAGAGATGAGTTGAGGTTGCTCAAGATGTTAACTGCGTTTTTAAACTTTATTATTAATAAAACAAAATTTTATTTTAAATAGATCTAAGTGATCTTGGTCTTATAGACACTAAAAGTTGAAATTTATGTTACAGAAATTATATTTTATTTCGTCGAGTTTGGCAAAAAACTTTAAATTTTCTTAAAACAGACGATTTTTGTTGTATCTCCGAACTGATTTTAGAAATATTTCCATTTGAAAAAAATCTACATTTCTATTTAGAAGTAGAAAAAAATTATAGTTCAGAAAACTTGCAAATATATTATTTTTAGTAAGTATTGTCGTAAACATCGATGTATTTTTCACTTACAAGTGTAGCTATTTTCAGGACATTCGCAGAACTGGCCTGTACAAGTCGATTATTGCTAAAATTGCAATATTACGTTGTTCCTATCTGTCAATTTTATTGCAGATACATGGAAATAAAACCAAATTGTAGGAAATTTTTGGTGCCTTGACTTTTTCTGATAGCTTCGATAGTTTTAATAATATTTACAAAATATTTATTTGCGGTTATTTTTCCAAAATGGCTCGTTGAGCTGAGAAGCTATCGATGGTAAAAACTATATTTTTCAAAGTGAATTCCATATGAACAATATTTTACGGTAGTGATGATTATTACATCTTGTGTGCTACTAAACTAATATACAAGGCGCTACCCAAAGGCTTTGGAAAGAAGAGTGTGTGCTAAACACGTGTAGTACTGCACTCGTAGGTAGTATCCTTTGTGAATCATAATGTACGTTGTGACCAGCAAAGTGCACGTGTTCTCGGTGTTTTTGTACTGTTGAATTTGTATGGTACTATGAGTTTTTTCAAACTGGAACATCTAAAGTTCAGTAGCAAGGAATTTGCATCAAATTCTACTTCAAACTCGGCAAAATGGCAACAAAAACAAAATGATTCAACAAGCTTTTGGTGATTATTGTTTAAGGCAAGACCAAACATTTATTTGTACGAACTTTGTTATATTAGGCAAATGACATGTCGATGACAATAAGTCAACCAGTGACAAGTTTATTTCTTTGGTGTGATTTTTTTTAATCCACTAATTCCTGAAGCTTTTGGATAGTACTTCGTGAAAATGCAAAAATGGATGGCAGTAACTAGCTATTGCGGGGAACTGCCACAAAAAAAAACGTGTTAAATTTTATGCTTTTGATGAGAAACTTTTTTAAGAAAGTCATTTTTGAAGTTTTCTGCTCATGAGAAATTTACCACTTTTTAAATACCATTATTCTGTTTTGTTCAAGTAATTTTTGAAGACGGCTCTAAAATAGTTTTTTCTTGTCATTTTACCGCCACATTATAGTTGCTTTGTAAATGCTGACACAGTTGCTGAAGTGCTCAATCGTTTTTTATTCATGTCCCAAATATTATTGTCGATAAAATATCTTCTAACCAGATAACAATGAATTAAACTCATACTGCAATCATCTTGAGGTCAATTAATTTTATATTAAAAAATGTGAAAAAAAATCTTACAAAATAATTAATTATTCTATACTGTGCTCAAGTAGAATCACTACATCGGTATGGTGTCTGTTTCTCGGATGATTCCACCCATTACAAACCGTTTTTGCGTATTCTACGTTCTATAGTAGATCTGCCTTTCATGCATACCCTGTAGAGACACTTTTGTGCAACATAAGTTTTCATTGTATCTTTGCCTATATTTGAAATTGTGTTTTAAAAATAAACATACACTTTATATCTAGTGTATACAAAGATATACACTAGATATAAAACCGCTGCCCAAGGAATCACTACTTCCACATCCAGATTTTCTATCCAAGTCTCACAACGAAAAAAAAATAATAATACATTTGCACTCCACTATGTGGAAATAATTGCCTATGGAACTTTAATAATACAATATCGACAAAAACCCATATAGCCCTGTCAATGAATAAGGGGGTCTAGAGAGAAATGCCGAGATCACAATTTTTGACTTGGGGGCTGTGTTTGGACTATATAGGAGGTAAACATACCAAAAGTGTCCGAACGTAGGAGGGGGTGCGGGGGGAGGGGTACGAAGAAGGTCCCGGTTTTTTGTTTTTCGCTCATATCTCGAAAACGGTTAGCCCTAATCAAAAAGTGGCTATATGCAAAATTAAAGCTGACTAAATTTTCTACAATAATGTTTCTATTAATTTTTTTCGTATCTGTTATGGTTCAGTAATGAATTGTATAACTTGACTGTATTCTAACTTTATTATAAATTTATTATAAATTGAAAATAAATTTTAATAATCATCGTACAAAAAAATTTCTTGTACAGATATCCGTTTCACGGCAGACTGAACTCAAATATCAAATAAAAAATGTCTTGGCGTCTGTAAGTGTGTGTGTGTGGGTGTGTGTGTGTGTGTGTGTGTGTGTGCGCGCGTGTATATGTATATGTGCGCGTATACCGTTTCTTGTAAATACGATAACTTCTGTTAGACTTAAAATATTTAATTACAATTTGGAACATATCTAAAACAGCATATTACAATAATCCCTATTGAAATTGGGCCATATCTGTAATACATGGTGATAACCAGAGGCCTATAAACTCTCATACGTAAAATGGGTTTTATTTTAATTTCGAAGCAAAATATTACTAAGCATACAAAAATAAGATGTATAAGATTTATAGACCGCAATATACCGGGTGTTTGTTAGGCAAACCAACTTTATTTAAATTAGATGATATATCAATGTTATCCTAAAATATGGAACATGGTATTTTTAACACTTTGACACCCGCACCCAAAAACCGAGTTCTTGGTGGAACCCGATAAAGGAGTTTTATAGCCTGCCAATATAGTGGTAATCGGTGTATCAAAAAATTTTTTTAATATCATGTACCGAATACCAGTATAGTGGTACTAGGTTCTTTAGCATAAAAAAATATTTAAAATTGAAAGCTAACACAAACTAAAAAATATCTTTATTATTAAACAGTACAAATACGTAATATACAGGAATACAAATATATAGGTAGAAGAAAATACTAGAAACTATAATTACCCACTAGAATCTAATTACCACTTTACTGACTCACGAAATTACTCAGAAACGGTATCTAATACATTCATTCGCGGTGCCTTAATCTGGTTCCAGTGTAAATGTATATCTGCTTAAAGTACATGTAAATTTTTGCCAGTATAGTGGTAGTCGGTATCTCACTAGAAATACCAACTACCATTATACTGGTAGTCGGGCGTCAAGGTGTTAATAAGATTATTATGAAGTGAGAACTTGTAGGCCTCTGGTTATCACCATGTATTACAGATATGGCCCAATTCCAGTAGGGATTATTGTAATATGTTCCATATGTTCCAAATTGTAATTATATTTTAAGTCTAACAGAAGTTATATCGTATTTACAAGAAACGGTATACACGCACACATACATATTATTATACACGCATGCACACACTTACAGACGCAAAGACATTTTTTTTATTCGATGTTTGAGTTCAGTCTGCTGTGAAACGGATATCTGTACAAGAAATTTTTTTCTGCGATGATTATTAAAATTTATTTTCAATTTATAATAAAGTTAAAATACAGTCAAAAGATATACAATTCATTACTGAACCATAACAGATACGAAAAAAATTAATGGAAACATTATTGTAGAAAATTTAGTCAGCTGTAATTTTGCATACTTTGCTACTTTTTGATTAGGGCTAACCGTTTTCGAGATATGAGCGAAAAACCAAAAACCGGGACCTTCTTCGTGCCCCCCTGCATTCCCCACCTTCCACGTTCGGGGACTTTTGGTATGTTTACCTCCTATATAGTCCAAACACAGTCCTCAAGTCAAAAATTGTGATCTCAGCATTTCCCTCTAGAAACCATTCATTGACAGGACTAATAAAACGGTATGCCACATTGGTAGCGGTGGGAAGTAAAAAAAATTGTTGAGGTCCTTGCTTCTTGTACACACACTAAATCACAATTTTATTTTTTTTACCCCCTTTAATACTAATGGGGTGGAGGTGGTATCGGGGGTGGCTAATGCCAAAAAATGTTTTGAGACTGTCTTCTCATATATATATACTAAATATCAGTTTTATATACTCTTACTTACTTGATTTACCTGTTTACCCTCATTTACCACTCATTCGTTCCATTAAAAAAAAAATTGAAAATTAGTGGGTAAATGTTTTTATATCTTGTCTGAGTTCCTTTTTTAGATTAAGTTAATTTAAGTCACACTTAATTTTATCTTTCGCTGTTTTTATCAATGACTATTGTTATACATTTTGTATTTATATAAAAACGAAATAAACAAATTTGAATTAAAATGTTATAAGATTTATTGAGTACGCCTGGTCATTTAAAATAAGTAAAAAACCGATTCTAAACTATTTGGTACACGTCGGTATGCCTAATTTTGATATTAACATGTGTTCTAAGGGGGACCCTACCCCCCAATCGATTAAATTGATTGTGATTGGAAGTACAGGTGGTCGGTGACCACCACCACACCACACTCATGACATTTGAACATATAAATAACATATGACTTATTACAAGTCTTTTCGTAAAACCAATGGAAACAAAATTAAATATCTTTTTATTTGCAGTTTTTATGGACACTTAAATGTCACACAACTTGCTAATTAATATCCATCAGCTTTACTACAGAATCAGAAATGAATGCTGATTACCCTACAAACTATTTCCAATGTACGTCGGGAATTTGAAAATCACTTCATGGAAATGGTCGGATCGTACGTTGGGCATTTAATTTAGATAGTAGTAGTAACTATATAAATTCATTATACTTTTATCCACTTAGATGTTAGTGTTATTATAATTTACTTTGTTATAATCAATAAAGTGAAACTGTCAGCTATTTATTTTTTTGTTTATTTCTGTCCATTTACTGATGGGGTGTGGGGTTTTAATATTTTCGGATAAATAAGGGCAAAAATCCACTGCATAAGCAACATTTCTCGTCTTAATTTTATGTGATAAAAACAAAGCGTCTATAAAAATTACAAAGATAACATTGTTTCCGCTGGTTTTTAAAATTACTGAATATTTCAAACTATATTGGCATGAACCACCATTATTTAAAAAAAAATTAATATGCCAATCCTTTAGTCCACGTGCTGTATACTCGGGGTAAAATGGAGTCATTTAGTCAAATTTTATATTTCACTTTTTAGTACGTTTATGCGAAGTAATCGTCGAATAATTATAATACTGAAAATTTGAGGTCGATCCGATAAGTAGTTTCAGAAATATACTGCTTCAAACATGAACCGACGCACTCAAAGTGTTGACATCATTGAATCCAGAAGTCTGCCTCGAAGTTGCGTTTACGGCTATTTAAAAGCAGATCTGTCTAATCTGCCAGAGATGTACTTAATTATGATGATTTGAAGATTTAGACTATTTTAACAGAAGAGTATGCAGCATATAAGTGCCGAAAAGAGGGGCATGAAAATGCAACTAGGATTGAATGACTTCATGCAGTGTCGATGTTCTTTATCAATTTTAAAGCCTATAGAGATCCTAGAATATTCTGGTTTTTTGCATTTCGCTCTAAAATTGGGAGATCTTTTGGAAAATGTATTAAAAAAAAAATGTTAAATGTGCCCATGGTAATAACAGCGGTGTAAGACAATATTAATTTCCTGCTTGGTCTATGGCCGAATGAATCGTGGTAGTTTGCTATAAAACATTGAAACGATAGTTGAATTTAGAATGGTTTTTTTTCCCATGGCCCGTTGGCTCTTCTGTCATTAGTGGCTTTGTTGACTATGCTGGGTGCTATCTTATGATAAGTACACCATGAGTTACTCAGTTTTTAATAATATAAATGGTGATTAAAATTAGTACCTTAAAGAAATACGGTTATGAAATTATTAAAAACTTTGGCTTCACCTGCTCTTCAAATTGGCGAAATAGATAGAAATAAATTATACACCTGTTGTTACATGGCAAAATTGATCATAAATCAGCATCTACCGTCGCTAGATGCTGTATGCTGCTTCAAAACATTTTAGAACTATGTGCCATATTCTGGAAGATGATTGATGATTTTCATCTTATAAAGAAGCAGGAAGATGAAGAGAAGTTCTTATTTTCACAAAATGCCAAATTTTAGGTTTTCAGTGGTGTATTGAAGAACGAAGGACATATAAAGCATTGCGTGGTAGACCCTCTGGTACTTGATTTTCAATCCTGTGGGGTCATCTTCTTTGAATACAGTGGCCATAACGCCCTACGCTACCTGTGGTTTGAATCCGTAGGTACTTAACAGAAACACTCACCACATAATTTATCCGTGTTGGAGCGACTTCCACAACCAACTATATTGCAAATCATAAGTGTCACACTTTCAGTAACACAAACAAGTCTCAAAAACCTATAAAAATGACTAGGACCACAGAAAGTCACAAAACGAAATATTTTTAGACCATATCACAGTAGGAGCCACAGCCAGTCCCGTTTTCGTAAATGTTTATGTATTCGAAAGAATTTGTGTTCCAAAAACTTCAAAATGGAGCTTCAGACTATGTAGTGTAGAAAGATAACGACAGACTTTAAAGAAATGAATATGGAGTGTTGTAGTAGTGTAGTGTATCAGTCCTTAATCTCTTTCTCTTGTCATCGGTGTGACTCACTCGTATCTCTCGAATTCAGAAGAAACCGAGCCGAGCAAAAAGTGAAGTTGGGAAAAATGGCGTTATGGACACATATACAATTCAATGTAGTGTATTCAATTTCAGTTTCCTAATTATTTTACGAGTGATCTCTCAGCATTTTTTTAATTAAAAAAAGTAAGTATAAGTCGAAGCGAAAATTATATGCTCATTCTGTTATATCTTCTGCCTCTCTGGCAATATTTGTAAGATATCATTGTGCTTTCTGATATAAACTCATTATAGTTGCACGAAAATACTAAAGCTGCTAGGAAGAAATTAAGCAAATGATGCACAAAGAACACATTAATAGTTAACAGTAGTAAAACAGTACTTATATAATTTAAAAGTAATCACAGACCATCACAGAATCTCGGTTTTACATTTAATGGCGATGCGATAACTTTATCTAACTTAGACGCCAGCTTTCTATGGCCCGAACACATTGATTACGTGTGCAGCAGACTTAACAAAAGTTTCTTCATAATGCAGTCAATGAACAATTATTATCTAGAAACAGTCACCAATGACTATATACTATGCTATTGTTTACTCAACAATATCCTACATCACAGTATGGGGACAGGCATTAGATTTAAAACGGGTATTTGTTTTTCAAAAAAGAATTTTAAGGTTGACATTCAACCTCCCATATCACACGTCATGTCATGATATTTTTACAAAATACGCTATCCTTACAGTGCCATCAGTTTACATTTTAAAATTACTAACTTACATTTATAATAAGAAGCAGACAATAATAATAATAATAAATGGTTTTATTGATGGACATTGATATAGAACATACTGACAAAATTTGATAATGTAATAATAGACCAGGCAAATCTCAGTGTAAAATGGGTTTTGCGCGAACTGTTTGGGGACAGTTATTTGTTTATCGCAATGGATAGCTCTATTAATGTAGGATGAGTACATAAAGTCGCAAAAAATCCCGACGTGAGCTAAAGCCGCCATTTAGAAAAAATGACCGCCAGAGACATTTTCTTTAAAATCATATATCTCGGTAACCGTTGCTCCGATTTTAGATTTCTTTTTTTTGTTCCATTCCTCACTTCACATTTTACAGAAAATATGATTACATATTTTACGATAAATTAAACGGTAAACTTAGGACATTAAAAAATATTTTAAATATTACGGAAATTTAAACTTTTGTAAACTCGAGACGTTTGTACTGAAATTTCTAGTCAGTTTTTGAAAAAATAATTTTAATAACAGTTCTAGAGCACACAATTAGCTTTCATTTGTTTTTTGGCCGATGTTACTAACTCAAATATTAACGGAGTAATAGTTATTTATATATAAAATTGTAATCATTTTTAATAATGTACATTAAAGTATAAAGGTGGCCCAGTCAGTGTTCTCTCGGAAGATTATGCAAAACGGCTAACTTTATAAAAAACTTTCTTAACAAAACTTTCAATGTTTCGTCTCTACTACAACTTAAAATTATTTTCAATTATACAAGGTGTCACAAAAACGAGTCACACAAGAAAGTATAATTTTTTTAAATAGAACAGCCTGTATTTCCTTAACGCCAGTTAAGCCTCTAAGAGTCCTGTATTACACCCTAAAATATTTTGCCAAGTTATTTTTTTCTGTTTTTTTTTTTTGGCAGTTTAGAAACATTTTTGACTGGCATATCTCCGCGATTTATTTATCGTTATTTCTAAAAATGTGGGATGTTGTTTGATAATGATGTATTTACTGAAAAACATTTTTGAAATAAATCTTTAGTATATCGGGTGTCCAAAATATTTGCGTACATTTCTTGATATTTAATTATTATTTTTCTTAATTTTTTTAAATGGAATGCCTAGGTATACTTTTTTTACATGAATGAATAAAACATACAATTCCTCACATTTTAATATCTCTTTATTTCTATTTAAAACGTTTTTTGAGATATGATTATATCAAATAATTTTTGCGTAAATTAAGGTGCTCTTTATTTTAGCATTAAAATTTATATTTTGTTTTACATTTTTTTCAATTTTTTTAAATGGAATGCCTATTATTTTTTTAAATAGATGAGTAACGCTTACGATTTCTCACATTTTGATATCGTACACTTTCTTTTATGAACGGTTCTTGAGCAATAATTTTTTTTCACGATATTGAAACTTACCTAACAACTGCTCAAAATGTCCACCATTTTGATTCAGGTAACACTGAGGTCTCTTGATAAATGAGCGCCTTACACAGTGTAACATATCAACATTTATGCGATTGAAACACCAACGAATCCTTTCCATCAGATCTCCTCGAGTCGTTGGTTCTACTTTATAAACGTCTGACTTCACAAATCACCAAAGAAAAAACCCACTGAAGTCAGGTCGGGTAACTTAGGCGGCCATGTAATGAGACCTAACATAATTTAATAAAACAATAAATTAGATATTATTTAACAATTTATTAAAATATTGGACCTCCTCTTCCTCCACCTTTCAGGAAACTGATTACTAATGGCCTGACGAACATTTCTACTAAAATGTGGTGGTGCACCTTCAAGTTGTAATCACATATTATTTGTAATGTAATCAGGAATATGCTCGATTATTTGTGGAAACGTATTTTGCGTAAAATCTAAGAAGACTGCTCCATTCACATTTCCCTCAAAAAAGAGAGGATGAATAACATAATCATATACAATCCCTCCCCTTACATTTAATCTCTAGTTCTGATTTTTCTGTGCAACATGAAAGTTTTCTCTGGCATAATAATGGAAATTGTGCCTATTCACAAATCCGTTACGATGAAACGTTGATTCATCCGTGAACAATACAAATTTGAAAAATTCTTCATTTTCTCCAATTTGGTTTTGAGCCCACTGGCAAAAATTTAATCTACGATTTAAATCCACATCCCGAAGCTCTTGATGCAGCTGAGCTCGATAGGGGTGAAACTTATTTTTACAAAGACATAGGGAAACACTAGATTCGCTGACCACTAAAACCCTACTTAACTCCCGAAGACTTGCCATAGGATTTTCGATTACCGCTAAAGTTATAGCCAGCTCATTTTCTTCATTACAATATATTTCGTTGTCTCGCCTTCTTTTCATATGCAAAATTTCTAGTACGTTCAAAACGTTCTTTCAAATTTTCTAGAGACCTCACATCAGGACATCTTCTATAGGGATATTTTTGACCATACATTCTTGATGCCAATAAACAATTTCCATCACATTCACCAATAACGTAACATTTACCATAGATATTAAATCTAATTCGTATTTTTAAATATTAACAATATTAATTCAACTTAATCACGATAATCTTAAACACATTAGAGAAATGTCATAGAGTGAAAAACAAACGCAAAACAAATGACCAAAGCCATACTAGATTTTAATGCTAAAATAAAAAGCACCTCAATTTACGCAAAACTTATTTGAAATAATCATATCTCAAAAACGGTTTGAAATAAAAATTAAGTGTATAATATTAGAATGTGGGGAATTTTATGCTTTATTCATCCATGTAAAAAAATATAGGCATTCCATTTAAAAAATTTGAGAAAAATAATAATTAAATAACAGAAAATGTAAACAAATATTTTGGACACCCGGTATAATAATAATTTATTTCAAAAATGTTTTTCAGAAGATGCAGCATAATCGAATAACACCCTACATTTTTAGAAAAAACAATTAATAAATCGCGGAGATATGATAGTCAAAAAAATGTTTGTAATTTGCCAAAAAAACAGGAAAAAAATTATAACTTGACAACGCTGCATTCAATTGGCAAAAAATTTTAGAGTATAATTCAGGACCCTTAGAGGCTTAATTGGCGCCAAAAAATTAGAGGATATTCCATTAAAAAAATTATACATTCTTGTGTAACTCCTTTTTGTGACACCTTGTATAATTGAAAATAATTTCACGTTATAGTAGAGATGAAACGTTGAAAGTTTTGTTAAAAAAGTTTTTTTATAAAGTTGCCCGTTTTTGCACAATCTTCCGAGGAAGCACTAACTGGACACCTTGTATATTTCCAAGAACTCAAGTCTTATTTTCTTCAGTTATCTTCTATTTTATGCCTAAAGATGTAATAACACTTTCGATTGTACATAAAAAGGGGAAGAGAACAAAAAAAAAAGAAATCTAAAATCGGAGCAATGGTTCCTGAGATATGTCCTTCTAAAAGAAACGGTTCTGGCGGCCATTTTTTCTAAATGGTGGCTTTAGCTCACATTGGTATTTTTCGGGACTTTTATATCCTCATTCTACATGAATAAAGCTATCCATTTCGATAAAGAAATAGCTGTCCCCAGATAGTTCATACTCAAAATTGGATTTGCCTGCACTATAATACATCCATCAAAAGGCAGAGTTTGCTGTTCTTCAGGGTATGAGGAACTATGCTCTTCCACTCAACCACAATTCATAGTAAATAGTAATCACCACTACGAGGCAGAAAAATTATAATAAGCATAAATATGCATTTTATGAAAAATCTGTAATATTCACTGGATATAATTATCAAAAAAGGGGAAAAAACTATTAGGCCAGTATGAAGCATTGTTCGAAAATATATCAAGAGATAGAAAAGTTGGGAAAATTGATTTTGAACATTTTATTATTCTTGATATTTTCCCAGAAAATTCTTCGTTTAAGAGCTACAGTCAAAAGAACAATGCTACTTTTTTATCTTGTGATTTTTTTTTTTTAATAAATATTAATACGGTAGTATATCATCGGGATATTGTAAATTATGTTTAAATGTCCAATTTACAGTTGAAATAAAATACATTTACAGATCTATATATAATTTACATGTTAAACAGAAAAAAAAATAAAACTTTTCAGGTATTGAGGTATTAAAATGATGGGAAAATAAATAAACAAATATGTATTTTCACAAACAGACTATTTATATTATGCATAGTACAGTGTACATTATACCGATGATATATTTCGTATTAATATTTATTATATTCACTTTAAAAAAAAAATCAAAAGATAAAAAAGTAGCATTGTTCTTTCGTCTGTAGCTCTTAAACGAATAATTTTCTGGGAAAATGTCAAGAATAATAAAATGTTCAAAATCAATTTTCTCAACTTTTCTATCTCTTGATAAATTTTCGAACAGTGCTTCATTTACGAGTTATATTGCAAATAAAGCGAAAAATGGCAAAAAAAATTGACGATTTTTGATTTTTAAAGTGTGTTGCCCCACCTGTCACGTGTGCGGATAGTTGACATATGTTTCTGGACATCTCAAACTATAGTTTAAAAAAAAATTGTGGGTAAACGACATTTCGCACAAAAAAACTATTCCGACTGGTCTGTATTAGTAAATTTAAAATAGCGTCTGAAGTATTGCTAATAAACCAATGTTTCTATAGTGTGAATAAGTTTTTAATATATCTTTCTTACCAACTAACTAAAGCTGTAAGAAATCCTAAAACTTAAAAATCTTTAGGTATTTTGTTGTCCACATATGTATTTGACCATATACATTTATATATTACCCTTTTACAATTAAAATTTTCTATACTATAAAGATTATTATTATTATCATCGAAGTTGCTGATTTTTCTCTTCGCTTTGTAGTTCTAAAATTTGTAAAGCCATTATTAATCCAGTCAGTAGGGACAAAAAATGGCCTTTGCTTTATAAGAGATGGAGTAGAAATGATTTTGATATATGTTGTTTAAGTCGAAGCCCTGATGAAAAATATAAGTTTTCGGCCTTGGGGGTGGATCCGCTATCTTGAATGAAAGGTGCAAAAAATTGCTTTTTTTAAAACAATTCCGCAAGGCTCGATCCTACGAGAAAAACATCCGAGATAAAATTGAAAAGGACAAAATTTCCTACCATTTTTTGTATATACATTTTTATTGTAAGTCTAATATGTAAAGAGATAAAGTGCAATGGTGGGAAAATGAAGTTTATCAAAGTTTTTTTCAAAAAATTGTCAAACTCCATTTTCACAGGAAAAGGAATGCGCAAAGACACGAAATCATCATTGTATACTGTTTTCGAACAACTTCCAAAAGACATGGAACTCAGAGAGAACCAAATCAATGTTGTAGATGAAGGGTATCCTTTACACAAAGTTGTATGGTGTCGTAATGATTTTTTTAGGGTCCATTTGCGAGAAATACGTTAAATATGTACGAGATCATTACGGTTCATATGCAATCGTTGTATTTGACGGATTTCTGTTAGACGATAGAAAAAATAATAAATTCCGCAGAAGGACTTCACCAATCGAGGAAGAAGATATCTGCTGATGTTCTTTCTGATGAAACAATGCTGGTCTAAGTTTCCAATGAACGATTTTTAGCCAATGAAAACAATAAAGTCCTTATTTCGTTGGTGAAAAATAAATTCGAATAGGCTGCTTTTACGGTTAAGCAGGTTGAAGAGGATGCTGATGTGTTGATTGTCAATACAGCGATTTCCTTGTCCTCAACATTTGATGCTGTTTTCATCATTGGCAAAGACGTCGATCTCATTGTTCTGCTAACAACGTTATCACCAAGGAGAGGCAAAACTGCTGAAAAAGGGTATTCCGTGAATTTTTTAAAGTACAAAGAAGCTGCTGAGAACATTCTGTTTCACCATGCGTTCAGTGGCTACGCCACTCTTTAGTCAAGGAATACTAAAATTATGTTCGCTTTGTTCAAAAGTAAGCAATTCTCAATGATATTATTGTCATCTTCAAATATCAGGTTGCCAAACCTGAAGACATCGTGGACGCTGGAGCCCGCTTTCTTATTGATGTGGCAGTAATGATAAGGAAACTTTGGAAGAAATCCGCTACCAGCGTTTCATACAATCCTCAACGAAAAACAAATTTCATCTTGCTTGTTTTTTGTACAACATTCCTAATTTCCCTGGAACTGAAAAATATTTTATTCAGAAAACTTTTGCCACACACATTTAGACATTAATCAAGAGTCATAAAAAAATTTCAAACTTCAATTTGAAAAATGTTAAGAATTGAAAAATTGGTCTTTTTCTTTATTTTCAAGGGCGTGGGGGGCCGGCTAGATATTAACCGATTTAGCTAAAAATTTAGCCGAATTAATTTTAAATACATAGCAACAAATTAGAAACTATATCATTTGCAAATTCAAATTTTCATTTTTTTTTCGGCCCACCCTACTGCACAGTATCATGCGTTTAAGACAACCACCAAGTCCAAAAGTGGAATGGAATCCATAGAAATCCAGAAAACGAGGTGAAAACTTTGCAGCAATGGGCTTCTTTTAGTAAAGATGAAAAACTATCACCTGAGACCTTATTAAATGTCATTTCATGTAAATGCAAGAAAGGATGCGACAGAGCGTGTGACTGTAAAGCTGAGTTGAAGTGCTCCATTGTATGTGGATTCTGTACTGGTGAATCGAAAAAATACACTAAAGGTTCACATCGACAGTGAGAACAAGGACGAAGATGAAAAAATTTTGTTAATTGAGGCCCAAAATTCCAGGAGTAGCGATAATAATAATGAAGACATCAATCGATCAGGATCTTAAAAAAAAAAATGTAAATAATATAAAATGTTATTTTGTAAACTTATAAAATAATTTTTTTCTTTTTCCTCTTCAACTTAGTTTTGAATATTTTTATCGTAGGATCGAGCGTTGCGGAATTTTTTTGAAAAAAACAATTTTTTTCCGCCTTTCATTCAAGATGGCGGCTCTCGCCCCCCCCCCCCCCCCCCCCCATCCGAAATTCGAAAGCCTGTATTTTTCATGAGGGTCTCGGCTTAAACAACATATATCAAAATAGATTCTACTCCACCTCCACCTTTTGTAGAGCATAACCCCCATTGATTGGACTGTATGTATTATTCATTTTATTTCTGAAATTAACCTTTTTGCCTCTATTTCCTCTAAAATATAAGAAATGGAGACTGCAGACGACACATTTGTTTGCCCAAAGCCATCATATCAAATCTCGTTTTGACAGGTTGTTGGATTAAACAATCCAAAACACGTGACTTTTAACATGGCGTGGTGGGCAAACATCCAGAAAACGTTTGTTTTCATTCGTTAAACGTTCGTTAAAGAGTTTGTTTTTCGGCTGCCTTGGCTACGTTTCCGCGAGTTAATTAGAATAAACCCATACATGAGTACATACATAAAAATAGTATTTTGAATCAAAAATACTTTGTTTCATGTGTACACTCTTATATAAATTCTTCATATAAAACAGATACTTTTGTAGCAAGAAATAAATTATTTCTTAAAACAAAAGTATTTATTTTATATGAAAAATTTATCTATTTGCGTATATATGAAACGAAGGATTCTTCTCAAAAATGAATATGAACAATAAAACTTATTAACTCTACAATAACCGAAAGTTTGAGGTTATGTGTGGCATATGTGCCACTGACCTCTATATAAACTGAACTGCTAATACTAACGGGCTGCACGTGGAAATAATAAGACACAAAGGAGCTCATGAAATAGCTATTGCGCATGATTCAAACTCATCTAAACTATCAAATTTAATCTAGACTATTAGTTTCTAACATAGGTGTAGTGATAACTGATAATTCTGTATTCAATCAAGTGATATAAGTTGGTTTGATTTGATTTGTTATTAGTTTTCTTGTACATGCATTTAGCTCACATAAATCTAAAAATAATTCTTTTGATTTATTTTCACTTAAACATTTTACTGATTTTATTTTTCGTCAAATAAATGATTATAAGTAACTGCTAACTTCGAAACCCAACAGTGAGGCTCATGCTTATCTGTAAATAGTTTGTCGGTATTACGCATGTGCATAGGGTACCTTGCGCAGTTTCAATTTTTATCCAGTTTATATAGAGATCAGTGTTATGTGCACGATGTGCACACCACAAATTCTAACCAAAAATTAAAACGAACAAAATGGACAATTGCCATTAAAGCAATTCAAGTGAATTTCGATAACAGTTTGGTTGATCAACTTGTGAGATGAACATAATTTTACTATTTTAGTTGCTCCAACAGCTACACCACTTACTAAAAATATAATCGTTTTGCAAGTAATTTTTATCATTTTAAAACCACAAGCCTCTTCTTCCTTAAATGAGAAAAACATCTCTTATGTGGTTACAGATCTAGCTAAAGGATTGAATTTTAAATACGTGTAATCCGATTATGATCTAGAATCCAGTTAAATCGTTTAATATGCTCAGTGAAATTGGTAATTTGTCCACAACCATATCTAATGCAAAAAAGTTTAAGCTGAATTTTAATAGGTACCTTAATTTTGATGAAAAATAGGTTCCTTATTAAAAATGATGATAAATTAGTCTGAAAAAAATATTGATGCTATATTTTACGAGCTTTTTAACACTGAAAAAAACATATTTACACAAAGAGTTATGTCTTATACCTTAAGAAGTCTAAGTCTGATGTTCCTTCTAGGTTCTACTGGTCTACCGTTGGGCACTCAGGCGCCTGCCACCGTTCCAGGCAGCACTGCGACCACCACAATAGCACCAACAACCACACACAGCTCTCTGCCTTCTCAACCTGTGGCGCCGGCCACGAACTTCCACGGAGCTCCTCCCATTACAAATTCTGTAGATTCGAATGTAACCCCAGCCCTTCCGGGCAACGTGGTGCCCCCCTCACAACGCGCCAAGGTCAAAAAAGGTGTTAAAAGAAAGGCTGACACTACGACACCTACGGCCACAGCGTATGATTATGCGCCGCCGTTGGAGTCAAAGTCAGCCAAAATATCGACCCGGCGGGAGTCGGGGAGACAAATCAAAAAGCCCGTACGGCCTGAGCTAGACGGGCACGTACCTCAACCAGCGTCGCACAAGCCCAAAGAGAAACTGTCCGAGTCTCTGAAGGCGTGTAACGAGATTTTAATGGAATTGTTTTCAAAGAAGCATTCGGTAAGTGTAATTAGTTAGTAGTTTATGGTCTGTTTCTGATTGAGAGAGAGAGTATGAAATACTTATTAATAATGGGCATTGTAGTTTCTGTGCTGGGCAATAAAAATTTATTTATACAGGGTATTTAAAAAGAAAGTACCAACAGTGCGGAGGTAGTACATATGTTAATAAGATAAATTTACTTAATGAACACGTCTTGATGCGATACAGTTTTGAAGATAGTAATACAACTTAATATTTTGGAATATTGGTGACACTAGTGTCATCCCGAGCAGCTGCTAGAAGATAAGAGGATGGCGGGTAGTTTTGAAAACCCAGCTTTATAAGCTAGCTTAAAAAGTTTACTTATTATTTGTTGATAAATTGGATAAATAATGAGATCCATTCATTTTTTATGGTATGGAAAGTGAACTGCAATCATGATAGTAACCCAAGGAAATTTTTTTGAATTCTGTCAATAAAATAAATGATTTCAATATTTATTTCATTAGACGAAACGATTATAAAATGTCAAATTCTCTATTAAAATTAACAAAATAAAAAATATACTAATTTGCAATGAAATCCATGTTACAACATGAACAATTCAAAACAAAAAAACTTGGAAAATTGAATTTATACTTTACGTTCTTCAACGAAATACATACAGTGTGACCCATCTCAAGTGGACACACCTTCATAGCTCAATTATTGGTCATCCAATTTCAGCCAAATTTGGATCGGTATGGAAGACCTTATCGATATCCTTTTTGAGTAAAACAAGACTTATTTCAGTCATTGGCGTGCATTTTTATTAAGAAAAAAAAGGGTCGATTTTTCGAGAAGTCGTATTAGACATTTTTTTGTTGAAAAACTAATGCAATATTATTGGGCGTCTCGTGAAAACGAAGCTACTCACGAAAATTCAGCCTGTTACTAATCATTAAAAAAAAAAAGGGGCGATGTACTGTGGACAGCATGTAGTCCACAGTACATCGCCCTATTTTTTTTTTTAATGATTAGTAACAGGCTGAATTTTCGTGAGTAGCTTCGTTTGGACGAGACGCCCAACTTTTCTCTCTGCGAAAATTCTCGGTAGTGGTAGCTGATAGCAAAAATTATTTTTTCTATTTAACACGAATTAGACAATTCGACAACCTGTCAAATTATTTTGGCAATATGTTGTTGTGGACAAACACGGGGCTTATTATAATTAACTCGCGCAAATGTAACCAAGGCAATCGAAAAACAAACTCTTTAACAAACGTTTAACGAATGAAAAATATATTGCCAAAATAATTTGACAGGTTGTCGAATTGTCTAATTCGTGCGAAATAGAAAAAATAATTTTTGCTATTAGCTACCACTACCGAGAATTTTCGCAGAGAGAAAAGTTGGGCGTCTCGTCAAAACGAAGCTACTCACGAAAATTCAGCCTCTTACTAATCATTAAAAAAAAGGGCGATGTACTGTGGACTAATGTATCCAGAATTTAACATTTTTGATTTTTGGTTTTCGAATTACGGCGCCCTTAAAATTACCTATTTTAAACATTAAATAATCAATAAATTGGTAACGAATTTTTTTTCGAAAAAAGTCATTCATTTTCTCTTTACATTCACAATTCATTTTTGACCATTCCATAATCATTGATACTTTTAAATTTCGTAGGCCAAGAATTTTCATCGAAAAATTGCTAAAAATTTTGGGCCATCAGCCTTGTAAATTATTCGGGCATAAAGGATTACCGAAAAGACCCCACATTTTTTATATGTAATTTGGCTTTCACTCCTGGGAGCTGCAACTTTGCACAGTGGTAGTTTATGACATGTCGATCAAAAGTCTCCATGGGCAAAAATAATTTTAACGACAAGGTTTCGAGATATTGGCCAAGAAGGTCATAATTTAACAATTTTTTCAACTAAAAATAATTTTTATCTTTATAACGGATTCTCAAATGAAAAAAAAGTTTATTCCTCATTTTTGTTCGGAATAATGTATTGTACTAGTTTGAAGTGATTTTACAACAAAATTATTTAAAAGTTCTAATTCATTTATTTTAATTCATTTTATTTTTTAATTTTTCCCCTATTGAATAAATAATTTTGTTGTAACGTCAACATCAATTCAAACTAATACCCACATTATTCTGGACAAAAAATGAAGAATACATTTTTTTCATTTGAGAATCCTTTTTTACAGATAAAAAATATTTTTAGTTGAAAAAATTGGTAAATTATGACCTTTGGCCAATATCTCGAAACCTTGTCATTAAAATTTTTTGTGTCTGTGGAGACTTTTGATCGACATGTCATAAATTACCACTGTGCAAAGTTTCAGCTCAAGGGAGTGAAAGCCAAATTACATATAAAAGGTGAGGGTCGTTTGACAATTTGTAAATAAAAATTTTTGTAGATTTATTTTCATTAATCCTCTTGCCCACTTTTGTAGACAGATTAAAATCATCATAACCTCAAATAAAAGAGACCCACACCATGTTTGACAGCCAATTTTATACCGGTAGTAATAAAAACTTTTATACAATAAATACATTTGCATTTTACATCTTCGCATCTCTAGGTACATTTTAGAGATCAACAAACGTGTTAAGATGGTTTTATTGTGGTGTCTCATAGAGGGCGCCACTTACACAACTGTCATTAAAAATTTTGCTACTAATTTTTGTGAGGTTAGGTTTTTTGGCACTGCTCTTCAAAAATACTATAAGTCTTAATTTTATATTAAAAGTTACTCTTGTTTTAAAGTCGTTAAAATGAAATTTGGTTTTATTCAATCCATTAAAACTCATATTTGTCAGTCAGGTAGTTTCTATCTTTGTAATTGAACCTTTAGTTTGTTTGACAAGCAGTTCATTGAGTTTTCTCTCAAATAACTTAAAAACGGCTTTAAATAAAAATCCTTTTTTTATATTGTAAAATTGAAAGGTTTTTCATATTTTTCTAGAGCGTTAGAAACCTAACCTCACAAAAATTAGGAACAAAACTTTTCAGTGAGATGTATTTATCCCTGTCTAAAATGTCGTCTTCTAGCTAAAAATTAAGTTTCAATAGTCAGTATCTTGAAAATTGTTCATATTAGTTGAGTAAAAATATATTAAAAAGTGCATGGGGGGGCTATTTTTTTTTTTTTTTTCTTTAATCTGAAGTACATGTATAAAGACGAGGTTGGGAACATATTCGTTTAAGCAATTGAAATTACAAAACATCGTTTTTTCTCGGTTTTTTGTAAATATTGCAAAAAATAGAAAATGGCAATTGTTCACAGTGAATTTTCGAACAAATCTAAATATACCTTTATTAAGTAGGTACTTAATCTCAAAAAAGACGAAGTAGTCATTATATATATATAGCTTTCTTAAACAATTTAATGTAGCTTTAATGTTTTGTATCGATTTACATAAAATTTTGGAAAAGTATGCTGTTTATGGATGTTCCACAACCACAGAAAATTTCAAGATTTTTCTTTATTTCAATTTTCAGCATTATTTTTACTCCACTATATTAGGATATAAATTTATTGAACACAATTTTTTATCTGCCCTAGAAATGTTGGTACGTTCATTTAAAACGACCTGTATGAATACTCTTTGCAGTTTTTGGTAAATAATGTTAGTTTTAGACGTTTTTAATTTTATAGTACGAACTTAGTTGGTAAAAGACTCAGGTAAAAGTTTTATATATTGGAGGATAATAATAAACAAATAAAGTGCATAGATGCAAATAAGTACAAAGAGATTCAGAATGATGATTTATTTTCTCTCAATAAGAAAGCAACTATAATTTATGTAATTTTCTATGATGAAAACTTATAAAAACTGAAAGCATTTGATGTTAAATAAATACGAGCTTTTTAACACTGATTTTTGAAAAAGCAGCAACAAATCTGTCTTCGAATATTTAGAGGTATACAAAAATCCACCTTTTGCCTTTCAGAGTTATGCTTGGCCATTTTATCAACCCGTCGATGCAGAACTATTGGCTCTGCACGACTACCACGATATAATCAAGAGACCCATGGACTTTGGTACCGTCAAACAAAAAATGGACAACAGAGAGTACCGTACGCCTCAAGACTTTGCTGCCGACGTTAGACTGATTTTTACAAATTGTTACAAATATAACCCCTCTGATCACGACGTCGTTGCCATGGCCCGGAAGCTGCAAGACGTTTTTGAGGTTAAGTAAGTGTCATAGGAGTTTGGACAGTCTCTTTTTTATGTTTCACAATACCGTCGGCATTGTTCGAAAATATAAAAAACAGACTGCACCACCGAGGCCTGAGTGAAAGAAATATTGCGATAATTGATATTTGCTTTCTATTGATTTGCAAGGTTCGCCAAAATACCCGACGAACCAGTGAACAGGATAGGAGGGCCGGTGACTAGTTTAGCTTCCAAATCTGAGTCGAGCACTTCAGGGTCTAGCTCGGAATCGTCCAGTGATACAGAGGATTCTGAGGAGGAGAGGCGGAATAAGCAATTAAAACTACTAGAAAAAGAGGTAAGAGTTTAGCATTTAGTAATACACAATCTCCTAAGTCGTAAAGCAGAAATGTACTCAGCCTAATAAACACACAGTTAAATGACGGCAGTTTGTAAACCAGCAGGATAGTTTTTCGACTTAGGGAACTAAGAGTTTGATATACTATATAGTGGAGCAAAATAGACCATAAAAGTCTCTCCGTTCTCGATAAAAAAAAAATCAGACCTTATAGTTTTTATAAAGTGAGCAATTCTACATAAGAAATGGCTATTTACGATATTTTTTTTGTGGTACAGATATTTTTTTATTTAGAAAGGACCTGAGAAATTGATTACTTATAAAAATCGTGTTTTTTAACATTTACACCGCCATATTTTCAAATCTAATCGAGCTATCGTTTTGATTTTTTTTTTTTATTCAAGCGCTTCCAATGGTCTTTTTGTTTGTATCAATTATTGTTTATTATTTTCTTTAACACATTCAGTGCCAAGCCAATATTGTTGAATCTATGCACCCATAAGGGAAGCTCGGCAGACACCAGTGTCAGATCTAGCCCTGTACCAAAAAAAGTGCATATTCTCTATCACACCAGGCCATAGCGAACACATTTATCGAAAAATTGGTTAACTTCCCAGGCTGCAGCGGTCATTTTAGCAGACACAAATAAATCGGCGGACAGCTCGTTTTGCTATCTAGTTTCTTACTGATATAATAGTGGGTCCGCCCTGCCCCCTAGAATACACATAATTTTAAGTTATTCTCAGCAGATCACAATGGCGGACACAGCTTTCAAAATCTGTAAAAAAAAATGTATTAATAACCCGTGACATATACGCTATTATACAGGTTCATGGCCGGCAATTAATGATAAGAACTCTTCGAATTTGAGTGTCCGCTGATCAATACTGATGGGTAAGTATGGCGGACATCGGTAACCGCTACGGCCTGATCTAACTATAGACAGGTGTCCGCCATGGCGCTGAATGTGTTAAATAACAATGAACTTATTACTTCGCTAAGAATATACTTATATTTTGACTAAGCGACAAGCTTTTTTTATTTTCGCAAATTTTCATGTACATGCAGCGAAGCAATTGAAGCCAAGATACAGGAGAAGTTTTTGAAAAAAAAATTTTTCATGTAGGACTTTTTTATTTATGAATATTTTTGTGACGCAGTAGCATATGGTATACACCCGGCAGGCATTGCATGATCAAATATAACTATACTAACTTGTATAGACAAAAATTTACGGGACAGAAGTAAAAAGTATCAATTTTAATCAAAGCCCATACAAATTTACTGTTTGATAAATTTTTAAATTTTAACGACAATTAAAAAAAATGCTTCATCCTCATTTCATCATATAGTTTTTTTTTGAGAACCGGTCAGACAAGCATCGATTTTAGAAATGGAAATAGAATGTGTACATATGGCAGATCAGTTATAATACAATTACATACATAGTAAAGGACAAGGAATTAATCAAAATACAACGTAGATCACCAAACACAAACATTCTAAATACAGAATCGGAAAGTGTTGGTTTTGGTATGGCAATAAGAACAAGCGAGAGTGAAGCAAGCAATTATGTACATGATTATCTTGATGGGGAGTGTCACTCTTTACCAGTGCTAGAGTACCGGTAGATGCCTTTATTGTGGGTGGTCGGTTGAATTGTTGAAACTAGTGCTATACCAAAACCAACAGTTTCCGAATCTATATAATATAGTATTATATAAAGCATTAACATACAAACATAAATATATTAATATCTAAATTGTCATAATTAAAAAGGGGGGTTAAAATAAATACACAATCAAATGTACAAAAATCTTACACATAATATCTACTAGAAAATTACAATCGTAAAGCTAAAGACTCATTTTTTTAAAGTGATTTTTTCATTTGAATCTTATATTTAGATAACAAGATTTGAGATTTTCATATAGTATTATACTAATATAGTGAAGTTATAGTAAAGTGATTCTTTAAAGTTCTTTTTTAAAATGTTGGACACTCAAAACACTAAAACCCCTACAATTCAGAAGTTGCCGCTTTTTTATTTATTCAATTTAAAAAAAAAAATCATAACACTAAGACTTTTTTGTAGTTTATAAAGAGACCAGGTTGGTCGCCGTGTTTAAAAAATTGACTGAGTTATGATTGTTTAAATTTTTTGCAAATTTTGGCACTTTTTTGACGCTCGCAAGTCGCGCTCATTTTTCGCTTATATCTTAAAAACTATAAGTTAGACAAAAAAAAAATGCAAATATAACTTTTCAAAGTACATTTGATCATCTTTCGTTTGAGATATCAACCGTTTTATTATCTTTAGAATGAACAAGTTATAATCAACTGTTTATAAAAAAAAAGTCAGGTGCTTGAAAATTGACAAATATTATTAATAGTATTTAGAGTATTCTTTGTCAATAAAATAATATATACTTTTTTTTTACTTTGCATTAAAATATATTGTTAAAGGTAAATAAAAAAAAATTATAAATCTTCAAATTGGCCATTCTTTAGCTACAACAGCTTATTTTGGCATTTTTTTCTCATTTTTGGCTGTATTTTAGCCGTAATATTGTTCAAATAATGAAATATCGACATTTGTCAATTAAGCATTAAAATTAATACTTATTAGCTTCAAAAGGCCCCTCGAAAAAATAATACATCGTTCTTTATAACCGCTTTAACAGTTAAAGATTTTTATGAAAATAGTATGAAAAATATATTATTTAAATATATAGAGCGAAGGCTAGTGTATAACCCCCCCCCCCCCCCTGGAAATTTCTGACTCACATATTTTTTTGGTTGGTATTGCCATGTACTTTAAGGTTTTAGTTGTTTGCTCCTTGTCAATTACAGCATATCCCGGAAAAACATGGAGAACCACAGAAATACGGAGAAAATTATTTTTTACTCCTACTATTCCCATTTAACTTTCATTACTAAAGCCACAGATCAGCTCCTACAGGATATCTATTTGCGAGCGATAGCTGCATTTTTTTCCACAAGGATCGAAAATGGATTTCTTCGAAGAAAAAAAAGTATGAGTTGCCTACCAAATGTGTTACTGAAATCGCGGGATTGTCCATTATACAAGCTGCAGCAGATGACGAATTGTTATGTGAACTGAAAAAGGTAGATTTTATAGCTCGTGAGGTGCACTATCATAATCACTGTCGTAAGGAATACACAAGACATCCTGATAGGCGACTCCATGCCACTCCAGAAAGTGAGTCACTCGCACAGCAAAAAGCGCACAAAGAAGCATTTGAACATTTAACGAACTATGTTCAAGAAAGTATAATTGTTGGTGGTAATGTTGAATGCATGGCAATGCTGCATGAGAGATACTTGTTATTCTTGACGGAACATTTACCACAATTTTATAATGAAAATTATAAAACTGATAAATTGAAAGAAAAATTAAAAAACCATTTTGGCAATCATATATCATTTTGGCAGCCAAACTACAGGAGTGAACTTCTGTACTCATCATGGATAGAACCCGGACAAGCCGTAGAAGCTGCATTTGAAGCTGCTTCATCAGATATGCGAAGAATACAAGAGGCTGCAATGATTTTGAGACGGCATGTCCAGCAGACATACGAAAATTCACCTGCAATGCCTTGGCCTCCTAACTTACTATGTGAATTTCTTTTGTATGTAATGAGCGGAAAACCACTGCAAGTTGCGAATGACAAAGTCAAACGCACAGTGAATTCCTATGCACAGGACTTATGCTGTAGCTTTACTAATGGTAAATGAAAAATGTCAAAGCATTTGAGTTTAGGAATGACTATAAGGCACCTTACAGGAAGTGCAGAACTGGTAACTTTGGTAAATAGATATGGTTTATATTGGCAGCTCATGGTCTAATGCCATAGTACCTTCATTTCAAATTAATAAAATTTTTTATCACGGTTTTAATAAAAAAATGTTTACTTTGAAAAATGATCTAGAGAATGTACTTTTATTTAGTTTTTTCAAAGGACATCTCACACCTCTAAGGGGGTTTTCAAACACCGACAGAGTTTTTTGAAATTTTAGTATATTGTTGAGGCTGTCAAAAGAGAGCTTTTTGTTCAATTGGACCGACCTAGCTGTACAGGGTGATATAGAAAATTCTGTTCAAAGTATGAATTATCAGTCTCTAAATTCAGTTAGCATCATACTTTTCCGACAAAACATGCCTATTATTATTTTGTGTTCAAAAAATATGTATATATTATTTTAGACAGTGGCTTCTTGGGGGGGGGGATCACTTTTCCAGTGGTCCACTGACAATGATAAAAATTAATGGAAATTCCGAACTACCTGTATGATTATATGTTATTGTCTTAAAAATAAGCATTTTAAAATAATAAATATGCAGACTAACCTAGTATTTATAACAAGAACATTAACTATCAATTAGTTAGGTTTCCTGCCGGTTGTCGTCTAAAACGTTTTCATTTTGACAAAACTGTGGTCCAAAACAACAAGTTTGGAACAAAATAATAATTATTACCATATTATTTGAGGCTCTTCAGCCCCATTTGCAGCATCTAATACATCCATATGATGGGTATTTCACTGCTTGCTGGTGTCTCGCATAACCTAAGAACCATATTACACTAGCAACATGAGCACAGACACCAAGAGTTCTTGCGCCCACTTTACAGGTACAAAAGGTACCAGTGATAGGATCAAGCTGGACATCATCAATTGGAGGAAGCAAATATGATATAAAAAGACTATGTTTTACAGCTTGAGTAAATCTAGAAAATATTTTTGCTCTTAACAATCCAGGTTCAAACTGTTGAAGTTGGAAAATCAATTCGTTATTTGCTTCTCTTTCCACGGTGTCTTGAATGTATGCTGGAGCTAGTTTTATTTGGTATGTGCCAAATGTTTTGGAAACTACATACTCTAAAGGTAAAATAGGAAATGGTACATCAACATTGTCCATATTAATGTATATTATATTTTTACTTCCACATCCAGTGGAAGTATAGTAACGACAAAAAAATTTTTATTGTTCAAATAGGCTTAGAATGTCATGAAACGTCGAGATTTTAAGTTTGAGCAAAAAAAAAATTTCTGTCTGTCGGTCTGTCTGTCTGTCTGTCTGTCTGTCTGTCTGTAACTTTTTTTTTGTGCGCACGTTTACTCTGGAACCGTTTGAGATATTGACTTGAAATTTGGTACACACATGTACTTTAACGAGATCTAGAACTAGATAATATTTTCATCTTGATCCGTCGAAGGGTGGGGGGGTAAATTGGGGTAAATTTGGGGTAAATAGGTAAATTAAGTAGGTAAGAGTCCATAAAATTGGTATTTAGTATGTACAAGAGAAGCTAAGGTCTCAAAAAAAAATTTGGCAGTAGCCACCCCCATTACCACCCCCACCCCATTATTAAAGGGGATGAAAAAAAAATGTGATTTAGTGTATGTATAAGAACCAGAAACCTCAAAATATTTTTTTACTTCATCCACCCCCACTACCAACCCCTATCACCACCCCCACCCCACTACCGATGTGGGGTATCGTTTTATGGGTTTTTGGGGTAGAGAATTTCAAATTTTATATTATTAAAGTTCCATAAACAATTATTTCCACATACAAAATTTTTTCATTGTAAGTGACTTGGATAGAAAATCTGGATGTGGAAGTAGTGATTCCTTGGGCAGCGGTTTTTTACTTCTTAAAATGTAAGTAGCATTTTAAATATTTAAAGTAGTAGGCTTTTTTTCAAAAACAATTGTTGTCTTGACAGTAAAGTAAGTAAGTAGGTAATGTCTACTTGTCAGTTTATTAATAGTATATTACGTAATGAGTGATGTAAGAAGCAAATTACGCACGAATGGAAAAGTTGCGCACGATCCCGCGTAGCGGCGAGTGCGTATTTCCATGAGTGCGTAATTGCCTTACAACTCGAATTATGTACTATACTTTACCTATGATCATATTTATTTAGTTATTTAGTAAAATCTGGATTTAGTTTACTAGTCATCAATATTATTCAACAAATATTATGTCAGTTTTGACAGCGTTTGAAAATTAAGTAGGCGCATTTGTTTTTTTAAACCCCGCGTCAGCAATATAAGCCACCTTTAATTGCATGTCCCGTGCGTTTTGTTTACCGTGCGATTTGTTTACCGTGCGATTTGTTTACAATACGTAAAATTCAACTTACGTAGATGGCAGGTAGTGTGTTTTTTACTATTTACAGTAGTGATCGTAGGTAAAAATATTTTTTTAATATATATTTGTTATAGTGTTTTTAGATTATTTTTTATTACCATAAAATGCCTGTTACAAATATTATTTTTAGGAAAAAATGGTTAGATGTTATACTTGTAATGTAAACGGCTCGAGAATAAGAATACCTTTACAGAATGTAGAAAATGGTGTCAATGAACGCCGAAGAGAATCATCAATCCTTTTATAGAGGGACATTTCGTTTGATAGATGGGGATTTAAATGAAAATTTTCGATTGTGCTTAAATTGCAACGTACGCCTTGGAAGGTGCATTGAAAATGACAATAATCCATTAGCAGTTTCTATGGAGGTACTATTTCGCAGGAGGGGCTGTTTTATTTGCAACGACGGTGACGATAATGTTGCAATCCAAAGCTTGTCCATTCATGCGCGAGTGGACTTTTATGTTAAAACCAAGGGTTTTTTGCCTTCAACAGTAACACTCTGCCTAATGCATTTAACAGATGCTAGACTCATTCCTTTACAGCCTATGGAGAATCACATTTTGATACCAAAGAAAATTGTAATGACAGGTGAGGAGTTAAGTGAGTGGTTCACTACACTACGGAGTGTGTAACACACAATTCTCTCAATATATATGAAAACGAAGAAAATTTTAGCGAAAATGACTTTCAAAGTTTAACATCTTTATCAAAAAAACAATTTAGAGAGTTTTTCAATTACTGTCAACCTGTGGAAGTATATCATAAACTCAGAAGGTTAAGAAAAAAACAATTAATCGCCTTTTTAGTAAAGCTAAGGCAAGATGTATCAGACGGATTTATAAAATCAATAATGAATTTCCATCTACACAAAGCGCAAGCCTTACAATAACAATCGCAAGAAATTCATTAATGAATCATTTTGTTCCACAAAATATAGGATTTACTTGCCCTGATGTTCAGAATCGAGACCAATTTATTCAGAGACATGTAAATAGATTTTCTAATAAACTTTACAATTCAGTTCCGGAGCAACCTTGTGCCATTTTGTATGCTGACTGTACGTATCTAAAGGCTCCGAAAAGTTCACATTTTAGAATCCAGAGGCAATCATATTCTAGTCACAAGAAGTACACATTATTTAAGGCCGGCCTTATAGTAGCACCAGATGTTTACATTATAGATGTACATGGTCCCTATTTTTCGGATGTACGAAATAATGATGCTGCGGTTATAAGGAACGAAATGGAACAAGGTGGCCAAAATATACGATGATGGGTTCAAAATGGTGATGTATTTGTAGTAGATCGCTGTTGATTTTTTGGAAAACTTACACTTAAATGTCGAAATGCCACCTGTACTTTTAAGAAACCAAAGGCAATTTACTACTGAAGAGGCAAATCTTTCCAGAAAAATAACCAAGACTCGTTGGATAGTGGAGTCACGAAATGGCCATTTAAAATCAATTTTAAAGTTTTTTAGAGACTTAATACAAATGCAGCATTGTTTTCATTTAGTAGACTTTTTAAAAATAGCTTGTGCTCTTATAAATGCATTTAGAGGCTTAATTCAAATGCAGGATGCTAATGAAGAACTTGCTGAAAGAATGTTGGCTATAGCCACGTAACCCTGAAAATCTACTGTAGAGAAGAATCGAAATAGGAAATTTTAACTGGTGGTCCTTGGATTAATATGGACAATGTTGAAGTAGCATTTCCTATTTTACCTTTAGAGTATGTAGTTTCCAAAACATTTGGCACATACCAAGTAAAACTAGCTCCAGCATACATTCAAGACACTGCGGAAAGAGAAGCAAATAACGAATTTATTTTCCAACTTCAACAGTTTGAACCTGGATTGTTAAGAGCAAAAATATTTTCTAGATTTACTCAAGCTGTAAAACATAGTCTTTTTATATCATATTTGCTTCCTCCAATTGATGATGTCCAGCTTGATCCTATCACTGGTACCTTTTGTACCTGTAAAGTGGGTACAAGAACTCTTGGTGTCTGTGCTCATGTTGCTAGTGTAATATGGTACTCAGGTTATGCATGACACCAGCAAGCAGTGAAATACCCATCATAGGGTTTATTAACTTATGTATTAGATGCTGCAAATAAGGCTGAAGAGCCTCAAATAATACCGTAACAATTGTTACTTTGTTCCAAAGTTGTTGTTTTGGACCATAGTTTTGTCAAAATGAAAACGTTTTAGAGGACAACCGGCATGAAACCTAATTAATTGATAGTTAATATTCTTGTTATAAATACTAGGTTAGTCTGCATATTTATTATTTTATAATGCTTACTTTTAAGATAATAACATAATCATACAGGTAGTTCGAAATTTCCATTAATTTTTATCATTGTCGGTGGGCTACCGGAAAAGTGATCTCCCCCCCCCCCCCCCCCAAAGAAAACGCCACTGTCTAAAATAATATATACACATTTTTTGAACACAATATTAATAGGCATGTTTTGTCGGATAAGTATGACGCTAACTGAATTTAGAATATGAGATTCACAACTGATTGAACCGAATTTTCTATTCCACCCTGTATATCTAGGTCGGTCCAATTGAACAAAATGCTCTCTTCTGACAGTCCCAACAACATACTAAAATTTCAGGAAATTCTGTCGGTGTTTGAAAACCCCTTAGAGGTGTGAGATGTCCTTTACTTAAAAACAGTGCGTCGTATGATAAAATTTCATAGAACTTGAAGCTTATGAAATTTCCGGAATTTCCTATAAAGTGCTGTATTAAAATGATTTTTTATGTTATTTCCAATATCATTATCGAGGCGCAAAATATTGTAAATTTTTTTTAAAAGTTCACATCACTGCGAAAAGTGCAACTTCAATCGGAAATAAAATACGTTTTATTCTTCAGATTTTTTTCATAGTATTTTTAATGGTAATATTTTTATAGCAGTTTTTCATGCAACTTAAAGTTACTGAAAAAGAAAATTCAAATTTCAAGTAAACCATGCGATTGAAAAACGGGTTTCCTAATGATTTTCAGATATAACGAGCAGTTTTCCTGCTCTAACTTTTAGCTGTGGTACATTCTAAGAACAATTTTTGAAGATAATAAAATAATGAGCAATTTTGCGTCATAAAAAAATTATTCTTCATGACACCATCCACGATGTGCACAAATTCACATTAGATATTATTATGACACCACAACCATATCATATTTAGTGCTCGTGTGTTATGCCGTCCGTGTGCTAGTGCGCCACAAAAATATTCAGAATCCGGAGTTCAAATCCTGTGATTTTAAAGATTGTAGTTTTGGATTATTTTCAAATAGCAGAGACAAAAATGTAAACATTGGAGAACAACTCCAGATAGGTAGATAGATATAGCTTTATTCATCATAATAAGTTTTAATACTACAAATGTAGATAAAATTCCAATCCAAATTTCAAGAATAAATATAATTTGTTTATTTATTAGTGACCTAAATGCAAAAACTGAGTTATCCCATTTGCAAGTAGATCATTATTATTATTTTTTTAGAAAAATGTTGGTTTTTCATCTACTTTCATAATTCGTTATTCGTATTTTGCGCTAAAATTTCTATTCTGATGCTTAATTTGACTCCGCTCTAAGTACATTTGAAGCTTCAGACTGGCCAGCTCTGATTGTTCCTAACAAATATCAAAATGATGACCACCTGTAAACTGATCAATGTTGATGTTAATCAATACGAGCTTTTTAACACTGAAAATTTCACAATTCTATCATTGCCACACCGATTTAAGTGAACGTGTAATCATGAAACTCTTTTTTAGCTAACGGCGATGCAGGAGAAGATGAGGAAGCTGGTGGAGGAGAGCTCGAAAAAAAAGAAGGAAAAGAAAAAGAACAAAGTGAAAACCAAAAAATCATCTTCGTCCTCGTTGCCGAACAGTAGTAGTAGCGTGGGTAAGCCAGGAGCGCACGGAGCTCTAAACAAGCCCAATTCGGTAGCGGATAGCGTTGACGACAGCATCGCCAGTGTTGTGTCCGGGGCTGATCTCAAGATTGCCGGTGACACGCACCACCCGACAGCCACCAAGTCCCTCAATATGCACCACAACATGGCGGCTGGCGCCAACGCTTCTGCCCAAGCTAAAACACCTAAGAGTAAAGGTGAGATGTCAATTTTTTAAGCATGCTCTTTATCGCTATTTGTTCGGTGAATGTGTTGTGGCATGTGCCTGGTTTTGTTTATTTGTCTCACTTTTTGTTTTGGGAATGACTGTTTAAGAAAGTTTTAATGGTTCTGGTTTTATATTTTGTTGTGATGCAAGTAGTAATTTTTATTTTCATTAAATAGTTTCAAATATAAAAAATGTATGTATTAATGGTGGTGATAGGCTTTGGGTTATGTTTTCCACTAAATGTGTTTTTCTTAGCAAGTAACGTTTAATGCAAATTTGGTTAAGGTGTTTGTGTACTTGTTAGATATAATTAGTTTAATGTCATAAAAAGATACTGGTGATGGGGACTAGACAAACAAAAAAACCCTATATAACATGGAGTTTAAAGCCCACAGTTTTGAAGAAAAAAAGTGAACAAAAATTCCGAAAATATTTATTAATATTGTTTGAGAACTGCTGGAATACTATACCTAGCCTTCTGGGGTAGGCTTTTGGTAGCGCGTGATACTCACGGTGTATTAAATAGGTGGTCCGACATACGGCACTTTCCTATTGTAATAATGGCTTCATAAGTGCATGGAAACCCCATTTAACATGGTCAACTTACTCCATATAGGTACTAAGAAAATCTACGAAATGATTATCGGCTTTTTGTTAAACACCAATATTAAATTATAGGTTAGCTTTGTTTTCCTCTTGTTTTAACCCTATGTTTTTACCCATCTTTCCGTGGTCTTTTTTTTGTGATGTCAAAATTTAATGCCCTGATAGACCCCTGGGCGAGAAGCGTGTTTCCCTGTATTTCCCGTTGTTGATCTTCTTTACATTACTCCATTTTGTTTTAGGTATAGTTTTCTTAGTTCATTAACATATTAACAGATAGCGACTGGCTGTATGGTCTTTGACCCAAAGCCAAAAAAAAAAAAAAACTGCATGGTTTCTATTTACTTTAGTAGATGGCGCGAGCTATAAGGTCCTACAATTACCTGGGCGTGTGCATCGTATAACTAACATAACCTCAAATTTTTTATATAAATCCTTTATTTAGCCAAAAAGACTAATACATCATGAATACACAGAAACATCATATAGATATAAAACAATATATATATAAAACAAATCATCAGACAGATAAATTTTATACGTCACACTATAAAATTACACAATGAGCATCTAGAATAACAATAGTAGTACAGCAACCGATATCCCATCAAGATTAAGGCAGTTAATTCAGTTTTTAATTGGGAGGTTTGACAAACTATACAAGCAGCTATTCATCCAACAAATACGTTTTAAGTCTACTTTTGAATATATTTAATGTGGGACTGTTACTAATACTTAGTGGCAGATTATTATATTCACTTAATCCCTTATAGAATAAACTATTTTGGGTGGATTTTTTCCTGTATGTTTGCAAGTGAAAGTTTAGATTGTTTCTAGTATTATAACTATGAATATCTGTATTATAAACTAACTTATCCTGCAGATATTCGGGAGTTGTCATTTTTAATTTTATATATAAACACCATAGTGAAAAATGTTACATAATTTTTTACAGAAAGCCATCCTAGTGTATTTAACATAAATCTAATAGGTGTCAGTCTACAGCAACCTAAAATTATTCTCATACTTCTGTTTTGAAGCTTTTGAAGTCTACCCATTTCATTTTTATTTAAAAGGTATAGAATTGAAGAACAGTAATTAAAATGGGGCAATATGCATGTATTATATATTGTAAGTCTGGTCCAGTAGCTCAAATAACCACTGCATCTGCTTAAGAAATTTATTTTGAATCCTATCGTCTTACATATATATTTAGTGTGATCTTTAAATGATAATTGGTTGTCAATAATTACTCCCAGATATTTAATTTTTGTAACTCTCTCGATTTCATCTGTACCAATATGAATTACGCGTCTATTTATTAAATTTGCTCCAGTTCCAATAAGCATCCACTTTTAGGTTTTTTCGTTTCTCATTTTTAATGTTTGTATAGGCATTTTTAGCTTGGAGCCATACTGGCTCCAAGCAAATATTTAAAAATTCACACAAATAATTTTTCAATATTGATAAATAAAAATAGATAGATATTAACTCAGCTTGCGATTCTTTTTACAGCGTGTTTCAGTCGTTACTAGACGCGCATGTACCGCACTATAAGTCTATTAAGTATAAATACCCAGTTTGGTACAGCACTAAATTAAGAGCTGCAAAAGGCCGAGAATGTATGCAACACTGTATGCACGTATGCACAGAACCTGTAAAATTATCTTTTTATGCGTAAGTAATGAGAGATCTTACTGGTCCTGCCATCTATTACATTATTTACAAAGTAAGCACTTATGAAACCACTGTGAGGGTTGTCGTCGCATCACGTATTTAATACACCCTGATAATACTATGACATTTGTGCAAATAGGTACTCCTCCTTGTGTTATTCTCAAGCAATATTTTTAGTACATTATATTTATGTCGAAACATTCAAAAGTGCAGAGAAATATTTAAATCCTTCCATGTCTGTCCTAACAGTAATAGCATGAATACTAGGAGACAAGGATGACGCACCTCGTGCTTTCGACATGTTCGTGAAACTGGAAGAAACAAGCCGCACGTTAAGTGGCGCAGTTCCCACTAGCACACTGGAACTCAGAAAAATATGAATTTTATATGCAATCGCGTTTGATTATCATTACTCTTGACTATTATAAAGAGTCTTTGTGATGAAAGTTGATTTTATTGTTGGCAGGGCTATTTATTATTTAAAATAATAAACACAGGCATGTCTGTTTTTGCAATAATAACGACACCGCACCGAACGACACGAGACATTAAATTCTGAAATGTATCCAACGAATGCGCATGAGCGAATGGAGCTGTCAACACTGTCAACAGTAAAGAAAAAAACAGGGTTAAATTTTTTTGTTGTGTTTTGTGATATTTCGTCCCGACACTTATAAAAATGCCGATTATGTGTAAAATTTGCTATAGATTATACAGCACTCGGTTTAATTTGAACATTGTTGTAATAAGCACGACAAACAAAAATAGAACTATTCTTACGACGAAAATATCTTTAATTTTAAAGATCTGAATTGGAAGTGCTCCTACCCAAAATGTGTTGACATTATTTTGGAAAACTACCCCCTAAAATGGGAAATGCCACAAGTAGTATATTGCCCTAAATAATTTATTTAGGGCAAGGACAATATACTTTTTCAAAACTACCCCTAGCCATTTTTGGAGGTAGTTTTCCAAAATAACATTTCAGAAACGATTACTATAACGCCTGTGAACACATCTATGCAAAAAAATTGGAGAAATTCCGGAAGTCGGTGTTCTTAACAATGACCAAATTAAATTGAGTGCTAGCTATGATAATTTATCGCAACCGGTATTTTATGTTTCGGGACGAAAACGTAAAAAAACAACACAGAAACAGAACCTCATTTTCTCTTTAATGTTGACAGCTCGATTCGCCCATGTGCACTGATTGGAATACATTTCAGAATTTAACGTCTCGTCCGAACGACACCGCAAATATGACAATTGACAATATCCAGTGGCAGATGCAGGGGGGGCACAGGGGCACGTGCCCCCCCCCTTTTTTTTTGTCTATTTTGGTATTTGTTTTTATTAAATAATAGTGATTTATGAAAAACAATATTAATTGTTATTGTATTATATATACAGGGTGGGGCAAGAGTGCGTCTGACTTCGATATCTCGAGTTCTACGATAGCTAGAAATTAAAAAAAAAAAAATGCAAGTAAACTAGATAAAAAAGTCTATAACCGGAAATTATTTTCGAATATACAGGGTGAGCCAAGACGAAATTACAGGATCAAGTGCCTTTTTTTAAATGGAATGCTATGTATTGATCATTTTTTGAAGCCTCTTTCTAGACTCTATTCAATTCTACATTATTATTGACTATCTCCCAACCACTTGGATGTAATGAATTTTTTTGTTGAAATAATGCCATCTGCAGATACGTATTGAAAAAATCACCAAAGTCACAATTATAGGTTTTAAGACAAACTTAGTGAATGCTAGTTACGAGACATATCTAATCAATGTTTTTGAATCATATTTACTTCCTAAAAATATATAGGGTGGCCAAAAACTATTTTTCAATTAAGAACTTTTTGAATTGAATTTTCTCAATTTTTCAACGGTGATGTGGAAATAAAAAACCGACATTTTTTATAAGTACTTCCCTATGGCAAATTGCAACAATTTTCGTTTTATTGAGCAATAAGTACAAAATTCAAGAATAAACTTAAAAAATAGAGGTTTCTGCAAATAATTTGATAAAATTATAACAAATGCTCTTCTTCTTATGGCGCTACAGCCCAAATCGGGCCCTGGCCTCCTCTAACTTCTGCCTCCATGCCTGTCTATCTCCTGCTGCTCTCTTCCAGACTCGGATCTCTAGAAGGTCACGTGCATCCTCTTGAACTTCATCTTCCCATCGTTTCCGGGGTCTCCCCACTGGCCTCTTTCCGTGCATTCGGCTGTTTAAAGTTCTTTTTGGCAACTTCTTATCCTCCATTCTGACCACATGCCCTGCCCACTGTAACCGTTGTAGTCTGATGAATTCTGAGAGTGGGGGTTCCTTAAAGAGATTATATATTTCGTAGTTATATCTGGATCTCCAGATATTATCTTCCTTAACTGGTCCCAGTATCTTTCTCAGTACCTTCCTTTCGAAGATATTGAGCCTGCTTTTTATTTTTTCCGTCATGGTCCATGCTTCGCTACCATAACTTGCGATAACAAATGCTCTACATGTTGCTCATTTTGATTGACATACATCTCTATGCGCTTTTGAAATCAGGTATCTACTGTTCCTAAAATTGCCGGTGTGATAAAAGCAGTTATTACCCTTTCTTTCTTATTTTGTACTGTTGTTGGTGTGTCTTTCAGGGTGTCTACCAATCGGGAAAACCGGGAAAATGACGGGAATTTAGTCCAAACGGGAAAAAGGCGGGAATTTCAAAAAATAATCGGGAATTGCAAACGTCGGCTAATAACTATAGGTATATTTGCATTCGCAAGATACAGGGTAGCTTATACTGTACTGCATTTCCCATGTTTGTTTGCATTACCCAGTCATATGAGAATATATAGTGTGTCCCACTAATTCGGCACCATATGGGAAACTTTTTATTATTGGTTTTATGAAAAAAGTTATTCTTGATAAAAAGTTTTGCATGGCCTAAAACCGGAAATTAAATAATCAGATATTAATTTTTTGCAGTCGTATACGAGGTTTGTCGAAAAATGTAAATTTTGCTCAAGAGTAATATCGACAATCGTTATTAAGAAAAGTTGATCCTAATTGAAAACTACGGTCAGATATCCAATATTATCCATCTACTATGAAAAAATAGATATTATACACAAAAATTATTAAAGATCGTACTTTTGGAGCTGTGACTGAGATAATTAGAAAAATCTGCTTCTCATTCATTACTTTTTCTTTATTGTTTGTACTAGTCTGTTATATTGAAGCTTGATTGAAAAAAAAAAACGGGAAAATCGGGGAAAAAGTCGGGAATTTCCACGTCCGGATTTGGTAGACACATGATCTTTATAAACAATTTCCTTCACGGATCCCCATAAAAAGAAATCAATTTTTGTAAGATTTGGGGATCTTGAAGTAGGTAGGTATTATTTAAGTGGTCTCTAACTGCATTTAAATAATGTGGTGGAGCACCATCTTGCTGAAACCACATCCTATTTCGAATCCTTTCACCAATAATTGTGGCAGATAGTTTTCCAGAAAATGAAGAAGATAAATAGCTCCAGTCAATGTACCATCAAAGAAATGTGGCCCTATTAAAAAAATTATATATTAAAATTGCATAAAGACGTGTGTCAATCAACATGTGGAGCACTTTATAATTTTTTCTAATGAATTATTTGAAAAAAAACCTCTATTTTTTAAGTTTATTCTTGAATTTTGTGCCTATTGTTCGATAAAACCAAAATGGTTGAAATTAGTCATAGGGAAGTACTTACAAAAAATGTTTGTTTTTAATTTCTACATCACATTGATGAAGAATATACAGGGTGTTCCATTTGAAAAAATTGAAAAAATTCAATTTAAAAAGTTCTTAATTGAAAAATAATTTTTTCCCACCCTGTACATTTTCAGGAAGTGAAAATGGTTCAAAAACATTAAATAGATGTCTCGTAACTTGTAGTCATATAAGTTTTTCTTAAAACCCATCATTGTGACTTTGGTGATTTTTTCAATATGCATCTGCATTATTTCAACAAAAAAATTCATTATATCCAAGTGGTTAGGAGACAGTCAATAATAATATAGGAATGAATAGAAAATAATTTCCGGTTATAGACTTTTTTACTTAGTTTACTTGTATTTTTTTTTTAATTTCTAGCTATCATAGAACTTGAGATATCAAAGTCCAACGCACTATTGCCCCACCTTGTATATGTACTATATGCGCCCTCCCTGCCGTTTACTTTGGTGAAAAGACCGAGCATAAAAAATTTGTTGAAAATGTTTGCTGTGACAGTGCATTTTTAATGTTATTTTGTTCTGAATCTGCCCCTGACAATATCCGAGAAACTTAGTGTGCTAGTGTTACTACCTGTGGCACATCTTGAGTCTTCAGGTCTTCACATTTTGTGGATCGGTTTTCATCGGAATTCCCATAAACGTCCGTAATCCTGGTCTTTAGTATTCATGAGTAATAGTTTCAGATAGCTGTTTGTCTGGTATAAGTAGCTCTCGTACACCAGTTGTAAGGCGAAAGTTGTTATATAGATCTAAAGATAGCAACGGTAGCAAGAGTCAACTGGAAGGGTACTAACTGTGTTTGTATTGTAACTTCTATCTGTATAACAGTTCTTGCTTTACAAGAGGTATACTTGAAAATTTAGGATCATATGAGTTAATGATATCGATTGACATTATGTTTACATAGCCAAATATTTTTTGTTTAGAATGGTCTATTTTTTTGTTGCAGGTCTGCGTGGACCCAAACCTGCTGCCGCTCCCAATGCACCTCCCAAAAGAGTGAAGACAAACAATAAGACTGGTGCCGGAAGAAAAAAGTCTGCGGCACAACCTCCACCGATGCCGTTCGACTCTGAGGATGAGGACAACGCCAAACCAATGTCTTACGATGAGAAGCGTCAGCTATCGCTGGATATCAACAAATTGCCAGGTAGTTTTTTCTCGTTTGTCAATCAAAAGCATTTGCCCTATTGTTTGCGCTTGCAGGTGACAAATTAGGAAGGGTCGTGCATATAATCCAGTCGAGGGAGCCCTCCCTGAGGGACTCCAATCCCGATGAGATCGAGATAGACTTTGAAACGCTGAAGCCGTCGACTTTGAGGGAGCTGGAGAGCTACGTTGCATCTTGTCTGCGTAAAAAGCCACGTAAGCCCTACTGTAAGTTCCGTTACTTCACGTCTAAAGGTCGGCTAGGGCGCACCAGACCACCGAGGTAGCACCTCACCTCCGTTGTCGTTTTTTAAACCGTCCACACCAACAGGTTGTATCTGGATCCAAAGTTTTATTACTCGACGTGGCTTGTTCTGCTTTGTAATAATATTTAATTATAGTTGATACAATTGTTTCGATCGTCTTGGAATGTTCTGAAGTTTAATGACAAAATTTTCATTCGCGAACGTTACAGGTCTATATGTGAACCAGTTTTTATCAAAATGGATGCCCCCACTTGTGAACAGATTCGACCATGTCCTCACTACAAGTGAGTTTTGTCTGCGTAAAAAACTATTTTAAATGTCCAAATAGATGAAAATCTGAAGGGACAAGATCTGGGCTATGTGGTGGATATTGTCAGATATTGTAGTTGGTCTTGCATGGTAGTGTTGCGCACTACCAATACTTATTAACATTAAGGCAATATCTTGCACAGTAATGCGTGGATCGTCACAAATAAACAGATAGCTAAGAAAGCTATTGTCTGTGTTTTGAACGAAGAGAATATAGTTCGTTCTTAATGCATTTTTGGCTCTATACTCCATTTATATAGGATGTAATTTGTTTCATGTCATTAAAAACTGATCATGGGGAACGGCTAGATAAACAAAAACATATATAACTTTTTCCCTAGGAGAATTTGAAAAATTACCTACGAAGAGTTTGAGAACCGGTGTTTTCTGTGGAATAACGATATAATACGTCCACGGATCGAGTTGCAAAGGGGAAAAACTTTTTTATTCTTTATTTTACAAGAAAAATGTATTCTTGATATAAGTTTTTGCATGTCCCAAAACGGCCAATTCAGTTTTAATCTTTTCAAATTTTTTTTTAGTTTCAGAAAAAATAGGTAGATAGATTTAGTTGAAAACGTCCCCAAAAATAGCAATTGCCATTATTTATTCATTTTCATCAACTGTTAGTTAGGAAAATCTGCCCTAATCGTTGAAAATGTTGTCAAAAGACCAAAGAATTTACCTAATTCAATGCTATGGCGAAAGTAATAAAGCGATCCAATTGGATTTTTGTCTGTGGATGGGGGCTCACACACGACCGTCTTTAATGTGAACAGGCCGGAGTGTACGATGTGGCAACGTTGCAATCTTAAACTCTGTCAGTCTTATTAATAGTCTATGTAATGAAGGAAAAAAAATAGCGTAAACATTTCGTGCAAAGACGAGATTACCTTCCCACCCGTTTTCGAGGGTGCTGAAGACGATGGAAGTGGTGGGAGAAGTCTTTGACCGCCCCAACCCCCTGAAGCGGTAAAAAAACATCCCTTTTAACCACCCATTTTATGTATCCCTTTATGTTTTCATATATAAATTGGTCTGGGAAGTGATTTATCGATGGGTTATACTTGAAATTATATGGAAGAGGGTTATAGGGTAAGTGGAATCCAGACAGCTTGAAAATATTTTTATGACAAAATAAATTATTTGCTTACAATTAATTCAAAAAACCTAGGTCGTTAACAAACAGCATAACAATCCTCATATTTTTCAAAATGCACATCGCACGCGATCTCTTCTCCATCATCATCGCCGCAGCGATAACTGGTGGTTGAGGGTAAGTTTCCCTTACCCGGGGTACTGCACCAGACACTAACATAAACTTTTTCATTTCTCTCTCCTTCCACACACCATAAGCATCTTTGTATCGTTCAGATTTGGATATTGCACTGTTATAAAAATGTTTTATACACACCACTGAATATTTTGTAGGCTGCCAATTTTTCCTAGAAATTCTCTTTAGCCACTATTTCCTCAGTTCTGGTTCTTTGGGAAATCGGACATACATAACCTTTAGATGAAGAACTGTAATTGGTTGTACAGCCAGATACACAATATTTATCTGGCATGTTGTTATTGTTTTCAGACCCCAGACCTAGAATTAATTAAAATTACTTTATTGGTTTTGGTAGTAAAAGTGAATTGAATTAAAAATATAGCTTGCATAAAAAGTAAGGTTATAACGTAATTTGACGCACAAAAAGTGATTTCAGGTGCGATATATACCCATGTAATTAATTAAAATAATAACTACTTACTTTATAAAACACAATTTGTGAAATTACACCAACAGAGAGGCACTTTTTATGTATTATAATGCCAATTTACTCGTGACAGATTGCTGCCCAACTGTTTGAAAGGACTGAACCACATGTTGCCACATTTCGATATTCCGGCCTGTTCACATTAAAGCCGGTCGTGGCTCAAATCACGGATAATCAATACTTTTACAGAAACATTATTTTCCCTGATGAGGCCACGTTTTCTACTGTTGCATCTCAACATGTGAGATATTATTGGAGCGATTACAATCCGACTTTCCGAATCCCTCGTAATCGACGATAGATAGATAGATAGATACTCTTTATTAGTTCTCATAAGTGACCCATATGGGTATAGAACATGTCACAGCGGATTATAGTATAAAATCATATGTGAACATACACGTTTAAAAGTTACCATATAATAAATATCACAGTGGGTTTAATTAATTAACATTATAAATGTATAAAGCTTAAATTAAAAAGTATACATTTTCATGTACAATTTATATAAATACTAGTAGTAACTATTATATCACAGATATTGAGTCATCAAAAAAATCCTTTAGTTTGTAGTATGCTTTATCGAGAAGAAAGATTTTTAGTTTATATTTTAATTTATTAATTGATAAATTCCTTAAGGATAGTGGAAGTTTGTTCCATATTTTCTTTATAGAATATTGAACATTTTTTTGTATAAAACTATATTTGGTCAGGTCTAAAGTTAAATTATTTTTGTTTCTTGTATGGTAATCATGCTCTTGATCATGTCTGTTGAACAGTTCATAGTTATTTTTTATAAAGATTTGTAGCCTCTAAGATATAAAGACTAATTACAGTAAGTATTTTTTTCTCAATAAAAATGTTCTTGCAACTATCCCTTTGTTTTAGATTAAATATATTTCGCAGACACTTTTTCTGTAATATCAGGATTCTTTCTACATGACTAGAATTGCCCCAAAAAATAATCCCATAACTAATTTTGGAATTAACGTATGCATGGTATGCAGTTAGAGCTGTTTTAATGTCTACGCTTACAGATAATATTCTCAGTGCATAGCTGTATCTTGCCATAGCTTGGGAAAGTTCCTCGATATGGCAGTTCCAGTTCAGTCCACGATCTAACGTTACTCCTAGGAATGACAAAGTTGATTCTGAGCGTATCTCAGTATTTTTATATGTATTTTTATATGTTAAAGTGAATATTCGGCAAAAGCTAATGTGTGGTGTGCAGTTTCTTACCATGGTATCATTGGACCATATTTTTTGAAAGGTTGGACGATTTACCGGTTAATTACCTAGCAAGGTGTTATTTTCAACAAGATGGTTGTCCGGCCCATTATGCTCGAATGTTGTAGAATGGTTAAATCGACAATTTGGACAGAATTGGATCGGCCGAAATGGTCCCGTGTTATGGCCACCAAGTAGCCCTGATTTGCCTATGGCTGATTTTTATCCGTTTGAAACAAACGGTTTATGCAAATAATCTTCCTCTGAACGTAGAGAATTTAAAGGAGAGGATTAGAGGCGCTGTGACGTCTTTAACTCTTGAAGAAATTCGAGAAATTATATGGAATTGCGTCGAAGACTAGAATTGTGCGTTGAAAAAGGCGGTGGTTGGATTGAGTAGAATAATTATTGGTTATATTATTTTTGTTGTTAAGTTTATGAAATTAAAATTTAGTAGACAAAAGTCATATTAGTAATTATTACTATAACGCGAACTTATTTTTTGGGACTTAGAAACATTTTCAACTAAATCTACCTATTTTCGATTTTTCTCTGAAACTAAAAAAAAAAAAAAATTTAAAAGGTTAAAACTGAATTGGCCATTTTGGGACATGCAAAAACTTTTATCAAGAGTACATTTTTCTTGTGAAATGAAAAATAAAAAAGTTTTTCCTCTTTGCAACTCGATCCGTGGACATACTGTAGTTGTGTAGAACAAATGCATATTTACTTTTCCTTCATTGGTACATCTTATGATAAAGTGTGTTGGCTAAAGTGCTGCATTTTTTGTGGTGGGACAAAAGAATTTGACCAGCCAGAATGCAGATATAATTAGGCTGGCAAGGCAGCAAGAACAAAAGTCAGTGATCTTTGCGCTACTATAACAACCATGCAATAAACTTCTATACATAAAACAGAAGTGGACAGTATTCAAATAGGTCAGAAAGCAGCGTTACCACATTTGGTAGATTTTTATTTCTTTTTAGTAGAATTTTAAGGATTTTTTTAAAGTTTGGTAGGTAAAATTTGCTGGTAGATTTCTGATAATAATTATCAGAAATCTGCCAGCAAATTTTACCTACCAAACTTTACAAAAATCCTTAAAATTCTACTAAAAAGAAATAAAAATCTACCAAATGTGGTAACGCTGTCAGAAAGGTGACATTTATTTGTTTTTTTTAAGTTATTTATTTCTTCTTTTCAATGCAATGTGAAACCATCTGTAACTTGTACTGGCAGATCATTAATAAATAGCGTAAAAAGAAGTGGTCCCAATATCGTGCCTCGAGGGACTCCTAAATTTACATCATATGTTTCTGACTATATTAATACATGCTACTGCAAGTTTTCGCCCCCCCCCCCCCCCCCCCCATATAGGATTCTATCCATTTTAATAGGTTTTCCCTTATGCCAATATTGGTCAGCTTGACTGGTAGTTTATCTTTGTCGACAGTGTCAAAAGCTTTTGCTCCGTTTTCCGACTGCAAGTGACTTGCTTCATCTTGCTTGCAATACTTATTGCTGACTGTAAAGCGGCTTTGACAAAGTTCACATTTCAGATCCTTGTTTTCCTTCCAAAGCCTGTCACACATCCGCTAAAAGGCAATGGCCAGTTAAGTTAAATTTTAGAAGAAAAATAACTAAAAGTAACTAAATCTGAATTAAACATTGACTATTTTTCTGTTACCACTTTTATTTCCTTGATAGATTGATATTTCGAAGTTTTGGTTAAAATAATTCTCGTCTTTAACCATCTTGTTATAGTTTTTGGTATATTCTAGACAGACTTAGACAATTGTTTCAAGTAATAAAAAAAATGTAAAATTTTCGTGCATGTTATTCCAGGCGATTTAGACTTTTGCTGCCAAATTCGTGCCATACGAAAAAATTTTTTTTGTTGCGTTTATTTGGACGTCTCGAATAACACGTGGTAGATACACCTGGAGGATTTCTTGAAAATTGCGTCGGAAACCGCGGATTCGCGGTTAACTCAGTTTTTATGGCTCAAATGGGAACAACACCTATTATAAAAGTTGTACAATTGTAAATTCTCTACCTTAAAGGTGCTATACATTTGTTTCGTATGCCTAACCGTTTTGGAGATATGACGCGGATTAAGTGAAAAATGCATTTAGTTCCGCCAAATCTCTTTCGCACCACATATTTCGCAATTATCTTGCTTTCTATGTCTCAGAATGAAAATTAAATATTGCTGTTATAGAGCTCGGTGATCTTTATTCTCTACCAGAATGTCTTATAGATTTTATTTACAATGAATAAGTCAAAAAATGCATTCGTTTCCGCACCACCCTAGAAGTAGAATGCTCGGTGCGCTTTTTTTTACATGGTTCCCCAGGAGGCCTAATCTATACCGGATCATAAATTAGTCAATATTTCCAACTCCGTCGGTATCTGATAAGATTCTACGTCGTGCACTTTGTCATTCATAGCAATTGTAGGTGCGATATTCAGGCAAGAGTGACCGTGGCAATGGCCACAAGCTGTTGAACAATTCAGTCCTACTTTCCTACAGTTACATTTTCCTCCGTTGCAAAAAATTCAGTTTAACAATACGTCTGATGCTGGTGGTAACTGCGTTGGTACTGGCTGCAAAATATCATTCTTCCTAATCCACCCCACTGCTCAGGATCGATGTCTTTTCCCAACCAGTTTGAACTTGATAATACTCTCTACACAAATGCTGCTGAGCTGCTGAAGATGTTGGGGGAAGTGATGCATTTTTCACTTAGTCCGCGTTTAGGCGTACGAAAAAAATGTATAGGATCTTTAAGGTAGAGAATTTACAGATGTACAACTTTTATAATGTATTGTTCCCGTTTGAGCCATAAAAACTGAGTTAATCGCGAGTCCGCGTTTTCCGCGACCTTCCGACGCGATTTTCAAGAAATTCTCCAGGTGTATCGTGGCATAACTACCAAGTGTTATTCAAGACGTCCAACTAAACAATAAAAATTTTTTTCGTATTTCACGAATTTAGCACAGAGCTGGATTATGTATGGAATGTTAATTTCCACCACATCCATCCTACAAAAAGAAGAAAAAAAACAAGTTAAAGATAATCGTTTTTTCTTGAAATTTGTAAAAAAAAAATCCTTTTGCAGTTTAAATCAATATATTAAATTTTTTTCGAAAAACTTTTTTTTGCAAAAATTGTAAAATTTCAATGGAAATTTCTTAAAAACCATTGACATTTTTCGCTAAATTGCTTATTATTTATTTGTTTATTTATTTTTTTTCAAAATATATGCAAGGGAGGTAGGTGGCTTCCTATTTCAATTTCGCCTTTAAATAACTTAGTTTTGCTCAAGAAGTCCAAAAAAGTTGCTTTCGAGAATTTTTCACAAAAATTGTAGGGGGCCGAAAACAGTCCTTGGGACCCCCCTCCTTTGAGGGCTTTACCTTTTACTATTTTTGTATTATGACATCGGTGGTAAAAAGGCTTTGGATCTAGAAACAATTTTTTTTTGTTTACGAAAAACGAGTGTGCTACAGGCGTACGTAATTGGAACTACACATTTCTAAGCATGGTAGAACGTTGCTGGTGTCCGTGGGTTTTGGTTATTTCTTTATTTTGGACGAATTCTTTGTTGTATAAAAATATACGGGGTGATTTACCGCTTTGTATATTTTTTATATAACATGTTGCCCTCTGATGCTTTAGACCGAGAATAGCAATTGATGATTCTCGGTCAAATTGAAAATTTATTGGCGTTATCCAGCATTTGTCGCACTTTTTTAAGCATCCATTAATTTTTTTTAACAATGCTTCGTGATAATGGCCTTTAAATTACACCATTTTGTACAGGGTGAAGCTAAAATGTAATTAATATGCCTTGTTTAATTATCAGTGAAAGAAATATTGAAAACTCATTAATGCAGAATTTTTAACTAATGTGGATATTTTTGTAAAATTTTGTACAATAAAATATACAACCTATAATTTGAGTGAAGGCTTTTTCAGCTGTAGTTAATATGTAGATCCTTGCTCGATGTTGCATTTTGAATAGTACTTATCGTTCAAAATGCCACATGTAATCGCTAACTTAACTCAAGAATCTCCAGACAGAACCGAGCACAGATCTAGATAAGAACTATCATATTTGCTTTTGCAAGGAAATTAGAAATAATTGGATGGTTTATGTTATGAATCATATGTTCCACAAATCCTGCAGATAAATTACATTAAAATTGCAAATAAGAAACCCTTATTTCCAATTTTAAAAAATTTTTACATTTGAATGTTGTGAGTCTAATATTTTTAGTACCCTTCACTATTGTATAAAAAAAATGTGATTTCAAGTAAATAATCTGAAAACTTCTGTTAATTTACTACTTTTAGTATTATCACCCTGTATATTTTTATTGCGCATGCTCTACCATTTGGGTGTATTTCTAATTTCTTTTATAACGCTGGTTATCTGGTGATAGGTTATTGACATATATAATTTCTTGCTAAGTTACTAAAATTCACTAAAAGAAAGCTTGCCAACCATTTAAATCATTTTAGGTAAAAAAAAAAAAAATTATATGGTACCTTTGGGGTTTTTTAGCTTAGCTTTTATTTTCCGTTAAGGGTAAAGTTGCTTTGGAATGACAGATTTATTTGATTTCAGCAATATTTTCGGCGATACTTTTTAAATTCACTCTGCAAGAAGTTATTGCGTGGCTGAACGAAATCGAATATATCAATAATTGCTTAGTTTCGTGGGCCCATTTTATCATCTCTTTTCTTTGTCTAAAAGAAAAAAAAATTACAGGGTGATTGTTTCAGGTACACCATTTCTGTGCTCAAAAAACATCGAGGTATTATTTAGTAGAATTTCTTTTTTATTAGGACCTAATTAAATCTGTCCATTGCTTCATATAAAATTTAAGCAATATATATTGCGAAATTAAATTTGTTAAGTTGCAAAAAAGAAATTAAAAAATATATACACCATTAAAAGTTACTGTTTTTGGATAATTTAAGAAATAAAATATATAATGCATAAATCTTAACGAAAGTAGGTGAAACCATTCCTTTAATTGAAAAAATTTGAGCCCAAAATATTTGAAAGGCTAAAAATAAAAAAGACTTCGAAAGGACGTTGTACTTTTGGAGTGGGGGTAACTTTCAAATCTCAAATGGTAACCGTAACCCCCATTTTTCATTGCAGAATTAGATTTTATGTGTAAGTTTTAATTGACACAATTTTTTTCATTCGTGATAGATAGCGTTGAATCTTTTCAAGAAGCTACTTTTAGCGTTACCCAGGAACGCGAATCGAAAAAAGTTTCAAACAAAACCTAAGTATTTTGTAGTGTAGAATCCGAATCAGCAATAAAAAATGGGGGTTCCCGTTTAAGATTCCAAAGTTGCCCCCCACCCCACCCCCAGGTGGTGGGGGTAGGGGGTCGAGTTCGGTATATTGAGCAGGACAATCTACACTCTCTGATAGGCATGAATATACAGGGTGATTCATAAGGAATGGGTAATATTTTACCTGCAGATTCTAGAGAGCGAAAAATATTAATTTTTTGCTAAATAACTGGAGGTCAAATATTAATACTTACTGAGATACCGGGTGTTAAAGTTATAAAAATAACTCAGCAATGCTCTTATATTTCAGTTATTTTTTCACATATAAACATGAAACTTATTCAGATATTTGGTATTAAAAGTTATTTTTGTTAAAATAAAGAATAGAATATTACATAATATGCATTTTTAGGACTGCAAAAAAGTTAAAAAAAAATATGGGTACGCAGGATTTTCTAAAATGTAAATATTTCGCTGAGGGTGCATTTATCTCTTTTTTGTTTAAAAGTAATGGTTAAATAAAAAAATTGCATTGAGATTATAAATGAACAAAGTACAAAAAAGTAATAACGGATTCTGTTAAACCAAGATAGCCTACATAGCGCCCTCTATGTGATACACCAAAAATGATGACGTCAGAAAACCTAATGGTACCGACTTTTATGTTTATGTGTGAAAAAATAACTGAAATATAACAACATTACTGAATTATTTTTCTAACTTTAACACCATGGATCTCATTAAGTATTAATAATATTTGACCCCCAATTATTAAGCAAAAAATTAATGTTTTCCACTATAGAATCTTCAGGTAAAATATTACCCATTCCTTATAAATCACCCTGTATATGATTATATTTGTCATTTCCAACGATTATTTGGCCAATATCTCAAAATCCCGTCGTTAAAATTTTTTGTACCCGTTTAGACATTTGATCAACACGTCATAAACTATCACTGTGCAGTTTCAGCCTCCGTTAATGGAACCCAAATTGCCGTCATCACCAATAATGGCGTGTTTCACGTAGCTGTTCAAATATTCAAATTTTATGTTATTTATTTGTTGAAATATTAATTTAGTAGACGGATTGCTTTTTAAATACAGGGAAATGCTTTAATACATTAGGTGATTCATTTTGATAATATCGAGAAAGCTAATTTGCATGTAGTGAAAACACCTAATTGGAATTCCTAAATCTTTTAATTTTTAGTCGCTTAAATAAATATTTTGCGCTAAAATGTGGTAGGAAGGTTTGTTCTATAAAATGCATGGTTTCAACTAGTTTAGTTAAGATTTATTCAATATTACATTATATTTCTTTAATTATCCAAAAAGGGTAATTTTTAAGAATTTTTACCAGTTGTTTAATCGGTAAAAATTATCAGAAAAATTTGTAGGTCAAAAAACACCATCCCCGGAATTTCAATAATTTAATTGCTTAAACAAATTGGGAGGTCTTAAAAGTACTCGCAAAGCTATTCAGAAGTCTGCTCAGGACTTCAGCCCACTATAGGCTGAAATTTTGGTAGATGTTGGTATAAGAGAGCTGCCTCGACCCAAGCTGAACAATTTCTGAACATGTTTTAAGTTTCTCTAAAAAAAAAAAAAACCGCTACAGACCAAAAAACTTTCAGTATTTAACATTAGCACTTTCGCTGCGCATGACTCTCATGAGAGTTGGTCCCGTTCTTAGCACATATATTATTATTTTTATTATTATGCCAGTCAGCACTGAACAAGAAATTCTTGGCCAGGTGTGCATGGCTCTCCTGAGAGTCAGTCCAAAAAAGATGGAATACCCAGTATATACAATTTTTATGGACACTACTGGATTTCTGACACCTAATTATACAATATATATTATGCAATAAAAACCAGTCAGCCAGAGAGATGGCCCACAACCCGTATGACCGCAGCGAAAGTGATAACACTATAACTAGCATTGAATATCAAAAAAATCTTTCATTCCAAAAGCATCAAGAATTTTACCATAAATCGTTGAATGTTGTAGTAGTCATTTCGACTTATTCTGGTGGCAGTTATTCATTTCAACAGCCTTACTTATAATTCTCTATAGCTTGCAAAATTTGTTGTTTCTATTTTAGATAAGAAAGTTGCTGGGAAATCAAAGGATGAACAAATAGCAGAAAAAAAGCAGGAGCTTGAGAAAAGACTTCTAGATGTGAACGATAAAATAGGAAATTCAAAAAAGGGCCCTAAGAAAGGTCAGTATATTTTTAATGTCATTCTCAACCAACCTTGGCAATTTTTTTGCTTTATTTATTTTACTAATTTATTAGGATAAAGATTATACAGGGTGGGTAAAGAAAAATTTTCCGCCCCCTTTCATCAATGAATTTAACACATTAAGTTAATCCAAGGAGTCTCTGCCACCCTTCACAAGTTACCGTCACAAAAAATGGAATTGTGAGGTATGTAAATCCCTCCCTCCCCCCCTCTCTTTTCAAGGTAAAAAGAAATTAACAATAATAGCAACAAAATTAGGGACTTGTGCTTTTTCATCAGTATCTTGAAAATGAAAACTACCTTAAATTAAATCTACCTTTCTGGTAGTGCATAAATTTGAACTAATGATTATAACAAAGAAAGTGGTACAATGGGGAACAATCCAAGTCAGTTCTTAATATATCCGACAGATGGCACCATGCGTACTCGGTTTAGTCATTCTGAACTGGTCATATAATATAATATAACCTATAAAGTTCATTCTTAGGAAATTAATGTCCTCCTGTGTTGGAACACTTTGGTACACAGCAACATGTTTTCATTTTATACGTTTTTTTAATTTTGTTTATTCAAAGAGATACTGTTCATATTGACATTGGATACAACAACAGCACGAACAACCGAGTACGGCTGCTGCACTCTGGTGGAGATAATAAAAAGGAATGTTCCCATTGAAAGTTAAGTTTGTACTGGCTGCCAAAGCTTCAAAAGTAGGGTTCTGAAGCATTTGTTTTTCGTCATTGATGGTAACTTGACGACTTATAATAACAGAGATGGATAAAAACCGGGTTTTTATTTTTTTGGGGTTTTTACCCGGGAAAAGAACGTTTTTTTTCCCGGAAAAATAATTTTTTTCAAAATGAATTGGTCATTAAAAGACCATTATTTTGATACGAAATATGTTGGGTATATTTGATTGTATTTATAACATAAGGGCTTTAATTGCTATTTTTCTTTGACTATGGCTACATTCGACATCTGACCGATGTGGTCGAACCGAACTTGCGGTCGAACGCGTCAGAATTTTAAATATTTTTCCAATCTCCATAAACGTTAACCCTAACCTCAAAAACCGGTATTTTGACTTTTTAACAGTGATTTATCATGGATTTGAATAGTAATTAGCTCGTTGAATTACATATTCACTTAATCGGACCTTAAATTTTACTCCGGTATGATGCGTAATTTCCACAAATGTATATTGTTCTTTATTTATCACAGACTTATTTACTGTCGCCATTTTAAGAAGGAGATTCAAACGAAATTCGAACGATCCTGACCACACAAGACAGGTTTTAAAATGTGACCACATCGACCACTCAGCTGATCAAGTCGGGCCATACAGTCCGAATGCTTTTGACAGGTCCGACCGTGGTAAACCCGCCTATCAAATGTAGCCTTAGTTCTTAACTTTTAGTCTAGAAGTTAGGTTAAAATTGGCGGCAAATTCAAAAATGGGAAAAACCGTTTTTTTATTTTCATCTTAACCCTCCCAGGAAAAAACCCATTTTTGGGAAAATTTCTAACCTAACCTAACTTTGAGCTTAAAAGCTAGGTTAAAATTGGCGGCAAATTCAAAAAATGGGGAGAAAATTTTTTTTATTTTAACATAACAGGAAAAAACTCATTTCTGGGTAAATTTCTAACCTAACCTAACTTTTAGTCTAAAAGTTAGATTAAAATTGGCGGTAAATTCAAAAATGGGGGAAAAAACTGTTTTTTTTTTTTCATTTTAACCTCAGGAAAAAAACCATTTTTGGGAAAATTCCAGATAAGGGGAAAAACCTATTACCATCTCTGTATAATAATAATGGTCTTTATTTACCTCAAGAACAAAGCTCCTTACATTCACAAATAAATATTACAAACATTCAATTTACTGTTACTACAGTTATACAGTGCGTCGGTCTTCAATAGTTCGAGTTCTATGATGGCTAGAAATAAAAAAAAAGTACAAGTAAACTAGATAAGAAAAAGTCCATAACCGGAAATTATTTTCGAATTTCGAATATACAGGGAGCAGCCAAGACGATTCTCCAGGATCAAGGTCTTTTTTTTTTAATGGATGCTATGTATATCAGTATATTTTTGGAAGCCTCTAGACTTCATTTTCTCCGCATTCTATAAAACAGCTAATCATATCATATTTTTCACCATTACTAAATTGAACCATTTTTAACAACGCTCACAATTAACTCACAAATTAGTTTTTGACATATACGTTTTTGATTTTTTTTTTTACCATGGCCTTCTCAATAAATATTAGAAATGCGATAAATATGCACAGAATAGATGTCAATGGAACACAATTCGAATATTTATTGTAGTTTAGTTTTTCGTATTTTTGGCAAAATTATTTTATACAACGTGATCTACCAGGACATGTGGAAAATTTAACAGTAGGTTGTCCCCACCGAAAGGAGTTAAAAAAATTACCAAAAAAATTATCTTATTTTTTTGTAGAAATGTGCCGCCAATGGCTTCAACTAATCTAACGTAACGCGGTACAACCATATCACTTTATCAGACTTGGGATTGACACTACTGACAGCAAAGCTGGATAAGATAGAAGTGACTTTTTGGTTTTAATCAAATCACACTACAAAAATACCAAAATAAATCGAAGACATTGATCTCATGCTGAAACGACCAGCAGATATATGAGATATTTAGTTAAACCGGTCAATGACACGGTGGTGTAACTATTGTTCGACCGGGAGCAAAAAACGCGGCTCTACACACGATCCAGCAGCATGGAGCCAGCCTTGTCGGCATGCTTTGAACTCATTCGTAAAAGCGAACTGGTCCGCTGGAATTCCAATTATCTTCAAAGCGTTACCAACAATGTTGGCTACCTGCCGCTGGATCGTGTGTATACCTCTATTTTTGATCTCGCCGGCCAGCTTCGCTTTTTATGCCAATTAAAGAAATGTAAACAACTCGAATACGTTCTTTCACAAGTAAGTTGACCTATTCAGAAGTAGGTCAGGACTTATTCAACATCAGTAGTGTATCTTCGCAAATTGACTAATAATTTAATAATAATAATAATAAATGAACTTTATTGAATCACAAAATGATTCAATAGGCTATTGACCAAGGTCCTTCGGCCTATTGTTACAATAATATATATGTATAGACATATATATTTTACAGTTTTAATATACTATAATGAATTATAATTAACAGTATATAGGTGCTATAGTTGTAATGAAAATGTCAATAATTGCAGTGTAATTAGTTATTGTTGGCTAATCTTTGTAGTTTTTCCAGTAGGGTTTGTTCTGGGTGCTTATATATGCTTCTTATTCCTGGGTCTCTTCTCATGCAAAATTTCTCTATTATCTCTAAATTTTGTGGTCTCTGGGAAAATCTTCTTGATAAATAGGTTAGACGGTCTTCTATAGGCATTATATTAGTCTGCTGGTATAAAAGATGGTTGGGTGGGTTGTGTAACGGATTGAGAGGATGTCGAATCTTTGTGATTGCCCTTATTGATGATGTTTCTGCCACCTTTAGTTTTTTAATTGCATGATTTTTACAATTTAAATACAAAACATGTCCATATTCAATCATTGGTCGACAGATAAGCTTGTATATTCTACTTGCTGTTTCTACATTGATCCCATTCCTATTATATGTTAAGCTTCGGAAATGTTTAGCCCTCGAAATAATATTCTTTTTTCTTGAGCTCAACGTGGGCATTAAAATTAATTTTGTTGTCGAAGGTCATTCCAAGGTAATTGACCGTCGTTTCAGGATGTAGAGTATGTTGGTACATGTTTAGCGACGGGGAAGTATCCGGTGGGTGGTGGTTGAATAAAATAAAGTGTGTTTTTAGGGGGTTTGGTTTGAGCCTCCATTTATTGAACCACCTGCATGTTGTATTTACCAGTGATTGTAAATTTTCTGCTACCTTGAAGATAGTTCTGTCATGGGATACAAGGGCGGTGTCATCGGCAAATTGAAGGATATATCCGTCGTGGGCGAAGTGCTCAGGGTCGTCGTGTTGGAAATTGTAAATATCTGAACAGTAAACATTGTAAAGCAGTGGTGAAAGTGGTGAACCTTGCGGTAATCCCTGTTCGGGGGTGAATTCATCTGAGTGGGTATTTAGGATTTTTACTTTCAACGTTCTGTTAGTAAGTAGGCTATTAATAAAAAAGATGATATATTTTGGACATCCTAATTTGTTAAGTTTAAATAATAGACCATCGTGCCACACATTATCGAACGCTTTGTTGATATCTAGGAATAGTGTGCCAGACTTATTCCTGTTAAGTTTGCTTGTTTCAATATTGTTGGTTAAAATTGAGAGAGGATGTGTTGTTGAATGACCAGTTTTAAATCCGAATTGATATCCAGGAATTTGATTTCCTATGGCTTCTTGAATTCTGTTTCTAATAATTTTCTCCAAATTTTTGCCTAGTACTGGTAGTAGTGTGATTGGTCTGTAGTTGTTTATTTTAGAATGGTCTAGTTTCGGTTTGGGTATAGTGATTATGGTACCGATTTTCCACTCTGGTGGTATATAGTAGTTTCTTAGACAAAATTCATACATTTTTATGATGTATAAATGCACTTTATTGTCTAGTTTTCTTAACAGGTTTTTGGTGGTGTAGTCGTGGCCTGGTGCTGTACTTTTACCTTGGTGTATTATATCGAAATATTCATTTTCTGTTATAATGTGTTCTTCAATTGGTGGTATCTCTGAGAAATATGTCTCACACCATTGGGTGATGGTGTCATAATGTATGTTGTCAAAATTGTGATCGTCATTTTTTTTATACACTTTCTTATAATCTTTGGCAAAGATGTATGCTTTTTCAGCAGGTGTTTCGTATTTTTCCCCGTTCTCCTCTATGACTTGCTTATTTCCAGTTTTATTTTTATATTTAGATAGTTTTTTGATCTCTTGCCAATATGTTTTTCCTTTTTTGGAGTTTATGTTTTCGCGCGCTCTTATCCACTTATGAGTTTTAAATTGTTGGATTAGTTCTTTAATATTTTTATTGAATCTATTTATCTCCGTTTTCATCTCTGGGTCTCCATTGGCTTTGTATTCACGATACATTTGTCTTTTCTTTTTTATCAGGCATACAATATAAGGTGGTAGTTCGTGTGTATAATAATTATATTTCGTCTTGGGCGTATTTTCTAGAATAAGCAATGTAAGCTTAGTGTTAAAGTTAGATATTTGCTGTCTGGTAATTTCTAGATATTCTGAATCTTCCAAAAATGATAACATACCCTGGTTGACTTTGTTAGTATCTGTTTTGGAAAAGTTGTACCTTTGAAGTTCCCTATACTGAGTAGATTTTTGTAGATCTAGTGTCAAGACAAGTCCAAGATGATCCGATCCCAGGTCTGGGGTTTCATCTACATTTAGGATATTATTTGCAATATTGCTTGTGATATCGTTATTATGTGGCATTATGAAGGTTGGTGCAGTTTCCCACCTTTGGAAATTAGAGTTCTGTAAAAAGGTATTCAATTGCCTTTTTTTAGCTCGGTTGTTTGCATTGAAATCGCCTATTATTAGAGAATATTTATATAGAGATGCTTTTGTGAAAATATTTTCGTCAGTTCTAGCAGTTGGATGAATATATACTAAAAATATATGTAATTTGTCATCTGCAAATGGGACAGTGAAATGTATACATTCATTAAGATAATGGTTAATGGTGGGGGGATTGGCTTTTCCGATTCCGAGACCAGGTTGGGCTTGAACAAGAGATCCTCCTCTATTTTTATTATGAATTTGATTTCCATTAAGTTGAATTACTGACCAGTTCTTATATGACGTATTGGAGTTTTCTGAGGTTTTTGCTTCTACCAGCATGGCACAATCGATTTTTTGTTTTTCAATAAAATTGTTAATTATTAGTTTTCTCCTGGAGTAGCTGTTTATGTTGCAGTATAGAAACTTAAATATTTGCGAGTTGAACATGCTGAAAATTATTGATGTTGTTTATGAGTTCTGTAGGAGATATTGGGTCTTCGCTGTCTAGATCGAACATTAAAATGTATACTCGGCTTCCTGAGAATACGGCAGTCGAGTCCACCTTGTAGTTGTCAATAAATCTTCTTCTTAATTTTTGTAATAGTTCCTCTCTATCTATATTTTTTGGATCATTTAAGTCATTGATATAAGTGTTGATAATCATATCGTGGATAGTGAATGGGTTGTGAATTCTTGACTTTTTCTTTTCTTGTGAAATTTCCACTGTTTTCTTGTTCAACGATTTTATTTGTATGTTCGGAATGCCTATGATTGGAGCAGTAGGTCTTTTGGGGCATTTGAAGGACCATGCTTGGTGATCTTCAGATCCGCAGCCTGTACATTTCGGTGGTAGTGTTGAGGAGCATCTATTAGAAATATGTGAGCCATAACATTTTGTGCACTTTGGTGGGGTATCACATGACTCTGTAGGGTGTGTGAAAGAAAAGCACTTGCTGCATGGTTTAGGCGTTGGGGCGGGGGGTTTACTCGGATATACCGGATAGTGTCGATGTTTGTAGAATAGTCAATTTTTCAATAGTGTTTCGCACACGTTTTGAGATCCACTGATGATCCTAATTAAGGTTGTTGGCTTTTGCGTTGTCTGGGAAGTTATCCTTTTACAATATCTATGTGATAAATTGAGTTTCTGTAGGTGTAGGCTTATTAAGTTGTCCTCTATTTCATGTTCAACAGATCCAATTACCACTGAGTAACTTTCTACAGGGGTAGATGTAGTTGGCTTAGTGTTTGGCAAAGTTTCTTTAAATGCAAGTATTTTTTTTACTTCAACTAATTTTTCCAGTATCATTGTAATGCTGTTTTTCTCCTGGTTGGTTTTTACTAGTAGGCCAGTTTTTGTTTTGATTATTTCATCATCAGCATCTGGAAGTATCTTGTCCCACAGATCACAGAAGTTAATTCTTGAGCACTCTGTATCTGTTAGTAAATGAAATATATGTTTATATTTTTTATGGGCAATATCTTTCATTAAAGGAGAGAAGTTCTTATGTTGATGTTTTTGTTGGGTGTAGTTTTTGTAGTTGTGTTGGTTTTTGTGCTGAGATTTTTATCACTGGATGTTGATCCCACTATAATTTTATTTATTTCTTCTGTTGACAATGCTTTTTTTTTTTTGAAACGCTTCCTAATCTATTCCTTAATTTTCGTTTATGCCTCACTTTTTTCCATTGTCCATCATCACAAATTTCCATTTTACTGAAACTACCATCACTTTCACTAGACATTTCAGTTTGTCAATACTAACAACTTGTACTATGAGCAAAAGATAAATAGGTGTTCACTCTACCACTGTTGCTATAGAACTTGACTAATAATTTAATATACTAAATTACCTCAGAATCCTATAAAATTTTGCAGGGGCTTTCCCACATTGAAGACTAGCACACCATTTTATTTTCCGCATTTCTTGGTAGATCACGTTGTATTGTAAGGAGTGTTGTTGTTAATAGTTTTCCATGATGCCTCACAAATATATTACATTTTTCGAAAATGAATCACTTTTTCTAGAAATATGACATATGATATATCGTTGGATAGCTAATTTAAGTTGTGATCGACTAATGAAATAATTTACAGGGTGTTTCATTTGAAAAAACACAAGTTATGTCTATATCTCGATAACTGAGACATGCATGATTTTCTTCTTATCAGCAACGGATTCTACTCTAAAAAGTGCCTCAAGATTGTGTTACTGTAGCTCGGTAGTCGAAAAAGATAGACGATCGCGGTTTGCACCATTGTTTGTTTCTCGAAAATCGAGCTCAAATCCCATCTAATCACAATACTTTGTCACAAAAATTAAAAGGCTATGCCTTTGATAATGAATTAATAGACTTTATACACTGCTATCTCACTAATCGAACTCAATTTGTTAAATTCAATGACAGTAAATCTAATATATTTATAGCCACCTCAGGAGTGCCGCAAGGCTCGATCCTGGGACCACTGCTGTTTGTTATGTTTGTCAACGACATATCTGAATACATTAAGTACTCTCAGTTCTTGCTCTATGCAGATGATTTTAAAGCATATCGAGTAATCGAAACCACAGAAGATGTTAATAAGTTACAGAAAGATATTGAAGGAGTAACAGACTTCTGTCAAGAGCCATAAATGAATCTAAATGCAAGATAATTTCCTATTCACGGAAACAGGATACTATCATTGGTAGATACATGAAATTAAAGACCTAGGTGTAGTTTTTACTAAGACATTCTCTTTTAATAACCACATTGAAAAGCTAACTGCTGAATGTTACCGAAGACTTGGCTTTGTTCTTCGAACATGTCATGACTTTACACACACTACATGTATATTGCTTTTCAATTCCCATGTGCACTCAAAATTGGAATATTGTGCTATCATATGGAGCCCTAGGACTCTCACTTACACTGAAATGATAGAAAAGGTGCAAAAGAACATTATACTCAAAAAGGTATGGAACCTGGCCTCTTTTTGTGTCATACGAAAATCAAAGAATTGAATTCGATATACCTATGTTAAACCTACGTCGAAAGCAGGCACAGGTCCTCTTTATACATGACATTTTACATAATAACCTAAATGTACCAGATATATTATGTTCGATCAACATTAATGTACCTGATGTTAGATTAAGACACAGAGATCTTGTTTTTAAATTGTTCAATCTAAACTCGCCCACTGAAAATTGTCTAAGAATGGTGAATGAAATTGTGAGGGACCATGATGATGTAGACATTTTTACGATCAGTAGAAATAATCTGGTGTTAAAAATTCCTTGAAATGAATGTAAAATAAGGCTGATTGATACTTCTGTGATATTTGTTTACTTTATATGATATACCTACTACATTTTATATTTACATTTTTTATATTTTAGCTGTTACATTTTGTATCTATGTATATCTTTATTGTACTTTTACATACATGAAGGTGCCACATCAAATGAGTCGACATCTATGGCTACTGTGTATATTTAATTGGAAATTGTTTCTGTATATATGCAGTATAAATCAAATAAATAAATAAATTTGGTCTATCCTGTACATATCTCACAATGAATATGGTTTTGGAAATATTTTATATGCTTGCCTTATGTAAGCAAAATCCTGAAACATGGCAATTTTGTTTTCAAGAGGATGTATGAAAGATATAAATTCAGCCCTGCTTTTTCATCCCCTCCTGCTAGGGTGACTACTCCTTAAAAACTTAAATGATAATACACACTATTCTTTGGCATAGTTCTTCTGAGAGGTCCAGACCAAGGAGGTTGTATATTAATAAGGAGTAGCCATAAAGCTCCTATCCTACAATGAGAAACGGCCACAGAAGGCGTGGCTTGTGATCATACTGTCATGAACGGCTGGCCAGGACCTGATTTAAAAAAAGTTTATACAGTATTTGCGGAGATACATGTTAGTTGACTTTACACATTGACACTACCGCATATAAAGCCAGTAGAATAATGAAAGAGTTGACGGTTTCACATTTCAAGCAAATAGTATAATATAATCTAAAATAAATAGAAAATAATTTTAACACATCTTTTGAGTACAGACCTGTTTTAACGTTTTAACCTAAGAAACGTGATTCCAAAACATTTCTTCTTATCGATACTACTTTGATTTCTACAGCTATGTGGCGGACACGAAATCACATGCTCTGGCGAAAAACACTATTTTCTATCAAAAACACTTATTTTATAACAATATTAAACCAAGGTACATGTCGCGTTTTGTTGATGTTTCGATCACACTAAAATGAGGAATGTGCTACCACATTCTTCTTCTTATGGCGCCTCCTTACTTATTCAACCTACTTGGTCCAGACTTGGTAGCATATATGGAGTAGCAGAGTAGTTCCGTGGCGAAGTTAGTGAAGGGAGGATGTCAATAAAAACTACCTCTTGATAAGTTATTTTCATGGTGTCACTTTGGGGTGTGTGGCGGGTAGCATTTATGACGTCATCAAGATGGCGGCCAATGAGATTTGAAAAAATGATATCTCAGTTATTTATTGTCCGATTTTCTATTGCGAAGGCTCATTTTAATGATAATTAAAATTTCTGTAAAACGTATTCTTTATGTATTTACCCTAAAGTAAACAGTAACGGTTCGTTTTTAATAATAGATAATTTGAATATCATTATTAAACTTTTCAGTTAAATTATTAATATTTAATTATTTTTGTTATTCCTTATTTGACAATTTATTTCTAAATTTGAATAAAATAATGTAGTTAATGTTAATTAAAGAATATCGTATATTTGTGAGACGCTACTACAAGGCTAGGTAACGAAAAAATATAAGAAATGAAGAATCTAATAGTTAAAAAAGGGGAACTCTATTTTGGCTGCTGTGGCTTTTAAGAACATTACAGGAGTTCCCGAAGTTACGAATTTTAGAATATTGAGCATTGCATAATTTTGCATAAGCATTTTGGAAGAGTTGCGGCAATTTGGTGAATTTGTGGAGAAAGTCGTCCATTTTTAAATACTTTGAAAGGTGTTGAATTATCTTCAAATTTCTAAAGTATAACAAATCGAAGGACCACCTATTTGAGCTAACAGGAAAGCATGTGTGACCCACGGTTAGTAAACTATACGGTTGCATCATCCAGCAGCTTTTAGACGAAGGAGCGCGCGGGAGGGGTAACCGAAAATGACGTGCCTCTAGACCCAGCCAGGGCCGGCACTAGACATTTTGCTACTCACTCAATTAATAAACACTGATATAAACGAATTGTATACACTGGGACGACAGCAAACTAGTTTATTACACCAGACAGTTACAGTGCGATGTGAGATAAACAATATAAAAATAAACACACTGTCGTTGTAGTATGCCAGACAAATTGAAAACACGACACGCGGCAACTAGTGCCGGCTCTGGATTTACCTAGACTTTGACCTTGATCTGAATAATTAAACAAATAAAGCGTGCAAGAGAGACATATATCTGATTCCCATGCAAAAGATAGAGACAAAGAGATTGGTGGCTACATGACGTAGGCGCTAGACCGAAGTTCCCCCCCCTGCGCGCTCCTTCGTCCAGAAGCTACTGGATGAGGTAACCGTTATAGTTTAATAACCGTGTGTGTGACCTACCTTGTAATCCCTTACTTTTTACATGAAAGTGTCCCGAACGCCAAGGGTTCCGTCGGCGACGAATTGTTCAGAAGGTCGAGGAGCTCTAGAGCTGTGTTCTCGCTAATTGGCCGGATAATTGTATCCCACACCATAGATTTAGTTATAGGGAACTAAATCTGGATCGATTGATTTAAGCTTGCTAAACTTAGCAGTTCACAATGTTGACTACATGACCACACACAATGAGTTTTCAAGACAAACTAAGATTAGTTCACAAAATCTCTCTGAAGGTCGCTGGTTTTGGCGGCAAGGCATTCCATTGGTCGATGCTTGTCATGCCCAAATAAAGTGGCGCATTTTCCTTTTTAAATTTCTATTTTGCGAACACGAAACAGGTGTTAAGAAACATTTTAAAACATTTTTAATAAATTATATCCACTAAAGGCTTCTTCAGTGCCAACTTTTCGTGCGTTATCATCTGGATCCAAATGAACAGGTACCTTATTAGTAGTACAGTAAAATTAAAAGTTGACCCGGAACAAATTTGTAACAAGCTGATTTCTTCAGGATTGTATTCTATGGCTATCCGGGATTCTTTGACTGAAAATCCCAAAAAATCCACCGTGCAGAAATAAAGAAAAAATGCACCGCCTTGTTGAAATTAGGCACTTTTTCCTTTAATCGGTTATAGCCCGCACAGATGACACTTTAGGAAAAAAGTAAAGAGGCAAAATTTTGAGAGAAACAGCTAAGTTTTAATGTGATATAAAGTTTTTTGCAATCGGTTAAATATTAGCAAAGTTATGGTTGTCAAAATGACAGATTTGTATAAAAAAAGAATACTTCTTGTATTTTAATACCATAAAATGCAACAAAAGGCAACAACAATTATTACTGGTAATACTAATTAATTAAAGTAATACATTCGTAAAATAAAATCCATTCTAAAAACAAAAGAACGTAACAACAAACACAATAACAGAACTCATAAATAGTGAAAAAATAAACTATAAACTCTTTAAAAAGCATGAATAAATTAAATAAGCATAAAAACTCTCAAATACGAGCTTTAACTAAAAACTAGCCTCGTTCTCAGAACGTAACACCTCTGACGCATTGTCAGAGGTACTGCACTTAAGGTTATATTTTTTTCATTTTCAAGACTTTGCAATTTTTCTTGCAACTACAGAATAAAATATTTAAAATGAAATCAGGAACGCACTTTTGCACTGTTTTTATTGGTTCTAGATAACCGCTGTTTTTCCAACCACAGTTCTCTGGATTAAGATTGTCACCTAACCAGACTTGAATTTGCCAATACGCTCTATAAGCATGATATTTAGTGGCATCGAATGTTGTCGGAAGAACTGTTAAATCGAAGTGCTGGAAAATATTTTGCCTAGCAAAAATCTGATTATTCCTAAAGAACCTGTAATCATTTAAACTATTAGTTTTTTTACTGCCATACCATCTTAAAATAAATTCTTCCCCCATTACTGCAAGCTGATTTGCTTCAGCAAAACTTTTGAAAATTAATAGGCTGTTACTTAGTTCAGTATTATTTTCTAAAACTAAAAATACTGTTTTTTGCCATTTTTATAGAATGCAGAGGTGGTATCGTATCCGAATATGACATGTTCAAATAGAGTATTTTTTACTACATTTTCACTAAGTTCTGAATGTAACTTGCAGATATTCGTTATTTTATCAGATTTACCTCAATCACCGGGTCTCATCATGTATACATTTTTTTGTTTTACAATGCTCAGTAAGTAATGTTATTAAGTCTGTGTCTTGACCAATAACTATAACATAATTTTATTTTACCGAAGTATGGGTCGCGTGCGCGTGACGTCACAGGTCCCAGATCTTAGGAAAAACAAACCGCTGTCATTAGTTGTCAATTGGCGACTGACTGAACCTCAGAATTAAATTTTTCGTAATCCTAGAGTTTTTATCGATATTATATCATACAAAATGGCTAGTTTTTATTGTATTATTAATTGTGTAAGTGTGGCAATCCGAGTTTTTGTAAAATAACGTCGATTTACAGCCAGAAGAGGTTAGGTTAAACAATTCCAGGCATCTAAAAGAAATGCTTTAAGTTAATGCATAAGAATGATTGTGATAGTAATAACTGCTGCTCAAACAAGCAATAAACAATCCATGGTAAAGAAAATTAACATTTTATATTGGTTTGTCTCTATTTTTAATAACTATTTCTTATTTAAATTTTAGTTGAGCGAAGCATGAACTGCACGGAGGGAAAGTAGGTATATTTAAGAGAATACAAGTCATAATTAACAATTGACCTACATAAAATAGTAAAATACATGTTAAACATTTTATACTTTTTCTACTTTTTGTAAATGACTTGAATTTTTATTTGAGGAATATGAAATCGGTAACAATTACACAATATGCTGACGATACCAATGCATTGATATCAGCTGAAAATATAGACAGTCTCATGACACTTGCGTGCACAGTATATGATATGATTGTGAAGTGGGCTCAGCAAAATCATTTATGTCTAAATGAAAATAAAACGCAGTGTGTGCTATTTAGATCGCAGAGGTCTACATACTCTCTGAACAATAATTTTCCTATAAAAACTACAAACTGTATAAAATTGCTAGGAATCACCTTAGACAGTCATCTGCAATGGAACTCTCACATTGAAACTCTCTGTGGAAAGCTGAGCAAATCCTGCTATGCATTAAGATTTCTAAAAAATTTCTGCAGCAGCAACATCCTGAAAACACTGTATTATTCATCCTTTCACTCCCATCTGAGAAATGGTATTGTAAACTGGGGGAACAGTGCGCAGAACCAACGGGTTTTTATTTTACAGAAGGTTGCAATAAGAATTTTAGCAAATCTAGGTTATTGGGAATCCTGCAGAAATGCTTTTCGCCAACTAGGTATATTAACGGTTATTGGTACCTACATCTATGAAGTTTGCTGCTTCATTTTCAAAAACAGAGCTATATTCACCCAAAATATAACTCCGCACGACCATAACACTCGTCATAAGTTTGAACTTCAACCTGATTCTCACTCGACCTCTTTATACCAAAGAAGCATTATATACATTGGCTGTACTATTTAATTTTTTACCTCTGGAAATTAAGGAGTCTGGAAATCAATATATTTTCAAAAAATCACTCAAAAAGTACTTAATAGACAAAAATTGTTACACACTGAATGAATTTTTTTTACATACTGTTTAAATACATGGTTGTTTAAAAATTGTTCTACATAGTTTTTTTTTACATTGTATTTATATTTATCTGTTTGTATTTATATTTTACTTTGTACTGTTGTTTTACTTGTTAGTTACTAGTTTTAGTACTTTATGAAGTTCACTTTTAAATCTTGTTGTGACGTGGCTCATCAAATATGTTGTATTTTCTTTTTGATGTATATATGTATCTGATGAAAATAAATCTATCTATCTATCTATAATATATTATAATAAAAAATTTACAAAAATTACAGCGGTTTGCGTAGTCCAATCTATAGGTATATAAGATATAGACGAGGGGTTAATCGCTGGAAGAAATTGTGTACATCTCATTACATACTTCAAACAGTTTACAGTAGGTACGTCAGTCTTTCATTGTTTATTTTATAAAGTGTCTTTTTCACAAAATTTACATCGGTTAATCTCCAACCATAGCCATGTTCATTGCTAAAAAACTAAAAGGAAAGATTTCCTGTTAAGTGGTGAACATGTTTTGTCTAGACTGGCAACACAATCCCAGTGAGTATTAAGGAACCATCTGAATCTGCAATAGTCCAAGGAGTCGATGGCTTTTATTCATGATGCCTGAGAGTTGATATCCTGAAAAATTAATTTCTACATTAGTAATTATTTATAAAACAACATTTAATTAGGCAAGCATATATGAAAAAAATGGTTGATAACTAATTCTTACCGTTCTAACAAGCTTTTATCCTGCAAATTTCTTGCAGAGTACTTCTTTCACCTAAGCACAAACAGCTTCAAGACTTCTCAATGCCTTGAATTCGTCCTTTTGTCTACGTAATTCTTTCAAAAATCAAGTAATTTGCAACATCCCTATGTGTAACATTTGGAAATACATCAATATTTGTACTAAAGTATTTTTTTCTCAAAATATAAGGATTTAATTCGATGGCAGCCGTATACCTAACCTCTACATCAGGAGACAATTCTGCAAAATACGAACTAACCGTCATCCTGACGAACAAAATTATTTATATAACAGTATTAAGAATAGTTGTAGATATTAAATAATCCAACAATAAGTTCTTAAATGGCACAAACACTGCAAAATTCACTTTAAAGAAACACGTTTAATCGGCGGATTTCTCAATGACAGCTGTTTGTTTTTCCTAAGGTCTCAAAATCTGTTACGTTGGCGCACGCGACCCATAGGCAAAGGTAAACTTTCATATTGCAAAATATTTAGTGCAGCTACAGAAGATACGTTTTTTCTTCAATAAGAACCAAAAACACAATTTCTGATCAAGTAATAACAATACTATAAACATTCATATGCCAAATCTACCTGTCTAAATCGTACATAACGAAACTTCAAAAGTTAGGTTGGTCCATGTTTTCTGAGAAACAAACTGGGAAAAGTTGCCACCAACAAGAAGTACTTTTATACCTGCAATGAGGACTGTAGTCCTCAGCCAATAATTCCATCCCCTATTGAACATGGATGGACTATGAAAAATGGACAGATGACTCCTGTTCTCTGCGAAATGCCATGCGCTCCAGACTTCATTCTGGATCACATCATTTAGATAACGACACTATTGGCATTTTCGAATTATTTAGATTTGTAATATCATTTTACCTTTAAATAAAATAAAATTATTTTTTTGTAGGCAATGTAATACTTATTGAAAATATTTACACCGTTTAAAATTGCATTTATTCAGTGTTCAAAGTTCTGGAAGTAAAGATCATTGAAGATGTACTTTCATAAGTGAAACGTCGAAATGTAGTTCTAACATTACTGCTGTCATGATTCACGAATCATGATTTTAGCAATATTTATTGGTTATATTTCCTAACAACATAAAAAAAGGTACAGTTATTGCGTTTCAGAACCATATTTACCTAAATATTTTAAATGCTGTTCACTTAAGAGAAAATACTGAAATTACCTTTTTTTATAGACATTTTAATTATCATTAATGTGACCTATCAATAACCGAGATAATGTTGATTTTATAAATCTAAATGGTGGCCATTTTGTTGACACCATTAATGCTATATGCCACACACCATGAAGTGACACCATAGAAATTATTCATATATATAGATAGTTTTTTTTAACAGGCTAGGGATTAAATTGATGTGTTTTAGCATTTTTTTCTCACACATCACCCATGGAGATGCGGAGGAAAGTTCTCTTTGACCCACCCTGTTTCATGTGTTACTTGAGATTTAGGAATCATTAATGGAGAATGTTATTTTCAACTGGTGTATTTGTTTCAGAAGATGCGAACAAAGTTGACCCGACCGGTGCGGGCGGACCTTCTGGACGGATGTCCACGAGTTCGAGCAGCACCGATTCGGACAGCAGCAGCAGCAGCTTGTCGAGCAGCTCGAGTGATTCCAGCGACAGCGAAGCAGGTTAGCTCTCACTTTGGTCACTCACCTACAGTGATAAAGCATCACGCGTTTGCAGATGACATTCTATTTTAACATTACCTTAAAGAAGGCTATTGGTCTAATAGGGTGTTGCGTATCTAGTACGTTATTCCAACGGCGGCGCGGACCTAAGACTACAAAGGCCGGCTGCCGTAGAGATAAAAGGTTTTAATTATGCGGGACCCTATCTAAGAATAAATTCGCTTAATTTTGCTACCGTATTCTACGTGTGTACGTTAAATTTAGTCTCTTGGATTGTGGGCGTGGCTTGTTTTCACGCGCTGTTTATAGTTCAACTAAAAAGAAGAGAAGGTAGAAAACTCTAGTGCCATGCTCTTAATTTAAATATCGTCAGTTTTATTATTTTCATAGACGAAAAATAAAAATTCAAGTAAAGTATTCCTTTTGCTCATAGCAAAGTGTGTTGTTTTTTGCCTACGTTTATATTATATATATTTTTTTGTTTTATTAGGAGGAACAGTTACAGCTTGCTATAGTGAGGTGTCTATTATTTTAGCGGTTCTTTTTCTTTATTTTATTTATCCAAACCCCCTAAGAACAATTAATTATTAAAGATTTTTATATATATATATATCATGTATAATTTATATTTATTTATAGTAGGAGTAGAGTATTATTATATTTTTAATCTAGACAAACTGTCACACCTTCATTATATGAGCTGTCAACCTGCGTTGTTTTAAAATCTCTCTAATATTACGGAAACTTTTGTTATTGTTGTTGAAAAAAAAAAATATCATTACGAGAATGTCGCGAACAGGATTTTCCGCCATCGCGCGGTGGGCGTTGAGAATTGGACCCTTTTATCATTTAAATGTAATTTATACAGAGCGTTTGTATATAGTGAAATATTGTTTAAAGTAATGTAATTCTTGAGGTGAGATTATTAGTAATAGTTGGTACATTTTTTTACCGACTAATATGCACCGACGAAGTGAACTTTGAATTCCCGGAGAGTATGGCGTATGCTTTGAGGAAATCGAATACATTCTATGAAAATTTGTAATTATGTAGCAAATAAAACGACTGGCATTAGGATTAGATGGCCATAATCTTTGGGAACAGTTTATCGTTTAGTTTTGGACCATAGCAACTTTTATATTTTTCGAGAATTAAAGTGACATATAATGATGCATTTATGCTGGTGCTCTTTCCCGATTTTGTTTGTTCAGTGCAGCATGAAGGTTTCTGCGTAAACTGCCACACATTTAAGTACAAATACTGTTTGTTTTGCTTCATGTTGCAAAGACATTTTACACGATAAGTATTATTGAGCCTAACCTTGTAGTGTCGCCACGGCTGGACAAATAACGTCAGCAGTCCCATTTCCATTCGAGGTTAAGTAACGTTATTTGTTCACCTTGGCCATAGTGTCAGCCTTGAGTGCATATGTGTGTGGGGCCCCAGCTAAGCGGACCAACCATACAGACCATTGGGTCTTACCACAACTTTTTTTTAATGGTCGACGATTTTTTTTCGACATCAGGTGACTATATATACGCGCTACATTTTAATGCAGACAATGTGTGTGGCGGCTGTATTTCGTAGTGACGCTGTCGGGATCTGCTTCTCGTCGCGTGTGTCACGCCTCGAAGAGCAGGTTTCGATGGAGTTCCCTCATTTCTTATTTATTTCTTTTGGTGTTCACAGAATGACGATGCCCTTATAAGTTAATTTTTAGCGACGGAAGAGAGTTCATTTCTTCAGCGGTCGAAAAAGGCTGCTTTGTCACCAAAAGAGTTGGTTGTGAAAAACCTCTTTTGATTTTGCTAATTTTTTTTCTGCCCAACATTTATAGTCGGAAATTAAATAGAGAAGGATAAGATCCGATGTTGATAACAGATAAGAGATCGTTTAGATTTCAGTCGTTGATGCCTTTTTTAAAATGATGAAATATAGTAGTGGAGGCTTAATTTCTTTATATATTTAATTTGAAAGAAAAATCCCCAGCGCAAACTTTAAAAATAATGATTAAACTTCGACTATTTGAATCTGCCGCAACGGCAGTGACGTCATAAGGGTAGTTAGCTGTGAACTTATATCTAGAACACAAGAAGAGAAGCAAGTTGATAACAAAGAAAGTAAGCTCATCTATCAAAAGTTGGACATTTAGCTTGCAGTATTTTAGTTTATGAAGAATAGAGAGGAGTAAATAGACTGTACTTTAAAAATGTCCAAAAAAGTGGGGGAGGTAGTCATTTCCACTTTTCAGAGAAAGAGTACATCAAGATTACCACTTTTTATTTTTCAACGGTTTTTTTATTAACTTCCACAGTAGTAGTGACATCGTCGGTGTTTGTTTTATTAATTCATATAGTAATATTATAAGATTTTATTATCAACTGTTTTGAGATGAATTGTTATGTTTTATACATTCTACCAAAATATTGACTTGTGCAATGATCAATTCAGGGGCGTACTGAAATAATTCATGAATAGTTTTTATTATTACAATACTGGCTACTTGGCAATTGATACAGGCAAGGGTTTTGTTTCTGAGATACAGGGTTTATTAAAACATTTAATAAATCCCTTGTTTAATCAACTTTGTGAGGTTTGTAGACAATGAAAATTTAAAAGAAATAATTCAACTCACTTTTGACATTAAACAAATAAATATTTTGTTAATAACAAAAATTTAACGACCTGTATTTTAGAAATTTATTGAGCAAATACCCCTTTAACCTTTTCGTCACAGCATTGCCTAAAAAAAATACTGCAAAGTGACAAATATTTTATAGTCTAATTATTTTTAACTCAAAGAATAGGAAATTTTTTGTTTTCATGTGGAATATTAAATATTAAGTGTATGGTTAAGTTATCTGCTATATACCCAAATAATATTTTTCAGTAATTATGAGCGCAGATATTTAATGAAATTCATAAAAGTTAAGTTTTTTTCTATTAAGTTAATGACGGAGCTCTATTAGTGGAGTCAACTAGAATTTGAAAGGAGTCGTCTCTCAATAACAATTTTTTTCTAAAAACGAATACAGGAAAGTGTAGCGAAATTTTGGAACAAATCCATGTCCCAAGGAAGGCATTTGTTTAAACAAACTAATTTTCAAAACTGGTGTTTTTCGAAGTTTTTCTTAAATATCTCGAGTTTTACAGCTTGTCTCAGGACACTAAACCTAATCAAAGCATTTTTGTTAATTTAAGTTGCAATAAATAAAAACAGCGGAGATATTCGAACGACGTTTTAGTCGAGTTTTAAGTTAAATAAACTAAAAATCAATAACAAAGTCGAAAATTGAATCGTTTTTTTAAATGGAATTAACAAAATTTTGGTATTTCTTTAATTTTTTTAAAAACACTCAAAAAAAGACACCTTGGCTACCGATATGGCAGCTCAGTCGGCTAACGTGTATTGTGTGGTGTGTGTGCTGGTCACACTATCGGGTACAATATCAGGGGGTGTTTTTTTTTATTATCCAGGAGGGGAAACCCGATGACAAGGTGATACAAGTCTAAGAATGGGCCAGTTTTGATAATTTCCTGTTTGTGTTTATCTGTAGATATTCGTGCCTCACAGTCATTGCCAGCAAACTTTCCATGTCAATATGGATGTCTGCGTTTCCCCAAATGTGTAACCCCTTCCAGAGAGCCTTAGCCTGCGATTTGAGGATTGTCTACTATATGTGGTGTTAGTTTAGTTGACATAGAAACTTTTTTATTGATTCTATTTCTTACCTATTAATACATAATAAAAAGTTTTATTTTCAAATATTTTGATGAAAATGATACACTTGTTAAAAGGAATTAAAGAAATGCAAAAAAATGGTTTTGAATTCAAAAAAATTGTTTACTAATTACACTAAAAAGTGTGTGAACAACCTCTGTTTTAAAAAAACATTGTTTTACGATTTGATGCACTTGTTTTATAGTTTTCTAAACGTTTCGACTATCACAAATCTTAATTATTTTTATTTTCTATTTGTATCTAAGCAAATTGACTAAAAAAGTTTGGACACGCCTAGTTTTCTTTGTAATTTCATAATGAACAATTTCTTTTATTGCAAAAAAATTCAATTTTGAAAATTCGTTTGTATAAACAAAAGCTTCCCATCACTCGTGTGCATTCCAAAACTTTTTGCCAATATTTACAAGTTCCAGCAAAAAATTGCTATTGTAAGACAACTCCTTTTTAAGTGATTCAATTCGCTTCACTATATCTCCTTACAAACTAAACAGGTGGCATTATAAATTAGATTATGCCTGCTGTTTTATGCTCAGTTAACAGCTAAGATAACAGGTAAATATATAATTAATCAAATGATTTGGGAGTAAATAAACAACCCTTTAAATCTGGTATTTATACCATTGTGAACTCCGAAGCTCTTAAACCGTAAAAGGAAGAAAGTGATGAATTGAGCTGTCAAGAGTGACAAGCAGCACATGTCACAGAGCTACGTTGATTTGACAAGCCTTTGTAAAATTTATTTCAAACTACATAGCAAATTCAAATGACAATAACATCCGCTGCATTCGCTGATTACATGCATTTATTACCATCACAGGGTTAAGGCATAGTGTGCAATTTACGAATGATTTTAACAAGCTGTCGTATCTTATCCTATCTACTATTGGTTGTATACAGTCTTGGAAATAAATCCTCTCAAGATAAAGCTAACTATACTGCTACAGTGCATTTTTGTTTTTCTCGCTTGTTAAATACGAGCAGCAGCAGTGCAGAGCGGATGTCTTTATTACGAACAAGTTTTCTACTAGTCTACGTTAAATGCAGGTTTTGTAAGAACTTATTTCCAATACTGTAAAAATAACTCCCGAAAAAACCTTTTTTAAATTTATTAAGGCTTCTTCTGCCTGTATATTATAATGTATACATTTTGAATGTAAAGATACAGTAAGCAAGTGAAAATGGACGCTGGTCAAAGGCATTGACGTGAACACCACAAAAAATGTTTCGTTAAGTTGTCTATGGTACTGTATGGTTTAAAATGTATTTTTTTTTTTATTATTTTTTTTATTTTTTTTTGGTCAGTTGTGAAGTAGGCTGGCCTCCACCCACATTGTTTGCACTCTAGGCATATTTTTTTATATAAATCTAATCTGTTCATTGCTTTTTTGTTTTCAATATATGCTTTGCCAGATTCACTGGAGGTTTTAGATGAGTAGTTTTTGAAATTGGCAAAACGTCGAAATTTCTAAAAAGAAGAAAATGTCTACTTTGAACAAAAATCTTGATTAAAGCACAGGGTAACGTTCGGGTCATTATAATGTTCAAAGAAGCAGTGGAAAGGTTAAAAGTGGCAGTTCAGAGGCAAGTGAATTTTAGAGCTTTTTTGTTGTCTGAGAAGTAGAATATGAAAGTTGTCTCATATCAGATTACTTATGTTGTGATGCATAATGTATATAATTTACTTACACTGTAATCATGAAGAGTTTAACATGTCTCGTCATATACTTTTTGTTTGAATTTAAAAACCCCTTTTTTGTATAATGTATTCCTAATTATAAGTTTAGAATTTTTCTCTTATGGTATGGTTATACATACGTATTTTCTCACTTAAATTTTTTTTTTTTTGCACTGTATTTTAAATAATGTTCAACTTTTTATATAATTTGTTTCTATGTATTTGGCATATTTTTAATATAAATATATTTCTATTGTCATTTTAATTTCTATTATTTCATCTTTTATTTCTTTTCTTCGGGGCGGGATTGGGGTTAGCATACTATGTATATAATTAAACAAAAACACTAATGTAAATAAGTGGACTTATTTTGAATGTTCACAGATATACCTTGCCTCTAGTGTAGTGTTCCTGCTGGATATTTAAGCCTTTCTGTTTGTATATTTATTTAAATTAAATGAGAGATGTAAGCATTAACACTGATGTCGAAAATAAAATTTATTATTAAATTTAATATATAAAAAATTGTTGTTTTTGTGGTGAGACCTTAATGCACGTAGCACTCAAGGGGACATGAATTTTGTTTGCGAAAAACACCTTCTTAGTGTGAAAGTTTTATAGGTGGCACTGGGAATCGACAACCTAAAAAGAAGGCCACTAAAAAGTCACCCAACCCATCTGTCGGAAATTCCACGACCACGGTGAGTTTCTGCTTTAACTATCTTAGAAAATAACCTGTTGATTATAGATATAAGAAACATCTAGTTAGTCATTAATATAATATAATAAGTAGAGGGGAGTAGCTGTGCTTAGAGGGTGTCCGTCAGAATTGTTGCATTATTGCGACTGCGCCGAAATTCAAAAAAATTAATTGTCAGAAAGCATCGATTCACCATCGAAATTCCATGAAAAGATACCATTCAGCTTGCCTCGTGTAAGAGAAATATGTACCTAATTATATTTTTCGGAGAATAACATTCAAAGTCTGAAACTATAGCTTGCCCATTTTGGGAACCATCCAATGTCATCACCAGAGAGCGAACCTCAGGTTGTTATCTCAGAGATGTTCCGCCGGTATTTAAAGTTAGAGAATGGGTAACCACCTACAGTATATAAAATAGATTTTATGTCTTCATTGACATTTTCAAGTCGCTTACTTATTACATGCAGTATAGTGCAAACATCTGATGTAACAATTTGAAACTAAGAACGATAAAATATTTTGTGAATATTCGGTGAATTGCCGTAGTTATTCATTATGTTCATGATAGATATACTTGTGTGTTCGTTAAAAATGTCCCGGCCTGTAACTTCCCAACGTACAATGCTCTTGTAGATCAAGGAATTGCTATTTAACACATTAAACATCACTTGGTCTGCATGCCGTATATGTATTACCGTTCATGCAGCGTCACTGAGTTATATTTTGTCATTACTTGTCCCATCAAAGACAACCCTGATTTTTTTATTTAAGTGCGAAGTCATGATATGCTGACATGAAAAATGATAGACGCCTATTCTTTAAAGTTCCTAGGAGTCTACTTGGATTACATTAACATGGGAACACCACACGAACTTTGTTTCCAAAAACGTTTCCAGGAATATGTTACGTAATCTGGCAACAGGTATCACAAACAACTTTACTTGCAGCACACTGCTCACAGTACACCTGTCTGTGGTATATAAAGAAGATAACGTTGATTGTAGAAGCTTTTAAAAAACTGAAAGTTCTAACATTAACTTGCATCTATATACTTTAATGTTTTGTTCACATAATCAGTTTCAACCTTTACACTCCAGTCAAATACTAGGAACAATGACAACTTTAATCTCAACTATTCACGACTTCCTAAAACCCGAAATGAAACTTGGTATAATGCAATTAAGTTCTATAACATGTTACTTGCAGTAGTTAGTAATCAGAGCTACAATAGTTTTAAAACAACCATTAAGTTATAAATAAATAATAACAATGTGTACCTACACATTTATTTGAATTATATCGAATACCTATGTTCTTAACATTATTCTATGCACACATTGTACATAAAAAATCTCAAATTCTAATGCAAAACTATTTTTTCTATAAAACACGAATTTCTTTCCTCGGCTGCAGTATATCATGAGTTCACACTTAAATAAAAAAATTAGCGTTTGTTGTACACCAATTTCTTCAAAAACAAGACCCATAAAATTAAGATATCTAAGACCTGAAAATCGCAAAAACTATGACAGTACTAAGTCATTCTTTTAAATAGTAGTAAGATTTTTAATTGTATTTTAAATGATCGAGAAAAGTCATACGATTGCTATGAAAAATTACAAGAAACAAGCGCTTCGCTTTTGAGACTTTGTAAATTTAACTGTAGATGAAAGCTGGACAAAGATAAATAAAATATTTTTGGTGGTCAAGTTCATTTCTAAAATATCAATAGTTTTCTTATAAACAAAATTCTTAATTGGAAAAGTATCGTAAAAAAGAAATAACTTGCGAATAATTTTAAAAATGTGTTTGCTATTTGAAACATAATCCCATCGTTGCTATAAGTACAAGAAGGGGGAAATTTGTAGAAGTACTATGTTCAGGTAAGTAAAATTTTTTAGTTCGAAATTTTAATCAGGTTATTATTGAAAAGGCTGTGAAGAGGTTAACTGCTGACAGATGCAGTTTCGTCGTATTATTTGTTGAACATTTATAGGGACAGATTGAGGTTTAACAAGGTTATTTTATTGAAAGAAACACTTTTACAATAGAATTATGTTTAACACGATAAATTCAACTGGCATACTTTAACATATAGTACAGTACCTAGAGGTAAATATGTAAAATTTCGGAACAATTTCATATGTAATGATAATTTTTCTTTATAGGTTATTATTGTAGTAAAATGTATCATCTTCAGTTTCTATATGGTTCGAATACTTGCTGTTACCCTCAAGGGTTAAAACCACCCCTAAATTTGAATATTCAAAAAATCAATCGAATCAGTGCCAATATTAATAAAGTCACCTCAAGATATATCCATATTTTATATAAACATACAGTGTATACACAATAAAATCTTGGACTTGAATCATTATCTGTCTGTAAATAACTTTGACATTTTGTGTTTTACCGAAACGTGGTCAGATGAAGAGCAGTTGAAATATGTAAACTTAAATAACTATAACCTGGCAACATATTATATTAGGAGAAATCACATTCATGGAGGTGTGGCAATTTATGTGAGAAATAATTTAGAGTTTAAGTCTTGTTCGTTTGCAGAGAAATTTTGTGATGACGTACATATCGAAATATGCGCAATTGAATTACGTAAACACAAATCTATAATCGGCTGTTGTTACAGATCTCCGGTCGGAGACATACAAATATTTAATAAAAACTTAACTGCGTTTTTGGACATCATATCGACTGAGAAAAAGATAACACTTTGTGGTGATTATAACATCGACTTTGCAAAAACTACAGAGAGCAAGAGTCTGCGAAGTCTTTTTTTATCTTTTGGTTTGCATGAATGTGTTAAACTGTTCACCAGGGTCACCAATAAATCTAAAACAAGAATTGATAATATCTTTACTAACGTAGAAAGCAAGTGTTGGAACGTCCAAGTTACAGATCCTTGTTTATCTGATCACAAAAGTATAAACTTTTCGTATAGCACAGGTGGCCCAGTAAAAAATGAGTCACTAATGCACAGAAGTGTTAACAATTTTACCATTCAAATGTCCAAAATTGCATTATCAAATTGCAACTGGTCAAATTTATTTAAAAGTGTTGATACAAATGATGTCTCCACTATTCTACTTAACAATATTATAAAGTGCCACGAAGCATCTTTTCCCTTGAAGAAATTCAACGAAAAAAATGGCAAATTTATGAAGTATAGTGACAACATTAAAAAGATGAAAAACAGGCTGATAATCTTACATGATATTAGTAAAACATATGAAAATTTTAAAGAACCTTACAAAAGATACAAGGAAGAGTACAAATTGGCGTTAAAATTAGAAACAATAAACCACAATACCAATTTAATATTAAACTCAAATAATAAACGAAAAACAGCCTGGTCAATCATAAATAAGTATAAGTCCAAAAATAACATCGATTCTGAGATATCAGCAGAAGACATAAATGCATTCTTTATAAATATTGCCGACAAAATTGTAAATAATATTAATCACAATAATACTGAATATCTTGAATCATTACGTAAAAATCATGTGACCTTTTCTTTTTACCTATCGCCAGTTACCGAGACCGAAATCAAAAAATTAATTGACTCGCTTAGCTCATCTAAATCTAGAGACTATTATGGCTTAAATAGTGATTCACTTAAATTAGCTAAAGAAGAACTATTATCTCAAATCACTTACTTCATAAACAGTTGTTTTGAAAATGGTATAAATCCAGAAAATCTCAAGGTATCTAAAGTAACTCCCATCTTTAAAAAAGGAGCGAAAGATTCATTCGAAAACTATAGGCCAATATCAATTATTCCGGTATTAGCTAAAATATTAGAATTAGCCTACAAAATCCGACTAATGGAATACTTTGAAAAAAAAAATCTAATAAATTCATGTCAATACGGTTACATGATCGGTAAATCGACGGTGGACGCATTAACAAATTTAATAATATCGATAACCAATGAACTCGAAAAGGGAAACATGTCTGTAGCAACTTTCGTAGATTTATCTAAGGCCTTTGATTGTGTTTCACATGAGATACTACTAGCAAAATTAGAGATGTATGGCATTAGAGGGCCAGCTTTGTCATTCATAAAATGTTACTTATCAAACAGATATCAATGTGTACATGTAAATGGTGAGACTTCATCCCTTAAATCGCTTAAGCATGGAGTTCCACAAGGATCCATTTTAGGCCCAATATTATTCATTATTTTTATAAACGATATCTCAAATTTCCTTGAATTTAAATCCATTCTATACGCAGATGATACAACTCTACTATCCACAGGCAAAGATATCAGCTCCCTGACTAACATATCTAATGAAATGCAATCAAAAGCTAGTGTGTACTTTAATAACATTAAACTATCATTAAATGTAGAAAAACCACAAACGTTGATTTTTAATCTAAACACGCATATAAATTCCAACACTCATCCTCTAAAATATCTCGGCATTTTTCTTGACAGCAGGTTAACGTGGGAAACACACTCCGAATACCTTCAAAAAAAATTATCAAGTTGTGTTCATTTGTTAAAAAAATCTAACCAATTTGATAAACCAAGACACAATTCTGTTAGCTTACCATGCCATATTTCATAGTGTTATGTCATATGGTCTCTTACTGTGGGGTGGCTCAACACATGCATCTAAAATATTACGTATCCAAAAACGAGCAGTTAGAGTTATTACGAATTTTAAATATGATGAAAGTTGTCGACCGTTATTTAAAAAGTTAGGGATACAGGGACACAGAAAATACTTCCGGCAAACCGTTTATTCTTAAAAACGTCTATTATACTTTCAACCACTATAGATTTACCAGAGCAGAAAACCATATTGACAGTCTGATCAAATATTATTTTGTTCAAAAAAGGTGACAAGTTGTTGAAATAAGGCTTTTTCTATTATTTTTCCTAAAGTCGGTATGATAGATATAGGACGATAGTTGTTCATATCATTGAAGTCACCTTTCTTGAAAAGTGGAATCACTTTGGATGTTTTAAGACATTTCGGAAAAGTTCCGCTTCCGCTTCTCTGAAAAACTAAATGAATTGTTTACCGTAACCAAGCTGATGGGATCAATAGGACTTGCTACGTTTTTTGTGATTTCAAATGCTATATTTACAAAAAAGTTATTGAAGTCGTTTAAATTTAAATCAGTCAGAGTTCGTTGAACTTTTCTTACCTTTATTACGCTTTGAGTTAATTAGATTCCATGATGCTTTTGACAGGTTTGAGCTGCGAGAAATGTGAGACTCGTTAGCACTTTTTTTGCAGAAATCAATTCTTATTCTATAGATCTTTCTATATATTTGCAATTTGCTGAAGTCAATGTTTGTGTAAAGTAAATTACAATACCCATAGGGTGTGGAACATCTCAGAGTGCCTATAATAATTTAAAATTAATACTTAAGTTCTAAATAATTTAAAAGTACATAATAATTGTTAAAACTTGTTGATTTAATAGATAGATAGATAGATTTATTTCATGTGAGATAATTACATTATATACACTCGACAATTGTAGAAACATAGAATACATAAAATACAATATAAAATAAAAAAAGTACAATTTAAAAGAAGTGACAGGAATAAAAAAAAATATCCATAAATTACCGGATGCAGCTTCCTCTATTTACTGTTTTATTGAACAATACTTGTATTGAATTATATCATATAATAAACTAGCGAAGATGTGTTTAAAATAGTTATCTTATTTATTTAAGTGCATTGAATGGTTTAGAATATATTTATAATTTTGCACTAGAAATATGTCTGTTGCATGTGCGAAAAATCACTACATTAGGTAATTTTTTTTTTTGGCAGAGTATACAGAAACCAACACAACCAGCACCCGCCGCACCACCAACGACAAACACAAACAGCATACCCAGCAATACCCCAGCGGCTACCCCGATCGTCCCCTCGATTAGCGTCGCAAGCCTCGTGGCTAAACAGCAACCACCTGTCACCACCGCTGCAATTCCCGTTACCACCCGTAAACCGTCTGTAACCTCCGAAAAACCACCCGCAGTTTCACCGTTGCCTGTACAAACCGTAGCCCCCACTACCGTCCCGCAAGTCATCAAACCCGCGTCTTTACCCACCCCCTCACCCGACAAACCTAAACCTCACATTATATCACCCCTGAGTACTTACACAGACCCTCTAGAACAGTCCTTGGCGAGTCTAGAGCATGACATTAAGCAAACCGAAACGATAGAGGCGATGAACGTGTCTACGATTATGCAAATGCCTACGACACTTAGTAATCCGATTGTCACCCATCCGCATCCTCATCCGGCAATAAGTTTGAATCCTAACCTTAGTCATCCCATTTTACAGCCTAGTTCATTGGGTATGGATCTTAAAGCGCCCGTGACTATGAATAATATGTTGTCGTCCAATCCCCTGATGCACCACGGGTTGCACAATTCCTTGGAACCAGAGATTCAGACCCTGCTCCAGCCGCACAGCAATCCTCATTTGAATATCATGCATTCGCAGAATAACGGCTTCGGAATGAAGCATGATTTTGAAATGGGCACCAATAATAATGGTATCTCATCGATGGGATTGCCCATGGAGTTGTCCATTCCTTCTATGTTCGATCCCATACCACCGCATCTGAACAATCAAGTGATAAAGAGCGATACATCGCAGATCAAGCTGGATGAGCGTATGGATACCTTATCGAATCTAATAAACGATAAGAAGCCAATGGAACCAAAGGGACATTCGCAGAGTTTCGGAAACTTCAAATCGAACAAGCAAGATCATAACGTCAAGAATGCTAGTTCTTGGTCTAGTCTGGCGAAAGGCAAGTCTCCCCCAAATAATACACCTGGCGGTAGCAGTAAGCAGCAGGTGATGGATAGTTTTAAGGCTTTCCAAAACAAAGCGAAAGAGAAAGCGGATCGGGAAAAGCAACGGTTGGAGAATTTAGAACTTAAAAGGCAACAGAGAGAGCAAGCGGAAAGAGAAAGATTGCGAGCGGAAAACGAGAGAAGGAGGGAGCGAGAGGAGGAGGATGCTCTAGAAAAAGCAAGGTAAGTTACTTTAGGAAAGTCAAATTACACAGGATATTTATGAAAAGTCTAAAAGTAATATGTCGATGTCTAACTAATATGGCATACTCAGATGAACTCAACTGGGCATATAGGGAAATCCTGTAACTAATGTACATATGCATCATATACACATAAAAGGTGATATTTATTTATTAAAAAAATAAGATAATAACAATACAATACAATGGTACAACACAAGTAAAAACTGCAAAATATATACAAAAAATAATCACAAATTCAACCATTTAATGGACGATACAGAACTGTGATCTACCGTGCAAAGGAATAACGCCGTATTGTCAATTTGAGAACTATTGCAAATATGGCGTTTTTCCTTTGCACGGTAGTGATGGTGAGGCATATCCACAGCATACCAACTACCTGGTTGCTGACCGATTCACGATTCGCTAGGTTAGTAAAAGATAGATAGATAGATAATCTTTATTTCTCCATTGAAAAAAATATACATATATGCATACAAGAAACAATGCAGAAAAGGTAAAAAAAAAAGTACATGTAAATATGATATAATAGATAATAAGCTTAAAAGGTATTAAAAAAAAAACAGAAAGTTAACTTAACAGAAAGTAATTAAATATTTAAAAATTCACTTGTATAGCAGTTCTTATCTAGTAAAAATTTTTTTAATTTCGATTTAAAGATATGTATATTTGCAGAGACTTTAATATCTTCGAGTAAATAGTTGTAAACTTTACAGCCTTGGTAAATAAAGCTCTTTTGAAAAGAACTTGTTCTATGAGAATTGGGTAGACTAGTATTACTATGAGAAGATGCCAGGGCGGAGCCAAAATGCGCGAATATTTTTACCAGTGGCATAGCTTTATCTGGGGTATAGGGATATGTAATTGCAATAAAAGTGTCGCGGTCAAGGAACTGTGAAAATGGAGTAGATTAAAACTTGCCAACTGTTACGAGTAACCTTTGTTCAGGAGAAGTGTAAGAATAGTAAGTTCTACTAAACTTTGCCTAATAAAGTTGTTTTATTATTATTATTACCGTCGCCGCCGCTCTACTGCAGGGCACCGCCGCCACTGGTGTTGACATTGAATGTCACGTAATTCTTTCTCATTGGCTTAGAATGATGGAGTGCACAAACTCGTTTCTGCTCATATTTTTTGCTGGCATCTTCTCATAGTAATACTACTTTAGTAAAAGATCTCTGTGTCTGGTTTCATATGAATGGTTAACTTGATTACTAATAAGACTGAATTTATTTTTGTATACATATGTACAAACTTCACAAGTATATTGACCAGCAACAGTTAAAATTTTCAGAGATTTGGCATTACGACATGATTCTTTATAATCCAAATTTAATAGAGTGAAAATTGGCATAATACAAAGTTTTGAGAACATCCTGACTACAGTGCTTAGACATAAATCTAAGAGCATAACAGCTGGTCCTTAATTTCATGCATGTTGATACCATTGCATATGCCGATCAAAAGTAATACCAAGTATTTTGCTGACATCATTTGTTTTTATTGGATGGTCAGTACCATCGAAGAGGGCAATGTCTTCCATATTACTTAGTGAAAATGGGTAGACAGTCTTTGATTTATTTAAGACTAAATTATTTTCTTTGGCCCAACATATTATTATTTCATACACATACACTCTTTCGCATGTGACCTATGTTTCATTTAAATTATTACCAGTGACTAGGATATTGGTATCGTCAGCGTAGCAAATCACATGCACATTGGGAATTCTTTCTAGATGGATAATTAAGTCATTAGCAAATAATATATAAAGAAGGGGACCAAGAATTGAGTCTTGTGGAACCCCTTGCCTGACAATACAAGTACTGCTTTCTATTCCACTAGGCAATTTGACAATTTGCATCCTATTCTCCAGATAAGAGGAAAAGATTTGCAGGGCAGTTCCACGGACGCCGTCTGGCTAGTTTGAATTCAAGCAATTGGTGATCAACCAAGTCAAGAGCCCTCGAGAAGTCCACAAAAAGACCAACAACATACTTCTTTTTGTCAAGTGCATTGATAATTAAATTATGAAAGTTACATAGGGCCGTTTCAGTGCTCTTTTTTACAGTAAAGCCATGTTGTGAAGGAGAAAGCAATGGATTAAATGTATTAAATGTATTGAGGAGAGTAGTATATTGTTAGAAAAATAGCAGGGGGAGGGGATGCCGATAAGCGGGTGATAAATTATTCCAATCACACCAAACAATAAATTCAATTCAATTTAACCGCATTATAAAATTTATTAATTAGGATTATTGAAATAATATTAATTAATAAAAATAATTTGAAAAATAATAATTAATACTCTGACGACTGTCTTAAGCCAGGCCAGTGCGATGAAGTTAATGTCCCCGGCCCCCAGACAGGCAAGTCGCTTATTTCACTGACGTAGCATCGTTACGTCGGTGAATGGGTCTTCTACAGGGGGAATCGCTAACAATATAGTTGACTCATACATGAGTATACAGAATTTCTCTATGCACCTAGTTGAGTTCCCCGTACTGTATATTGATTTTACCTGGTTTATAAAAATTGTCCTTGATAAGCCTATGTAGATAAAAAATCGTAGCATAGTATATACTCAACAATCTTGAACTACGTATATCACGGATCATTTCCTGTATAGAAAAGCGGTGGCAGAACAGCAACAGCCCATTCCAACGCAGAGGGTGGAAGAACTGAGGTCTTCTCCGGGAGAGGGCAGCACGTCACCTGGTTCGTTAAGTTCAGGGTCGGAAAGGATATCAGAGAGGGAGCGTCAAAGGTTACAGGAACAAGAAAGGAGAAGAAGGGAAGTGGTAAGTAATAATCATGTGTGTTTAAAAAATCCAGAGAGAATTAATCCGTAATTTAATGTACTCCTTGGTATCATACTAGAGATCATGAAGAATAAAGAGAAGGTAATCTCGCTTAACAGAAAGAAAAAATTGACTACAACAAAATATTACAAACACGCTGCAAGACTCTTAACCTTACGCTACAAAATTGATTAGCTTTAAAATAAAGTCTAAGTGGTGGAAAAACTGCAGAAAACATTAATTATTCTTTTTGACATACTTTCACATGATGTCATCTGTCAAAATTGTCAGCTAAGGTAAAAAATTATATACTACTTCTCTCTATTCTACATGTAAAGATAAAAGGTTAAAGCCAGAGACACCTTGCGCTATCTCTGTATTGGGTCACGAACTCTCGTCAAATATCTCTCGTAATCCAAAGATTTAATAAAAAAGTGGCATTTTTGAGTGGAAATTTGGGCATTTGCCTTGCTTAAATTATTGACAGAAATTTAGTGCTAATATGTGATATTGCTCTACCACTCATCTTTTCACAGCTTTTATAATTTCATATTTAATGGAGTCCGTTATCGAAATTTTAGCAAAAAACTTTTGACTGGCGTATCCCATTAGAATTAAAACTATTTGGAATTATTGACGGAACTATAAAGTGTTTTTTTCTTTTTCAGATGGCAAATAAAATAGATATGAACATGCAAAGTGATTTAATGGCGGCTTTCGAAGGGTCGTTATAATAAAAAGTTGTGTGTGAGTGTAACAAAAAGACTCTCAGAGGAGGAAGATTTGTGTAATTAATGTATTTATACGATAATTTTATCAGGTGTTATTACAGTTAGATGCTCAAGAAACTATTTAAATGCTTCCAAAATGAGTTTTGCTTAAAGTCATCCACTGTATGATTTCTATATGCCAACTCATGTTTTTAACAATTTTTTTTTTAATAAGTTAGTAAATTTTCCACAATAGTTTGTATATAGAATAATATAAATTTATTATAAACTGTACAGAATTCTTGGGTTGATTTAATGTGTAAGTTTCTTCAATAACTTCGTCAGCATTTCTGAAAACGACGGTACGCTTCTTCATCCTTTGTTTATAGGTACGAAACTGGATTAACTTACCTCAAAAATTTTTTGTATTTTGGTATATGGTATAATTTTTAAACGATACGATACTCATAATATAATTTAGTTATAGTTTAAAGAAGTCGTACAGAGTCGTTTTTCATCGTAAATGCTGCTATATCAACATACTAGTAAAATTTTATCGGAGTACGATAATTTGTCGAAATCCAAATTTTCGACACCGTTTCACGAGAGTACTCCAAATTTTATTTTATTTATAGACTGCGTGATGAGGAGTTGTACGGAGGATGGCCTTGGATTTTATAGACAAGGTGTTAACGATATTTGAATTATGGCGCAGTCGTTATTGTCGTATGCCTTTTTCTCGTTAGTCAGTTGGGTTGTTTTAAATTTTTTGTATGGGTTATTTTATTTTTGTTATTTAATCGGCAATGTTAGAAAAGGTTATTTGGTTGATGAGAGAGGTTCACAGAAAAAGGCAACTGAACAATGGCCTGCCAACAAAGACAAACGTTAGTTTTCTTGTTTAGGAAAATCCTGTTGTCCTTGAAATAAATATTTCTTTTCTACAGTCATGACCACGAAATAAATAACTAAAAAATACTGTAGTGTATCTAAATATTAGATAATTTTGTATTAATTACAATTATGATAGTTAGATGTGAAAAATGAAAAGTTGTATATTTTTTTAATTTTAAGGTCTTTCGGAATTGTACGCTGCTTTGACGGCAGCAAATAAAATGTGAAAAATAGGGAAAATTATCATAGGGTTTGGATTTTCAGTGTCATGTAATTGTGTGCAAGATGATTGTTGAATGATTGTACTTTAATAACTTCAAAATCCGTCGCTGTCTGTGTTTATGTTATTGAATTAATTGGTATTAAAGATTTGTATATGTATGTACAGTTTTAGGTCTGTATTAAATAAAAATCTTAGCTCAGTCAAGGTCGATAATATATTAAACGTAAATGCTAAAAATTAGCATTCGAATTTGGAGTCAAGCCTGCGACTTATACAGAAATTATTGATTGTCACCAAGAGAGATAGTTTCAAACTCCAGTGAAGGTGATTTTTGCAGGTGTCTACAAATAAACTGCGTCTACATTTGTACTGATAACAGGCTATGCTGTAGATGCATGTTTTCTTTATATTTGAGGCAGTATTTTCATGTTGATCGTGGATATTTTTCATATAATTTGCCTATAGGCAAGAATCTTAGTGTCAGTTTGCAATAAATGACTACCTAACGGTGAATTTTATAAACTACTGTAGCAGATGTGGTTGCACTTGAAATTGCTGCAATCATGTTGGTCATATAATATATAAATTAGAACAGCAAATTATTGTACAGGTGTCACAACTGATTGTAAATAGGGAAAACGTTATTCATACTTTGGTAAAATATAAAACAATATCTATCATTCTCCCATGGCAAACTAATGCAATTTAAAAAAAAACATTAGTCACAGCCCAACATTACTCATATATGTGCATTTTTTCGCTTATGGCTTAAAAACCAATAATAAGAAGTTAAAATATGAAGAATGATACTTTTAGATAGTGATGAAGCGATTTCTGTTTTACCAATTACAATTGAGGCGCTCGCGCGCAAACCCCGATAAATCCACACACACAAAGTTGTGGGAAATTACAAAAAACTTCTCAAGCAAAAACCAATAAGTCTTTTTTTGTTCTTTTTAAGTCAAAAAATATCTTCTAGGCTGTAGAATATAAGACCAAAAAATAAGAACAATGCTACTTTATTTATTTATTTTTTTTTAACTTTTCTTGCTGGATTTATCGGATTTTGCTATGTAAATACGAATTTATCGATTTTTGCTTTAAAATAAAACATTAAAGATGCAGAAAAATAAATTTTGACAACATTAATAATTTATTAAAAATAAATAAAAACATTCATTGTTAACAAAAATTAATTCTCAATATCTGTTAAAATTTCAGATAAAACCGTTATAATATATTGGTAATAAAATGTCTTGCAGTTGTCTTCTTTATTTCTAGAAGAGAAGTAGGTTTTTACAGTAAATAGTCATATTACAGAGAACTTTTTCAAACGTCAATCAATATTAACTTTTCTACCTCACAATGGATGACAGTGTATTGTATAAAAATGGATTTATCTGCTTTTGATCCCGATAATATTGGATTTATCTAGTTTTGTTCGAAACGGTCAACTTTAACATTAGATTTATATGGGATTTATGGCGTTTTGGTTACCAAAGATTATATAGGCTTGTAGAGTTTAGTCTAACATACATGAAACTATTACAAACTCAAAATTGACTTTTTGTGGATTTATCGGGGTTTGCGCGCGAGCGCCTCAATTGCAATCGTGAAAACAATACACAGCCTCACAAAAAAAAAGTAGTCTGTCCGGAGAACCAGACCAGTGTATCCTTATGTATTTTAACCTACTGAATCCGAAATCAGAATTGTCAGATTGGCTCGTTTTTCATTCCTAACCTCAAAAAGCACCCGTAAAAAGTCAGTTTTTTGTCTTTCGCACTCAAATGAGTGGTTAAAATTTTTTTTTTAATATGTTTACTGCATAACCTCAACGCCATAACCTCATATCACTGTAACCCATAATCTACAGCTCCATAACCCTATTATTCGGGGCGTGCAAGGTTCTATAACCACAAGAGATGGGTAAAGGAAACTTTCCAATGAAAGTTTCCAGGAAATTTTTGGGAATTTAGGAAACAACTTTCCATATGAAAGTTTCTGGAAGGAAGTTTTGATAAAAATGAGAGTTTCCAATAATATATTTGAATATTCCGAAAGTTTCCAAAGGAAACTTTCCCGAATTTTGGAAACTTTCAAATATTCGAATATTTTATTGAGAACTTTCATTTTTATTAAAATTTGGTTACAGAAACATTCAAATGGAAAGTTTCCTTTACCCATCTCTGATGAAAAGTAAATATTCTCTGGTGATGCATTGACAAAAGCCTGCTTTCCCCAGAGCATGACGTTAAAGGATGCCCCGGGTTATGGGTTTATAGAGTTTGGGGTTATGAAGTTACAGGATTTAGAGGTTATGGGATTACACATTCCCCAGTTATATGGTTTTTGAAGTCGGATGTGTAAAATTTCTTTTTACTCCGAATTTTGTGGTTATAAAAGCTTGCACACCTCGATTAATAAGGTTACGGAGTTGTATAGTTACAGGGTTACAGTTATATGAGATTATGGTAATACAAGGTTGTGAAGTAAACATTTAAAAAAGCTAACTACTCACTGAGTAAAAACCAGCTTTTTGCGAATGTTTTTTGAGGTTAGGGATGACAATCTGACAATTCTGACTTCGGATTCAACGAATCAAAATATGTAAGGGTACACTGGTCTGGTCCCCGCCGGACAGATCGCTTTTTTTTGGGAACCTGTGTAATCGTATGATTACGATTTACGATTGAAAAACAAAACCATGTAAAATGGAAAATAATTATTTATGCAAAAGTACATAAAGTAATACTTTTTTTCACTAATGGGAAGTTCTTGTGAAAAAGTGAAAAAAGGGCGCTTTGTGCTTGAATTTCATAGAATATTTTTTCTGTGACTAGTTGCATGTCAAAAATAAATCAAAATTTAAAAAAAGGTAATTATTAAAACATACCTACTGAATTTGTTGAATTTCTGGTCAATTTGTTTTCTGATGCATAATGTACCACTAAACAAATGTAAACAGGCATAAAAGCAACAATAATGGTGGTTAATCGTGATAACTATGGGTTTTTGGATTAATCTTCAGCATAATCGTTTTATCGCAACTTTTAACAGAATTAAATCCTCTTTTGACTGGTATATATTTGTGGTGACTGCGACAAGGCAGAGTTCGTAATTTATTTCCCAAACAAATGCTTCCGGCGAACATTATGATGCCAAATAATGTGAAAATGATATATTGACGAATCACGTTACCTGACTAGTTAGATTATTTCTCTCTTTCACACAAAAATGTATTTTTCACATATCAATAAATCTAAGACCGGGAAGGACAATGACAAAATATATACAAATACAGAATTATACAAAGGGAAGAGGGGGGACGGTACAATATGTATCGAATGGTGTACTCTGCATAATAGGGCTGTTCGTTTAGGGAAATTGCAGTACATTGTGGATAAGATGCCGATTTCTGACTTATTTTGTAGAAATAAAGCAAATGACGATTAAATTTAGAAGTATTTTATTATGTTTGTGATAATTATAGGTTGTAACAATGCAAAAAGTGCTAATTGCAATTTTGACTTGACAATTCTGTTTATATCGGAAGTTATATGATTACTGGTGATTGATGGTGGTCGTAAGAGGCAATTGCCATGATTAGTTTCAACAGTCAAATATTGATGATATCAATTTTTTGATAGACACTACAGTACAAATCGGAAAAGACCAAAATATATCATTGTATAAATTCGTCTAGTGAAGGCATGGGAGATAAGTTGTTTTAGTAAAATAAATACACCATAACCATATGTATCAGTTAAGAGAGGTAAGTTTTTTCTTTATAAACGTAATATTTTGACAATAATTATTAATTTTTAAGTCATAAGCGATGATTCACACACATTTTTAGTAGTTTTTGTAAAGCAATTTTATACTCCAGGTGTTTTAGACTTGCTGCCAAATTCGTGCCCTATGAAAAAAAAATTTTTTGTTGTTTTTATTTGGACGTCTTGAATAACACTTGTTATGCCACGATACACTTGGAGGAGTTCGTGAAAACGGCGTCGGAAGGTCGCGGAAACTGCGGATTCGCGATTAACTCAGTTTTTATAGCCCAAACGGGAACAACACCTATTATAAAAGTTGTACATCTGTAAATTCTCTACTTTGAAGGTCCTATACTTTTTTTTCTTACGCCTAAACGTTTTGGAGATGCAAGGCGGACTAAGTGAGAAATGCATTTAGTTCCGCGAAACCTCTTTCGCACCACATTTTTCGCAATTATCTTGCTTTCTATGTCTCAGAATGAAAATTAAATATTGCTATTATAGAGCTCGGTGATCTTTATTCTTTACCAGAATGCCCTATACATTTTATTTACATTTATTTACAGTGAATAGGTCAAAAAATGCATTTGTTTCCACAGCATCTTAGAGTTAGAATGTTCGGCACGGTTTTTTTTTACATGGTTTCCCCAGGAGGCCTAATCCATGCTGGTTCTTAAATTAGTCAATATTTCCGACTCCTTCGGTATCTGAAACGTTATCTTCCAATGACAAATCGTTGTCATTACTTTCATTTTGATAAGATTCTACGTCGTCCATTTCGTCATTCATAGCAATTATAGGTGCGGTATTCAAACAGGAGTGACCGTGGCAATGGCCACAAGCTGTTGAACAATTCAATCCTACTTTTCTACAGCTACATTTTCCTGCACAACCCTTCGTACAGTTGCAAAAAATTGAAATGAACAATATGTCTGGTGCTGGTGGTAACTGCGTCGTATCTCCAAAACGGTTAGGCGTACGAAAAAAATGTATAGAATCTTTAAGGTAGAGAATTTACAGATGTACAACTTTTATAATGGGTGTTGTTCCCGTTTGGGCCAGAAAAACTGAGATAATCCCGAATCCAAGGTTTCTGCGACCTTCCGACTGACGAAATCCTCCAGGTGTATCGTGGCGTAACTTCCAAGTGTTATTCAAGACGTCCAAATAAACACAATGAAAATTTTTTTTTCGTAGGGCACGAATTTAGCACAGAGGTCAATTTTACAACTAAAACACCTGGATTATTAAGCGGAAAATTGGGTTTTCTGTGTCATTCCTGATATTAAAAAGGTGTATCCTGCAATAATCAACCTTTTCGGTTTTGTCCAAAGTCGGATGGTATCTTGACGGAGCTAAAAAGAATAAAAAGACATATTTTGCATTTTTTACATTACTTAATCACGTTTTCATCTAAATAAACGTAATAGTGGTCATGAAGAGTGAACTGAAGGTTTTCTATTTCCCGTTCAGTGTAAAAAGATATCTAATATATCGAGAATATTTAATTCGATGGTTATTGAATTTACCAAGTTTGTAAATTTTTTCTTATATAGCAATAAGGTAATCTAATAGTCCATTTTTCTGTTGATATTTTTATTTTATTTTATTGTGCTTTTTTGAGAACCTTATACTGTAAAATTTATTGTAATATATCATAACTTTAGTGTTAGATATATGATTTACATTACCAAAATAAAAGATCGTGTTAATCTAATACATTTAATACAGTTACACTACAAAAATGCAACTTCACAGCATTTGTATAAGAATTTATTAAATATTTCAATTACCTTTTTATTTATGATGATAAAGTGTAAAATAATTTATATTGTATGGCTGTTATATATTTTTTCATTATTTTGAATTTAAGTCATAAATAGTGATGTTAGAATAAATATTTAAGACATATATATGTGTTGTGTTTTCTTCCAAATGTACCTTTTCCAGTCTTGACCGCCAAAATTTAGGTTACCCAAATCTCAATATTGTAGCATGGGACTCAAGCCTAACTTTAAGGTATGACTACCAAGACCAATAAAGAAGTTTTGCAGAAAAAAAATTGCAATTGCAAGTTCTTTGTGAAAATATTTTTTCCGAAATTAGGATTGAAGAAGAACCTAACCGATTGACAAAGAACCGAACATCTAATGCCTCGCATTCAGTCCATTTATTTATAGGAGGTCTGTATGATGTTTCTTTTATTGTTTATATCGCCAGTGTTTAGATAAAATAAAAAGATCATTTAGTAAATTAAAAATTATGAAAGTCTTTACACTCTACCGCTAGCAGAGAAATTTGCACAATTTGTGGCCTGCTAAGGATTCGTTACAGTATGTGGCTTCACACCCTCCCTCCCTTGTTTCATTCTTATCAGTTGACCCACGTTCAAAGACTAAAGAATAAAATATGTGAGGCGGAGAGCAAAAAGGGACCTCTTGTCGGCAATTTCCGGTTTTTAGTTATTGATATTAAATGAATTAAGCTCTAATTCTGAACAATTTGGTGCAAAAATCGTGTCTCTATGATTTTTTTTGTTTAAGTTACTAGTGCGTTTATGAAAAGGGACCTCTTGTCGATCCCATGTTATTTCTCCCTATTTCTCCATAAGCGACAAGAGGTACCTTTCCAGGGCTGAACATTGACTACTTTATCGATTATTTTAAGTGTTTCATCCAATTAGATCGGTTTTGTAATCGATTGCAACTTGTAAAGGACAAAATCCGAAAATCGATAATTTTGACCCAAACCACTAATTTCAACTGTACTGAAAAATTGACATCGCCGACAAAAGGTCCCTTTCTGCTTTCCGCCTCACATATGTAAAGACGCGACACTCGAAAAGAGACAGACAAAATGCCAAATTAAACCCCCCCTGGTTTCTTTACGAATGCGTCGGCAGGTTAGCTGTCCCGAATCTGTGTCAGAAATTCCAGAGACGGCTTTTACGTAGATGTATGATATTGTAAAAACCGAATGAGACATTCCTAAACAATATAAAAACCTTAAAATGATTAAATATTATTAACGTTTCATCGCCTTGTGTCATCTTGTCCATGTTTCCTTGTACAATACGTAAAGTGTTATTTGTATATATTTGTTACATGCATGAAAATTTTTACTCGATTACACATCACTTAGAGCCAACACTGGTTTTGATGTCCTTCATGGAAGGGGTTCGGTGTCTACATTGCAGAGTTGTCAGATGGAGATGCCAGTTTAAATGCCCAAGGTCAAATTTCTCAAGGAAGATTTATGAATAAGATTGCTTGTAGTGTCGTTTCTTTATACAGGGTGTAACGCAATTTAGCCGAAAAATTTTAACCATACATGCACTTTTAAATAAGAAGTCGACTTCTTAAAAAAATTTTTAATAAAAGTCCAACACAGAAAAAGATACACATTGTTAAAGTTACAAATTGATGAAAATGGTAATTTATTGAACTCTACTTAATTGACGGATTGTTGTAAAAAAAAAAAAATTTAAATTTTGATTTTATATATAATATAAATCCTTTATTTAGCCAAAAATACTAATACATCATGAATACACAGAAACATCATATAGATATAAAACAATATATATATATAAAACAAATCATCAGACAGACAAATTTTATACGTCACACTATAAAATTACACAATGAGCATCTAGAATAACAATAGTAGTACAGCAACCGATATCCCATCAAGATTAAGACAGTTAATTCAGTTTTTAATTGGGAGGTTTGACAAACTATACAAGCAGCTACTCATCCAACAAATACTTTTTAAGTCTACTTTTGAATATATTTAATGTGGGACTGTTACTAATACTTAGTGGCAGATTATTATATTCACTTAATCCCTTATAGAATAAACTATTTTGGGTTGATTTTTTCTTGTATGTTTGCAAGTGAAAGTTTAGATTGTTTCTAGTATTATAACTATGAATATCTGTATTATAAACTAACTTATCCTGCAGATATTCGGGAGTTAAGTCATTTTTAATTTTATATATAAACACCATAGTGAAAAATGTTACATAATTTTTTACAGAAAGCCATCCTAGTGTATTTAACATAAATCTAATAGGTGTCAGTCTACAGCAACCTAAAATTATTCTCATACTTCTGTTTTGAAGCTTTTGAAGTCTACCCATTTCATTTTTATTTAAAAGGTATAGAATTGAAGAACAGTAATTAAAATGGGGCAATATGCATGTATTATATATTGTAAGTCTGGTCCAGTAGCTCAAATAACCACTGCATCTGCTTAAGAAATTTATTTTGAATCCTATCGTCTTACATATATATTTAGTGTGATCTTTAAATGATAATTGGTTGTCAATAATTACTCCCAGATATTTAATTTTTGTAACTCTCTCGATTTCATCTGTATCAATATGAATTACGCGTCTATTTATTAAATTTGCTCCTGTTCCAATAAGCATCCACTTAGTTTTTTGTGAATTAACCTTGAGTAGATTAATACAGCAGTACCTGTTAACGTTTTCCAGTGTGTTATTTATTATTGTGAAACAATCACTACTATTTACACTACTAACATAGATTAGGGTGTCATCAGCAAATAAATGTATTTTACAATTATCTATAACCTCCACTATGTCATTTATATACACCAAAAATAATAGCGGCCCCAATACGCTGCCTTGCGGTATTCCAGTATTATTACTTATTTTAGAAGATGTTATATTATTTAATTTTAATTTCTGCCATCTATTATCCAAATAGTCAGTCAACCATAGTAATGCAATACCATCAATACCTATATTTTCTAATTTCATTAACAGCCTTGCCCTATCTATCGTCTCAAACGCACGTTGCAAGTCTGGAAATACTGCAAGGGTAACTTGATTTTTTTCCAGACTTAATTTCCATTCATGCAACACACATTGTTCGGCTGTTTCACAACTGTGTTTGCTACGAAAACCAGATTGGAAGCTTGTTAATACTTTATTTTTTTCCAAGAAAGCTACTAGTTGTTCACAGACTACTTTTTCAAGAATTTTCCCCATTGCATTTATCAGGTTAATTGGTCGCAGATCACTAGCTTTTATTGAATTTGGAATCTTTGGAACAGGTATAATGGTAGTAACCTTAATATCCATCGGTACTTTACCTTCCAAAAGTGACAAGTTTATCATATTTAACAAAGGAGTTGATAAATTCTCATAACAATTCTTAATTAATATTATGCTCACATCGTCAGGGCTGTTTTTGTTGGGCAGAGCAAAAATTAGACTTTTCAATTCATCAGCACTTAATAAAGAAAAGCTATGAAACTTTTCATCAACTATCCTGCTACTAAAAGGAAAATCTGGACCTATCGCAACAATTTTGTTCCTAATATTTTCTATACTTCTGACATAATACACATTTAATAAATTAGGGATTTCTGCTGTATCATTAATAATGTCATTACTGTCAAATTCTACTTGCGAGATCATGTTATTTACAGCTTTATCGTTGGGGATAATTCTTTTTAATATCTTCCACATTTCGTGAGGATTTCCCTTATTCACATCAATCTTTCTTTCATAGTACTTTCTTTTTTCATTTTTTATTACTTTGACCACATTGTTTCTAGCCTGTTTATAACGCCTCCAATTTTCATCATTTTTCAAATTTACAAATTCTTTATAACATTCATCCCTACATTGTGTGGCTTCTTTCACAACATCATTCCACCATTCCTGATAGTAACACTTAATCTTCAACTCTTTTTTTGGAGCTACCTCGTCATACACCTCTAATATTGTTCCCAACAAACTTTGATATACAATGCCTACATCTTTTACTCTATAATCCCGTCACCCCGGACAATTTATCATTAATTTTTTCATAATCAATGTTTCTACCTCTACTTACAAGTTGCTGTGACTTTCCCCTGCTATAATTATGTCGACCTAAAGTCAAAGTTATATTATAATGTGAACCAATTCGAGGTTCTTTCACAACTTTAGCAGTCACCTCAGTATTTGTTAGTACCAAATCAATTAATGATCCTCCAGTATTATTTGGATTAGTAAACTCCCTTACAATGTTTTTAAAGCCAATGTCATTAACATAGTCTTTTAGTCTGATACTGTAAATACTAGTTTCATCAGACCAGTTGATATTAAAGTCACCTATAATAAAACTTTTAACATTCTGATCTACCATGTGTTGGTCACACCATGTTTCAAAAAAATCTAAAAATGCAGCAGTACTACCTGCAATATCAAATGTATTTTGTTGAAATTGAATTCGCAGAGATGTCAACCAATACATCTTTTCCAGTGAATATGTTTTAACATTAAATACTTTGTAACAATTTTGACTATAAATTAAAGCACCGCCAGTGTGACGACTTGAGCTATCTATCCTATAAACATTATATCCTGGGATCATAATTTCACTCTGACATACATCTTCTGTCAGATGTGTTTCTGATAAACATATTACTGCAGGATTTTTATCAATAGCCATTTTATAAATTTCATCATAGTGTGCTGGTAAGCTTTGTGAATTAAGATACAACAAAAAACAACTGTTATTTTTCCTTTGGGTTATGGTTCTTCTACTTCTGGGAAGATTAGATTTAAAAAAAAAGAACTATTTTCATTAAAACCCTCTGACATATCCTCGTTATGTTCTTCCCTAACTACATTTACATCAAATTCACAATCATTAATTAGTACAGTATCTATAAAAGTTAAGTTATAAAAGTTAAGTTACCCATTTTCTTCCCACACTTAATTTCCTTAATAATTTTTTCACTAATTTTTTTTCTGTTCACTAATTTTCCTTCAAAATTCAACTTAACTTTCCCTTCTGCATATATAGTAGGTTATTTTAACATTTCCATTAATTTGTAACTTTAACAATGTATATCTTTTTCTGTGTATTTAAAGGTGCATGTATGGTTAAAATTTTTCGGGTAAGTTGCGTTACACCCTGTATATATTAGTACTAGTCTTTGCCACTTTCGCAGGTAGGTAAATTTGAAGTATTGCCACAGCGTAGATATTACAATTGTAAGAAAATAGGTCTGTTCTAGCAACAATGGACTAGTCAGATGTAGTACGATTGGTTCAAAACAATTCCTGATTGGTCAGATGACCACATGACACAGAGCTTATTCGTTTTGACTAATTTGTGATTTCTTACTGGAATAAACCTTATCTGTTATGATTTTACTTAATCTAGTACACTGTTATGCCCTTTACAAATCCATTACGATTTTTAATGAAACTAGTCTGTGTATTAAAATTTTAAAGTCAAATAAAATTCAATTTACCATGCTGTATAAATTTCTGTTTTGCATTACATTTTAGAAGTAAAGCAGTACAAGGCAGTCTGATGTTTTTCAAGATTTACCGTCATATACTCTTAAAATAGGCCATGGATTTCAAATGTGTTTAAATCATTTTTTCTACGACCGTCTTCGAAAATGAAAAATAACGCATAGTAACCATGACTCGAAACTATCTTTTTTCACACGATGTGTGCAAAAATCCAAAAAACAGTACTGTCGTGTTTTTCACACAGTTCTATCGAAAACCGAACAGACACCTTTTATTTGTAATTTTTGAAGATGCAGGTTCATAGCAACCGACTTAATTAACAACTAAAGATCAGTTTTGAAGTCTTCAAACCACATCACTTTTAAAGATGTTTATTAGTTTACTTATGAAATTGTTTGTTTTCCTTGCAGTCATAGAAAAAATATTGTAAACAATACGTTTGAAAACATCTTTCCACTGGTAAATGCAGGAATGCAGCCAAGGCAGTCAATATATTTTGCTGCTGAGTTGAATGTATAATTTTTTCACCGATTGTTTAAATATATTTTAAAATATATTTAAATTATTACAATAGGCTTCTTGCACAAAATATAATTTTAGCATTTTTAGAATCTTTACTTAATACAAAACACAGTGTGTAAAGGATTTTTTCTTATTTTTTATTTTACAGACGGTATTCAACATTAAAGTTGAATAAATCCGTTAAGCGCGCAAACAACGTGTGACGTCATTTGTCAGGAGACGCACAGCGCTAGCGTACAATTTAAATTAATTCCATTCATGGACGTTGCCCTTATAATAGCTTGATACCGGAACGAAATGGACCATAAATATCTCTCCGTTCTCGAGAAAAAAAAATCAGCATAGCACCAGATAAAGTGAAAAATTCTACATAAGAAATAGCTGTTTAATATCTTTTTTCTACGATTGTGTTGAAAGTCAAATTTTCTAACTTCAAAATGACTGCGGAAGGTGTCACTTTGCTGCACGCCGTGTGGCAAGAATTTTTTGTACAATTTTGTTGAAATTCAAATTTTCTAAATTCGAAATGAGTGCAGAAAATGTCACTTTGCCACACAATTTTGAAAGACTTTAAGGAAAATAACTTCACAACCGTAGAAAAAATAGAATGTAACACGTGGCAAGCCTCATTGCAAAACTTGTATGATACTTTCATATATCGTTTTGAAATGAATAGTACACGGAAATTAGCAAAAATAGAAGAAAAAAATTATAATAAGCTGATATTTTCTGAATCGAGAGTTGATGGGGGTAGGAATACAAGATCAAAAAGTTCCCATCCCTAACTGGTGAGCTTCATTCCTTTGTCACCCTTATAATGACATCATGCTGTTTTTTCAATAATGTTTTGGAAATGTGATGTTCTACGACAAAACTAGAGGTACTGAAAAATATTGATTAATTAATTAAATTTTCTATAAAACATGTCTTATAGGTCGTTTGCAGATTATTAAGGGTGTTTACGTTAATCGACGGCAAACTTAGAGGTAGGTAACAAAAACTCTTTTGGATGGAAACACAATATTTATCCAGCCTTGTAATATTCTGTTTTGTAGCATTCGGTTTCAACAACTTTTTATAAATTATATAGAATTGAATTAAACTAAATCCACTAAAGGCTTTATTCTTATTCAAATTCAGTTTCGTTGGTCCGTTCCGCATTAAAGCATACTTGTCCGTGACAGTTCATACACATAGTGGAACATTTTAAACCAACCTTTAAACATCCGCATCGCTTTCCGCAGCCCTTTTTGCAGGCACACGAAATTAACTCTAAAATTGATGAGGGAGCTGCTGCTTCAGTAGTCAAAACAGGTATTAAAATATCACCTGATTTCGTCCATCCCCATTCTTCTGGCTCTAAAACATTTCCATGCCAAGCCTGAATTTGGTGGTAAACCTGCAACGAATGTTGTTGCAAAGCTGCGAACGCCCAAAGTAATCGTTTGACTAGAATTGCCAACCGAGGTGTTAAACAGAACATACCTCTGATGATTTATTGACGTGTCGTTTTCTTGTGCTTTGTATAGTGCAAGAGCAAATATTTCCCCAGCCTCAGTAATATCCTGTTTGTAGCATTTGGTTTGTTAAAGGTTTTAACAACTTCTTGTAAATTTGTTTTCGAGTTTAATAAATTTATAGTTTGGAGTTTGCCTTTTCCAAAAAAAGCAGAAGTGTCACTACCACTAAATGCATGAGCAAAAAGAACTGTTTTTGTTGAGTTCTTAAGGACATTTGACAACTGTAAATCTTTAGAGCTATAAACTCTTACTTTTATATTACCTTGGGCCTCCCTTAGTAGTCTAATATCCTTTTCAGTTGGTGTTAGGGCAATAATGAAGGTAAGAAGATTGACATCTTGTCCTGCAATTATGACCGGTTCGGATTTAAAACTTGAATACAATTTGTATCTCTTCATTTTGAAAGGTCTGAACTAGTTGAGAAATTAATCGTTCTTTGTTGGCGGTTAGGATTGTGTTGGATCATTTGAAATATTATCGGGCTGCGTTATGTTCGATTAAGTACCATATTCAATATAATCAGACTTCCATTTTTGTTTAACCCTACAGTTTACGATTTAATAACATAAAAAATAATAGAAATATCGATACATAACACAAAACGTTTTTTGTAGAGAATTTTGTGGCAAACCTTTTCCTATACTTATATTTTTTCCCTAAGATAAAGCGTTTAAAAGATATTGTAAAAAGACCAGTGCGGTGTCCCTAAAGGGGGTGAGATAGGGATGAAGCTTACCCCTTAGGAGTGGGAACTTTTTTGATATGTATTCTTACACACATAAGCTAACTATTATAGACATTTCAGCTTATTATAATTTTTTTCTTCTATTCCACATAAATTTGCCTAATTTCCGTGCACTAGAAGCCCTTGCCACACTTGTATTACAATGTACCATTTTTGTGGTACATATATTTTTTATTTCGAAAAAACTTGAGAAATTGATTGATTATAAAAATCGTGTTTTAACATTTACACTGCCATATTTTCAAATCTAATCGAGCTATCGATCTGATTTTTTTTTAAATACAAGTACACAAATAAGCGCTTCCAATGGTCTTTTTGTTTCTATCGATTATTTTTTATTATTTTCTTTAATCAACAATGAACTTATTACTCGACTAATACTTCGCTAAAAATGTACTTGTAATTTTGACTAAGCGACAAACTTTTTTATTTTTGAAAATTTTCATATATATGCGGTGAGGCGATTAAAGCTAAGATACAGGAGAATTTTTTGAAAAAAAAATTTTCATCTAGGACATATATTTTTGTGACGCAGGCAGACAGGCAAGCATACGGCGCGAACTATCCATACATAGCAACAGCCATACATTCTCAGGAAAATTGTCACAATGGTTTCAGGTAAGGTCAAAACTTAAATATGTTAGTTAAAATCTGAATGGAAAAAAATCTCAATTGAACATCACACTCACACACCTCATAGAGTAGACAACCCCTAAATCTATAATCAAGTCTATTCAAAACGGATTACATATTTGAAAACAGCAGACAGCACACTTTACCCAACGATATTACCAGTGCCGGTTGATGAACTCAGTACACGATAGACAGCATGCGCTTCCGTACCGGACAGATGACATGGAGTGTCAAGACATCATGGGAATGCTTTCAGATGTGATGCCTACTGTAACCAACTATGAACTGCCTTTTGCCGTCTTGTTTCTTGGAAGAGACGAATGAGATCGGAACAAAACCGACCTACAAAGAGCAGACATCTGTTGGTTTACAGACGGCTCCAAAACCTCTGAGGGGGTTGGAGCTGGAGCATACAGTCGCAACCCAAAGGTAAGAATTACTCCGAGCCTGGGTAATTATGCGAAGTTCATGCCATTGAACTGTGTACCAGGAGGCTTGAACAGATGCATCCTAGACACAGATCAATAAGAATTTTTTCAGTCGGCCAAGCAGCTCTCAAAGCTCTTGGCTCGCATCGCTGCAATTCTAAATTGGTCTGGAACTGCGAAAAGGTAGAGCCTACCCGATTGGGCAGACAACAAATTAACTCTGGTCTGGATACCGGGCCACTCTGGCATAGAGGGTAACGAAATAGCCGACTTCTTAGCCAGGGAAGGCGCGGTATCAAAATTTATCGGACCAGAACCAGTGCTTAGCATATCGGCAAGCACGGCAAAAACAACCATCTTGGCCTGGACCGAGAGGAAAATCCTTCAGTACTCGCAAGAACTACCAGGATTAGTTTATTCAAAGGAGTTTATTACATACCCTCTGAAATTAAGAACTAGAAAACTATTAGCCTTAAATAGGTTGCACCTAAGAACTCCAGTTGGTCTATACACTGGGCACTGCAGACTAAATCACCACCTACACAAATTCGGAATAGCAGACAACGTTGAATGCCAACTGTGTTTGGAGGAGGATGAAATGGCAGCGCACGTTCTATGTACCTGTCCTGTGCAGAAAGAACCAGGTTCTCACTTTTTGGCAAAGGGCAACTGCTGGCAAAGGACCTGGACAACCTCTCACCCAATAAGGTAGTCGGCTTAATCTACTGCATGAATTATAATTAGAAGTGAGCCACGATAGACCAGATGGTCGCGGTGGAGGGTCTGTTACTAGCCTACTCACATATCAACCTAACCTAACCTATCATGCCGGAAGCTATGCTTTATTATAGCCACTCTTCCCAAATACAAAAACAAAGAATTTATTGCATTTGACCGACAAATTTCTAAAACCATAGATATCGCTAGTAGAGAAAAATTTTTCATATTGTTGGTCATTTCAAAAATCCGTCAGTCTTGTTTCTTGTAAGCACATTATACAAAAATGGAAGGTCCTATCGTAACGAAATTGGAAGAGTAAGTCAGTATTAACTGGAGGAAGAAGCATATTGTTTTTGAAAAAATAGATCAGTAAGTATAAAAGTTATTAAAAAAAGTGTACCTGAAGAGGGCTACGACTTTTGATTAGACAGTAATTATGTCTATAATAATTACTTATTTTCTAAAATATCGAAGGGTATCTTATAGAATGTTCGACAGTTATATAGAAACTTTAATAAACCGATGAAGAGCTAAGTCAAAACATTTGAATACTACACTCGAATATGAATCAACGCGCGTTTCGCCAATCATGTTGGCATCATCCGGAGGCGATTAAAACTGGTTTCATCTCCAGATGATGCCTACATGGTTGGCGAAATGCACGTGGAGTGTACCGTTTTGGTGTTTGTGGAAACTGTTTCAGAGGCACCGTCACACCGGAGGCTCCAGCCCCCCTTCACGACTATTATGTTTACATCCCCAGTTTAGATATAAGTAAAGGAATATTGTCATACTAATAAATAGAGGAACTTGTTTTGATCTGTTGCCTCTCAAAGCATAGGTAAAGGTAAAACAAATCTCAAAATTTCAGCAGAAGCTATATCGCCATATCCTAGAACCCTGCACTTTTGAGTTTTGATCCTGTTTGGGTTTGGAATCATTTCATATAGGCAATGGACATTGTGTGACTGACGTCATACTTTTTATCAGATAATGATGTCAGCTTTAAATTTGGCTATTAAAACCGACTTGTTCCAATGATAATTCGAACTATTGAGAATAGCACCTGCGCCACCTATCACTCACAACTCCGAACAGCTTAAATGTCGTTAAATTTCAAAATAATTTAATTTAAACAGTTTTCCCTTGTTTTATTAAAAAATAAAGCATATTTAAACATACCCAAACACATATTTACATTGTTATAAGTTTGTGACAAGTGCAATGCATCGAATTTCAGTGAAAATATGACATTTTTGCGTGTGGTAACTTTGGCGGGTTTTATACAAACAATAGTTTAATGGCCGCAAATGTAGAGGTTTCGGATGGAGTTCTATAAAGAACGGAGACGCTACAACAAGTAAGTAACCTAAATATATTAATTTCAACTTAACGATGAGGCCTGGGAAGAGTGTAAAACGTTAAAATAATCGAAAAGCCACTTAAAACCTCGTAAAAATGTATGGGGTGTGAACATATATGTTTGTGTTGTAAGAAATTGTTTGCACATCGTTTTTAACATCCGTGTAAATTGTGTTTACTAAATAATTAAGTGAACATGAAGTGTACGTCTCGATTATTCGTGAAAAGTGATTTTTGTTGCAGTTGTAGTGAAGGAGTCTCCTGGATAAAACCTCAAAAATGACGTCTGTGGCCAGTCACATCCATACGAATCGTCTGAAAAAAAGTATTCCAGAACAACAAACTGCAGTACCTGACAGCACAACAACAGTAGAAAAAGAGATGTCCGAGTTTTCTTTAGGCCAAGATGTTCTAGTTAAACAGAAAGATGATCGGTATTATTTCGGAACCGTGGTCCAAGTGAATAGTATTAGAGAACAGTGTTTAGTGAAATTCGGAGACAATACGTATAATTGGTCGAGTTATAAGGACTTAACCAAGCTAAGTACTTCGGAACAAGAGGACTTGTTATGTGTAGTTTGTAAAAAATCTGCTCCAAAGAATAAGCAAGAGATAACCGTTTGTGATCAGTGCGGCAGAGGATACCACCAGAAATGTCATCAGCCAGAGATTCCAATTAGCTGCCAGAAGGAAGGTTAGTATACATCGAGGTACTTATATATCAAATTATTTACCCTTACTGATGCTGATAGTATTTCTATAAAGTTATACAGTTCATGCATTCAGTCCATCATTCATTTATTACTGTTTCAAGTTTTATTGAGTCAGGTACCCTGTCTGTAGACACAGATATTAGATTTCTTGCTTTTATGTTCATTTACAACTAAGTGCAGGTATCACAATTTTCCAAAATTAATTTGTAGCCTCGATTGCAAGAGTATGTCTTAAATTTAATGTAAAATTGGTAGGCAGGTATTTCTATTACATAGTTTTAATATAAAATAGGAATTTATATGCAGATCAGGTCAATTCTGCCGTCATAAGGTGAAAAGCCGCATCTACATATTTGTCATAAATGAGATTCTAATAATATATGGGCACCCAAGAGTACTTAACCTAGTTCTGTAGTTAAAAAAATTATAAAGTTCAAAAACATAGGTACATAAAAAGCCGCATCTACATGACGTCACATTTTCTTTGCGGTAAAACAACCTCTTTTACACATAATTGGCTAAATGGCTGCATTTCAGGTAAATATACAAAAATATAAGAACCAATAAAATTTGAATATTTAGAGTAAAGATCCATTTAAATGGATTTTCTGAATTAATATTTACTAGTTGGGAAAAGTACAAACGCATTTGTTACTTTCCTCAATAACCGACAATTTACAGATGCGGCTATTCTCCTTATGACGGCAGAATTAATCTTATATACTCCACAACACAAACCTTTAATTAAAATGAATATTCCTTCACAGTATTTTTGCATCAGATTTTGTTATGAAAAGGAAAATGTTAAACCTTGTTTATCAAGAGACTATTGTCAGCTAAATTGTAGTTGCATTGTTCACTGGTTTGTCAAGCAAGTATATTGCAGTGTTCAATAATTTTTACTTTATTGATATGGTACATCAAGGTTTAAAGGAGGTCTTTATAATGTCCGTGATATGGTAAGCTGTAAATTGAAACTTCTATTAAGTTCCGAGATAAGTTCAGAATTATGTGCGACCTTGTCATAGCTGGTAATATGGGCAAAATTGATAGGCTGCGTTGGATTCCCCTTTACTTTGAGCATAAAATATTGACAGTGGAAGATTGCGAGTTGTAGCGGCACGCCTGCTGGACACAGTGCCCCTCCACTTTTAAGATCTCCGACTCACATTACTTCAGTGTCAATATTTTGTGCTCGAGGTATAAGTGTGAAAAAATCTTTACGTGCAAAACATATAGAGATTTTTTCGACTGTTTATCAACACTCATTAACTTACATAAAATTGTTTGATCTCACTGCAAGTTAGTGATGTTTCTTTTATTGTCGATATAACCTCAAATTTTAAGGTATAAAAAATGTCATTTCTATGTATCTCTTTGGGGTTAGGAGTTATTCGGTTTGATGGAAGTCCAAAAGTAGGTACTCATTTGTTTCATTAATGGTATGTGGTCTGCTCCAATATAAATGAGACAAACAAAACCCTCTTTTTTTTTGTAACGGCACACACAAAGTAACTAAGCTCGTAACTAAGTGATTGGTTATTACATGCTCACTAGCAAATCGGTTCCAGTAGGGAAAAATATGAGTTTTGATTTAATTACAAATAACAAATAATATCTGTAGAACTCACTTCTTTGCGTGTGTCTTCTGTCAGAATGACGTATCAAAAGACAACAAAAAGCTCTGGAGATAAATACATATATTATGGTTGACACATTATTACAACCATAATACTGTAAAAGTAGCCTTAGAAACTGTTATGAAAATATACATTTATTCATAGTATAAGTATTTGACAGTAAAGCACTAGTTTTTCATTATTCATTGCATTAAAGAGGGATGGACTTGTTACTCCCATATTTGAGTGGTTTTTTTGTGACCTCAGCAGGGCATTCGACTGTGTCAATCATAACCTTTTACTTAACAAACTCTATGTTTACAGTATACGAGGTCCTCCATTAGATTGGTTAATTTGTTTTTTTGAAACTTCATAAACAGTATGTTTCTATTCGACATTCCAGCAACTCTTCCTTAAATAATATCAACTATAACTCTTGTTTAGTTGGCAGGTTTTAAATGGACTTTTTCCACGTTAAAGTTTGTGCGGTTTAAACTCAGAATAAATAGACTGATGTACCTGAACTTTCGAACGTTCACTTGAACGAATTTCATATGAAAAGAAATAATCAATAAAAACTACAAATCAACTTAGACGTACCATTTTTTTGGGAATATTTGCTGGCAACGATAAGCAACGATATTATCGTTGCCAGCAAATTGCCAGAAAAATTGTACGCCTAACTTGATTAATTGGAAATTTTCATATAAAATTCGTTCAAGTGAACGTTCAAAACTTCAGGTACATATAGACTGGGAAATATTCAAATAAAATTGCAACAAAAAAGCGCAAATTCAGATTCAATCTGGAAGGAGTCACAAATTGGTAATAACGAAATTGTGGCATCCTCTACCAAGGTTGGCAAAAATAGTTTTTTTAAAACCTTGGTCAGTGGATAAAACTAAAAACCAAAAAAGTGGACAGGGATAGGGTTAAAGAAGTCCAGGATTTAGGGAAAATATTTGACTCTACCTTATCTTTTAAAAATCATATCCAAAATGTTTCCAGTAAAGCTATAAAAATGTATGGTTTTGTAGTCAGGAATACTAGACAGTTCAGTAATTTAAAAAGTTCTCTTTCAAAAAACTCACCCGTATTACTTCCACATCCAGTGGAAGTATAGTAACGACAAAAAAATGTTTAAAAATTTTTATTGTTCAAATAGGCTTTGAATGTCATGAAACGTCGAGATTTCAAGTTTGAGCGAAAAAAAAAAATTCTGTCTGTCGGTCTGTAACTTTTTTTGTGCGCACGTTTACTCTGGAACCGTTTGAGATATTGACTTGAAATTTGGTACACACATGTACTTTAACGAGATCTAGAACTAGATTATATTTTCATCTTGTTCCGTCGAAGGGTTGGGGGTAAATTGGGGTAAATTTGGAGTAAATAGGTAAATCAAGCAGGTAGGTGTATGAAAGAAGTCGACAAGTCGCCGTAGGGGGAGTCTTGTTGATCTTCCTTTTTGGTCAGACTTGCACCAATGATATATGAAAGAAACGAATGTTTTCTTTGAAAGTTATCTGCTGAATACCCAAAATAATATTTTTTCTTTTATTATATTGGATAAACAAGATTCTATCTCAGTGTTCCCTTTAAGTTAAATGAAAATTTAGGTGCTAATTATTAACTTACCGCTTAGTTTTTAAAAGTCATTCACCATTTCACTGTCGATAATAGGAAGATTATCACTCGCTGCCTTCTCAAAACCTTTCTCCATTTTAATGTCTACACAGTACACACACACACACACACACTTATAATTAATAAGAAACAAAGTTATAAAGTCAAAATACTAGATATAGCCAGGGAGCTGTAATGATAAAAACTCCGAGATGCCGTGGACATCCATCGGCTTGATAGATGGTGCGGAAGGTCCTCCTGAATCACTCCGTACCCTAAGTTTGGTCGTGATCTGTAGAATTTATGACCCCGAGAAGGTCACTCCGAATGGACAAAATGTGAAACCTGTCCGTCGACTAAAAAATTACATTCTAGGGCTCATCAGAAACCCAGTGCTAAATTTTGCATTCAGTCCACGAGGCTAAACTAACGGTACCGAATGGTTCAGGGGGACCTTCTGCACATCTATCAAACCGACGGACGTCCACGGCATCTCGGAGTTTTTACCATTACAGCTCCCTAGCTAATACGTACGATTACAACATAAATAAGAGAACATATCTTTTATTTCATTTCCATCAGTGTTGCCAAGTGTCAGTTGTTTGTTGAAAGCCGACATACAAAGTAGTAATGTCAATTATTGTCATTTTTATTATAGTAAGCGGTATTATTCAATGGAAATTCATTATTTTCAAAAGTGGAGATAAAAAGTAGACATTCTTTAGTGAAAAAGCTAAAGCATTTCCTCTAACGTTAAACATTCATATACATTAGGCAACATGGAAATAGTCTCATAGGCAGGTTTCCAGACAAGATGTAACATTCAGAAATGTGAACAGGTTCGTTTAATGTTCGTATGAAACTGGAAATTGTTTAATTTTGATTGGAGGGTCCGGTCCGCCCATGACGTAATTTGAGCGTGTTTGAAATATGGAGTAATTATTTTTAAAATATCCATTTAAAATTAAAATACTTATATGATATGACCTGAATATACAATATTTATTAGGTTATTAGGTGTTAATAAATGATTTATGGCATAATAAACATCAAGTTCAGTTACATGAGAAAAGCCCATTATATGGAGCCCTTATTGTAATTGCCATATTTATTGCATTGAAAAGGTGCAAAATAAATTATCACGATACCTTTGTTATAAGGAAACTGGGCACTATGACTCAAATATACCCAAAAGCCAATTTACAGACATTAGAAACAAGAAGGAATATTAATCATATAATTTATCTGCACAAATTTGTTGCACAGAGATATTGATGATCCAAGTTTTTTATCTCTCATTAATATTAAAGTGCCGTCTCACTCAACTGGAGCTTGTCATACTTTTTTATTTAACGGATAATGCCGAAACTAATAATTATTTAAAATCGCCTCTGTTCAGAATGTGTAACTTATATAATTGTAACCAAGGGATTTGTGACATATTTTCAGTACACCAAAATGCCCAAAAAAAAATTCTAGTAGAGTAACTATAGTGATTGTAAGATAGCCAAACTGACTGAGACTTTGCCTTCTAGTGATGTTGGGAGCTTGCTAGGCTTGCTTTGCTGCGCGATGGGGTCTGATGGAGTGGCATGCAAATTCTATGAATGAATATTCAAATTCTCAAATAAACACGAAATTAAAAAATCTAATAGATAACCCATTCTACTGTATATTAATCAAAATATCTGTTGTGAGCCTTTTTAGACGTAGAAGTAGGAATATTTTCCTTGTCGATTTTTATTTAAAAAGTTGAAAACAAAATGGAGGGAGAAAGGTGAATCTACCTACCATAAAACTGCATTAAAAACTATGGCTAATTCCATGATGGCCACTGAAAAATGAATACTACTACATGTAATTTTCGTCTAAAGTTACATGATATTTTAAGCCTTTCAGGCACAGAAAATCATGCACAAAAATAGTCTTTGCTGCACGGGATATTTTGTTCCAATTCATTTGTTTTTTTTTTTTGTTATTGGGGATTGCTAAGCAATAAAATATACGTTAATTACTTTTGTGGAGATTTATTTTATTATTTGTTTTAAGTATATACTTTCGCGTGGTACCATCTACAGAGTATACATTACAGTGTATATAGTATATACAGTGTTTACAGTCCACTATGCATATACAATATGCGGTACATAGTTTGTACCATCATGCATTAAACGAGTCAGTTTGCATGGTACAAACGGTGTACCACCATGCCTGAAAGGGTTAAGCCTTTTAGAGATAGTCTCCAAAATAGTGACTTTCGTGAATCCAATTTGGGGCTCGCATTGCCCTTATTATGTAATACTTTATTTATTTATTTATTTATTTACACTGTCCTACAGGTTACTACCCAACTACAGGACAGGAGGTATAGCAAAGTATTATAACATTAGATAAATACAGTTTGCATATTGAAAGTCCTAAGAAAAAAAAATATACAAATATACAAAAATATACAAAATATATAAATAATATACATCGAAATTTAAGGAGAGATTAAAAGAAAATACAAAGTAAGTTAACGTAAATTACGTAAGCACAAATACTGAATTATTGTCTGTACATTGTACAGACAAGTACAACAGATCACATTTTATTTTTCATCTACTGAAGTAGTGTCTCATAAATCCGAATGACTCTGTGTATTTAACCCATTCAGAAAATTCAGTAGGCATTAGGTGGCTAAAGAAATTTTTTAACGTATGATTTTCGTTTGATTATTGTTTTTATCAGTTATATTTTAGAGAAAACGTTATTTATTTGAGTTAGAACAAAGCTCAGTGAAGTCAACTTAAAAATAAGTTATAATGGAACTGTCACATAATTTGAGAGAGTGCAGTCCCTTATTTAAATTATTTCAAGAGCTCGCAAAAATATGTGTACTTAATTTCCAACTTTCTGTTAAGTTCATGTATATTTTTTTATGTATTCATCACAATCAAGTTTAGGAAATAAATCCTCCAAAACGTAATTACATTTTGAATTTATATAAAATATTTTAATGAGCAGGAAAACCACATATTTTGATTTGACAAGTCCACAGAAAACGTTAAAACCACACAGTTTTTCTAATGTGGTTTTGTACTTTCCGTCAGATTCAGATCTAGAATTGGATACTCTACTAATTATGTTAAAAAAATGTATCTAAAGAGCGTGATAACCTATGAAATGTGCCATCAGAACTGAATATGACAGCTGTTATTTTGTTTAATAGGTTATCCATTTTATACTATTATTTATATAGTTGTTACTCACCTAACATTACTGAGTAACGTTGAAAAGTGTGTATTTTAAAGATGTATTTTTTAAATTATTTTTTCTCTGAATCTAATAGAGATAGAGTGATGAACCAAAAAGTAATTCCACTCTAACTGTTGACATTAGGGTCCAAAAATGACTTAATTTTTTATAGATTTTTTTTTTTTAATTGTCTTAGTACAGTAGACAGATAGATAGACCAGTCAATGAATGGTTTTTAGAGGGAAATGCTGAGATCACAATTTGTGACTAGAGGGCTGTGTTTGGACCCCAAACGTAGGAGGTGGGGAGGATGCAGGGGGGCACGAAGAATGTCCTGGTTTTTGGTTTTTCGCTCATATCTCGAAAACGATTAGCCCTAATCAAAAAGTAGCTATATGCAAAATTAAAGCTGACTAAATTTTCTACAATAATGTTTCTATTATTTTTTTTTCGTATCTGCTATGGTTCAGTAATGAATTGTATATCTTTTGACTGTATTCTAACTTTATTATAAATTTACTAGCTGACCCAGCAAACGTTGTTTTGCTATATAAATTATAAATTTTTGTCCAAAAAATAAAAAGAAAATTTCTGGATAGGGCCACCCTTATCACCTAGGGGTATAAAAAATAGCCTACGACCTATTCTCAGACCTACCAAATATACACCAAAAATTTCATAAAAATCGGTCAAGCCGTTTTGGAGGAGTTCGATAACAAACACTGTGACTAGAGATTTTTATATATTAGACTAGCTGACCCAGCAAACATTGTTTTGCCATATAAATTATAAATTTTTGTCCAAAAAATAAAAAGAAAATTTCTGGATAGGGCCACCCTTGTCACTTAGGGGTATAAAAAATAGCCTACGACCTATTCTCAGACCTACCAAATATACACCAAAAATTTCATAAAAATCGGTCAAGCCATTTCGGAGAAGTTCGATAAAAAACACTGTGACACGAGATTTTTATATATTAGAAGATTATAAATTGAAAATAAATTTTAATAATCGTAGAAAAAAATTTCTTGTACAGATATCCGTTTCACAGCAGACTGAACTGAAATATCGAATAAAAAAATGTCTTTGCGTCTGTAAGTGTGTGTGTGAGCGTGTATATCTATGTGTGCGTGGATACTGCTTCTTGTAAACACGATAATTTCTGTTAGACTTAAAATATTTGATTACATTTTGGAAAATATGTAAAACATCATATTACAATAATCCCTATTGAAATTGGGCCATATTTGTAATACATGGCAAATACAATTCTCACTTCATAATAATGTTATTAAAAATACCATGTTCCATATTTTAGGATAACACTGGTATATCATCTAATTTAAATAAAGTTGGTTTGCCTAACGTACATCCGGTATATTGTGGTTTATAAATCTTATACATCTTCTTATTTTTGTGTGCTTAGTAATATTTTGCTCTGAAATTAAAACGTATTTTACGTATGAGAGTTTGTAGGCTTCTGGTTATCACCATGTATTATAGATATGGCCCAATTTCAATAGGGATTATGGTAATATGCTGTTTTACATATGTTCCAAATTGTAATCAAATATTTTAAGTCTAACAGAAGTTATCGTTTTTACAAGAAACGGTATACACGCACACATGAATATACAACGTGATCTACTAGGATATGCGGAAAATTTAACAGTCCCCACCGAAAGGAGTTAAAAAAATGAAAAATTTTTAAAAAATGAAAAATTTTTAAAAAACGACCAAAAAAATGACCTTATTTTTTTATAGAAATGCGTCGCCAATGACTTCAACTAATCTAACGTAACGCGGTACAACCATATCAATTTATCAGACTTGGGATTGACACTACTGACAGCAAAGCTGGTTAAGATAGAAGTGACTTTTTGGTTTTAATCAAATCACACTACAAAAATACCGAAATAAATCGAAATAAATCAAAGACATTGATCTCATGGCTGAAATGACAAGCAGATATACGAGATATTTAGTTAAACCGGTCAATGACACGGCGGTTTAACTATTGTTCGACTGGAAGCAAAAACCGCGGCTCTCTAGGGGTCTACACACGATCCAGCGGCAAGGAGCCAGCCTTATCGGCATGCTTTGAACTCATTCGTAAAAGTGAACTGGGCCGCTGAAGTATCTTCAAAGTGTACCAACAATGTTGGCTACCTGCCGCTGGATCGTGTGTAGACCTCTTTTTTGATCTCGCTGACCGGCTTCACTTTTTATGGCAATTAAGGAAATGTAAACAACTCGAATACGTTCTTTCACAATAAGTTCGTCGACCTGTTCAGAAGTAGGTCAGGACTTACTCAACATCAGTAGTGTATCTTCGCAAATTGACTAATAATTTAATATACTAAATTACCTCAGAATCCTCTAAAATTTTGCAGGGGCTTTCTCACATTGAAGACTAGCGCACCATTTTATTTTCCGCATTTCTTGGTAGATCACGTTGTATACGCACACGCACACTTACAGACGCAAAGACATTTTTTATTCGATATTTCAGTTCAGTCTGCTGTGAAACGGATATCTGTACAAGAAATTTTTTTCTACGATGATTATTAAAATTTATTTTCAATTTATAATAAATTTATAATAAAGTAAGAATACAGTCAAAAGATATACATCAAATTCTTCGTTGACCAGGGTTGGAAAAAAAACAGTTTTTTTTGTTTAAAACAGATTTTTTTTTTTTAAAGTTTTAAATGGTATGTTTAAAACAGGTTTAAAACGTTTAAAACTATATTCAACTAAAATTAAATGGTGTCAGGCACACTGTGTCTGCTACTACTAGTTGATGTTAGATGGCGCTCTTAAACGGATTTTACAGCGCTCTGCAAATAAAATGCTCAGTTTAGCGCACGTGACCACTATATCGGAATTATTTATCGGAATGGACCATCATCAGCATTTTTCTTGCTTTTCCACAAACTCCAAAATAATACATTTATTTAAAACATCGCACTGTGTTTTAAACTATGTTTTAAACAGTTGTTTAAAACATAGTATTTTGTATTAAATATGTTTTAAACATTTGTTTGAAACACAGTGCGATGTTTTAAACACTTTGTTTTAAACATGCCAACTCTGTCGTTGACTAGTTCTCTTCAAGTCCTATAAGTCCTATAAGAACAATTATTCGAAAAATCCCAAAAAGTGATTTTCCCCCCATGCAATTTAAATGGGAAACTTTAAGTCTCCATAGGCGCCATTTAAAATCAAAATTTTGAAAAACCAAAAAAATACATACTTACTTTTTTCGGATTTGGAATGAAATTGGGGGGATCGAGACCCTCTATAAAAAATTAAGCCATTTTTGGACCACCCTAGTGTATATTTGTTACTCATGAAAAAATATTGTATTACAAATCAAATGTTTTACAATTCTTTATTTATTATATTAGCTACTGTTTGCATATTGTTTCTTTATAAATAATTTTGTCAAGGAAATAATGGGTTTGTAATAAATTTATTTATGACAAACATTTAGAATTTGCCACTAAAATATATGTTTATATGAAGAATTTGTTTATTATCGCTTAAATTATGAGACGAAATATTCTTGATTCAAAACTAATTTTATCTGTGTACACAGAGAGATTTATCCCAGTGTTACAATTTTTTCCTTTAATTTTTGAAAACGAGCATTTTTCTATGCAATATTTGACACACACGTTTCTGTTTGTTATTTCACATGTCGTATTCGTATGTTATGCGACATCCAATGGTGCGCAGAGCGCGTTCTGCAACAGTTCATAAAACAACATTTCATGCCTGTGCGATTGAAGCGCAGAAAATTTTACACAAGATGGACCTAATTTTAAAAGTAGGTCCAAAAGTTGCATAGCAATGTTAGTACAGTACCTAGAGGTTTTAACTTCGAAATAATGTTGGATTTTGTTCATTTTTGGCAACTTAATAGTAAATGTATCAAAGAAAACTTTCTATATTATGCGGCGGTTTGCTAATTTGTAGGGGCTGGATGCCAGCCCTTTTTAGGAGGTGGCAACTAAACAAACTAACAAAAAAATTAAAAACGTTGGAGCTGAAAGAAAATAAAATTTTGAGAAGAAAAGGTTCTATGCAACTTTTCATCAGAATTGATAGTCTTTAAGTTGTAACGACTTAACATAGGGATTTTAGCTAAAAAAAAAGATATTTCAAAACAACATTCGTCAAATAACTAAAAAGTATTACATTGAGCGAAAGCATGCTAGAGACAAATGAGAAAGCTACTAAATTGAGGATAAATTTCGTTTGTTTCTAATTTCTGTGAGCGTTGATTGAAGAGGTATAACTTTTCACTCAACGGTGTGAGTTAATGGTTTCGGAGATCTGGAAGTATAAAGGTGGCATCTGAACGTCTATAAGACGAAGTATTTAGTTTAAATGTTAAATATCTCAGAAAATATGGCACTTATACAAAAGCGGTGAGAACCAAAATGAAAGACTATTAATTAGGTTTTCAAATGATTTTTTTTCTATTTCTATGTCGTAAACAACAAAGAAGTTATGACAGAAACAATGTACATTTCAAATTTTTTTAATGAAAACGTCGCCATTTTATTGATGTAAGTAGTCAGCAATTAAAAAAACATATTCCCATATATTGTTTTTCCTTAATATATAGTATGACCTAGATGCTCAAATTTTTTCGTTCGCTTAGAACGCTTGCTTTAGAAAAAAAAAATGCATTTTAAACTGTGAAGGAATTTTTGGAAAAACGTAACATTTTTGTTTCTCTGCAAATATCTCAATAAATATAAGTTTTAGAGAAAACATAGTGGACATCAAAAATGAAACTTATAAACTGAGAATGAATTTGCTTTTTTCATATAGGTATTTGTTTAGGGTTGATAATTTCTGAGATATTTAATTTTATATATAAATTTAGGGGTGGTTTTCAACCCTTGAAGATAAGAGCAAGTATCCAGACCATATAGAAACTGAAGATGATACGTTTTACTACAATAATAACCCATAAAGAAAAATTATCATTACATATGAAATTATTTTTTACCTCTAGGTACTGTACTATGTAGAAATAAGCGGAATTTAGTTTACTGGATCCCAGACTATTAAATATTCATTTCTAACATAAAAAGAAATAACCAAGGCACAATTATTTTTACCTTATTCATTTCTTAAATACATTTTAATTAGTGCAGTACATTATAATCCCATATAATTAGTATAAAACTGTTTATTTCTATTAGTGAGTATTATGAGTATTATGTTAGTTATGAAACGAATGCAGTTTTAATGATTGTCAATTAAGTATGGTATTACCAGTTGTTTATTAATGCTGTCTAAATATTTAGAGGGAAGTCTACATTGATAAACACATAATTTATCTTCATATCATTAGATTACTAAGTAGGACAATAGTTCCCAATTAGATATATAGTTTTATGTTTACTTAGGATAAATATAAACATTGTTGGGACTAGTTGCCAATGAATCATAAGTAATTGGACATGGACTTGCTCGGGAAATCTTTATAAGGGGGAGTAATGAAATATCTGGTTACTTAGTATTGAAAAAGTGAGGAACTTAGTTACCTAATCCTTAGTTTTGTTTCTTAAATAGGCTGGAAAGAAACAGAAGTATCAAATTTTAAAGCATCAAGCTAGGGTGCCTTAATTAACTTTCGTGCATTTACGAATTCTTAACAAATTACCAATAATTCTGATTGTTGACTAAGTGTATTCTGATGATTATTTGAAATTATAGGCCAGGGACCTTTTTTCCAACTGAACACCTAGTTTCCAAAAGTCATGCTTAACAGTATAAAATTATCAAGTTTTAATACATATTTCCTCATTAGATGTATTCATCTCTATTTATTATTCTAGATAGCCCTCCATCGCTGTATAGCTCGTTTGACAGTTAAACATATTTATGGTTTAATACACAAATTTACCATCGATTTTCCATGTAATCGTGATTACGTTACATTTGTTACCAACCATTATGCTGGTACACAAATGTATGAAATATTTCGTGCTTTCCTGTAAAAATCCCATATAATCTTGTACAAAAACACTTGCGCCGGCGCGTTACTGATGTAATTCACCGGATTAACTATGTATTTATTTATTTTATCATGTAATTTATACATAATTACATGGAAAATTACATTAATTGAAGTAAAGACACATGAATGTGTGTTGTTTTAATTTACTTTATGTAATAAACCATAAATATGTTTAACTTTACCCTGAAAGTCTTTGTAAAAATAAATTGTGTATAATTTCATAGAAAATTAAACTAATGTTAACTTAACTTTCAAAGTATTTTTACATCCATAAATGTATTTTTACATGCATTTTTTACAATGTATCTTACATTTATCATCTTTTTCATTTTCCATGGTTTCTCGTACATTTTCAGTATATTCAGTATATTCTATTAGTCATTCTAGTATTAGAGCGGGAGCTAGGTGGCTTTTTCGGCAGCTCATCGTTTTATAAACTTTGAGATATTTTTATGGTTTAATGGATGATAACGATTCATAAAATCGACTTCTGGCAGGGTACCTCCTGTCAGTAGCGCCACGAACACTGTTTAAAAATCAGTGAAATCATGTCATCGTTACAAGGCTCATTTTTTTGTGTGTACACATTTTATGTTTAGAATGAACAAAATATGATCGCCAGTAAGTGTGGGCCGTCAGGAGGCGCAGCCAGAAAGTTAATAATGATACAATACATTTGAAGCACAGTACGGAGTCAAGTTAGCCGAAAGTGTTAAATTCCTGTATATTTAAGAGCCTATGGTACTTTTGTTGACACTAAGAACTTTACGGGGAGGCTATTCTATTGTTGAAGGAGCTTATATTTACGTTTTAAAAAGGAGCCAGAACTTGTAACGATGAGTTTAGAGTTCTGAGATGAAATAAGCGAAAAAAAATCAAATTTTCTTCAAAAATCCTAAACATTTTCTTTCTTTCTAGCCTTACTGACGGGAGTTTTTTCTGAGAATTTTTTTCTGTGTTCAAAACATTTAAATAAACATGCTCAACCTTAAAAAAGTTTGTAACGATGATGTTATATAACTCCGTTTTTTTAACTCTTTGACCTTTCTGGTTGCGCCCCTGATGGCCCACATTTTCTGGCGATCTTATTTTATTCATTCTAAACATAAAATGTGTACACACACAAAAAATTGGCTTTGTAACGATGATATAATTTCACTGATTTTTATATTTTGAACCATGGCCAACTCGACAGGCTGACATATGCCAGAAGTCTATTTTGTCGTTATTTAAGTTCGATAGAATTAATCAACGCATAGAAAATGCTTGTAACAATGATTGTCCGAAAAAGCCACTTAGCTCCCGCACCATATCTTCTAAGTGTGTTCTCGAAAATATTAGAAAAAATTATTTACGACCATATGTCATTTATCGAACAAAATAAAATACTGACCGAGTATCAACATGGATTCAGACCAAGAATATCTACTGAAACGGCATCGGCATATTTCTTTAAATATATTTATAAAGAATTACATGAGGGCAAATTTGTTGTGTCGCTGTTTTTCGATTTATTGAGAGCTTTCGATTCTGTGGACAGACATATGCTGTCCAAAAATTTAGAAGCTATTGTTATATGAGGATGTCTTCTAAGTTGCATTAACTTTTACATGGAAAATCTTAAATTGGTAGCGATCTGCCAAATTACATTCAACATGGCGTTACCACGATGTATGCAGATGATACCACTGTTTCAGTGTCAACTGTCACGCAGGAGGAACTATATCATAAAATTTATGTTACACTAGACCAGGGATTCCCAACAGGTGGTCCGCGGACGATGTCTTGGGGGTCCGCGAAATGTCACTGAGATATTCAATTGCTTTGTTTTGTATTGTACTTCTATTAAACTTGTGTTAACATCAAATTTCATTTTCATATATATGGAACAGTTTCCACCTTTAAGTAAATTAGTTTAGTAAGTAATTTATGGTAGATTCTACATAATCTTCATTTTAAGAATTTAAGCTTTTAAGGGGTCCTTGTCAGTATAGCGACCGATGAGGGGATCCTTGAAAAAAATCTTGTTGGGAACCACTGCACTAGACAATGGTGCCAGAGAAATAAGCTCATTTTGAATGATGAAAAACCGTTTTTATAAACTTTGATTTTAGAAGGGCATTAAGAGGGAGCAACGAGATCAAATCAGAGGGGAGTGGGCGGAAATAAAGTACAGAGAGCTGTTGTGTAGGTTGTTTAGTCTAGTACATTCTTTACTATTGCTCTACCTCAGGGATCGAAAATATCATGATATTTATATAAATATCAGACAAACTGATATATATCACAAAAAACGTGATATATATCACTTTTTGATATTTATGATATTTATTTTTATTTTTTTAATTCATCTAACTTATTCATGCAAATAAAACCAGGATTGATTTTAAAAGAGTGCATATCATATTTTAAATCGTTTTTATTCAATGTTTTTTAAGCTTATTATGTCTTGGCTCTGAAAATGTAACAAACAAAACATAAATTCTAACAATTTAATATAAAGTCAAATTCTGTTCAGCTGCCTCGGGTGCCCAAGGCACCCGCCCGAAAGTTCTTCTCATGGCCCAATGATGTATCACTTTACCCGGGTTACCTCCTCTATCCTCCCAGCTTCATTTGGGTATCATTGGGTTCGTACAAGTGGGAAGAGAATCGTGAGTTTTGATACATCATAATTAAAATGACGATCTTGCCCCGTCCAACTGTAAAGCTAAGCAGCAGCTGAAAAGAATTTGGCTTAAAAAAACATAACAAAATTGCTCTCATAGATGTTCAATATTAGTATTATAAGGGCAATAAAGAAGTACCTATAAGTATTAAAATGAAACTAATTTAAAAAATATACATATATATTTTTCACCAATGGCGTAGGTGTTTAATCGCGCACCATAGGCGTAGGCGTTTTATTTTTATATTTGCGATATATATCATGATATTTATGGTGATATTTATGTTGTGATATTTTCCATAAATATCATGATATATATCATGATATATATCAAGTGATATATATCCTCGATCCCTGCTCTACCTACTTACAATCACGCCTGAATGGTCAAGAACACATCCAGACCACGCTTCAAATACACGAAATAAGTGCGCATTGGTTATAAATGTAATTATTTTTGCAATCATTTTTAATTATATCGAAGTGACTCCATCTACTAAAACAGCATTGTACTAAAAAAAAAATGTCCAGCCAAATGCGTTTTTTAGCGAACTGGCTCATATTATTAAACTGATCAAAAGATATTCTTGAAAGTAAATGAATACTACACTTCTATTGAAGAAAATTTTAGCTAAAACTTGTTTATTAGCCAATGTGAAGACAGATCGTAACAATAAAAAAGTTTTAGCTAAAAACCGCTGCCCAAGGAATCACTACTTCCACATTCAAATTCTCTATCCAAGTCACTCACAACGAAAAAACTTTGTGTGTGGAAATAATTGTTTGTGAAACTTTAATAATATAATATTTGAAATCCTCTACCCCGTAAACCCGTAAAACGATACCCCACATCGGTAGTGGGATGGGGGTGGTGATAGGGAGTGGTAGTGGGGGTGGATGAAGTAAAAAAATATTTTGAGGTTTCTGGTTCTTGTACATACACTAAATCACAATTTTTTTTCATCCTCTAGGGGGTGGGGGTTGGTAATGGGGGTGGCTAATGCCAAAAATTTTTTTGAGACCTTAGCTTCTCTTGTACATACTAAATACCAATTTTATGGACTCTTACCTGCTTGATTTACCCATTTACCCCAAATTTACCCCAATTTACCCTCCAACCCTTCGACGGAACAAGATGAAAATATAATCTAGTTCTAGATCTCGTTAAAGTACATATGTGTACCAAATTTCAAGTCAATATCTTAAACGGTTTCAGAGCGAACGTGCGCACAAAAAAAAGTTACAGACAGACCGACAGACAGAAAATTTTTTTTCGCTCAAACTTAAAATCTCGACGTTTTATGACATTTTAAGCCTATTTGAACAATACAAGTTTTTTAAAAATTTTTTGTCGTTACTATACTTCCACTGGACGTGGAAGTAAAATGTTCTTCAATAGAAGTGTAGTATTCATTTACTTGAAACCGTACTGGCTCCAAACAAATATTTAAAAATTCACGTAAATAACTTTTCAATATTGTTGATTAATAAAAATAGACTGCTAATTACAGGTTAGCTTTCCAACCTACAAAAAGAGTCCTAATTTATTAGGACAAAGTATTTAGAACTTTATAAACATTACACTGAACTAGATTTTAGTTGAAAATACGGGAACCAGGCAGAAATTTTAATAACAGCTGCGTAATACTCTTAAATCTTAACAAACGCATATTTTTGAGGTTAGCAGTGACGTCACGTGCAGATGCCCTATAATAGCGACACTGCCTATCATTCGCCCCACTTCAGTTTGGTGATTGGCGTTGTTTTCTCTTAATCTCCAGTGATGACATACATTTTATCGATTCAGCAAAATTCCTAGGTACCTACAGAGACAGCAGATTAAAGCCGACTTTGTTGTGTTACACCTAAAGGATACAATTGCCCAGATGGGTCTCTTAAGTGTGTATTATGCTCTAGCGTATTCATATTTATCATTGAATATATTAGCCTGGGGTCGTTCAAGTCATTAACTAATTTTTAACCTAAATAATAGATTCAATTGTAAGGAATTATTTAAATACATAATATTTTTACAGTTCCTAGTATCTATATCTACAAATGTCTGGTATTTGCAAAATTAAATTTATACACCTTCTCCACTTCTGGAGATAATCATTTATATAATACAAGACATAAAGATCTGTAGCTGATCCCAGTGCATAAAACAGCGACATTCCAAAACTCACTGCACTATAATTGTATTATTTTATTTAACAGCGTTCCCAAAACTATGAGAGAATTGAATTTATCTTCATTTAAAAAAGAAATAAGAAAACTATTAATAGCAAATGCATTTTATAGTGTTAACGAATTTCTAAATAGATAAAATGTATTATTTTTTCTTTAATTTATTATGTTGCATTTGTGTGGACAGAGTTTTTGAAAGAGGTTTATTGTTTTTGTAGATTTGTGTATTTGTGTGTTTTATTTTAAGTTTTATTGCTATAACGAGACAGACAAATTATTTATTTTAATTTTGTGTGAATTACTTAAATAAATATTGTTATTTAGACCTGCCAAATGTACATAATCTATGTATCAAAAAAATGGTAAAATAAAGTCTACTCTATTCATTAACGACCATTTTGGAGAAATTGAAGCGCCATCACACGGTGCTACAGGAATTAGTATGAAAGAACTAGCATCTGAAATTTAAAAACGAACTAAAACAGTATTTACTTGAAAACTGTTTTTATGAATTTACAAGGGCAATAAATGATAAAGATGTACTACAAAGGACCCCGCTCCAAATGCATGTAATTTGTTGTCGACGGAATTGTTACAAATTCAAGACATAGAATCCTTAAGTCATTTTCAATGAAAACGGTTATGGATAAAGTTCCAAAATGTCTTTATTTTAAAAATACAGCAGGTCGAAGCTCCAAAATTCAAAATTTTAAAAACGCGATTTTACGTATTTTTTATCGAAACAGTAAATATCTAATTTGCTTTAAGAATATAATACTAATCTACAGTGTAACATAGGAAAATACATTATTCTAATATTCATTTAAACAAATAAAAGATTCCTACGCAAATAAGAAGAATCCTGTTTTTATTCCAATAGAAATCAGCAAAACAAACAAAATACAAAAGAGATCGTATGGTTCGTTTTCCTGATAATATTTATAAAAATTACTAGAAATTATAAGAGTATTATAATAATGTTTTTTCCTGTATTGCACTGAATATCAGTAAGTATTTTATTCTTAATGCAAACTAAATAATAAAAGTAAAACGATTTCAATTTCAAAAGTAAACTTTTGCATACTAATAACTTTTGCGTCTATTGTATCCTACTGGTATATAAATAAGGGCAAAAGTAATTATACAGTGTGTCCCAAGATAGATGTAACAAGAGGTGTAATGGACCAAAAATTTTGGAATTTTGGAATGGTATTTGGGGATTGAGTCCTGCTTGTTGTAAAACTAAAGTATACCAAAAATGACTTGATTTGGTGTTCTACAGGGTGTTTTATAAGCAAAGTTGTAAAAATCACTACTAATAAAGTACCTTTATTTTTCAAAATATGAAAAAATTCCACTAAGAAAAGTTATTTAGAATGCAATTTTATACCTCTATACCAAATTTCAGGAATATAAAATTATTTTTTTGAAACTTCCCATTTTTTGCGAATTAAGAGTTGAATTCATATTTAAAGTTGTGTAGGAGCAAATCTTAATCATGTCAAAAAGTAGGCTATTGGTAAATAAAAAATTGAATATACGAGATGTAAGAAGGTATAATGTTAATCGAACTAATTGTAAAACAAGAAACAATTACTGACACAAGATTAATGAGGTTTAAAAATTATAACAAGTAGTAAATGTCCAAAACATAACATATTCACAAACAAATTAATTATTGGCCAATACAAAACAATGTTTACAATTTTTTTATTATTCGACGTAGCTACCACCCACATTCACTCACATTTCGATCCTTCGCCTGAAGTCCTTAAAACTGTTTTGAATATGATCTAACAGTATGGAGTTTACGGCATTTGTAATTCTCTGCTTCAATACTGTTACATCGTTAGGAAGTGGTTCAGCGTAAACCAACTGCTTGAGGCGACCGACCCCATAAAAAAAAGGTCTGGGGGATATCGTCGGCCACTTGATCGGTCCATTCTTAGCAATTTTCTCCAAAATTTAAATTTAACCACCGATTAACCATTTCTGTGGAGTGGCCAGTCATGTTGCAAATGAACTAAAGGCATATTGCAAATGAACTAAAGGCATATCTCTTAAAATATTTAAATGTTCTTCAGAAAATCTTTGAAGAAGCTGTAAATAAGTGTGCTGGTTTAACCTTCCCTCAATGAAATAAGGTCCAATAACTCCAACGTGATAAGAAACGGCACACCAGACATTCACTTTTTTATAATATTGTCTTCTACAATGAATTCTAAAATTTGGATTTTCAGAAGCCCAAAACCGACAATTCTTAGATGAAACAACACCATTGGTTATGAATGTGGATTCATCTGAGAAAATTATGAAATGAAAAAATCTCTCTTCCATGATTTTTTCTCCAATTGTCAAACAAAAATCCAACCTACAGCCGCCTTCTCCCTCTTCAAGCGTATGTTTATACTTTGCTTTATATGCCCTAATTTTCTTTGCCTTGTAAATTCTTTGGAGTTGAGACTTGCTAATATTAATAAGAGCTGATCTCTGTCTTAGTGGCATCCTAGGATTTTCTATAACAGAGGCATGAGCTATAATAGCCCCAAAATTGTCTTCATCATATGCTTTTATTTTTCTTTTCATGTTAAGAACACTACCAGTAGCCAGAAACTTTTTAATTATTCTCATAGCCTGAGTACGTGACAAAGCAGTGTTTGGAAATTTCAAATTAAATTGGCTTACCACTTAGCGAGTTTTCACCACCAATTCCGTAGCATTGCCCAATATAAATTTTTTCACGCTCTGTGAGTACCATTTTCACTTAATTTTTTATGCTTGGTTTGTTAATTTGAAACAGAAATTAAGGATAATATTGACTACGTTTGACAGATATGTCAATAATAAATGATAAATGTGTATCCACTGCTTTTCTCATAGCCTACTTTTAGCTTCTACATAACTTTAAATATTAATTCGCAAAAAATAATTTCTATGCAGTTTTAATTGAATGGTTCAAAATAAAATACTAATTTATTGAAAAAATGGGAAGTTTCAAAAAAATAATTTTATATTCCTGAAATTTGGTATAGAGGTATAAAATTGCATTCTAAATAACTTTTCTTAGTGGAATTTTTTCATATTTTGAAAAATAAAGGTACTTTATTAGTGGTGATTTTTACAACTTTGCTTATGAAACACCCTATAGAACACCAAATCAAGGCATTTTTGGTATACTTTAGTTTTACAACAAGCAGGACTCAATCCCCAAATACCATTCCAAAATTTTTGGTCCATTACACCTCTTGTTATATCTATCCTGGGACACACTGTATATTACTTACATAAGTACACAACATATTATTCATGTAACTGCTTCTTATAAATCAATACATAAGTCCATTTCGATAAAAAATATGTAAAATTGCGTTTTTAAAATTTTGAATTTTGGAGCTTCGACCTGCTGTATTTTTAAAATAAAGACATTTTGAAACTTTATCCATAACAGTTGTCATTGAGAATGACCTAAGGATTCTATGCCTTGAATTTGAAACGATTCCGTCGACAATAGATTACCCATGCATTTAGTGCGGGGTCCTTTTTGTTCTATTTTATTTATAAACTTTTTGTGTTACGTTAACTTTAAACACAGCGAATTATTCCCTAAGACCGTTTTGACACTGAAGTATTTTCGCAAGATACTAAAACACTGTTTTGAAAATTTCTCCAACCAACTTGACATCATCAGATGTTAAACAGTTTTTGTGGTCCCCCGATTATGTCAACTTGATTAACGAAACGCACCTAGAGTGTAAATTACATGTTTGGGGAAACTACTTTACTGTAGTTTCACATGAAAGCATTTCCCCTCAAAAGCTATGTTTTGGATACCTATAATAAAGAACTATAAGGTAGGTATGTTTACTTTTGATTTCTGGGAAATAGTAGTACAGTCACTGAAGGTTTTCACCTCCGATTTCGTTGAACCTCCATCGATTTTCATGAAAATTTGTGAGTAGTTAGAGGATACCTCAAGAAACAAAAGTGACATAGTGCCAACTTGCGCTTTTCCCCTGGGGGTGGATGCCACCCCTTCTCGGGGGTGGAAATTATTTTATGAAAAATAACCCCAGGAATCGATAGAGGGGCCAATTCTAAGCAAAATTTGTTATATAAAGTTATTAAAATAAATCAATACTTTTTGAGTTATTAAAGATCAAAGATTTTGATTTTTCGTGAAAAAAATGCATGTTTTAAAGCGGTTTTTCATAAATAACTCAAAAACTATAGGTTTTTACAAAAATGTTGTCATTACCAAAATTGAAGCTAATAAAAAAACGAATAAATTCCTTCCTTAAAAAACCTTTTAATATTAATTCAAAGTGAGCTATTATAGGTAATTTAATGTATGTTTTTTTTCGGCGAGTACTCAAATCTAAGTATTCAAGCTTAAATAACGGGAAAACGATGCATTTTATAAAATATACTTACTGAACACTTTTCAAAGTACTCAGAAATACCTATCGAATGAGCTGCAGAAGTTGATAGCATCAAAATTAAGCAAGTTATGATGAAAATAAGAGGACCCTTTCGAATTTTTTAGGAAAAAGTGAAAAATAAAACCTACGCCATTTCCACAAAAATTAAAATTTATAGTAATCCCTATAAGACTTTCTTTATTTTAGCATAAGTAATGACTTTACAAATTTTGAGCGGTTTAGAATGCATATTTTTGAAAAAAAATATGATTTAAAAAAATCAGAATTTTTCAAATTTTCGTAAATTTCGTTTTCTTTTGATAATAACTCCAAAAATACTCGATATATGTAAAAAATAATAGAGAACGAAATTTGAGTTTTTTTTTAACAAAGATTTTAGTTTTTTTTTATTTTTGTAGGATAAAAAATAACCGAGATAGAAACGTTTAAAGCCTAAATTTTACTGCGAGAACCATGTAACCGGGGCCCTTTAACCTTTTATCTTTTAAAAAATAAGGGTTTTAAAAGATTAAATTTAATACGATCTTATAGCCCTTGAAATTACCTTTCAAATGGTTTTTGGATGAACCTGATATCATAAAAATTAACGGAGTTATTGTAAAAAAACCAATAACATTTTTTTGGAAAAATTTTTTGAGCAGAGATTTTGTATGTATATATAGGAAAAAAGATAGATAGTAAGAAGTAGACGTGTCGATAGGTACATGCTCACAAAATATACATGTGTGTGTGTGTGTTTCTTTTGAAGATGTATTTTAATACATTTTCCTCTTAATTAATAAATTAAATTTTTATAAGTCACATAAGCACTGAAAAAATTGTTTCCAATGTTAAATTATGCTTTTTCATCAATTTGTGCACGAAGGGTAGTTTGGGGAATGTGGAAAGAATAATATTAATAAAGTTTGAAATATATTAATAAAGTTTATCATAAGTAATAGAAAAGATTCTAAATAATTAATGTTATTAAAGCTGATAAAAAAAAAAATTCCGTTATTTTTATGACAAGTGGTAGTTTTTAAGGGTGGAAAATTTCGCAATAATTAAATAATTACTTTAATACTCAGTAAATGAGATTTCAATTCAGTAATGTATTATTCAAATGATTAAAGTTTCTTGAAACCAATTTTTTCAATGATTCTGCATTAAGGGGGTGGTTTTTAAGGGTTGAAATTTCACAGTCAACCAAAAATTATATCATAAACATTAAACAAACCGTTTGTGTAATGTTAATATGCGATTTCATATTTCAGAAATACAAAAAATGATTTTTTCATGATTTTCGATTTAAGGGGTGGTTGCTAAAAGGGTTGAAAAATTAATTAAAATCATAAATCATGCATATAAGTGTTGAAAAATATTTATTTTATCTAATTAAACGAGATTACTTAAAAGGGGTGGATTTCACCCCTAAAATGCAAAAAGCGCAAGTCGAGCATGTGTCACTTTTGAAGTTGAGGGTAAAATATACTCAATCCCAAATTTTCATGCAAATCGATGGAGGTTCACTGAAATCGGAGGTAATAGTTGATTTTTACCTTCATTCACTGTACTATAGATAAGAGACATCAAATTGCAATTAAAGTCCGCCCCTGTGTGGAATATCTCCCATTGCATTCATCAAAAGCAGATAAGACTTAGCTATGCCATTAAAAATAGTTGAATTTTATGATGGCATTATTGTTGTGGCTGATGCATTCATTGAAATGTTGAACAGATAAAAATAAGAATCATCCTTTTAGGGTGTTGTTAATTTTTGTAATGATGATTCTGAGGGGCCATTTCTCTGACAAATGCTAGTATCTTCAGCTTATCAATAAATTGATATATTCTTACATTTAAAGATTTAAATTAAATTAATTTAAATAAGGAAGTATTAATTTTTCTGTTAAATTTTAGGTGCAACGTGGATGTGCAAAAGATGTATAGACAGTGATCCACATAGACTGAAAAAAAGTGATTTAAAACATCAACGAAGGGACTCTTTACGTAGCGTTTCGTCTTCGAGCACTCACGAAAGCCAAGTAGCCCCCTCGTCCACTGTAAAAGTATTACCGTATGATGTAAGTTGATAATTATAAACAAAGGCACAAATATGTATTGTTAGTTGAGTCAATGAAGGTTTTCACTTCTTAATTCTCAGCAACAGCTCCGATTTTGATCATTATTTTTTTAAATGTGTTTTTTAATACTATTCAAAATCAGAAACAGCCCAAGTGGCGCAAATACCCTGGGGGTGGATGCCACCCCTTCTCGGGGGTGGAAATTATTACATTCAAAATAACCGCAGACGTCGATAGAGGAATACATTCTAAGCAAAAAATGTTCTATGAAGTTTTTTCAATGAGTGAATACTTTTTGAGTTATTCGTGATTGAAAATGTTGATTTTTCATCTAAAAAATGCATGTTAGAATGATTCTTCACTAATAATTCGAAAACCTTACGTTTTGAAGCAAAAATAAAGCCTATAAAATAACAAATCGATTGTTTTTTTTTATTTCTGTAGATGCAATACGAACAGAGTTATGGCTCGTTGAAGGTGACTTTTCGTTCGCCGAAAACTGACGTTTAGGAACGGAAAAACGGAAAGTTTTCGGAGGACAACATATAAGACATTTTTAAAAGTACTTGAAAAGTCCATTAAAATGAGCTTTGGTAGAAGCTGTTAGCATAAAAACTAACAGTTATGATGAAAATAAAATGGTTGTCTCGTTTTTTCGGAGAAAAAATCAGCAATGAAACGTGCAAATTTTCAGCTTCACAATAATTAATTTCAGGTCAAAAACTAAAATTCGTGTGCTACATGGCTTAACTAAGATTACTCAATTTTGCCGCACCAATGAACCAATGCATACACTTAGAGAACTGTCAAAGTTCATTTTTGCTCATAATAATTTCTTTGGTAAAACGTAAAGTTCGAGTTATCAACATTTTCAATCAAGAATAACTCAAAAAGAATTTACTCATCGAAAAAATTGCATAGAACATTTATTGCTAAGAATTCATTCCTTTTTCGATTTCTGCAATTACTTTGAACATAATAATTTCCACCCCCAAGAAGTGGTGGCATCCACCCCCAGGGTAAAAGCATACATCGGCACTATATAACTTTTGTTCCTTGAGCCATTCCCTAATTACTTTCCAAATTTCACGTCAGTCGGTTTTATCCGAAAGAATTCTGAACGAAAAACCTTCAAGCACTGGACTAAATTAACTTTTTCATGAATATCGGGAAAAAAAACATAAAAAAATAGATTTTTCCCGTAAGTTGTTATTATTGTTTAAACAATATAAATAATTATCAACCCCGACTGTGAGAAACATTTTTGAACTTAAATTTTCAATGAAAACAACTCAATGTTTTATAAATACCGCAAAAAAAATTTTAAAATATATTTTTTTGTAAATATTGTTATTGTTTAAACAATATAAATAATTATTTGCGCCACTTGGGATTTTTCTGATTTTGAATAATATTAAAAAACACATTTAAAAAAAAATTATCAAAATCGCTCTTGCTGAGAATTAAGAGGTTTTGACGATTTTTAGGCTTCATTGACTCAACTAAAATGTTATATTATGTTTTTATAAACCGCACTTTAGTCGCTAGATAGCCCGGTGGGTAGGGCGACTACCACTCTTTATTCAGGATGTGGATGTTTCTGGTTCAAATCCTGCTCCCGAATTTTTTTTTTTATTGTATCAGTGATATTAAAAGTTTTACAATGATCATGAGGGTAGTTAGTTGTTCAAATTAGGTTGGTTTACCATTTTCGTGACAAAAATTAAAAAAAGCTATAAATAAAATTGAAAATATGCATTATGTTCTCAATTCGATGTTATTTTAACAATTGCAGCTTTGGATTATCTTCAAATAGCAAAAACAAAATAATAAGCATTGGAGAATAACCAGCCCAAATTTCAAGAAATATCGAGAGTTACTTGAATTTGTTTATAACTAAAATTTCGAAAACTATAAACAACTGCAATAAAACGTGTTTAAATTTTGAATAAAAAATGTTTTTCTCCGTGATCTTAAAGTACTTATAGAATGCTACAATTTGAGCCATCGTACACATTTCTTGGTCTTGATGGCAGAATTTCACAAGGGTGCAAAGTTTTAGCAGCAATTGTATATTTGAGCCGTTTTAGTAATCATTTTCATTTGAAATTTTAAGTGGTGATTGTATTTTATAAGAGCTGTATTTTTCTAAAATTTCATTGATTATCCATTATTTTTGAAAGATCAGTGATTTGTTTAAAAACGCATAATTTTGTAATGTTCAATTTTTTTTAAATAATAACAATTGGAATGAATTATAGTTTTTGTATTTCTGTTGTACAGCTCAAAACTAACATTTTCCTTCGTTTTATTGTTTCCATGGATGTTTCTGGTTCAAATCCTGCAAAATCTATAACACCTATAAATCAAAATTTATTAAGAGTCGATAGAGAAGTGCTTCTCTAGATGTTATTCCCATATTTTGTATGGGTCCCATGCGTCGCAGACGAGAAAAAAAATATTGAAATTTCACCAGCCGCCACTGTACACAATACAATATAACCATATCAAATTTAGAGCAATTCTTCAAATGGAGAAATTTGCTTATTAGGAAAACCTAATAAGCAAATTTTTGCTAAAAATGTGCTTCGGTGTTCCCATAGTATTATTTTAATAATAATAATAATCATACTTTATTTCACTAGATACAGAAATATAACAAAAGTATGAACCGGTCACAACAATTTACAACAATAAATATATGGTTATGCTGAATTATTTAGTATTTTTTAAACATTTTTTTAGCTGAATTCGTTAAATTGGGATACATATCATAGAGTGAATGTTGAGCAGATATATTGTTATTGCGGGGGAAATGGCGAATGGTACAAACAAATGCTACAGTGTGGAAGATGCAGGCAGTGGTTCCATGAAAAATGCCTGGATTGCCTACAGTATCCTCTGTATTGTGGAGACAGGTAATTGCTTAAGAGATGATTGGAATACAATCATTGCAATTTTTTTTGCGATCGTATATGATTTTTACTCAGTAAGTTTTTAAATTGATCTATATAATTATTTGCAGTATTGGGTAATTTAGAAAGTAACATAAGTGTTTTTTAGGTTCTATGTGTTTGTGTGTTCGATATGTAACCAAGGCAAAGATTTTTTAAGAAGGCTGGAAATGAAATGGGTGGACTTGGTGCACCTTATGTTGTTTAATTTGACTGCCTACAACTGTAAAAAGTATTATGATTTGGATACAGTCGTCATTCCTTACATCAACGATAACTGGCATGCCCTTCAGCTACCACCAAAGGTACGTTCTAGATTGATAAATGGTTTGTAGGTTTTTGAGGGTTTCCAGGAAAAAAAATCAGTATGATATATTCAGTGATTATTTTTTAGTGTAGTAAAAATAACCTCAAATTCGCAATGTAAAGAAACAATTAGGGGATTCATGAAACTTTACATAGACGAAAATCATTTTTACTTTTTTTGTAAGTAACAGAAGAGTCTACCGCAAAGTTAAGGGCAATATTTGTTCAAAGGTGCAGTAAGGGGAGGGAAATGTGTTCTTTGCAAATATCTCTAAAGAATAAGCATTTTAGAAAAAAATTTAAAGAAATGTTTTTTTTTCCGATAAGAGGGGACAATTCCAATCACAAAGTTTCATCGGAAAGCTAAAGCTGAAGTGGGGCGAGGGGTAAGCAGTGTGACTATTATAGGGCATCTGCGTGATGTCACAACTAACCTCAAAAATATGTGTTTCTTAAAATTTAAGAGTATTACGCAGCTGTTATTAAAATTTCTGCCTGGTTCCCGTATTTTCAACTAAATAGTTCACGCAAATTAAAACGAAAAAATAGCGAATAGAAGAAATAAATCATATACAAATTATATTTGGGCCATGCATAGTTCATAGGAGTAGAAGAAAGGATCCGAAATGTTCCCACCTTACCCGTTGATGGAAACACCCTTTTGGGGCCAAAAAACAACACTAGACAGGAGTTAGTTACGATTATTCTCATTTTCCTTCGAATTCGTTATTCCCACAAAAATAATTAAAAAAAAAAAAGTACAAGATGAATCTCGAAGAGGAGAATCCGCTCTACAAGTTTCTTTATAACCATTTTTGACGTCAAAGTAGCCGTTTCGTAGATATTCGCTGTGAAAAATCGCGTACCACCGATTTTTCGTCGAGCACTCCAAACTACCCCCTACTATGAACGTGGTTAGCGAGAAAACGGTGGGGAGTACGCAAATCGACCATAGAACTTTTTTTGTGTAGAATTTAATGGAGAATATTTTTGTTCCGATACCTGTTTTTCGTGGGAATGACGGATCCGAAGAGAAATGAGAATAACCGTAACTAAGTCCCGTCTGGGGGTGGTTTTTCGCCCCAAAAAGGTGTTTCCATCAACGAATAAGGTGGGAACTCTTCGGATCCTTAATTCTACTCCTATGGACTATACATAGCCCAAATATAATTTGTATATGAATTTTTTCTCCTAAAAAGTCTAATTTGCATGGACTAAAAATCTAGTTCAGTGTAATGTCTATGAACTTCTAAATCCTTTGTCCTAATAAAATAGGATTCTTTTTGTAAGTTGGAAATCTAACCTGTAATTAGCAGTCTATTTTTATTAATCAACAAAATTGAAAAATTATTTACGTGAATTTTTAAATATTTGCTTGGAGCCTTTACAGTACGGCTTCAAGCTAAAAATGCGTATACAAACATTAAAAATGACAATATACTTGAAAAACTTAAAATTTAAGGTTATGTTGGTTACATGATGCAGATGCCCTATTGTAGTGCTGTACCATCTATTAAAAAGCACTGCACTAAAAATCTTGACTGGGAAAAAGCAGTTTTTAGCCAAACTGCTGGCGTTATTAAACTGAACTGTGTATTAGGAAGATCTCTCTTCACATTGGCTAATAAACAAGTTTTAGCTAAAAATGTTCTTCAATAGAAGTGTAGTATTCATTTACCTATAAGAATATCTTTTTTTCAGTTTAATAACATGAGCCAGTTCGTTAAAAAATGCTTTTTGCTAGAAATTTTTTTTAGTACAATGCTGTTTTAGTAGATGAAGTCACTTCGATATAATTAAAAATGATTGCAAAAATAATTACATTTATAACCGATGCGCACTCATTTTATGTATTTAAAGCTTGGTCTCGATGTGTTCTTGACCTTTCAGGCGTGATTGTAAGTATAGAGCAATGATAAAGAAAGTACCAATGCCAAAACTAGACAACTAACACAACAGCTTTCTGTACTTTATTGTCTTATTTCCACCCAATCTCCTCTGATTAGATCGCATTGCTCCGTCTTAAGATGAATAACAAAATCGGACAGACGATTTAGAAAAAATCAATTTCAAAGACTTGATAAATTTTCAGTGGTACGTTAATTTTGTATGTCAGTATATATCTTTGTAATCATTGAGATAAATGGTTGCCGCCTACGGGATCTATTTATCTCAATTATACTTAGAAATAGGCATTTTAATACACGGGAAATTTGCCGAAAAAGGTAAAAATTCTACAATTTTCGAAAGGATTTTTGTAACCGTTCCACAAAAAAATGCTCCTGATTCTGAAGTAGATTCATCGGTTACTAAATGAATGATTTTTTACTCTTATATTTCCTATTTTTATTGTACTATAGCCCAGACGACAGCACATTTTATGGTGAAACAAAAACTTGCAAATGAATCATTTTTTTCTTCAAGCGTATTAAAATGTTTAAATTATGACACCAAAAGCAGAAGTAGAAGTAGGACATTGATTTACTAGTAACAAAATGTTAGTACCGAACGCCACCGTAGTGGACATTGTTTTACTAGTAACATAATGTTAGATCCGAAAGCGCCACCGCAGTGGGTATTGTTTTACTAGTAACATAATGTTAATACCGAAAGCCACCGGTGGCGCGCTATCCACTAGCCACTCGTCATATTGTGTCAACATGTAAGACTGTAGTTTGAATATTTGTACATTTATGATAAATAAATGAATTTTTGCATTTTAATACGCTTGAAGAAAAAATAGTATATATTACACGGAGTAGAACGCCTTTTTTTGTGTTTCGCCCAGTTTGCAAATCCTGGGCTCAACACAAAAAAAGAGTGCGTTCTACTCCTAGTAATATAATATACTATTTTTTAATGAGTTCGTGAAAGTCTATAGAATAATATCCTGAAAAGTTTACATTCCGCTCGGATTCAGAACATAAAAAAAAGTGAAAGAAAAATTTTTTTTTTCATCCATTTTTTAAAAATTTTGAAATTAAGTCAGGGTAGGAAAAAATAAAAAATACAGGTGGATAGACCACGTGTTTCTGAACAAAAAATGTCGTAATAAAATGTATCGCTAAAGCCACGGTATTTCCAGAAAAAATAGTGAAATAACTTTGTCATTCTGCACGGGCAAGCTCACGGTCAAATGTCAAATGCATATTATGGAACCTCTGTAAAAATTCTTAGCAGTTCTAACGAGTTAAATAAAGCATTTTCCTCTTTCTGATTACACATGTTTAACATTTTAGACGCTGCTGGATCGAAACAGAGCTGCTGCGCCAATGGATTCCTTATACATTCGTTAACGTATTGGAAAAGTTCCAAAAGTTATATTCAAAACTATCTAATATATAAAAATCTCGTGTCACAGTGTTTGTTATCGAACTCCTCCGAAACGGCGTGACCGATTTTTATGAAATTTTTGGTGTATATTTGGTAGGTCTGAGAATAGGTCGTAGGCTATTTTTTATACCCCTAGGTGATAAGGGTGGCCCTATCCAGAAATTTTCTTTTTATTTTTTGGACAAAAATTTATAATTTATTTATATGGCAAAACAACGTTTGCTGGGTCAGCTAGTAGAGTTATAAGGACAAGATCGTGAAAATCGCTATTTCTGATCATAACGGGATTGATCATATTTTCGAAAAAATGTATGCAAGTAAATGAATTTGTGTTTAAACCAGGGACCGTAACCGAACCGAAACCGAAATGAGAGATTCTGAAAAACCGAATCCGTACCTGAAAACCGAAAATGGTGTACGTTAGGTAACCGTAACCGAAACCGAGCCGAAATAAATTTTGTATTCGGACCCTGCAATTTGAACCGAAAACCACACCGTAATTACGAATTTTTCCTAAACGTAACCGAAACTGAAAACTGAAATGAAAGATTCTGGAAAACTGAAACTGTAACCAAAAACCGAAAATAAATTTCGGTTTCGGTCCCTGGTTTAAACATTCGAAAACTGTACATTTTTTCTGTACTAATGATATTTTATTTTTTCCAATGGGTCAGGTTCTCGGTAAGTTACAGCCTCCAATATATATATTTATCAAAAAAATAATCATCAAGCAAGGAAATTTAAATAATTTGAGTTGTACTTTTTTTTTTGAACCCACGTTACTACAACTTAATGAACCATAAGAATGATGAAGTGTACATACTTTTTAACAGTTCTCAATGAAAAAAGGATTTTTTTGAAGGGTTTTTATTTTTTTTTCTATAGTTTTCATTACGACGATTGAGTTCAGGCGTGATAATAGACAGGGTGTCCCGAATTGCATAGGCCAAACTTCACTAAGCAATACAACTATTCAAAATAAGAAAAAAGTTCCTATAAACATGGGTCGGGAAGCACTAGTTTCCGAGATACAGGGTGTTCAAGCAATTCTCCTGAACATGTTCTTTTATGAATATTTTCGAAATGTCTAAAGATAAACAAATCATAATTTACACAGGAATTTAACTTTTTATGCTTTTTAAGACAAAATGACAACTATGTACGAAAATCATTCAGGAGTGGGTGAAACTGGGGGGGCCTAGGTATAATTTAGCCCCAACTTTATTGTGTGACACTTTTACATTAATTTATGAGCAGAACTTAAAAATTTGAAGTTTTCTACACCAAAAAAGTATCTTGTATTTTTTCTCTAACATTATCAGTTTTTGAGTAAATCTTATCTGAACTTTATTCGGGAATAGTTTTTTATGAATATTTTAGCAGGACAGAAAAAACAATGACAGTAAAACAAAATTTGATTACATTATTTTTTATTAGACAACAATGAATTAGTCCAACATTTCTCAATTCTAGGTGGATTCCAATAAAAACATCTTTAGATGGTTTCCTTCTATTAGGAAATCTGCAATATTCGCGTACCGCGGCATTCGCGTTTCCATTAAAATATCCATAAATAAAATGAATATCCGCGTACTTCACATTACTAAACGTGACCATTTTTTACTTTTCAATAGAACACTTTTTCCAAAAGGAAATAATAAAACTACAGAACAATGAACTACAGAAAACAAAAAACAACAATGTCATTATTGTCATTCTGGCATTGCATGCTAGATTATTTTTCATTTGTTACAAACATTACAATCATGGCACACTCCTACATACCTGGAATGCTGGTAATAATAGTTACTAATTAATAAAGTTGATAAGATTTACTCAAAAACTGATAATTTTAGAGAAAAAAGAGACTTTTTTTGTGTAGAAAACTTCAAATTTTTGAGTTCTGCTCATAAATTAATGTAAAAGTGTCACACAATAAAGTTGGGGCTAAATTATACCTAGCCCCCCCCCCCCCAGTTTCACCCGTTCCTGAATGATTTTCGTACATAGTTGTCATTTTGTCTTAAAAAGCATAAAAAGTTAAATTCCTGTATAAATTATCATTTGTTTAATCTCTAGACGTTTCGAAAATATTCATAAAAAAACATTTTCAGGAGAATTACTTGAACACCCTGTATCTCGGAAAATAAGCACTTCCCGACCCATGTTTATAGGAACTTTTTTTCTTATTTTGAAAAGTTGTATTACTTTGTGAAGTTTGGCCTATGCAATTCGGGACACCCTGTATATAAGTATATTTTTCCCATCAATCCTTTGCTTGCATTGTTTGAAACAAAAAAGCACCAGAACCAACACTCATACAAATTGAAGAAATTCTGATTTAGTGACAGCATATAATTCAGTGCTTTGGTGCCGCAGGCATGCGTATTCAAGTGCGGGCATGCATGGATCTCGCTCCGAGTTATAACGTTACTTGACTATTTTTTTTCCGGGAATACAGTGGCTTTAGCGATACATTTTGTTAGAATATTTTTTGTTCATAAACACGTGATCTATCCATCTGTATTGTTTATTTTTTCTTAGCTTGACTTAATTTCAAAATTTTGAAAAAATGAATGAAAAATTTTTTTTTTCACTTTTTTTTTATGTTCTCCATCCGAGCGAAATGTAAAGTTTTCAGGATATTATTCTATACACTGTCATGAACTCATTAAAAAAAAAAAAGATTCATTTTGCAAGTTTTTGTAGGTAAATACCGTCATCGACTGGGCTACTAGTAATATGCAATATTCAGTTTTTTTTTAAATATGTTTCACATAAATCCTTGTTAAATAGGGCAGTCTTATTTTAGATTGCAATTGTAAGTAAGTCTGAACGAAGAGAGAACATTCTGTCTGTCCTAACAAACAACCGCAACCGCTTTAAGTGTGGCCGTGAGATTAAGAAACGTACAACAATATGGGGCCTTCGCGTACGTCTGCCCCCTCCGGCACCATGTGTCACTCTACCCGTCAACGGACTAGTAACCGAAGAAGAACTACGCGAAATGTGGCAGGGAAACAGAAGACTGCAATTCCTATCAGTAGATAAAAACGTACCAATTAAGAGAATAATTCTTACGGACACTTACATGAAAAATCTCATGATGGGCGTGGCTTACCAACAAAATTCAGCGCATTCTGAGACAGACTCGCCCTGTCCTAGTCCGGATATAGGTAACGAAGATCCTATAGTAGAAAGTAACGTGAAACTAGTACAAAAGAATGAATTTTTGGGTGCAGGTTGTGCCAAAAAGAGTGTACCTTTCAAAAAGATGAGTTTGCAGAGAAGAAAGAAACTGTTAGCGATGAACAACAGAGAAAGAGAGAGGATCCTGAAAAGGCCTAAGAGGAGGGTGACTTGCGAAGGGATGGGGAGTAAAGCCACGAAGGAGGGGCTACCAAAAAGACTAAGCTTAGATAGTAAAAATAATAAAAGTAGCGAAACACTGCCACCCACCCCTCCTACGTCGGTTAGCGCCCCTCCCACACCTCCCGCTTCCAACTCGACATCAATTATATCAGATTTAAGTAACGATTTCTCGGAAAACTCCAACAACTTAACCAAGGTTGCCAACGTCAAAAAGTCCAGCTTGTTAGAATTAACGTCCGAGCTGAACACCCCCTGCGACACTTCGGGGGATGAAACGAGTTCGAAGAGTACGTTGGACGCGATAATACCACCTCCGAAGGACTTCGAGGGCAAGAACAACCCCTTCCTGACGCTGCTGAGAGGAGCGTCGGAGGACGTACGTGTCAAACACAAAAAGAAAAACAAAGAGATCACACTCCCATTGCCTTTAACAGCTGTGATACCCGGTAAGCCCATAATGCGACCCATGAAGCGGCAGTTGAGCGAGAAAGATATCGTGATCGGACCCAATGGGCAGGTTAAACGTAAGCGGTTTCGGAGGAGCAGGAATGCCAACGTTAATTACACTACTGGGCAGACGGCAAGTAAGACGGCTGCCGTCGTGCCTGTTAGGCCAGATGCCAAAGAATGGGGGCAGAGGTCGAGTCAGAGCAATTCGCCTATAGGTAAGTCGTAAATTTTATTTTGGTTTTTAACAGTTTTTTTCATCCTTGAGTTGTTTATTCCCACAATTCTGTGCTAATTTTGCTGAAACTGTTTCTTACTATTTGTGAAGAACAAATTTAAAATAGGGTGTATAGGATATGTGCCCAAAATGGTGATGAAAATGTGTATTAACTTTCAATAATGGGTGTAACAGGATCATGGTACACCTCCCTTTTCTCCTTTAGTTTTGAAGATAGTTGATTGAAATTTGGAATATCCTATATACATAATAAGTGGCACTTTTTGACATACAAGTGATTTTTTTCCAGTTTGACCGGAAGTGACACTAACTTTTGATTTTTAATGGAACACCCTGTATATTATTGCATTTTTGAATACTGCATAATTTTCTGAATCCAACGATATCAAATAAGTGACATTTCAAACGTCAATATTTTTTATAATATAATTTTTAGTTTTCCATTCAAAACACCAGCAGAAGTAAGTTAAGTTAGTTTAAGTTAGTTAGAAAGTTAAGTAACAGTGTTACACAGTTCCATTGGATGACGGACCTTTTGAAATGACTGTCTTATTTGCAAATCAAACAATTTAATACTTGATGTTAATTAAAACTAACAGTAAAAATTTCTGTGGCTAATCGAACTTGTCTTCGGAGGCCAAAACACTTCCAAAAAAAAAAAAAAAGTTTTCCATTCAAGTGTGTCATGGTTCCGATTTATTCTAAATGACCGCTGTAATGCTTTTTTTTTTGTGGGATTGTGACACAGTGGCCACCAAAAAAAAAATGGTCTGCTCGGGGGTACTGACCACACCCTTGTATTTTGAGCCGCTGAACACGAATCTGACCTTAGTTTTTCCCTATCACGTCCGGTTTTTTTTTTAACATCAAAAAAGTCTATTGAATCGTAATATTTATATATTTATTTGCTGTTAAAAAAACCTGACGTGCTGGGGAAAAACTAAGGTCAGGAGCGTGTTCAGCTAGTCAAAATACAAGGGATAGGTATGGTCAGTACCCCGGCGCAGACCACTTTTTTTTTGTGTGCCTGTGTCATGATTCCTGATATGATTTTCAGCACAAAAAACCAAAATGTTGCAATTTGGACACAATATTTTGTTCCTGTGCTAACAGATAACCCATAAAATATTACTACTAGGAGTACTAGGACACTGTCCATCTCGACTCAAATTTCATTACTTGTGTCGACACAGTGTATACTCACCTGCTTCAGAGACATTTTACGTACAAAGAAAAGCATTTGCAAAAGTCAAGGACAATATTAGTGCTTAATAAAGCTTTTGTAATGGAATTAAAAGGAGAAACAATTTTAAAAATACTAGTAACAATTTTTGCTCCTTGGGCATTGATGTCCATTCTACTATTTTATTTCTTTTTCTAAGGTAACTGTGTGGATTACGCCTTGAATGGTCGACGTTTGAGGCAGCGACCAGAGAAACCCCAAGAGAAGGAGAAGATTTCCAACCCGCCCACCCCGAAACCCAGCCCCGTCAAGCAGGAGCCTGACATAAACATGGACGATCTGAAAAGTTCAGTGAATATATATTTTGGTGCTGCCACCCGCATAGCGGCGGGCGAGAGGTTTGGAGTGAAGGCGAAACGAATCGGTCCTATGGGCAAGATGGAGTATCTGATCGAATGGGAGGGACCCAGTAATGGAATGACCTGATATGCGTGTTTAGTGTTTCAGCTTATTGTATTCCATTTTCGTGCCTCTGGTCATAAGGATGTTCGGAGAAGCACAGGTTTTTTTATTTCGGCCGTTCGAGTATGTGTACAGCTCAAAAGTGTACAGAAAATGTTGGTAAAAGGGCATTAGTTACCTAAATGTTTATGGTTCCTGGTTTGTATTTTAAAATTCTACAGAGGTTAGACACGGCGCGGTTACAGTAACATTACTATAACATTTTTGCAACATTAATCAATTATGTGCGGCGACTGAGGTGTGGTATCAAAGTAAAAACCTATTTCGTGGATTTTTATGAGAATTCGCTGGCGTTTCTCATTTATTTCCAATTTTTAGGAGGTCCAGACTATAACTGATTTTAATAAAATTTGCACTGGTATACAGTATTTAACTTTTGTCTGGTTTGACTAATTTTTCATTTTTTAAATTTTTATATTTATTTAAACAGTACATTCAAAGAAATAGTATGGGTAAATTCAACAAAAAAAAATGGTTAACTAATAATATCGTTAATTTTGTTAAACCAAACTATATTGATGGTATTTTTAAACAAGAGGTGATTGTTATTTTAATTAATAAAAAGTTGTCGTATAACAAAACAAACATTAACTTAACAAATAGATGAATAAGACTATTATTTTGTTCGTCTGTCTATTATTTTGTTGAATTCTGTCAAATTAAACTAGATAATAGTATATTTTATTTTTAACTATTATCGAATTGTAATTCTAACCCAATATTAGTTCGCTGTATTATTGTACTTGGTAAACAAACCAATATTATTGTAGTCTTCTAGAAGTTCTAAAAGAATTACCATAAAATTTGCTTGCTTACCACGTAGTCTATTACAGAAATTATTCCCAGATGACGCCACATACAAATCACTGACAATAATCAATCATGCATTATCTTATACTCTTATGAATTTATAGAAAATTAATAACACGATTGCATTGTTCAAATTCTCTCAGGGATCATCGATACATTTGGATGGATCTTATAAACGATCTCTAATCTTTGGTTTGGGTGGTCTGATGTCTCAATACTGAGATTTTGGCTAACCAAAAAAAACTTTATCATACAATAAAGTGTGTAGATCAACCTAAAAATTAGTTGGTGAACAAAAAACAAACTCGTACTATTTAATTGTAGACCAAATTGAAAATGGTTAGTGAACGTAAAAAAATGTCATTGTACTATTTAATTTGTTACAAGAAGATATGATTATTAAACGAAAACGAATAAAGTTGAATGACTATTCTTTTCTGATTGATTTAACTATGAAACTAGATAGGCGCGATTTCATATGCTCTTTTTGGTTGAATTTACCTATCATTTTCTTTGAGTGTATAAAATCATTATGTAAAAATTACTATCAAACAATGTGAATTGGTAGGTAAGTAATTAACATTACAATCAACTTTGAAATTCGGTTCCTACATGTATATCTTTATCCTTTTCTGAACCGCATTCGCTCAGAACGTTGTATCCATTGGACCGTGGCGGGAGGTGTATGCATGTTCGTACAATTCAGGTACCTAAATTCAATATTAGGCAGAGTCAAGGGAATATCGTTTTCATCATTCGAACATTCCTCATTATCTAACAATGAATTATTTTTGCCCTCCTCTACTAAACACTCGTCTTCACTTCCTGAACCATTTCCCCAGTCATTTTCATCCACTTGTCATCAAAACACTCATTCTCCTTGTCACTGTTCACCAGCACATCGAGCAAATCTTCGTCTGTCAAATATTTCTTGGATGCCATTATATTTTGCATAAAATTACAGTAAAAGATTAAAACGATTAGTACATATTACATGATAGAGTTAGGTGAACTCACGTGCTTCGTCAACATGATCTCAGTGTAGATAGATAGCCTTTATGGTTTCTTTGTAAATTTATACAGTAGTTTTGCCCAGAGGAGCGTAGACCATGTCAAATAAGATAAAAATACAGTAAAAAATAGAAAGGAATAAAAACAGACAATACAAATAAGACATACAAAGTAGAAATCTATATAGCTAAAATGGTTTTTTAAGAGAAATTTAAGACTTATCTAAGTGATAATATATATTTTTTATATCAAATCTCTAAAATACTGGATACTTAATATTTAAAATATCAACACAAATAATAGTATATTATTCAACGAGCGGTAATGTAGGTAATAACTCACGCAGATGAAGTTTACAGCACGAGCCGCAGGCGAGTGCTGTAATTCATCAAGTGAGTTATTACCATTATCGCAAGTTGAATACTATTCTTTATCTACAATTATAACAATATTAAATTGAGAAAATTTTGTTTAAATTACTCAGTTTGTTTATTAATAAACTTAACTGTAAAATTTAATTTTTGTACACATATTTATACTGCGATTTTTCGGGTAATAAATTATGTATTGTAGCTACTTGTCTTCATTCTGGTGGTGTACCCACATATTAGTTCATCTTCACTAACCGAATTCATCATTTTTTGCACAATTATTACTTAACTTGATTTGAAAACGTCGAAACTATTCAAACATGATAAATCACCTTCCTTCCCTCAATAATAATGGACCGTTCTATTTCACCGTATCAGAAAAGAATTTCTCTCGGAGAAGGGCCACCTTCTTCGTGTCGCTCATTACGTCGATTGGAGAGGCTAGGCATGAAGATAAAGGTGATTGCCTCTGTACCTAGTGATTGGATACTATTAATTGTTCAACAGCAGTTCATTAATTAGTATATAACCTAATAAGAGTAGATAAAATATGTTTATAAAACAATAAAATATATTTATAAAAAAAAAGTAATCCAAGAAATATTCTTCCATTGTATAGCAAGCCTTTTTGGTTAGTATTTGCTGCTTTAACTACTACACATAGGACGAATACTCCTTACTGAAAAATCAACCAATAAAATGAAAAGATGGGTAAAGGAAACTTTCCAATAAACGTTTCCAGAAAATTTTCGGGAGTTTTCTGAACGAAGTTTTGATAAAAAGTCAGAGATGGGTAAAGGATACTTTCCATATGAAAGTTTCTGGAACGAAATTTTGATAAAAATGCAAGGTTTCAGTAAAATATTTGTATATTCCGAAAGTTCCCAAAGGAAACTTTCCAGGAATTTTGGAAACTTTCAAATATTCAAATATTTTATTGAAAACTTTAATTCTTATAAAAATTTCGTTCCGGGAACTTTCAAATGGAAAGTACCTGAACCTCAATTAACTTGATCTATACTCTAATGCCTTTGTCCTGTCCTGGTGGTCCGATTCCTTAAGGCCCTTAAAATATCCATTTGCTGCTGCTTCCAGTTCATCATTTGCGGAAAATTGGTTGTCCACAAGTAATTTTCTGAGATTGGGATATAGTCAGACAGAGCTAAATCAGGTGAATAAGGTGGATAGTGCAGCAAATTGTACCTCAATTTAGCAATTTTTGTCATTGAAATGGCACTTGTTTGGGGACAATCATTATCCATTTTTGTCTTTGATAAACCTGGTCTTTTTCAACAATTGTGGATTTGATTAATTAAACACCAAAAGTCAAAACACGAAATTTTAAAAAGATCAGATCTTCGTTTGTCGATGTCGATATCGAGAGAGGAAGAATAGCATTTTATATGCATCGTTAACCATATACCATAATTGACATTTCACAAAACCCGAGTCATGTGAAGCGACTAAGTTAAACTTAGTTGCAATGGAAATAAAGTCCGAGTTATACAGACAAATAGTAGATATACGCTTTTTTTGGTACACAAGTGTACAATATTACACAAGTGTGCAATATGATAAAAATTAGAAAAAGATAAACTTATTCTAAATTTCACCGATGATAAATTTTTGTCTACAATAAATAATGTGTAAGAATTGCTGATATGGATGTTTTTGACATATATCCACATATTTTAATCTGTGAGTCCTGCTGCGTAAGATATATTAAAACCTTTACGCCTGTGCGGAATCTGTTTTTTTAAGCAAGGAGGTTTTTGGGGCTGTAGATGTTTTTAAATTTTTTTTTTTTTTTTTAATGTGAAATATTAATTAGACAAAAATTAGACTTAGACACCTAATGGCGTCAGTAAGTTGTCCCAATTGCAATAGTGATCGATGTACCGCCTATCTAGGCAGTGTTATTGAGAGGCAAGGGGTGCAGAACGCATCAGAGCCAGATTTAACTATATTGTTCGCTCGTTTACTTTCTATAATTTTACACTTACAATATCCCCCAAAGCACTGCTATGAATTCGTAACAAAACTTACTAAAATTATTTTCAAAAACACATTACCAAATAAAGAAATAAAATAAAATTATCGAATTATGTCTTCACCCCGACAGTATAAGCTAGACAGCGGTGTCTCTAATTGCGGTCCTGGGTTAAACAATACGCTCACAAGTTTACGTCCACACGCCACGTCAGATAGTTGACATGGAATCGCCAAGTATCTTCTCTCTCACTTAATGTAAAAGTGGAATAAAGACGGGAGATCTATTTGCCGGAATATTCATTCCTCTCGCCCCTCATAAAGTCATAACCCCACACACTATTAAGACTGCTTCAACTAAAACAAATTGTACAATCCATATATAAAAAAGGGTAAGGTAGAAAAAAAGACAACAATATGCAATAAAAGTGTATTACCTAGTAGTAGAGTGCATTAATATGCGTATTGTGACTTCCGTGGGGGTTTCGTTGTTACAAGCTGAATTTGATATAAAATTAATGATGATATACTGATGTTTCAAAATCCCAAAGCTGTCAAAAAATGTTCTACTCAAAAGGTCATTATAATCAAAAAACGAGTTATTTCTTAGTGAATTAGGTGTTTTGATATTTCTACTTTTGAGTAATAGCAAATCCTTTTAACCATGAATAGAACTAGTCAAAATAAGTAGATTTTAGAACAGACCCACCTGAATGATCTTGTTGCCATTCGATAAAGTAGAGAAAAAAAAATATATATATATATAGGCAGATACAGGCCCCCCTTTGAGGGGGGGGCAGGGGGAGCAGGCATGGTTTCTCGAGGTGGGTCTGTTCAAAAATCTACTTATTTTGACAAGTTCTATTCATGGTTAAAAGGATTTGCTATTACTCAAAAGTAGAAATATCAAAACACCTAATTCACTAAGAAATAACTCGTTTTTTGATTATAATGACCTTTTGAGTAGGACATTTTTTGACGGCTTTGAGATTTTGAAACATCAGTATATCATCATTAATTTTATATCAAATTCAGCTTGTAACAACGAAACCCCCACAGAACTTATTTTTATACGTATATCTGGGCACCGAGCACTCTATTCTAAAAGAAAAGTTAAAAAAATATATATTTGCTACTTTTTTGATGGATAAGAGGTCAAAAGCGTGTTTATTCAATTTTCTGGTGGAAAAGACCAAAACAAGGCTCAGCACATAAACCGGGTTTATCTGGACAAGCTTTACTTTCCCACACCAGTATCTTTCCTGATCTTTTGGAAATGACATGAAAAAATGACATCTTTTTCTTGTTGTTCTCTTTGTGGTGTCAACCATTTCAATTTTGCTAGGCATGTGTTCAGAAACCTTGTATTCTGCTTTACCTGGTAAATCAGGCAATAGATTTTCAATTACAGCTAAACGGTAATCATAAAATGTAATTTTTTTGCCAGAGTACTTGCAAAAAAATCACGTAAGAATTGAACAAGAATAGCAGTAGGATATGAATAGCAAATTTTTTATACCAGAATGTTTTTCTTAGGGAAGGATAGTAGGGCATCATCTGGTCCTGCTGATCTATCCCACCCATATATTTATTGTATTCCACAATTGGTTAAAGGCTTCTGTTTAGCGACTCCTCTTTAACTGGTGATCTCTACTATTTGGTTCTTAAATTCTGTGGATATAATATAGGACAGATCTCTTTTGTCCTTCCACTTTCCTAACATTGTACCATCTGAATATTGAGCTTTTGTTTCGTCAACATCCAGTTTCATTTTCAAAACTTCATCAGGACCATCTTTCCTGTCACTACGTGTAAGGTTCCAGTGCAGTATGCAGGGGTGTCGCTAAGTTTTTTTTTTTGGGGGGGGGGGGGGGTTAATAATTCCCAACTCAAAAAAAAATTTCCAAAATGAAAATTGATGAGTGGGTGAGGGAATCCTCCCAACTTGAAATTTGAATTTCCCAACTCGAACCACAATAAAAAAAATAAATAAAAAAAGGAGGGGGGAGGGTGAAATTTGGAAATTTTTCCCGAATTCTCCCAACTGAAGCTTGAATTTCCCAACTTGACCATGATATGGGGGAGGGGGGCGTCCCCCCTCTCCCCATAGCAACACCCTGGCAGTATGTTTTATTATTTATGAAGGTTCTAGTTAATTGGCTGTAACGGTTTTTTGCTCAGGTAGCTGGTTTGGAGATTAATACAGGGTCCAGTTTAGTTAATAAAAATTAACAATTTATTTTCTTCAAAACAGGTAAAATACATCAGTGTTACATACATTTCAGTACAGGTTATCATTTCTACAGGTCCGTATCTTTTGCGGTTATCAGTATGACATTCCCTTTATATAAATAAAAGAGGGAGATTAGACGAGGTGAGAATGTAATGTGACGATGCTGCTACTGGGATGGCGTCGAAAACGAATAACCATCGGCACAAGTGGCTCCCAGCTCAACACGCTGAAGAAGACCTCTACGTCAAGTTGCATTCGTTGTGGCTCTGGCGGCGGAACGGCGTCAGGCAAATAACCATTGACTCAAGGAGCTCCCAGCCCAACACGCTGCAAGAGACCTCTAGGCCAAGTTGTATTCATCCTGGCTCGGTTACGTTGTGAGGAGTACAATTCTGAAATATGTCCAGCTCAGCGCACTGAAGACGGATGCCAGGAAGTGTACACACTGAATCTGTTGATTTGGGGCTGGGCTTTTATATCCGAGAATCCTCGCTTACTAGTGACGTAAACCTGCGTATAGATTGGTGTCGCGTGTAAATCCGTACCTCTAGACGGGAGCTTGATAATTGTCGTGCCGTGTGTAAATCCAGAAACTTAGTAATGGAACATGTTATGGCAACTATTACAATAATTGTCCATGTATATATAATGTCCCTTATGGAGGTAATCTTTTGCTAAGTGCTGAACAACTTTCTCGTCTTCGTCGTTTGAACACTAACAATTGTAACATTTCACCATCAGCTAGTTTTTTTTGGATCTTTTATTGTCTCTTTGCGTCTTTTAACATCTGAGGGACACGCCTCATTATTGTCTGTATCGCTCATAGTTAAATTAATCGTAAAAAGTCCAAAATTTGATGAAGTTACGAACAACCTCGAAAACACTTGTAATAATGCTCTCAAAATGTGTGGGACGCAACACAACCACCTTCGCCCACTGTAAACTGAATACTAAAGCATTCGATGAGAATGGCGCGCCATGAGGCGTCACCCGCACATAGTGGGGGGGGGGGTCGGATGCTGTCATTTGGCGTCATACGCAGCGAACGTGTTAAGTAATGTGAAGACCAATGCCACCATCAATGCATATTGATAGTGTACTAAACTACTGATATTGAAACCCACCCTCCCTGCCCCCCTTCGTTAGGTGTGGTTTTCGTATAGGTATCAGTAGTCTAGCTGGTAAGTATTATAATATAAGGGTCATTTTATAGTCCAAATGCTTATTTTTCACTTTTTCATAATTATTGATTTTCGAGTTCGGGTTCGTTGATGAAACCCCTTTGAGCTCATTCGTTATGTCACAAGCACAACTATTTGATTCGGTGAGATGGGCGTCGTTAGCATTGGTCTGCAATCTGTCTAGGAGAAGGGAAACTCCGAAATCAAACCCGGAAATAAGCGGAGAATGTAACACACCCAAGTCAAGGTGAGGCCGTGCCGAGGACTGAGTGGCATTGGGGTGTCAAAAAATGTAATGTTGCGAACGTACCACCTCAGGGCACCGGGGCGCACCCTGTTGTATTTAAGTCCTTGCCTTTCCACCCGGATCACTGGGAAGGTCGACCGTATATTTATCCGATACTCGTGGGAACAAAATGGGAAATGAAACTACTCAAAGAAATGGAGAATTAAAAGATGCTAAAAGTAAACGCAAACAGAAACTTGCTAATGAAGACGAAGCGAAGCGCATAAGATTGCAAAAAAGACGTGATCGTCTGAATAATGAGACAGAATTGCAGCGGCAAACCAGATTAAATAAAGTTAGAGAATGCATGTCGCGGCTTAGAGCGACCGAGACGCAGTTACGACGCACTGCTCGATTAGAAAGTTTAAGTAGACATAGATCAGAGGTGATAGCAGCTGAAACTCCTGAACAACGCGCTGTTCGAAATGAAAAGGCACGATTACATATGACCCAAGTGAGAGCAGCCGAAACTCCTGAACAATGCTCTATTCGAAATGAGAAGGCGCGATTACATATGACCCAAGTAAGAGCAGCTGAAACTCCTGAGCAACGCGCTATTCGAAATGAGAGGGCGCGGTTACATATGACCCAATTGAGAGCAGCTGAAACTGCTGAAAAACGCGCTGTACGAAATGAAAAAGCACGATTATATATGACCCAAATGAGAGCAGCTGAAACTCCTGAACAACGTGCTGTTCGAAATGAGAGGGCACGTCTACATATGACCCAAGTGAGAGCCGCAAAAACTCCTGAACATAAGCTTCCACTGTGCGCAAAATGCAGGGCAGCACTGTTGAACATGCCATGATTTATTTAGGCCCTGATGAGAGCAGCTGAAACTCCTGAACAACGTGCTGTTCGAAAAGAGAGGGCACGTCTACATATGACCCAAGTGAGAGCCGCAAAAACTCCTGAACATAGGCTTCCACTGTGCGCAAAATGCAGGGCAGCACTGTTGAACATGCCATGATTTATTTAGGCCCTGAACTTTTTGCTGATGGGCAAGCGTACGTTGCCTTAAGCCGGCTCAAATCTTTAGATGGCCTCCTCATTGAAGAGGCTCAAAGCTAACAGGAAAAAGGCCTTGTTTAATGATGCATTGTCAGAAATGCATATAAGACGTAACTAAAAATTTAAAAATAAAATTATATGTAAAAAAAACTTTTTAAAACAAGCTTTTATTATTAAAAATAAGTATACACAAAAAAAATAAATGTGAACCTGAACAAAACGTGTCAAAATGTATGTATTTTTGTGCGCTGAATCCGAATCGCGATGATTTCGTACTATAGGTAGAGCAAATTTATTAATAAATATAAATATAACGATTAATAATAATAAATTGGACTAGACTAGACACAAGGAATCAGATTGGCATTGGCAATAGACTGAATTAGAACAAAAAAAACAGATTCTAGCTTGCGAATTCGGGTATAATGAATTAATTGCGTTACGAAGAACAAACGATACGTGCGCCACTGATGATTGAATCACGGGACTGATGCGCTTCTATTACCATTACCATTACTCTCCAAATATAATGCGCAGGACAAGCGTGCATAGGTTGTTAGAGATGGGCGATTCGACTCTTTTTAATGATTTGTACCAAACGAATCCGTATCAAGAAAAAATTTGTACTGAAAGATTCTTTCAAGAATCCGAACTGTCTCGATTGTACAAATGGATACAATTACAACGTCGATATGAAATATATGAATCTTTTGCTTTTGTGGGATTTGTATACCATTCGAATCACTGCAAATCACTGCAAGGATTAGTACCAATGATACGAATCATAAGAGTTACTACCCACCTCTATAGGTCGTAGACTGTGGAAAACGTACATCTTTATATCAATTTCATGAAGTTCGATTGTAATGAGTGAGACGCCAATATACAAACGATAGTCATCGTCTTGCTACCGGCATTAGTGACGTTGTTCAAAGATCCATTGCTCCGGCTATAGCTTATTTTATGGTGATATTTGATTCGTGATAATGCAAGCTTCATTTTGATATCAAGTGCATATAATTATATGATTTACGTGACTGTTTATCAAATATATGATATATGATAATCGCTATACGTTTAGTGTGCTGTATGAAAAATATGGAGCGATTGGGAGGTTATATCCCGTATTGTTTTTTGTTTGAATTATCAGATAATTGAATATAAATAAAAAGATTTAAAGAATGTGATAAATATGTGGATTAAAAATCTATACATTTGTCATAAGACTTAAAGTTTAACTCCTTTTTTGTGCACAGTGTAGAAACGGAATTCTAGAAGACATGACAAGTGAAATAATAACATTTATCTACTCTTATTAGGTTATATACTAATTAATGAACTGCTTTTGAACAATTAAAAGTATCCATAAACAAATAGCGTAAGTTATAATGAGTGAGTTATTATAAATCACTAGGTACAGAGCCAATTACCTATATCTTCATGCCTAGGCTGTCCAATCGGCGTAACGCACGACACGAAGGTGGCTTTGTCCGAGAGAAATTCTTTTCCGATATGGTGAAATAGAACGGTCCATTATTATTGAGGGGAGGAAGGTGATTTATCATGTTTGAATAGTTTTGACGTTTTCAAATCAAGTTAAGTAATAATTGTGTCAAAAATGATGAATTCGGTTAGTGAAGATGAACTAATATGTAGGTACACCACCAGAATGAAGACAAGTAGCTAATGATACAATACATAATTTATTACCCGAAAAATCGCAGAACAAATATAGAAGTGTGAACAAAAATTAAATTTTACAGTTAATTTTATTAATAAACAAACTGAGTAATTTAAATAAAATTTTCTCAATTTAATATTTGTTGTTATAGTGGTCGATAAAGTATTAGTATTCAACTTGGGATAAAGAAAATAACTCACTTGATAAATTACTTCATCTGCGTGAGTTATTACCTACATTACCGCTCGTTGAATAATATACTATTAAATCTCATATTATAATAATATTGAATGAAAAGTCAAAATCTGAAATAAATAAAATAATAAATGATTATTTATTTAATTTTAACACTTAATAAAACTAATAAGAAGATATAACATTAGTATTAATATAAAAATAAATTACATTAATAGACTATATCGAACACACCATAACATTCATCATAACTTGATTTAAATAAAAACGTTTCTTTTTTTTTTTGTTTTTGTTTTCAATATAACAAGTAAACAATGCTACATTCATCGAGAAACGGTAATACTAATAAACAAAGAAAAAGCGAATTCCTGACATCTGAGGTTATGTTATCAAACTAGGGGTCACCAGATCGCTGTGGCGGCAATTTCAAATTTGAGGACAGTTATATTCATGAAAAATTTGGAAACTTTCTCGGAGTTTTGGAAATTTTGGGCAATATTCAAATATTTTATAGAAAACTTTCATTTTTATCAAAACTTCGTTCCGAAAATTTCACATGGAAAGTTTCCGGAATCACTGCAGCTACTTGGGTCTATTGTGATATTCTCCGTTTTTAGCTTCCTCACTGCGCACTGTTGTTCCCCCGATGGTCTGTCAGGACATCCATCCAACTCCTCACACGGTGTTGCTTTACTTTTGTGATTTAGTCTAGGTCTGGTTGAATACCTTCCTCACTTCTCACCTTTTCGAGTTTCCTTTACTCATCTCAGAAAAAATTCACTGGCTACCACATGTGAAGTATACAATCTTTGGCTTGTTTTTTGAGCGAGGTAATACTGATTGTTGTATTATTCTGTAAGCATGTCATTTTAGTAATACCTAGCTGCATTTCTGCAGTAGTATTAAATTAACCAAAATATGCTGTTTATTAATAACCTTATCTCAATAAAAAAAAAACGGTCCTCAACTACAATTTTTTATTCAAATCATTTTGTAATTACCGATATGGGAAATATTGGTGAATATTTTGTACATACATTTTATCTCATAACCTAAAAATTTACATATTTTTTAAAATAACTTTACCTATTTACGTATTATTGTGGTAAAGCCTCACTCCAGTTGCTGAAAATTGGTTTTTAAATGATTCGGGAGCAACTCCAAGGTCACTTGCTTCTCAAGAACGCCACTTATTATATGAAAACGATCCCTGCATTTGGACACACGATCACCTTTCCACAAAATGTAAAAAATATTGTATCATTTATTATAGCAAACAAGGTTTTAGCAGAAAATTGGAAAATAAATGGGTGAACGTACAAAATGCTCTTAAAATTTAGAATTAGGTTTTTATTTTTTGGCTACTAGTACAGTTGGACAGGTTGGAAAAAATAGTTTATCTGGAACTAATTCAACGAGAAACTAAACCATTATGTGATCTCCATATTAAGTAGGAAATTTGTCAAATTTTCAAAGTGCTTATTACAAAATTATAATTGCAAAATGTTTCAGTACTGGTATGTTCTTGGACAAAAATAGTTATATGAAAAAATGGAACACGACTAAATTTACCACAATTTATGTCCCATTTATTTTATCAGGAATTATAAAACGACAGAAAATAAATTCATAAGAAAGACATGCATGCCGTTCACTCTACTGCAGGATGGTGTGGAGCGGTATAATTGCGAAAAAAATGCACACTTTAATAGGAGTTCTTCTTTTGTATTGACAATAAATCATTTCGGAGAGCGTGGATAGTGAATTTCTACACAAACATCAAAAGTATTTACATGTTGCAATTTTGGTGCACCTATCGAAGTGGGTTCGAGTCCCACAGCAAAATAATTTTTCCTAGTAAATTATCCCCAAGGATTGGTTCGGATTCCACTATAAACTGTAGGGCTCCGTCTCCTTTACTCAGACAAATTTAGACCTAGACTTAAGAGGGTTGTTGTGATGACCTGGAAGGCGGTTAAAAACATTTTCAAACGTTCACCGTGCTGCCACTCGTTAATTGTGAACATTAAAAAAATGCCTTTGAAAATTTCGCCAATTTCTTTGGTTTCTTTTTCAATTAACTCCAGATCCACCTGACGACTCGGCTATACGCCTTGTACATTAATTAATTTGTTCACGAAATATAATTTAATCACGCAAATTGCACAACTCACTCAGTATTTTTAATTATATAAATAATTTATTGCATATATTATACATTTATGAAGTCTATTTGTATTTTAACTTGAAAAAGTGGTTTTATTATCAAGACAGATATCGTACGAAAGGTTACTGTAACATATTGGCAGGTTTGCTTGAACTTTATACGTATTTAAAAAAATGATGTGTTTTACAGCATAGTTTTTGAATTGTAAATATAACGTATTTAAAAAAAATGAGCTTACTAGGGGTTAATAATTTTTGAAGTCTAGTTGTAAGTTGCAGATGGCGAAATCAAAAAGAAAGGTTTATAGGTCAGTTCCAAGAACAAACAGTTCTAATTTGGTATACAGTCTGCAGTAAGTTGGCATCTATTTGCCAACTTACTTACTTACTGGCCCTTGTGAAAATCAAAGTATACACCCTCCAAATTGTGTTCTTTGTACCTTATACTTTGATTTTTACAAGGGCCGGTCTATGTATTTACTCCACATTGTATATAAATCGATTTATTTAGATGTGAAATATGATAATTTGTCTTACATGTGGAACAATGTTGGGTTTCGAAGCTATAGTTTCATAATATGAAAAGATATATTGTATTTTAGCTCCATAATAACATTTTCCATCTTAACACCGCTGTAACTAAACAGTCAGATCACTCCCACTCGTTTGTATAATCAACCCTCCATTTCTGTTATCAACACTTGGACTACAAAAGTCAGTGTTGAAGATAAAAAATGCCATACTCATTACTGGACTTTAAACTCAGCCTATGTGTACGTCGTTCTCCTACCTGCATGGTTTAGATGCACCCATCCTAAACGGGCAAAAACCAAAACATCAAAGTGCCGACAGAATTATCCTTCTGCCTAGGCCTATACTGTAGTGATGCGAATGATACCCATTAAAGGTATAAAAGATCGCTTTAAAATTCGCGTTATTAGTTTGAAATATGTAAACCCAAGGCAACATTAATATGACCAACTTAGCAAAGATTGATTTGCAATTGGTTCTTTAACCCACCCTTTTTATGTGTCTTATTGTCTTTTTCTGCATTTTAAACGCTCTCACTGAGATTTTAAACCTCTAGCAGTAATATAGTGCTGGAGGGAGATGTGATGGGTCTTAATAACCAAAAAAAGTGTGGACTATTTGGAATAGGCCCTTTGTCACTATTCATATTTTTACATTTTGCAAGCTTTCAAAAGCATCCAGCTGTCTGTTATTTGTTACATTTTTGTAACACACTTAAATTATTGATATCTATCCTATGATTGTTATTAGGCAACATAGATAGATTTTTCAGTTTTTTCACTTGTGAGATGAGCCATATGTTCCTTAAATCTCGTTATAATTGGACGTTTCGTTTGCCCCACATAATCCAAATTACAGTCTTTATAACTAATTTCGTAGATCCCGGACCTTTCGTTTAATGCAATTTTATCCTTTGAACTGCCAAAAAGTTTTAATTTATTTCCTGGACAACTGTCATTAAAGTTTTTAAAAGTCCTGCTTAGACCACGTAGAACCCCGGTTCATAGTGTTATTTGTTACATGCATGAAGATTTTTACTCGATTACACATCATTTAGAAGCCAACACTGGTTTTGATGTCCTTGACAGTTGCGGTTCCGAGTCTACATTGAAGAGTTGCCAGATGGAGATGCCAATTTAAATGCCCGAGGTCAATTTTCTCAAGGGAGATTTATGAATGGTATTGCTCGGTGTGACACGTCATATATATTTATTAGTCTTTGCTGCAGGCTAGCGACGGGCGATATTTCACTGCCAGTTATTAAATCACCATGATTAAGAAATGGGGAATGGCAACAGTGATGAAGGAACTAAAATCACTGCGATTAGTGTTTTTAATAGCAGCATAGCGAATAGCAACTATAACTTTGCCGTACCATGTCAAAGACTTTTCCAATGCCAGACAAGGTAGACTAAATGAGAGAAAAACAAAAATTGTCGACATTGAACGTAATGTAATTCGTTCTCGTTAGCTTAGAATGATGGAGTGTACAAACTAAGAAATATAATTAAATGTAATATATATGGGTTCAGGACTAACTGTATGTGTTCAAAAATTTGGTTCAGAATTGGTAAGAAGTTACAAAAGGTTCGGGATTAATACAAGGCACGGTATATATATATATATTTTTACCCTCCGGCAGAATGTTTGTGTTTTGTGTCTTACCATCCATCTTTGTTAACGAATGAATTTATTTAGATACTGTTTCTTTTTGTCACCAAATGATTTAATATTTCTATGGAAAGGTTTATAGATGTTTAAATCCTTGATTTAGGCCGCCATGTTTGTCTCACATCATGTTGAAAAGTTAAAAAATGATACGATTGCAATGAAATTGGAAAGTATTTATACTTTAGCACTTTAAACACAAATATAGAATCAAAAAATTATCACGAAGCTTCCTTAAAGGCATCGTATGTTGTTGGATAACTTCTATATGGTAAAGATCTACAAAGTAAAATACAATCAAAATTTTAGGGAGTTTTGCCCACAATTTATGTGCATTATTTCTTAACTAACTTAACTGCTGTGGATTGTACATGTATTATTTTAGCTCTGGAACAAAGGAGAAGGAAGATACACGAAATACAAGACAAATGCTATTTTTTTTATCTATAGTTGCCAAATTCAACACTGTTTGTGTCTAAAATGCTGCATACCTGATTTTACACCAAAGTGAATTAATTGATTTATATTTATATGTATTTTTTAACTTTGAAAACTGACCTATTGACATGATAAATAATGTTTTATTTAATGTTTTTGAAGTTTTATGTATTTGACTTTTTTATAATTTTTTAAATGCACTATTTTTTGTGGTGTTCACTACACCTAAGCATAAGGGGCTCTGTGGAATTTTAGAATACGAGAAAAATAAATTTAGTGACTTGAAAAGATGGTAGATATAATTTTCTACGATGATTAATATAAGAGAATATGCAGGTATCAAATTTATTTTATTATAAATACTGCCAAAATAAAAAAATAAAAAGTCACTGCCAATATTGTTGATGATTTTTAAGTGGGCTGCCAATGTTCAAAAATGAACGGAAATATTCCTAAAAGTACGTGTTTGAATGCTGGTTTGGCCCGCGATTGTTATACAAATATCAGCTCTAAATTCAAATGACTGTATTAAGTGTTTTTTAATTTATTTAAACAATTCTTAACGTTGGAAAGATGTTGTTAATGTTTTAAAATCAATTTTTTTCATGTATAAATTGTGTACAATAATTTTTATTTTAGCCTATTTAATTCTTTTTTAGGTAATATTATTTATTTTAACCAAAACACGGAATAATTGTCTGCCTGAACAAACAGTTATTAGACTATTTAATATACAATATTGTTTTTATGTATTTTTAATAAATAGCATCCACGTACCCATTTGAAGCATATATTTATTCAAAATCTATACAGAAATTCAAGTTATTGAGAAGTAGAACGTGTTTTTGAAGAAGCAAGCAAGGAAATTATAGAGAATGTTCAATTTTGGAAAAACGATTATTATATTAATATTTGCCAACCTAGAAAATTTGTTAGATTGAATTGTTGAAAAACTTCATTTGTTTTAAACCACGTCATTCAGATGATAGAATTGTTTTACTATTTTAAATATGGATAGAATAACTAAATTACTTCCACATCCACATAATGGAGTGGAAGTGTATAGTAACTGTAAAAAAAAAATGTTGAAATTTATTTTTGTTCAAAAAAGAGAATGGTGATCAATGAAAAATTTATTAGAAAGATTTTGTATATGGGGCCATCCATAAATGAAGTCACGCTCCAGGGGGGGGGGGGGGGTTCGTAATTACGTGACTAAGTGTGATAAGGGGGAGGGAGGGGGTCTGACTCAGTGTGACGTAACGAATGGTGAACGAACCAAGAAAAGAAATATCGTATTTTTTTTTTTGATTTTTAGTAGCATTGCACCCATGAGGCGGTAAACATTTTTTTTTGGATTTTTACTAGTACCTCTTCATGAGGTGGAAAAATTTTTCTTTTGGATTTTTACTATGAGGCGAAAAATATCGTGAATAATAAATAACGGAATCGAAAATAACATAAGGAGGGGGGAGGGGGGGGTGTCTCTATTAGCGTGACGCAATTTTTTGGGGGGTGTCTAACTAGGCGTGACAAAACGTGACAATGGGGGGGAGGGGGTCTAAAATCTCAAAAATTGGCGTGACGTCATTTATGGATGGTCCCTATGTCCAAATAAATTTCTAACGAATCCAGTTATCCAGTGGTCTAAATTTAATTTTCAGTTACCCTTAGAACTCCCATATTTTGCCTTCTAGCATGTCAAAACTAGAACATTTTTATCATTTCAGACTTTCGGGATTTTTATTACTCTCAAATCGTAACTTTAGGAAGAAAGTGCCAAAGTCAAAAAACGTTTATTCAACTCCAATAAAAGGGAATTTTTTTGAGGAATTCTTTTGTCAACATTTAGGTTTCAGGAAAAAATATATGAGGATGTAACTACAAAAAATCAAAATTTCTTGTGTCCCTTTTTTCGCGATAACACCTTCGTAGCTCAGTTAGTATCAAAGACCTTTAAATGCACTATTATTGATGAGCATGCTTTAGAACCACTACATCCAAAATTTAACGACATTTTGATTTATGGTTTTCAAAATACTGCCCCTTAAAATTACAGTTTTCAAATATCAAATAATTAATTATTTGAAAACTAATTATTTTTCGAGAAAAAGCTATTCTTCATTTTCTATTTAAATTCACTTTTTCTACCACCCAGTATCGTCGATATATTCAAATTTCATAGACCAAGAATTTTCATTGAAAAATTACCACACTGGTTCTATATACATCTAAGAAAAAAAATTCTGGGTGGCAACAACTTTGATTTAAAGGGGGAGGTCAATAAGGCCGGTTTTCGGCCCCCCTCAAATTTGGCAAAAAGAAATAAGAAAATGTTTTTTAACACTCTAGGGTCAATTTAGAGTCGATTTGACCACAAACGGAACCAACCCCACTCCCCTCATAGGGTAATTTCAAGGTCAAATTATGAAAAAGCCGTGAAATAAACTCGCCTTTTCGGAATGAGTAGGCTTATTCTGGAACTTCAATTTAATATTTAAAAAGGTTTTTTGAGTCGCTGATTCCGGATCCGAGGTCAGTTTGTCTACAGTGTGTCCCAGGATAGATGTAACAAGAGGTGTAATGGACCAAAAATTTTGGAATTTTGGAGTGGTATTTGGGGATTGAGTCCTGCTTGTTGTAAAACTAAAGTATACCAAAAATGACTTGATTTGGTGTTCTACAGGGTGTTTATAAGCAAAGTTGTAAAAATCACCACTAATAAAGTACCTTTATTTTTCAAAATATGAAAAAATTCCACTAAGAAAAGTTATTTAGAATGCAATTTTATACCCCTATACCTTTCAGGAATATAAAATTATTTTTTTGAAACTTCCCATTTTTTGCGAATTAAGAGTTGAATTCATATTAAAAGGCGTGTAGGAGCAAATGTTAATCATCTGCTTTTCTCATAGCCTACTTTAAATATTAATTCGCAAAAAAATAATTTCTATGCAGTTTTAATTGAATGGTTCAAAATAAAATACTTTATTGAAAAAATGGGAAGTTTCAAAAAAATAATTTTATATTCCTGAAAGGTATAGAGGTATAAAATTGCATTCTAAATAACTTTTATTAGTGGTGATTTTTACAACTTTGCTTATAAACACCCTGTAGAACACCAAATCAAGTCATTTTTGGTATACTTTAGTTTTACAACAAGCAGGACTCAATCTCCAAATACCATTCCAAAATTTTTGGTCCATTACACCTCTTGTTACATCTATCCTGGGACACACCGTAGACGAACTGACCTCGGATCCGGAATCAGCGACCCAAAAAACCTATATATGTATATATTAAATCGAAGTCCCAGAGAAAGCCTACTCATTCCGAAAAGGCGAGTTTATTTCACGGGTTTTTCATAATTTTACCTTGAAATGACCCTAAGATGGGGGGTGGGGTTGGTTCCGTTTGTGGTCGAATCGACTCTAAATTGACTCTAGACTGTTAAAAAGCATTTTCTTTTTGCCAAATTTGAGGGGGGCGAAAACCGGCCTTATTGACCCTCCCCCTTTGGTTGTAGGCCACCGTGAAAGGCCTTTGATACCGATCCAAATTTGGTTGAAATTGGATGGTTAATAACTGAGCCACGAAGGGGGACACACTGTATATAAAAAAAAATTGCTAGTATTTTACATTTATTTTCACAAGGAACTTGGTCAGCTTTTCAAAGTTTTTTTCCACAGATTTCAATTTTCTTTAAATTCATCAGTCGTCACTTTCATAATCGAAATAGTGTAAAAGTTTAGTAGAGTAGATGTAGGATCTCCGATTAAAGAACTTATATCTAGATACATAATGGCATGAATTTTATGATCCCGAAAGACTCCCAATCTAAGGCACTTCTTCCCATAAGTTGCTGATTGGCCCATCGGCGTATTCGCGGCCGCTCGTACACGGTCGGCTTCAGTTCGATTATCGTAATCTCAATTTGACAGTTTTGACAGTATACGTCATTAATGTTAATAAGTGTTTTTCGTGTTTTTCGATCAAAATGTGGTGAAGAAGTCTTTTCATTTTAAGTTGTGATTTGCCTAATACCTAAATAATATTCTCTGTTCATATTTAGACAGTTTAGTGACAATTTAGTGCAACATGCAACAGTGCTGTGCCATTTGCAGAAATCGATCGTTTCATAAGTAAGTAGGTCATAGTCGTAACATGATGAGGTTCAGTTTATAGTTTTAATAATAATATTATAAATAATATCCTTCCAATGCATATTTCCCTTGAATAAAACATCTTTACCTATTGTATTTTTTCAATCTGAGTTAATATTCCTAGAAGTTAACCAATAATTATCACATAAAATAGGTATAATATTGTACATTTTCCCTTCTACACATACCCGCCTCTGTTGCCTATGGGATGTGATGTTCATCTATCCATTTTAATGGACATATAATGTGACTATGTTAGGAACAAATAAGGTATATGAAGAAAAGGTAGCCATTATGTATCTAGATATAAGTTCTTTAATCGGAGTGTAGGATAGATACATACGATATTTGTCAGGTTTTGGATTTTCCTCGTTTTAGATATTTCCGAATAAAAAAAAAACTTTTTAAGAAACGTATATTATTGGCATTTTGGTTTGTTGGTGTTTCTGTACCGCAATTTGAGAACTCTCTGGAATATTTTCATGAAATTTAGTACCTACATAGATCGTGCCCAATTCAGATTAAGGATAGTTGAACAATTTTAAAAGAAAATTATTTTCAAATTTACTTTGAATTTTTATTTTGACATCAAAAGTTTTACTAATGAGGAAACTGTGCCTTTGAAAAACTGTATTTATGGTATACAGGGTGATCAAACATAATAAAATGTGGAAGTGGCTCATGACAGAAAAGTTCAATTCTTTTCTATTTTGATATACAGGGTGACTTGTGGGAAACGAACGTTCTTGCAAAGAATAGTACTCAGTTGATTTTCAAGAAAATATTATTTTATTTTTTACAAAATGAAGAACAACACCTACCATTTGATTGAACAGTCAGGTTTGAAAAATTATGTCATTCAGGTCTTGAATGCAGGTTTCAAGTCTCTCCCAGAGCTCATTCATAACTCGAGCTAATAGCTTTTGGCCAATCAAATGTACCTCTTCTGTAATGGCATCTTTCAACTCCATTTATGAACGGGGTTTGTGGACAAAGACACATTCTTTTAAGTATTCCCCAGAGGAAAGGGTCACAGGAGGATAAGTTCGGTGATCTTAAAGGCCACGGCACGTCACCTAAATGCGAAATGAGGCGCCCAGGGAACATGTTCCTCAGAACTTGCATGGATGCGTTGCTGCAACGTCTATTGCTCCATTGTAACTGTAATGGTAGGCCACCTTGAAACGAATGACTACTCCCTTTTCCTCCCACTACTAACGGCTAAGTACTATTCATTGCAAAAACGTTCGTTTCCCACAAGTCACCCTGTATAAGGAAAAGGCATTTGCAATTAAAAATGCAGCCTGAAATATATAACTTGAACACAAAATATTACATACTATGTTCTTTTTATTTTACATTTTTTTTATTCAATGTACATAGAGTAATAAAACGAAGCAGTCCATGAGTGATTTTATTTAGATACACATTTATTAAAATATTATCTCAACTATGGTATGACACAAACTCAACCTAATTTCAAAGGTAAAATTCCATTATCATCAAACCAGGATTCCGAGGTGGTTATTAATTAGGTGTTTAGTTTTCTGTTCACTTATAGGCAAATGTATCATTCTGTTAATTACGAACTACCAGCACTGAATAGGAGGGGCATTCTTCTTTCTTCCCAAGACAATTAATTTTAGTAAATCCAAATAGAAACCTCGATTTAAATTATTTCCTAAAAAATGTTTCAATTGTACCATTAAATAATGCTACACCACCACTCATTAACTTTTTTAAATATTGGCTCCTGCTAGAGATACAAAAAGTCAGCTTGTCAACAGACCAGTGCCTACAAAGGACCCCTCACAAATCTTATGGGAAATTGGCTTAACGGTGAAATTAGCCTAAATTTTGATATGTTGTTCTACTAATCCAGTAGATCAAAACAGAGATGGGTAAACTCCCGAAGTTTTGATTACTCCGAAAGTTTCCAGGAAGCTTTCCTGGAAACTTTCCATTGGGAATATTCAGAGTCTATTTTATCGTGAAATCTAATTTGTGATGATCTAATCTTCATTTTGATACCAAATAAGTGCATATAAATATATTACCCACATTACTTTTACAGACTTTTACCAAATAACTGATATTATATGACACCCGCTATATGTGCCCTGTGTTACATGAAGAATATGGAGCAATTGGGTGGTTACCCAGTAATTTGTTTTGTTTGAATTATTAAATATAAATAAAATAATGTATAGAATGTGATAAATATGTGGATTATAAAATTAAAAATTTATGTAATAGTCCAGTCAACGAATGATCTAAAGGGTGGTGTAGAGTACGTGAACAGGGACCTAAGCGATTACTTCAGAAAGTTGTTCAGGGTGTTTAGGGAGTGAACATACTGAAACTCCTGATGTCTAGGAGATGAGCTGGAGGGGGGGGGGGCACAAAGAAAGTCCCACTTTTGGTTCTTTCCCTTATATCTCTAAAATTGTGCATCGCAAGGAAAAATTTTCTTATACAAAATGAAAGCTCATGAAATTCTCTACAACTTTTATTTTATATACTTTTCTCGAATTCGCAACCGTTTTCGAGCTGCACGCTCCAGAAAAGTGAAAATTTTCGAAAAACAGATTTTTACCTCTTCAACTTTAAGGAAAAGCAAGGTGGGCTTCTCAAAATTGTACTTAAGTCAAAAATCATCAAGAAAGCGGCAGTGTTCTTTTACAACCCCTCCTCCACTTAAGGCGAGGTTGAAGAGGCTGGGAAGATTTGTTTCCTCAAATGGTATGGGGCACCAGCAAGACAGACCTCCCTCAACCAGTACCGCTTCCAGTTGTTCATGAGGTCAGTGGCAATATTAAGCTCCCTTGCACCAACTGAGAGCGCAGCTAAACAGCATTCCTGGCGCACCTACCAACAAGTGCAGCAGTGGCTCGGGAATGAGCTGCCCCCTCAAGAGTGGGGGTGGAAACATGTAGGAGACACCCTAGTGCCAATTACAAGCAGCGGAGGTCCTACTTTTTTTTTTTTCATCTTTAAAATACAATTTTCTATTTTTCAGGTAAAAATCTGTTTTTCGAAAATTTTCACTTTTCCGGACCGTGTAGCTCGAAAACGGTTGCGAATTCGAAAAAAATATATAAAATGAAAGTTGTAGAGAATTTCAGGGGCTTTCATTGGTATAATTTTTCCCTGCGGCGCACCGTTTTCGAGATATAAGCGAAAAAAACAAAAGTGGGACTTTCTTTGTGCTCCCCTCCGGCTCACCTCCTAGACGTCAGGACTTTTAGTATGTTCACTCCCTAAGAACCCTGAACAACTTTCTAAAGGAATCGCTTAGGTCCCTGCTCACGCACTCTACACCTCCTTTATTGACTGGAGTATAAATGTCATATGTAAGTCGTAACTCCTATTTTGTGCAGAAAGGGAAATGTAGAAGGCAAGACAGAAATAACATCTAAATATCATATTAGTTATATTGAATTAAAAGTGTAAAACAAATAAATAAATGTTTATTTAATTTTAAATTTTAACACTTAAAAAATAATAAGAAAATAATATCAAAATAAGGTAAACCATCCACTATTACATTCATCATAATTTCATTGAAATAAAACTAAAACTATTAAATATCTTATTTGTAAAAAAATAAAAGTATATTTCTTTTTAATCATTTTCGTTTTTAATGTAACAGAAAAAAATGCTAGATATTATTCATCGAGAAGCGATAGTGCGGGTAAACAAATAAACGTAACTTATCATATGTCTGCCAACTCATCCTTGATCATAGCCAATAGCAGGAAATTAGAGAAATTCTGTGCCAATAGTAATAATCCGAGCGGTGACCGGCAATTTCAAATTTATGAGAACAACTGTAAACATCCGTGAAAAATTTGGAAACTTTCCCGGAGTTTTGGAAATTTTCGGAATATTCAAATATTTTAAAGGAAACTTTCATTTTTATCAAAACTCCGTTCCGGAAACTTCCGAAGATTTCCTGGAAACTTTCCAATGGAAAGTTTCCTTGACCCATCTCTGGATCAAAAGTCTCAATGGGCACGAGTCCCAAAATCACACCCTTCTACATTTTTTTGCACTCTATTGGGGTGAAAAGCGCTCGTATACATTTAATAACTACATTTCTCTAAAAAAATATTTGTATCTTTCAGCGCAGTAAAAAACCTCAGTTTTAGAGTCTGACTTACATTTAGACCCTTCCACCCTTTTCCATCCCTTCCGGGGGGTGAAAATCGCTTTCATGGCTGCACAGCGGTATCTTTGTTCCAAAAAGATATGAAACTGCTCAGTTGAACACAGAACCTTAAAAGACGGTGCAAAAATCACTTTAGTGTACCCCCTAACGCTTTTCCACCCCTTCCGGGGGGTGATTCTCAATAAAGCGGCTGCACAGCGATAGCACATCTCAAAAGAAAGAAAAAAAAAAGCATTGACTCTGAGCCAATCTCTAACCATTTTCCAACCCCTCTGAGCACTGAAAATCACTTTCACTGCTGCACAGTGGTATACTTTTACCCCCGCGAGGGTGGGGGCTGAGTAATTGCTTTTTTTGAGATGTAGTACTCATCTGAGTGGTTCCATAACTTTTTTGCCAGAAAGATACCGCCACGCAGAGGTGAAAGCCATTTTCATCCCCCATAAGGGGTGGAAAAGCGTTAGGGGGGTACTTCAAAGTGATTTTTGCACAGTCTTTTAAGGTTCGACTGAGCAATTTCATATTTTTTTGGAACAAAGATACCGCTGTGCAGCCGTGAAAGCGATTTTCACCCCCCCGGGTGGAAGGGTCTAAATGTAAGTCAAATCCTACAACTGAGGTTTTTTTACCGCGCTGAAAGATACAAATATTTTTTTAGAGAAATGTAGTTGTTAAATGTATACGAGCTCTTTTCACCAAAAAAAGGTAGAAGGGTGTGTTTTTGGGACTTGTGCCCATTGAGACTTTTGTTCTACTGGATTAGTACAACAACATCAAAATTTGGACCAATTTCACCGTAAGCCAATTTCCCTTAAGATTTGTGAGGAGTCCTTTATGAATTGGTTGTAAAAATAAACTTATTGAAGAAAATTATTTTTCTTGAAAAATGTCTGTCTTGGTCAAATATCATCCAACCCATAAGCAAGAATCCAAATATATCCATCATTATCTTCCAATGTATGAATTTTATTTTGTCAGGTTTGATATTTTATACTCTTCGCATATACAAAAACGAATGATATATTCCATTTGACTAGAACATTTATACCAGAAAGACAATAAGAAAAAAAAAAATTGGAAACTATCACCAACTTTTTGAAAAACTAAAGAATTATCCCCGTCGTTTCTTCAACTACATGAAAGTGCATTTGACAACATTAATATTCTTGATATTATCAACCCAAATTCAAAGAACAAAAAATTAATTACACAACGTCCATACTTCCACTAAAATATATTAAAAAGTAGATTAAAACAAATCATCTTTTGTCGCTCAAAACGTGTTGAAGAGATAATGTGTCATACCACTCTGGCCCCCACAAATGCTAACTTGTGTACTTAAATTACATAGCAGCAAGACATGTCTCTAGCTGAATCTGAACCTAAAACTTCGTTGCTCCGTTGCTCCACTATGTTAGTATCGTAAGTCGTATCATTTGTGGACTGTTTTGTTTTACTAACTTGTTTCTTTACTTATCTCCCAAATAGAAAGAATTATAAGTATTTGGTATTCAAATTACATTTTTTTCTTGCACTATATAATTTATTAAGCACCTGAAGTTTCGAACGTACGCTTGAACGAATTTCATATGAAAAGGAAAAATTAATAACTACAAATCGACTTAGGCGTACCATTTCTTTAGTAATATTTGCTGGCAACGATATCGTTGCCAGCAAATATTACCGGGAAAATTGTACGCCTAAGTCGATTAATTGGAAATTTTGATATGAAATTCTTTCAAATGAACGTTCGAAACTTCAGGTACATGCAAAACTGATGGATTGATTGAAATATACTAGAATATCTGATATTAGATTTACAATAAAAAAAATTTTTTTCAGATAATTTCTACTCCTAGTGACAATTGAATTCAGTTATATTTACCTTAGAATCAGTTCTGTCCATATCTAAGGTAGTAAGAGCTGTTTAAGTAAAGTGAAGCCAGTTTTTTTAAATTGGCTATATTTTGTCAGTCATCAATTGTGATATTGTCCTAAATATACTACACTTTGATAAATTATGAAGAAATTACATTCTCTATATCCCCTCCGTTTTTTATGTTTTTTACGAATATTTGCAAATGTATTTCGTGTCAAATATATTTTTTTCGCTAACTGAATATCAAAAAATAGTAGTAAGAAGAAACTTTCATCATGAGTATTTTTTTCGACGAACCTTTTTGGTAATTGGTTAAAAGAATAAATTTGAACTCTTTTCTTGTACACATCTAGTTGTATTTTCATTTTAAGTAGCTTAAATGAGACTGAATTTCTGGGTGTAGATACTTACATCAGTTTGTACTAGTTATTATTTTTCTTAGTTTAAAAAAATCTTTATAAAGTGAAATTGTAGATTTTTTGTAAATATTATTTTAGACCCAAATTTAACAATTCGAAGAATGTGTATTTGAGAAATGCATACAAATTTAAAACAAAATTTGTATTTTTATTAAAAATTAATTTAAATAAAGCAACTGTACAAAGAATTTCTGTATTATTCATCCTACATAATAATAATTTCGATAACGGCAAATCAGTTGAGTCCAGCTTCGGTAGGTAGTAGAGGTAACCACAAATACAAGGCCATTCAAATATTATCCGAAACACTTTAAGGAGATGCATTATTAAAAATGGAATTGATACCACTAAAAAAATTATAAGACTAATATGTGCATACAAAATTCTTAGAGCTATGGTATTATTGAACATTGGATCCCATTAGTCACATCACATTTCGTTCATTGGTTGTGATAGCTATGTGCAGAGTAGTCTGCTTGTGTTGGGTCAACATTGTTTGGTGTTGTATGCAGAATGATTTACCAACAGGCGTGCGCCTATAGCAAAAATATGTTGGAAATTTACAGCCAAATCGTGAGCGATAGGAGTCCGTGGCTACTCCAACGGATTTGTAGGTAGGCAAACAAAACTTCGAACAGTTGTAGCAGCAGGTATGTACTAAATTTTTATTAATTTAAAAAGTAATGAAAATTGAACCTAGAATTTTATTTATTTTAAAAATATTGTTAGGTCAGCTTCTTGCAGTAAGTACTAGTACCATCCTTGAATGACAGATGATATTAGGATGCGCAGTGGTCGAAATCAGTCTGCCATTACGGAGCTCATTTGTTTATGTTCCTTCTCTGTGTAAAGATCGGTACAGTCTCGAGAAAAGTGTTTGCAGTATATAACTTAGATTTGATACATACTTAGGTACCTACCTAGTATAAGTACCCACTTATAAGCATTGTTACGTTTATCACTAGTAGTATTTATAAGAAAATATCGTGGTGTTTGAAAGCAAAGTAAAACATGAGGCTTTGCCTGGTCAAAGCCGAGAAATTATAAGTTCCATCTTAAAATATAATATATGAAGTAGGAATCTATAACTGGAGCTCCTATCACACTATTTTCAAAAGTAAGTGTACAAATCTATTATCAGTTTAAAATTTTGTATTCCGACTACTAATATAATTTAATATTGTTTACCTACTGGGTTTCCTCTGAAGTTGGGTTGAGTAGGTAAATAAAGTAAAGTGTAAGCTCTTATCTCAATCTTTTTAATTTTAGGCTTGTTCTATTTAATTTAATGTGTATTCGTGTTGTATATATGCTATATCGTATTGTTTACTTGAAACTAAAACAATTAAATATTATAATTAAATATTTCTAATATAAAAACAAATGACTGTTCAAGTGTTCATTCCAAAACACCAATTGGCCTATGACACACCGGGATTCTCAGTGAATAGGGCGTGCACTTCACGTTTTACTGAAACTTCTTCCTCCGACTGTACTTTCATAGCTTACGAAGCTTGTTTGTCTCTGTCCAACAATGACGATATTTCTTCTCTCTCTGCGCAGCTACTTGCCATCCTAGGATGGTTGACTAGTAATAGCAATAATAATTTATTGGCCAAAATTAGGGACAAACATGTACATACAGCCCTGTCAATGAACGTTCAATAAGGAGGTCAAGACCCAAGCAGCATTCAAAGTGATGGAAACTGGCATCTGAGGCATCGGAACTTTAATACAGTAGGAATGACATAACTGTTACTAAATTTGCGGCTTTAAGGTAATATTCACTTTGTGGTATGCACTTGTAGTAACAATTACTGAATTCAGGCATTGTATAGTTATAACACTTTCAAGTAACTGCCGCAGAATCTGCAACGTCGCAGATACTATTCTGCATAACTTTGAAGCATCCTCAACTGCAAACTGAAAATTGGTAGTAATGCCGACCGCACAACGTTACCAAAGGACCACTTCAAAGTAACGATAACTTCAAGTGTTCAATTTTAAGTCCCTGATACGTTGTTGGGAAATTTTCTGGAACTTCAATGTTGTCTAATTTATTAGTGACATCTTGAGTAAAAAAGAGGTTATTTCTACAAACATAGAGGCTTTGAAGTTATTTTTACTACTCTCCACTAATTGAAAATGACTACAAAGTTATATATACCTTAAAAACCTACTATAAAGTGATATCAACTTTTAAGACAATTTATATCATTATTGGCATTGAATAAAATGGCCGCATCTGAAAAGCTCAGTAAAAGCAAAATAAAGTTTATCGCTCATCCATGTTTTATAGAAAACTGAAGAAACAGTTAAACAGTAGGAAAAATAGTGATTCTTCAGAATATGATGCAAACATGAAAGATTATTTCGCCATAGCAAAACCATCATCTTTCGTAACAAGTGCAAAAGTGTTCCCATCAACACAAGGAGAAGAGTAATCGAAAACTATAACAGTTGTAGTGATTAATGATACTGTGTACTGCTCGAAAGTTACAACTTGTCTTTAACACAGATTACCTATAGTTCAGTTAGTGATCCACTGAGCATATTAAATGAATTTGCCGATTAAAAACTCCAAATTTAATAAACATTGTGTCGATGGGGAACGGACAATGTCAGTATAACGGCATAAGACATTGTTTATGTACAATAAATTGAATTGAACTCGGAATTGAATGAAATTAAATGTAAACTGATCACTAAAATATGAAAACTCTTATGTATTTTTTCCATTATTACACACCTTACATTAATAAATATATTTATCGAACACTTTCATATAAAAGTGATCTTTATTGATGAGATTTTGAAGGTATAAAGTGATCCATAAGTCACTAGTGAGATAAAGTAGTAAGCTAAAGTGAGGTAAAGTGATTTAGTCACTAAAGAGTAATTTTAATATAAAATAAAGTCCAACGGATTTATTTGTCTCCATTACATGGAAAATTAACAAAACAAAGAACCCATGCACTAACACTTATTTATTTATATTTATGTTAACATTTATTGTCATCATATTCGATTTTTCACAAAGAAAACTACTCTTCTGTACACAATTTTTCTCTATACTAGTAACGACGTCTGTATCGCCTGGCTCGTTGTGCTGCTCTCCCTGTATTTTTTAAGCAATAACAATCTTGTTGAGACTGAATCTTCCAAATAACCCTCTGCCACGGTGGATGATTTCCACACACCGTGACGTTTAAGGGTGGTAATGTCACCCCCAGCATTGGCCAAGAGTTGATGAGGAACGGCGCATGCTATGGCCAGTATACAAGTCTGCATCTGGCAATTGCAAATAATCAGCTACAATTCTTGGAATTTTTGAGAGCTTATTTAATCCAAAACATTGGACAGTGCACTTTCCCTTTTGAAAATTTACGAAAAATCTTTTGTGAGACACATTTTGCGGTCTTAAAGACACATTTCCTAATCGAATCAAGTGGGTTTACCGAAAATCCTTCATTTAAAACTGTGAAACTTTTTGATTTATTCGTCTTGGTATCTGGTATGGATATATATAGATATTATTCTTTATCTCTTATATCTTTCGACGCTTAAGAAGGTCAGTTCACCGCAACGGCAGGCACCGCAAACTCCCAATATCAATGCAACCTAAAAAACCCAAACATTTAAATAGGTACATAAAAGCAAATCATAATAAACACCTACCTCTGACATAAGATGCTCACCGTCAGGGGCATCCATCAAATATTGTTCGATATGTGCTCTTTCCAAATAATATCTTTCTAATAATATCAGATAATAAAAAGTACTTATAAAAGTATAATAATTGTTATTTTTAATCCACATATTCCCATCACACACAGTGACAGTGACACTTTAACAGTTATTACCGCGTTGCCAATTCAAAAAAAAAAATTACCTATATCGATTCTGCCAATTCTACCAACATGAAAATAGTTCCCGTCACCACTTTTAAAGTAACAACAACTATAACGTTGGTGGCATCTGCTACTTTATAGTAAATGTAACTTGTAGGAAAATAATTTTGGTTTTTGCAACCTCTAAGTTACTGCAATTAAAATCGCCATTTTTCTGTTGTCGAATGAAGACGCCATATTGACACAGATGAAAATATAATTCAATAAAAAATTTCTTTTTATTATGGTCATTTGCAAATATGTTTTATAAATAGATTATTACTTTATAATATATAAAATTTAAAAAAAAACGTTTTCCATAAAAAATTTTGCAGTTTTGCTTGTACACATAATTTTTGCAAAAAAATTTTTTTCCGAAAAACCATTTTCTCGAGGGGGCGTCTTTATTATCGAAGCATCATGATAACATTTTACATAAAACAAGTGGTGGTTTTAATATCCACACCCAGGGAAAATGCAAAACATCATGATTTATAATATATGCTTATGCATGTTGTATATAATCACCTTAACTTGGACCTTGGACATATGTGCTCAAACTCAATAAGTCATTAATTTGCTATTCGAATAACAGAGAGCCAAATATATAGTTTGCACTCTCATTTCGGTCAGCTGAGCTGTTCCAAAAGGTAGTCATTTCTACTACTTGGTTACATCCCGTTTACATAATAACCTAGTCCTCGACACGGTAACGGTAGAAGTACCGGAATAGTAATTTTCCACGTAATTATTATTCCCCATTTTGGTGAATACTTGGTAGAAGGATGGTTCCCATTACGTAACAGTCCTTAGTTGCGGAAAGTTCCCCTAATGGTAACTATTGCGTAGAAACTACTAAAATTGCTGCTTGGGGAGGGAAATGCCGAGATCACAACTTTTGACTTAAAGGCTGTGTTTGGACTATTTAGGAGATAAACATACCAAAAGTCCCCGAATATAAGAGGTGCGGGGGTGCAGGGGGGGCACGAAGAAGCAGGCGTGCGATGCGTGTACCGCACCCGTGCGCATGCTTCTGGGGGCGCAAAATTACTGAACGCTCCACAATATAATGTAAGGGGCGGCGCCGAATGAAGACTTGCACACGGGCGAGCATATCACACGGGCCTGCGAAGAAGGTCCCGATTTTTGTTTTTTCACTCATATCTCGAAAACGGCTAGCCCTAATCAAAAAGTGGCTATATGCAAAATTAGAAGTTGATTAAATTTTCTACAATAATGTTTCTAGTAACTGTTTTCGTATCTGTTATGGTTCAGTAATGAATTGTATATCTTTTGACTGTATTATAAATTGAAAAAAAAATTTAATAACTATCGTGGAAAAAAAAATTTTTTGTACAGATATCCGTTTCACAGCAGACTGATCGAACCAAAAATATCTTTGTGTCTAAGTGTTTGTGTGCGTGTATATGTATGTGTGTGCGTATACCGTTTCTTGTAAATATGATAACTTCGGTTAGATTTAAAATATTTAATTACAATTTGGGACATACGTAAAACAGCATAGTACAATAATCCCTATTGAAATTAGGCCATATCTGTAACACGTGGTGATAATCAGAGGCCTACAAATTCTCTCTTACGTAAAATAGGTTTTATTTTAATTTCAGAGCAAAATGTTATAAGGTTTTTGATTAACCCTTTCGCTGCGCAACGCGGTTTCACGTAATTCTCGTGTAAGTGCGCAATAAATTGACCGCTTGTGAGTATACGCGCTTGGAGCACGCAGATCCGATATTACGTTACTATTTGATTTGGTTTATTGTATGCATAGTCTATTATTATATATATAAAATTGAAAGAAAAACAAAAACCAAGTGCTCTAGTTTCAATAATAATAATTTATTTTTAAAAAATGGTTAAAAACAGTACAAGTAAACATAAACATAAAAACAAAACAACATTTTTGTCAAAAACATTAAGGTACAACAGAAACTTGTGTAAGTATATAAAAATGTATTAATAGTACATATACGCGTGTTAAATTGCTTTGAGCAGTCTGAACCAATTTAAAAACGACAGGCGAGTTAACGGGCTTGGAGCACAGAGGGCCCATTTATTTTTCGCGCATATACACGCTTTGAGCAGTGAAAGGGTTAAGCATACAAAAATATGAAGATGTATAAAATCTATAAACCACAATATACCGGTTGTATGTTGGGTTCAAACCAACTTTATTTAAATTAGATGATAATATCAATGTTATCCTAAAATTTGGAACATGGTATTTTTAATAAGATTATTATAAGTGAGAGTTTGTAGGCCTCTGGTTATCACCATGTATTATAGATATGGCCCAATTTCAATAGGGATTATTGTACTAACAAAAGTCTGTAAACTTTAACCTACACTGCACCATGTCTACATTTTTTTATTTTGTTATTTTACTTATCTATTTATTACCCATGTGTGTATGTATATATGTGTGTCCTATGTAATTATATATTATTGTAATAATATGTTTTTTATATACCATTATATTTGAAAATGTTAAATTTTATATGTATGTATCCTGACCTGCCAAATGTACACTAACCTGTATCTTATATTGGTAAATAAATATCTGTCTATCTATCTATCTATGCTGTTTTACATATGTTCCAAATTGTAATTAAATATTTTAAGTCTAACAGAAGTTATCGTGTTTACAAGAAACGGTATACACACGTGCACACACACTTACAGACACAAAGATATTTTTTATTCGATATTTGAGTTCAGTCTGCTGTGAAACGGATATCTGTATAAAATTTTTTTTTCTACAATGATTATTAAAATATTTTTTCAATTTATAATAAAGTTAGAATACAGTCAAAAGACATACAATTCATTACTGAACCATAACAGATACGAAAAAAATTAATAGAAACGTTATTGTAGAAAATTTAGTCAGCTTTAATTATGCTTATAGCCACTTTTTGATTAGAGCTAATAGTCCATCCGTCAGGTAGTTTTAGGTGGGATTAACTCGAGAAGTTTTGATATTTGGTATAATTCTAGAGATAGGTATCTAGTACTAAGATTCACATTTTGCACAAAGCAAGCACTGCCGCTCGAGCCGCCATATTGGCAAGATGGCCTCCAAAAACGGTTTTTTTCAAATATCTCCGTTACCGTACGCTCTACAGCCAAAATACCTATAATTTTCTACAAAACATGTAATTTGTATGTTTTCTCTAAAATCAACGATTTAGGTACAGCAGTCACGTGAAGTTGAAAATGTTCGTTTAGTTGCGTCTAAAGGCGTTTTTTTCATCTCCAATAACTTCTGAGGAAATAGACATTATTTCGTTTACGCCTGGGAAAGAAGGGTGTTACGTAAGCCAAGCCAACATGTTTTGCACATCATTGTCTCGAATAATACGTGAACTTCTCATATCCACATGTTGTTCTGTAGATGCAAAAGTTGCAAAATCTTTCAATCTCATTACATACGTTGTGCAAATACACCATTCCCAATGTCCACATTATGAACATGCTATCCGTGATTCCTAGTCCATGAGTAAGTCCTCTCATAGCTTTCATCGTCCTCATTAGCGTTTGTTCAATGGTCATATCTGACCAACAGACCAAAACTTATATCTTTGAGTACTAGGTACTCAAAGATTGCAATTGTGTGTGCATATCGGTCACCGGTGGCACCAGTAGACTCCTTAAATATAATGAAGCATTATTGTGTGTAAGTAAATCCTGTCAATATATGATCCTTTGTGGTGACTTCAACATAGATCATCTACAATCAAGTAAAGATAGAGGATTACTTATGGATCTGTTTGCCAGCTTTGAATTAAAAAACACTTTACCAATTGAGCCAACACGTGAAAGAAATGGCTCGGCAACAGTTATTGATTATATAACTACTAACATTAAAAAATTTGCTGGACAAAACCTGGACATTGATCTTTCAGATCACAAAGTACAGATGTCCACTTGTACTCTTGATCAAATAACTCTACCTAACAAACCTAAAGACAAATTAACAAAAATAAGAATATTCAGTCAACACAACTTAACATCTTTGTACGATTTATTATTAAATTCTGATTTCAATAATGTATATAACCTTAACAATACAAATGATGCATTTGGTTACTTCTGGGAAATATTCTATTTTTGCTTTGACACTGCTTGCCCCATAATTAATGTCAAAAAAAATAATGAGTTTAAGGAATCAGTATGGGTAGACGAGGAGGTGAAGTTAAAAAGTAGTGAACTATAAGATTTATATTGGCTAAGTAAGTCTTTGAACAATAATGAAATCACAACTAATTATAAGAATGCTAAGCGATTATTTACTAACATGATAAATACAAAGAAACGAGACTATTATAACTCAAAGATCTCAAAGGCAAATATAACATGTAAAGAGGTTTGGAAAATAGTCAATGACAAATTAGATCATAAGAAAATATCACCCACAATTAGCTCATTAAATATCTCAGGAAATACAATAGATAATCCCACTGAACTGTGTGAAGCATTCTGTGAATACTTCACAACGGTTGCTGAAACTTCTCTGTACAATCACTTCCCGGTCCTTGATTATGACAACAGTGAAATAAATGGAATATTGCATTCAATTTTTATTGACGACATAACTACTCAAGAAATCAGAGATGTAATAAACATAATGCCCAATAAAAAATCTAGCGGACCAGACGGTGTCCCAATCTCTGTAGTGAAATCCTGCTTAGAAATTATAATAGAACCCCTTTGTTACATATAGAACCTATCGATTAGAACAAGCACATTTCCCGATAAATGGAAAATAGCTTCTATCATTCCCATTTTTAAGCAAGGAAGCCATGAATTAATTGAAAACTTTCGACCTATTACACTGGTGTCTATCTTTAGTAAAATCTTAGAAAAAATTATACACAATAGAATTACGACATTTTTAGAAAACTACAATATACTTAGTTCAAGACAACATGGATTTAGACCAAATTACTCAACAAATAGTGCCACTTATGACGTTCTGCAATTTATATATGAAGGATTGGATAAAAACAAATTTGTCCTAGGCCTTCTCTTCGACTTAACAAAAGCATTTGATTGTGTAATTCCGGACTCCTTAATAGACAAACTCCATAAAATAGGAATTAGAGGCCAGTTAAATGGCTGGATAGAATCATTTTTAAAAAATCGCAAGGTATTTGTTAAATTAGATGATAGTACCTCTCACAGTCGGGAAATGAATCTCGGTGTTCCACAAGGAGCGGCGCTGTCTCCATTACTATTTACAATTTTTATCAATGATCTAGATGCACATATGAGGAACCCAGACTCACTCCTAGTCATGTTCGCTGATGATGTAAGTTTACTGATATCAGCCACATCTCTAGAGACTCTTCATAAAAACGCAACGAATCTACTCATCAGATTTGAGGAATGGTGTATTAGAAATAAATTAATAGTTAATGTATCTAAAACCACATATATCACATTTCATAAAAAAAAAGTAATAGAACCAATAAAGCTTCTCATAAATCAAAAAATAATATCACCATCAAAACGTACTAAGTTCCTAGGCATTACAATAGATGAGACACTCTCATGGTCAAATCATATTGACAATGTTGTGAGTAAACTCAACAGTGGATATTTCGCCATTAGAAACCTCAAATCCTTTTTAGATCGAAAATATCTGATTAATGTTTACTATGCATTAATTTATCCACATCTAAAATACTTAATCATATATTGGGGACAGGGAACTGATTGGAACAGAGTCTTTATTTTACAAAAACGAATTATAAGAATAATTTTTGGGCTATCACCAAGAGAGTCTTGTAAATCTACTTTTAAAGATAACAAAATATTAACTTTACCAAGCATCCTCATATTAGAAGCAGTAATGTTCACCAAGCTAAAGCCAGAGTTATATAGTCACAGAAATGATATTCACAACTACACTACACGAAATGACACAAATATTCAAATAGACCAATTCAACCTAAGTACTTTTAAAAAATGCCCAAAATACACCTGTAGCAATATATATAATAATCTCCCTCAGCCGTTAAAAGAGTTAGGTAGAGCTAAACTTAAAAAAAAATTACTAGAGTTACTTCAAAACAAAGCTTATTATTCACTAGGTGAGTACTTTGATCAGGCGCACAGGTGGAATTAAATTTTTTCTATAAAATACTATTTTGTATATTTACCTTATATGTTATTGTCATTATATTACAAAATTATATTTAAAATTATTTTACTTTATATTATACTTTATATGTTTTACTTAATAGCTGTAGTGTCAATGTCTCCACAGTTTACAATTATTCATTTGTGACATTTCATATCCAATGTATTTTGGCAATTGAAATAAAGCATATTATTATTATTATTATATTATTATTATTATTGGTGCGCCTGATTGTGAAAAAGCCGTCTGTTGTAAATTTATTGTACTCATCAAGAGTCATTTTGTCTTTTAAGGATATCATATGTTGCAAATATAAATGACACGATTTTGCATAATTATGAAATTATGATAGCCGCTTGCGAGGAAATAAGGCAGCATTTTCTGGCCAGTTTCTAGGTGAAGCTGCCAATTACCCATTCTTTCTGCTTCTATAAACTGCTTCACCAAAGTTACCATGCGAAAATATTGCACCCACAGTTCAGCGGTAGGTCCATTACTTTCCAGTTTTTCTAGTCTTTCTTCAAATTTTTTAGTAATCGTTCTAAACAAACCTTGGTGATCCATTGAGAAAATCGTAGATCTGTTCAAATTACAAACAATGTTTTCCATGGCCAGGCGTTGTTCTTCTGTAAATTCCACAGTCTGCAAAATAATATGTCCCAGAGCATTGATAACAAAAACAAGTGGAAGCATTATACTCTTCGCCGATTTACTGAGCTTTTTATATAATTGTTATACATTCTATAGGATACTCTTCGCATTTTTCTTGTAAATAATGTTAGTTTTTGGACATTCTAAATTTTGTGATACCAACTTTGTTGTGGAAAAAAAAATATATGAAAAAAAAAAAAAAAAAATCACCATGTGAGGATCGAACACGAGTCCTTTGGATTGCAAGGCAACAACAACAATAATATTTTATTTTAAGTTCAAGCACAGTATATGTGCCTCACCGGATCCTAGCCCGGAGCCAGCCAGACAACCACGGCGAACATCGCCGAGGTGGGTGTGAGGCTGGGTGGGGTAGGTCCAATTCGGCTTAGAAATAAATTCGAGGGGGGGTGCTAGAAGCTCCTGTCTGCCACGGGCAGACTTAAAAACTAGATTAAAATTTTTGATGTGTCCACATGGACCTAAAAGTAACTTAAAAATAAACACAACACTACTAAAATCGTAGGCGAGCGCCAGCGTTACCACATTTGGTAGATTTTTATTTCTTTTTAGTAGAATTTTAAGGATTTTTGTAAAGTTTGGTAGGTAAAATTTGCTTGCAGATTTCTGATAATTATTATCAGAAATCTACCAGCAAATTTTACCTACCAAACTTTAAAAAAATCCTTAAAATTCTACTAAAAAGAAATAAAAATCTACCAAATGTGGTAACGCTGGCGAGCGCACTTCGTAATTTTGATTGTTGATACGGGGAACACAACTAAACGAAAAAACCCGTTCGAACAAATGAGACCTTGTGGTCTGATTGCCGACAAGGAAGGTAGGGTGGAAATAAAATTGTGGTTTAAAAAATTGGATTTACGTAAGTTTTCGGCCTAGAGGGGATTTAGAGAGACAAAAAAGAAATGAAAATAACAAAAAGGATAAAAGAACAAAATTGTACAAACATAAATGGGAAGAAAGAGGGATTGGAAAGATGTAAAGTTGAGGAAAGATAAGGGTAAGGGTATGGGTAAGTTATCGTAGAAGGAAGTGTGGCTAGGGGAGCTGCCGAAAGATAGGCAACGCCTGGTATGGTAGGGGGTGTCTTATATCGAAAAGTATGGCATTATGCTGTCTCGGGTAATGTTGCGGGTAAGCGGGCTACCGTCCAGTAGAATTTTTGCGAAGTTTCTTGGACGTAGTCCGCTAGTGGGGTTATGTCGTGGCAACGTGCATAGAGATTTCTGAGGGAGGGTACCTAGCAGAGTCTGAAATGAGGCGCATAAATTTGTGTTCTAATACTCTTAACTTCCGCATTGTCGTGGCCGAGATGCTGCACCACACCGGCGCCGCGTATGTGATGGCCGGCCTGATTACCATCGTGTACAACAACTTTTTATTAGTCCTGTTGAGTCCGCTACCCCGTGCCAGGAGCGGATACAGACTCCTAGACATGGAGTAGACCTTGCGTATCGTCTCATTAATGTGTGTATTAAACGTGTCTTTTGTCTAGGTTCACCCCCAAATACTTCACGCACCGCTTAATTGGAATTTCTCTACCCCCGATCGAAAGTGGCGTTAGAATCCGGTTTTCTGTGAAGCGGCGCGTGAACAGAATCGACTCTGACTTCTCGGCGTTGATCCGAATTTTTCCACTTGAGCCGTGGCACGGGCCATGTGCGCTTTCAGCAGCATATTAGCCGCCTGTGCGTTATGCGAATGCACGTACATGGCTGTGTCGTCGGCGTACTTGGCAAGGTTCGAATTCGGGAACTCCGGGAAGTCGGAGACGTACAAGTTGAACAACTTTGGAGACAGGCACGACCCTTGGGGGACGCCCGCGCGAATGTCCCGCCGAGTTGATAGTTTATTATTCACCCTGACCTCCAACGATCTACCAGACAGGAAGGAGTGAATAAGTTTCGTGATGTGTGTTGGGAAGTCCAATGAGTTTAGTTTGTAGAGTAACCCCGAGATCCATACGGTATCGAAGGCTTTCTCAATATCGAGGAGCACCATGACGGTGCTCTTCCCGAGGTGCAAGGCAAATGCTTTAGCCATTGGGCTATCTCATCTTACTAGAAAACTTGAATGAATATCATTCAAGAATTATATTTGAACGGATTAGATACATTATTATGAAATATATATATTGGTAAAATGTAAAAACATTTCGAAAAATTTCTATTTAAGTACAAATGACAGAAGTTTTGAAAAAAAAGATTTTTTTATTGAAATGATTAATAACTTTTTTATTTATTGATTGATTTTTTTCAAAAACAATAGGGTTCTTCCTCTAGCTAACGCTAACTTACTTTCCAAATTTCAATACAATCGGACTTTTCTTTCTTAAGTTATCGTGCTTACAAGAAACGTGATGGACGGACAGACAGACGGACATTTTGAAAGGGTTTGCAATTAATAATCCAAATTGAATTCAATAGCCCCATGTTCATTTAGAACTCATAAATTTACGCATATCGTTAGGGAAAGTAAAATGAATATGTTTACCTTTAATCGACTGTTGTATCTAAACTAGGTATTGATTTTACAAAGAACATATATATAACGTAATTTGTAGGAAATTTGCTCTTCTTTCATTTTTGTAATAAGTATTTTACCTCTGAAACCCAAGGTAAAGGAAATATTAAAAAAAAAGAAACTGTTTTTGGCGGCCATCTTGGCAATATGGCTACGCCGGGGGCAGATATTGCTTTGTGCAAAATGTGGATTTTAGTTGTAGATAGTACCTAAATCTACAACCCTGCCAAATTTCAAAACTTCCCAACTTAATTCTTGGTAAGGCCTTTTTATATGACCTGGGTGGACTATAACTATTTTCGAGATATGAGTGAAAAATCAAAAACTGGCACCTTCTTCGAGCCCCCCTGCACCCTCCGCACCTCCTAGGTTCGGGGACTTTTGGTAGTCTAAATAGTCCAAACACAGCTCTCAAGACAAAAATTGTGATATCGGCATTTCCCTCTAGAAACCATTCATTGACAGGACTTATATGGCAAGTCAAAATGCAAGGTCAATAAAAAAAGACCAAAGATCAAAGCTATAACACTATCAGTATTATACATACATATAAGCATGTATTAGAAAAGAAAATAAATAGATAATATTAAAATTTTTATTTACATAGTAAGTTTGCCTTCTGATTACAATTTTGCAGACGAAGTAGCATCATCTGGTCATCGGTTAACACCTCCATCATTTGACGGCCAAAGCTCCCTTTTTGTTATAAAAGAACCATCTTCATTATTTTAATTGTACTCTTTCTCCACCACCTTATCACTCTTGTAATACAAGAAAAAAATCTATACACGTTTTTCTTCAAACTTGATAAAAACATGACATTTCGCAAAATTGATATTAAAATGACAAAACCATGGGGATGCAATATGCATTTAATCTCTCCTATTTTGTAGTCTATGTAATGAAGGCAAACATAGTGTAAATATTTCGTACAAAGACGAGATTACCTTTCCCTCCCGTTTTCGAGGGTGCTGAACACTATGGAAGTGGTGGGAGAAGTTTTTGACCGCCGCAACCTCCTGAAACGGCCAAAAACAACACCCTTTATGTTTTCATATATAAACGGGTCTGGAGAATGATTTATCGACGAGTTATATACATTTGAAATAACATGGAAGAGGGTTATAGAGTAAGCGAAATCCAGACAGCAGGCCTAGGGGGTTGATTAAACCCTCCCGAGGAGTGGAAAATCTTTTTTTTCAAATGTTCGGTTCAAACGCTTATCCCCCGTTTTCAGTGTCGCTGATCACGGGAAAAATATTCATTTTTAGCTCCAACCCCTTCTCATCCCTTAAACGGGCAGAAACCACCCCTAACTCACCAGAAAGCATGCTATTCAGAATTCAGGTGGTAGCGACCTCCCAAAATTCATTAATAATATTTTTATCGTGATCAGCGCCTGCGAAAACAGGGAAGGGCGTATTGACGATCCAAAGTGTAATTAATGAATTTACACCTCTTGGAAGGGTTGCTTCAACCCCCGATGTCGCTACCACCTTCTCTTCCGTGAAAAATGAAGGGATATGCACAGGAATAAAGATCATGTGCCGAAAAACCTGTAAATCCTGGATAGAATGCTTTCTGGTGAGCGAGGGGTGATTTCTGCCCGTTGAGGGATGAGGTGGGGGGGGGGGGTTGGTTGGAGCTAAAAATGAATATTTTTCCTGTGATCAGCGACCCCGAAAACGGGGGATAAGCGTTTGAACCGAATCATTTGAAAAAAAAAGATTTCCCACCCGTTGGAAGGCTTTAATCAACCCTCTAGGCCCGCTTTCTGGATTCAACTTACCCCCTTCCATGTTATTTCGAGTATAACCCGTCGATAAATCACTCCCCGTTTATATATGAAAACATAAAGGGATCCCCATAAAAGGAGGAGTGGTTTTTGGCCGTTTCAGGGGGTCGCGGCGGTCAAAAACTTCTCGCACCATTTCCATCGTGTTCGGTACCCTCGAAAACGGGGGAAGGGGGGAGGTAATCTCGTTTTTGCATGAAATATTTACAAAAAACTCGTCAAATAATGCTTCATTACATGCACTATTGAGGAGTATGAATTTTTTAGTAAAGACCATATAGGTTTTCAAGTTGTTTTCGTTTACAGTTTCCTAGTTATATAGACATAAATGCATTAAAAGAACAAAATTAAATACAACAAAATATGAAAGCATTTTTTATTATATAAAAAGTCATTTACACACTATGAAAACAATTAAGGATAGTATTTTGCAGAGTGTTTATTTTCGGTCTATAAATATTTAAAAAACCAGAAATAATATAATCTTTAAAATTATTTTAGATAACTACTTGCTATTGTTCTAACGAATCTAAGTATATATATTTTTTATCGTAAATTTCTGTTGTAAGTACTTGAATATTGTAGTTTGTCAATGAAAATAGTTCCTAATTTCATTATTAAAGTAAGGCATTTAACTCTATACAAATTTTATGATAAAAACTGTATATGGTTGTACTCCTTAGAGCGATGGGAAGTACCTGAAACTATTTTAAAGATTCTACCATTTATGATTTTTTAAATATTTGTAATAAACCGAAAATGAACGCATATTTCCCTTTTACTCTGCAAAATCCTATCCTTAATAGACAAATATGTAGGGTTCTGCCTGTTTTAAGGTACTTATATATACTGATAAGAGCGAAGTAATTGTTGTCTCAGCAAACATTGTGACATGACCATGTTCCACATGGCTGGGTAAATCATTAGTATATAACATAAATAATGGATCTAATATGAAACCCTGAGGAACCCCCAAGCGCAAGGTCATGCATTTCAAATTTTTTCCCGTTCAAGTTTTACAACTAAGCCGTTGTCTATTTGGTTATGTAAACTTTTTACATTCTGCCCAGGGCCGGTTTTCTGACTAGACCCGGGCCAATCTGCGGGGGTGCCCTTTCCTTGCATCTAGTGGTTAGTGCCTATAATAAATAAAGCTTATAATACAAGACATTTAACTTGTTCCTATTCCGGGGAGGTCGCAAAACTGACCTGGGCCTAGGGGCAATTTATATCTAAAACCGGCACTGATTCTGCCCAAGTAACTTTGAATTTATTGTCAGCTGTTCTATTCAGTTCTATTTCAGTACAGTAACCAGATACCAGTGACGTGCAATAAATATTTTTTTGTAACGCCATATTCTAAAATGGCATTTATTTGACACTTTCCATGAATCAAAACAATGTCATTATTGACAAGTGTAAAATAAAGAAAAAAAGAGTGAAATAAAGACATTTTTTCTTCAAGCGTATTAAAATGTTTAAATTATGTCACCAAAAACAGAAGTAGAAGTAGGACATTGTTTTACTAGTAACAAAATGTTAGTACCGAACGCCACCGTAGTGGATATTGTTTTACTAGTAACATAATGTTAGTTCCGAAAGCGCCACCGCAGTGGGTATTGTTTTACTAGTAATATAATGTTAATACCGAAAGCCACCGGTGGCGCGCTATCCACTAGCCACTTGTCATATTGTGTCAACATGTAAGACTGTAGTTTGAATATTTGTACATTTATGATAAATAAATGAATTTTTGCATTTTAATACGCTTGAAGAAAAAATAGTATATATTGCACGGAGTAGAACGCCTTTTTTTGTGTTTCGCCCAGTTTGCGGCTTCGTCTCAGCCGCAAATCCTGGACTCAACACAAAAAAAGAGTGTGTTCTACTTCTAGTAATATAATATACTATTATTTCACAGTGTGATATAAAATTTATTGGTTTCTACGGAAACAGCAATAGAATTTAGTCTATTCTTACAAAATTATATTGTTTTCTGATTTCGAATGGTGATACAAAAAATTTTATATACAACTCGAGACTAAAATGTGTTTTTTTTTTACTCGTGTGGTTTATAGCACTCGCCTTCGGCTCCTACTATAAACGCCCCACTCATAAGAAAAAACACCATTTTAGCCACTTGTTATATAAAATACTATTAAATGGTTTTTAAAGTTGTTTTTTTCATTTTATTTGTATTGTATAAATCCATTATAGTTTCCTTATAGATGCCCTAAAAAATTTTCAGATAAGATCTATCACCCATATAGATGATTTGATATGATATCTTGGTATGTCTACATAAATACAAGTTTTAGCTAAGAATTGCTAATATTATTTTGTGTTTTTTTAATAGGAAACAAATTTCAAACTTTTAAATAAGTATCCTTAGGTGTACAGTGACATACCGATCAGGACTTGTTAAAATGGTAAGTACATCTTAATCGTTTTTATGATATAAAACGTCTTGGGTTTTTTCAGTTTCTTATAATTCCTATTTTTTTTTTAATGTTTCAATTTATTACACTGCACCATGATAAGAAGCAATATAAGACGAACTAAGAAAAGGCATAGTTTTCTTAATTTATGTGTTAAACTGTATTTTTGGCTGATGGCTATTTCTAAAGCTGTAGGCGATATTTAAAAGAAAATCATTAAACTTTGGTGTGCAATGAGGATGTTGGCATTTCATTTGTTTAGACATGATTGTTTATTACAAAATATAAAAAACCAATAATCTAGTAGCATATTTTAAATGAACAGGGATTTGCATGTCTTTTAATAATGATAGTGCATAGTACACTAAAACATTAGAAAAACTGAATAATTTTATTTGTCACCGAACTAATCTAATATGTTGTAGACAATACATGTTTTGTACTTTTTCAGTATTTATTTTGCATTGTTTCAAACTCTCACAGCCATACTTTAAATCAAGCGCGGATCTAGAAATTTCAATAATTTTTTTCTCGTCTGTGGCGCATAGGACCCATACGAAATATGGGAAATAACATCTTGAGAAGCACTTCTGTAACGACCCCTAAAAAATTTTTAAAAAGCAGTTTGCGAAAATGTTTTTCAAAATTCGGTTTTAGAGTTACTAGTTTCTCCTTGGTAATTGAATTCTCTTTCTTCTCGATTTAGCATCAATTACTAGCTGGGCTTGTCTTTTTAAATAACCTCTTGAAGGCACCTCTTCTTCATCCTCTGAACCTAAAACGAATATTAAAAGTGAATTTAATATATGGACATTTTCACTACTAGACTCCCACAACCACTTCCTATATTCCTCTGGGTTAGTGGCTGTAGTTATCAGAATCGTGTGCCCTAAATAAACGCAGGAACCCCCAAGATGACTAGTTATTATTGATAAGTAGAGTAGATTTCATTTGTGGATGAGTATTTTTACTAGGTATCACTTACGATTTTGAGTTATGTTCAAATGATTATAAGAAATTTCGAATTTTTAACTCATTTTTACCTGGAGGAGCAGGAGGTGCTGGAGACGTCCCTGATTGTGGTAGAGGAGTTCTTCTTATTAAACTGCTATATGGTGCTGGTAACCATTTATCATCATAAGATTCTACAATAGGTATCTACAATTAAATATTAGTATAATGTTATTTGAATTAGTAGAATAGCATTTTTTGTATGTTTGTCTAATTTGGAAAGCGCCACGCTATTTTCTTATTGAAATTGAATTTCGGTCAAATTGGCTGAATTTTTATTAATATGATGAATTTTTCTTCATAAAATGGCCTAAGGAATCACACCCCGAAATATTGGCACGTCATTAAGGAACACCCTGCAGATACATCAGTAACAATGTACAAATCATTATTTTATCTAAGTGTGTTCTAAACTGCGGTTTGCGCCATTCGATTTGAGTAAAAATCTCACAATACCGTGCCCCACAACATCTAGGTGGATGTCTTTTGAAGATTTCCCCTCTTCCACACACACAAAAAACTGACATGTCAACTTTTGCGGCCCGCTGTGGTGCAAACTACGTTCGAAAATATTTAAACAAACAAAGCTGTAGTTTCCTGCTCTACAAAAAACAATGTTAAAAATGGGGCTTCTTTGACCCATCCGTGGTAAAGTGTGGAAGCCATCTTTTTTCACTGAAAACGAATCCATCATCCGTTTTGGCGAAAAATCTCGGGAACTCATTAAAATTGGTGACATTGGAATTGATATTAGTCTAAATATACTAAGTTTCCATACTAAGTAGAAAAAGAAGTAGAAAAACCAAATTCACCCTTTCAACCCTCCTCGCCATTCCCTCACCACCAGCATTTTTATTGAGTAGGCAGGGATTTTTCGCAGATAACCCAATAGATGGAAGCAAAAAGTAAGTAATTCTTAAACCCAAATGACCGAGTCCCCGCTTAAAATTTAGCCAGAGGCCCCACAAAGTCTTAATCCACCCCTGCCTAATTGTACTGAAAACCTTTGACTTGTTATTTTTTCCGGAAGAATTTCGAAATTCACCAGATTTGCCTTAAACAATTTAATGTTCTTTCAAAATATTGGGTGGGCAGTTGCCTACCCTTGCCCACCTCGAATTACGCCTATGTATAGAAGCTACTATAACTACTATATAGTTATTTACAAAAAAGACCCATTCGTGGTAAAGTGTGGAAAGTATTTTTTTTTTTTTTTACTAATTCTGGGGTGCTGAATACGAATCTGTCATCCGTTTTGGCGAAAAATCTCGGGAATACATTAAAACAAACCCTTATTTGGGGGTGAAATTGGAATTGATATTAGTCTAAATATACTAAGTAGAAAAAGAAGTAAAAAAAAACAAATTCATCCCTTCCTCGTCATTCCCTCACCACCCCAAGAAGGTACTATAGAAGCATTGGCGTAATTTCAACATTTTTATTGGGTAGGCATTCAGCATTTTTATTGAGTAGGCAGGGATTTTTCACAGATAACCCAATGGATGGAAGCAAAGAGAACCCTGTAATTCTTAAACGATAACCCGATAAACCCAAATGACCGAGGCCCCACTTTAAATTTAGCCAGAGGCCCCACAATGTCTTAATCCCCTCCTGCCTAATTGTATTGAAAACATTTGACTTATTATTTTTTCCGGAAGAATTTCGAAATTCACCAGATTTGCCTTAAACAATTTAATACTCTTTCAAAATATTGGGTGAGCAGCAGAGCTGGGTATTTACTTGTAATTTAAAAATAATTACAATTACAAATTACTTTTTTAAAAAAGGAACTAATTACAATTACAAAGTAAGTCTTTAAAAAAGGAATTATATTCATTTAATTACAACTACATGAAAAATGGATTTAGCAATTACTTTTCTAATTACTTTTATGATAAAGTAAATTATAATGACCAAACAGACAAAAAGGTAAGTTGAAAATTTTAATTAAAAGTGTAATATTGCGTTTTAATATTTATTAGAATCGTTATTAGACTGTTTTTTCTTCAGTGAAATAGAAACAAATACGATGATGCTATTTCCAGAAACGGAAGTTTACCCAATTACTCTGAATTTAGAATTTTTGGGTTGTTTTTACTGTCTTCCCGATGTTTTTAGTCAATCTTGATGACAGATTCGTATTCAGCACCCCAAAATTAGTAAAAAAAGATGGTTTCCACACTTTACCCCTATATACAGTGTGTTTCACTTCTCGTGAAGACACCCCTGTATCTTTTTTTATTTGTGGCCGAATTCATTTCAAATTTCTATCAGCCATACAACTCCATAAGACGAATTTATTCAACACATAAATGCCGCCCAGATCTAAAACGCCTGCCTACTGCGATAAAAAGAAAATAGCAATTTTCGAGAAATCATAGTAGGCTTAGAGATAGACAAAAATTTTGTTAAAAGTTGTTCGGAGTCACTTGATATGCCCCCCTGTAAAATTTTGTGAAAATCGGAATATTTTCAAAAAAAAAATTTTGTTTCACTTCTCGTGAAGACACCCCTGTATCTTTTCTATTTGTGGCTAAATTCATTTCAAATTTTTATCAGCCATACAACTCCGTAGGGCGATTTTATCTAACACCTAAAGAGAACTTTTTCCAACAAATGAAAGTTGTGAACAAAAATCGGCATTCAATAAAACGCTAAAAGGCACACTTTATTATTACACATCAACTTAAATGTAATATCGTTTTATAATACTTGGAAATCTGTATGTAAGTATGTATTACGTATGAATGAAACAAGTTTACCCACCTCCCGTTATCCAATCGAGCTGAAATTTTGCACACACGTGTAATTAAATAATAAATAATTTCAATAATAATTGTGTACAGAGCTGGGCAAATACTTTGAAAAATTATTTAAATATTAAATACTAAATACTTTCAGAAAATTGAAAGTATTTAAATATTAAGTATTTTCAAAAAATAAAAGTATTTAAATAATAAATAAAAAAAGTAATTAAATAGTTTAAACTTAGTATTTAAATACTTTCTGAATATTTAAATACATTGATAACACTGAAATATTTTGAAGCATAGTTAAATGTAAAAACAGTCTTTAATGGCTAAACTTTAGCCCAGTTGATGTATTTACCTACAAAAATTTGCAAACTGAGTAATTTTTTTTTAATAAGTTCGTGAAGGTGCATGTATAGAATAATATATTGAAAAGTTTACATTTCGCTCGGATGCAGAACATAAAAAAAAATGTTTTTCATCCATTTTTTCAAAATTTTGAAATTAAGTCAAGCTAGGAAAAATAAAAAATACAGATGGTTAGATCACGTATTTATGAACAAAAAATGTTCTAACAAAATTTACCGCTAAAGCCACGGTTTTCCCGGAAGAAAATAATCAAATATAACGTTATAACTCGGAGCGGGATACATGCGTGGCGCGCTTGAATACGCATGCCTGTGACACCGACGCACTGAATTACATCAGAATTTATTCAATCTATATGAGTGTTGGTTCATTTAAAAGATTGAAATTGCAGCTTTCTGATGCTTTTTTTGTTTTAAACAATACAAGCAAAGGGTGGATGGGAAAAATATACTTATATATATTATCACGCCCGAACTCAATCGTCGCAATAAAAAATATAGAAAAAAGTAAAAGGCCTTCAAAAAAATTCTTTCTTCATTGAGATCTGTTAAAAAGTATGTACACTTCATGGTTATTATGGTTTATTAAATTTCAGTAACGTGGATAAAAAAAAGTAAATTTCAAACCATTTTAATTTCCTTGCTTGTTGATTTTTTTGAAAAATATATCTATATTGAAGGCTGTAACTTGCCGAGAACTTGACCTATTGGAAAAAATAAAATATCACTATTTCGGAAAAAATGTATATTTTTCGAATGTTCAAACACAAATTCGTTTACTTGTATGCATTTTTTCGAAAGTATTATTAATCAGATCATGATAAGAAATTGCGATTTTCACGATCTTATCCTTATAACTATGAAAATATCTTTGATTGTTTTGAATATAAATTCTGGAACTTTTCCAATACGTTAACAAATGTATAAGGAATCCATAGGATATAGCTGAAATGTGGATAGGTATACCTGTAATAAATACAATAGAGTAAAGGCACGTAAAAATTCATGCGAGCGATTCAGCGGCTATGTGTGGTGTCTATGTATGCGTTGATAATTATATATTTTCCCTCCAGACTCACTATTTCGCTAAGAAAAATGTTGAAAACGTGTAATCAGAAAGAGAGGAAAGCTTTATTTTACTCGTTACAACCGCTAAGAATTTTTAGTACGCATTTAACGTTGCGCTTGGCCCCGCAGAGTGGCAAAGTTATTTCATTATTTTTTTTTCCAGGAATACCGTGGCTTTAGCGATAAATTTTATTAGAACTTTTTTTGTTCAGAGAAGTACGTGGTCTATTCACCTGTATTTTTTGTTTCTTTCTACCCTGACTTAATTTAAAAACTTTTGAAAAAATGGATGAGAAACAGTTTTCTTTCCCTTTTTTTTGTATGTTCTGCATCCGAGCGGAATGTAAACTTTTCAGGATGTTATTCTATACACTTTCACGAACTCATTAAAAAAAATTATTTAGTTTGCAAGTTTTTGTGGGTTTCACTAAAAAATGTTCTCTGTCGTCTGGGCCACTTCGCCAAATTATATTTTCTATTTTTGTAGAAATCAATAAAGACTTATTATTATCATTATCATTATTATATTAAATATTATTTGACTATTTGAGGTGTCAAAATTTTAGGTTTCATGACTTTAATGAACTTTCACAACACTATTTTAATAGGTACCTCTATACTTAATCAGTTCTAGTTGGGTATTGGACTTTTACTTATCCGTAGAGCTAGACCTTTACGTCTTCTGCAAATACCCAAATAAAGCACAGAGACTATGGTACTAGTTCAACTGTTCTCTGTCACAATCACAAAACATGTACATTAACAGTTAACACTTACTGTCTATGTCTGCTCTCAGCCAACTTTCTGGAAATTATTAAGACGTGAATGACTGAAGACTGAATGATGCAATGTATTTATTAACTACATAGTATAGTACATGTCTTGATTCTTGACGAGTATCTGCCTGTCTCCCTGGTATATTTGATTATATTTGTTGTATTTATTTAAATACTTTTGAGATTCAAATACTTCTGAAAGTATTTAAATACTGTCAGAAAAGGATTTAAATACTTTTTTAGAAGTATTTAAATACTTCCCAGTTATTTAAATAGTTAAGGTATTTATAAATACTTTAGGATCATTTTCACAAATACTAAGTAGGAAATATTTGAGATAAAGTATTTGCAAGTATAAATACAAATACTTGTTGCAAGAAGTATTTAAATACTCGGTATTTAAATACTTTCTAGTATTTAAATACTTATGAGGTATTTGCAAGTACATATTTGCCCAGCTCTGATTGTGTATGACTTTCATTTGCTGTAAAAAGTTCTCTTTATGTGTTAGATGGAATCATCTCATGGAGTTCTATAGCTGATGAAAATTTGAAATGAATTCGGCCACAAATAAAAAAGATACAAAGATGTCTTCAAGAGAAGTGAAACAATTTTTTTTTTAATTTTCCGATTTTCAAAAAATTTTACTTGGAGGCATATCAAGTGATTCTTTTATTAACAAAATTTTTGTCTATCTCTGATGATTTCTCGAAAATAGCGATTTTCTTTTTATCGCAGTAGGCCGGCGTTTTAGATATAGGCGGCATTTGTGTGTCGAGTAAAGTCGTCTTATGGAGTTGTATGGCTGATAAAAATTTGAAATGAATTCGGCCACAAATAAAAAAGATACACGAGAAGTGAAACAAAAAATTTTTTTTTGAAAATATTCAGATTTTCACAAAATTTTACAGGGGGGCATATTAAGTGATTCTGAACAACTTTTATTAACAAAATTTTTATCTATCTCTAAGCCTACTATGATTTCTCGAAAATTACTGTTTTCTTTTTATCGTAGTAGGCCGGCGTTTTAGATCTAGGCGGCATTTATGTGTTGAATAAAGTTGTCTTATGGAGTTGTATGGCTGACAAAAATTTGTAACGAATTCGGCCACAAATACCACGAGAAGTGAAACACACTGTATATATATAGTAGCTTCTATAATACCTTCTTGGAGGTGGTGAGAGAATGGCGAGGAGGGTTGAAGGGGTGAATTTTCTACTAGTTATGGAAATTTAGTATTTACACTAATATCAATTCCAATGTCACCCCCAAATAAGGGTTTTTTAATGTGTTCCCGAGATTTTCCGCCAAATCGGATGACGGATTCGTTTTCAGCACCTCAAAATTAGTAAAAAAAAAAAAGATGGCTACCACACTTTACCACAGATGGGTCAAAAAAGCCTATTTTAACATTGTTCTTTCATATAATAGTATATTATTCAACGAGCGGTAATGTAGGTAATAACTCACGCAGATGAAAGTTTACAGCACGAGTCGTAGGCGAGTGCTGTAATTCATCAAGTGGGTTATTACCATTACCGCAAGTTGAATACTATACTTTATCTACGATTATAACAATAAATATTAAATTGTGAAAATTTTGTTTAAATTACTCAGTTTGTTTATTAATAAAATTAACTGTAAAATTTAATTTTTGTTCACCCTTTTATATTTGTTGTCTTCAAAGATTTAGCCACCTTTAAGCGGAAGTAGAATGTGATATTTAATCGAAATAGTGCATAAACTGCTTGTAGACAAAAAATCAGCTTTGTAGATTAATATTACGCGGCGGAAAATGCAAAACTTCTCCGCGAACTGCAATAGCCCGGAGCACATATTCGGTCAAGAGTCTTGTTTTTTATGTTAGAGAAAAAATTTAAAAAATGTCGGAAAGCTCAATCAATTCTCTTTACATAAGCTGTCTACAAATTTTTCGAAAAAAACGACAATTATCGAGATATTCGATTAAATGTAAGAAATTACACGTTTTCCTATAGAGTGTATGTAAATCTTGAAAAAATAGTTTTTCTCAGAAACCTGTGTTTCGAAGGGCCAAGATTAACGGAGCGTCAAAGTAGTACATGATATTAAGTGAAAATCGTATATGAGATTGATTTCACTTAATTACCGATTAATTACGGTGACAAAATGGAGAAAATTTACCGAAAAAAAAGTCCCAAATCCCGCCCCCTCTAATTCCTTCATTTTTGTCGTAATTCAAAAAAAAAAAAAAAGAGTTTTAGCAAATTCAGTTGTATTTAAGTTAACTAGAGTAGTCTTTTGGCGTAGGAGCCAAGATTAAAAAGTTGCCTCAAAATTTGCGATTTTTTGCCGTACATGGCCAACATTTCAGTAATTCAATTCAAAATTCTGATAGTAGCAAAAGATTCGTAATGGAAATTACTCGTTTGACCTTGTTTTTATTTCGAGATAACTCCCACCGTTTCGGAGATATCTGCGAAAAATAACAAAAAACAGCTTACATTTCGGAGTCGAAAAAATTGCAAATTGACACGTTCATATTTTTCTAAACACACCATTGGAACGGCCGTACGATGTCGCGACGTAAAGAGGAAGTCTTCCAGATAAACCTGATCGTAAATTGCACGGCGAAATTCGAAAATTCGGCTCGGCACGAACGAAACAAAAGTAGCATTTTGTGACATTTCAGAAAATCTTTATAGATATTAACGCGAATAATCTGTCACTACCTCCCTGGCACCACCTTCGTGTGTTGCGCGTTACGTCGATTGGACAGGCTAGGCATGAAGATAAAGGTGATTGGCTCTGTACTTAGTGAGTTATAATAACTCACGCTGTTTGTTTATGGATACTATTAATTGATCAAAAGCAGTTCATTAATTAGTACATAACCTGATAAGAGTAGATAGAACAATTTTTCGTAGGAATTACCTATATGGATAAAAATGCGAAAAACCGCGCGCCGCGCTCTCATTTACAATAAACAAAAAGCTATCAGTCCCACGAAAAAAATGTATAGCACATAAAACATGGTGAATTTTACGCCATTTAATACGCCTTTTTTGTTTTTTTATGTAGCCTCAACAGAAGAGGAGATATTTGAAGAATCGGTTCTTAACTCTTTTTTTCGAGATGACGGCAAACCCCAGTCGCACAACGTGCCGACAATACACCAGTTCAACATTTTTTTTTAATTTTAGAAATCGAAAAAAGAACACATTTTAAGGCAATTCCCAAATTTTCAGGTTTTATTCGGACGTTTAAGCCCTTAAATAAATTACCAAAGTTGAACCGCGCGAAAACGGGACGGAAGTTCGCGTGACCTCACTTTGTAGATGCTGATCAGGCGACAGTCGAGATTTAATAATTAAAAACATTAGAGATGAAATAAACTAAATTTTATGAAGAAATGGTTCTATGCAACTTTTCATAAAAATTGCTATTTAAGTTATAACGACTTGAAAATTGGTATTTTAGCTTAAAGAAAAGGTATTTCAAAACAATATTCGTCAAATAACTCGAAAAGTAGTATACTGAGCGAAAACATGCTGGAGACAAGAAAGCTATCTACTAAATTGAGGATGAATTTTGCATTTTTCTAATTTCTATAGAGTTAATGGTTTCGGAGATCTGGAAGTAGGTGGCGACCGAACATCTATAAGACGAAGTGTTTAGTTTAAATGTTAAATATCTCAGAAACTATGGAACTTACGTCAAAAGCGGTAAGAACAAAAATGGAAGACTATTAATTAGGCTTTCAAATGGTTTTTCCATTTCCATAGCATAAAAAACAAAGAAGTTATAACAGAAACAATGTACTTTTTCAATATTTGTTTACACAAAATGACGTCACGAATCGACGAAGCGCTTTGAACTGAAACCTAATCTTTAACATTGAATATCTAAGGATTGGATATACTTATGAAGCTGAAATTTTAATAGCTTATCTAGATGATCTATTGAATACCATAAAAAAAAATTACGAAAAGAAATGATCGGTAACAAGCCCATTCACCAGTACACTCATCAATGACCCCTCCCCCTCCCCACCAAGCCCCAGAAGCTCACCAACGTCAGGTGACTGTCGACCTCTACATAGTAATTTCATATATACTGACTGGACCATAATGATAATGGCATCGTGTGAAACTATTAATGCATTTCTCTATAAATTAATATGCGAAATTTGCGAATGTACCTTAATACACCCTTGTCCCACACGTTAAACACTACCTTAGTAATTTGTATTATCATGTCTCTGTAGTGTATTGTGTATTATAGTTTTTTATAGGGTTAAACACAAAATGTATAATTCCATTGAAACTTTATTTCCTTCACTCACCTTTTCTTCGGCATCGCAGGGAATCTCACCGGCATCGATTTTCTTGAGCATTGCTGTTAATTCCGTCTCGATATGGTGAAGAGTAACTAGAGCGTCACTTTCAGGTATCGCCAGTGGGTTGATGCAAAGATAAACTCCTTGCAGGCCGGCTAGCACAGATTTCAATGCCTCGTCCTTTTGCTCTTTTTGTTCCCTGCACATACGTGCGCGATCGTTGCTTTCTTCTATTTGCTTTTGTACACGGTCCATTTCGGTCGTTTTTCTGTAAAGGTGGGCAGGAAGAATGCTTAGATATTTACAGTATACCGGGTGTAGATGAAACGTAGCACGTCCTCTACTTTTTCCGTAGTTTTTAGCGACAACAACGTTGTTTAAGGCAAAATTTACGTATTCCTTTTTTTTTCAAAAATGGCATCTCTTCTTTAAGTACCACATGGGTGTTTCAAATTATTAATTGTCAAATTACACAGCCACACAAAAAAAAGTTCTGTACAGCGGACCAAATTATATGGATTTGGTGTATTTTTTGGACGCTGAATCCGAATCCGTAGTACAGTCAAAAACATCCCTTAAAATGGTGTAAAATCATAGAAATAATGTAATAACTATTAATGAAGTGTGGAAAATGGAAGATGTTTTGCAGTCGAGAGTAGAGAATATAAATTCGAGCCACAGTAAGCTATTTCTATAAACTAAACCGAAATTCGCCCTTATGAGGTGTGAAAACTACCGTTAAAAAATTTAAGAGATGCAGGTGAGTGTGAATAACATGTACAAAGGCCAAATTTTTGTATCTCTTAGTGCAAAATATTTGATTCTGGTGCGACAACCAGCCACTACTCTCAAAGAGTAGACTCAACCCTATGGAGGGTTAAAACTACCCCTACCCCTCATAGGTTTCAAAAGGGGAAAGAAAATCAGGCTTTTATAGTTTTAGGCAGGGTGAACAAATATGGAGTAAATTCGTTACAACCCTTAAAGGGTTGCTCAACCTCTATGCTCAAATGTTACATGTGGGTGCTATTAAAATTCGGAAAGGGTCAATAGGCGAATTAATTGTCGGAAAGCTGGAAATGGTTTTGATCTTTTCATTTGCGTGTAAAACGGGTTTTTTGAAGTTTGCACCAAATTTCTGATTGTGCTGTATGACGGGCGTCCCAAAAACCTCGGTATTTTAGGACTTTTTTCAGTTTTTTACCAATAACTCCTAAATTATGCATTTCTCGGAAAAATGTTGTCTCTTATAAATTAAAGTACATAAAATTCTACGTCGAATGAGTACCATATACTTTAAAATGTGCAAAGTCGTTAGGAAGATATGCGAAGTCAAAAAACGACGATAGTTTTCATTTAAGAAAAAAATGTGTTTTTTACATATTTTCGCAACGTAAAATGTAATATATGAAATATATAATGTAATATGTGAATATCCTATAATATTATATCGTGTATCAAAGTTAACTGGTCAATATCTATCGTGGTCAATACTTGGTGGTGAATTCCTGGATTTTAAAATAAAAGCGCACATTGTGATTATAAATATGTAATTAAAACGTTAAAAATCGACTGAAAGTACAAAATGCTTTGATAGTAAATTTTGATGTGTGGGTTATTAACAAAAAAAGTAAAGTATACAAAATTAAGTAAATACAACATCAATTAAGTTTGCTGCGTTTGGAAGTAGAAGCTCAGTGAAGCAATTGGTCCAATTTATGGTCCTCATCATCCAGGTCTTCTAATTCGTCATCATCGTCAAGTAGTATTACTTCGTCGTCATTGAAGTTTGGTACGTCATCAATTTCATCTGGTGTATTGGTACAGGACGCACCTCTGCATTTATAGCATATTGGAGAGCATTTAATTCCTTGCTTCCTGCAACCACAAGCATTTCGGCACTGGGAGTAGCCCATGCTTAGTGACCTTCCAATCCCAGTGAACTGGGTCCATCAAATGACCCTTCCACAAATTAACTTGTAGGAAAACCTTCATTGAGTGCAGTCTAGCAGCTTCTTCATTTGGAGGAAGAGTAGCCAAGTTAAAATTATTCTGTACTAAGGATTTGGTGAACAGTTTAAAGCGTGTTTCATTCAGAGAACAAGATTGAAGAAGCGATCCGGCATACAAAGCAGCAATTACTTTTTCGTCAGCAGCACCAATTTCATCTGTAGTCGCGTCAAGGTTTTTTAATATCTCGACCGTCCTTTGTACCTCCGCATCTTTGTTTGTAGCTTTACAAATTTCATCTTCCCCTGTCTGAGAACGGCCGATTTGAATCGCATCCGCTGAACGCGTGAAGGAATAATATATTTTCCTTCACTTTATTTGACATTTTAAATTGTGTCGGGGAATAGAAAACAGTCTCTGACTTTCTTTTTCCAGGCTTCATGACAAACAACCGATCACTATTAGGAGCTAACGCAGTAATAAGTACTAAAAGATCTATATCTTCTCCTACCACAATCACATTCGGAGTGTGTAGAATTTTCTGTAGCCCTTCTGACAATGGTTGTGACGGCATCCTCTGCAGCTTGTACGACAGCAATGTTTTCATCTGCAAATTTCCGAATCAGCATTGAGATGAATCGTTTTTGTTCCCTTCATTCGAGAGAAATTTAGGTTGTTCAACTTCACCCTAATACGAAGCGATTCCGACCATAATCTCGCCTACGGGCCAAAAATTTATTTTTTAGCATTTTTTCCTCCTTACCGACTAGCCTATGTATTATTATAGGGAACAGCCTACCGATCCACACTTGTATATCGTCAATGTAGCGGCAACACCGGTTATCTCATTTTTTGACGAAATCGAGATAACAGTTTTTTTCTAACTTAAAATTTCGTTAAAACAAAAAATAAAATAAAATCGTTAAAAATAAATAATCGTTAAAATAAATTTCGTTAAAATAAAAAATAAAATAAAATAAAATAAAATCGTTTCCTGAGCTCAGTTTCTCGGTTCGCAAAAATGAGATAGCCGATCTTGCCTCTACATTGACGATATCTTGAGATGGAACACCATCGTTGCCATCACCTGTCCTTGTAAACTACCACCACAGATAAAACATTCTGATTCCGCCATCACTTTTCACAAAATATCACTACAACGCACACTGAAATGCATGGAAAACTAAATCTTGAAAAACGGCGAACAGCCAGCAAGATACTTCTCTGTGAAAGAATGGCGTAAAACTTAATCAAAGTAAAGTAAAGTTTGTTTATACAAACGTCAATCCGTACTAACGCTCAGGTAAAGCGATAAACACAGAATTTATTTGTATGGCTGCAAGCGGTAGCTAGGATGGGAACCGTAAAATAGTATTTAAAATAAATTGTCATTTCTTTTCTAACTTAGCGCGGGATTAGATAAAATTTTGTACTTAACATGTTATGAAAACAGTAAGTTTACTGTGTAATTTGCAAAACTCGCTCGCTTCGCTCGCTCGTTTTGGCAAATATTACATTCGTCATGTAAAATTACTCTTTTCATAACTGGTTACGTAAATAACTATTACGCAATGGAAATAAAGTTTAAAAGTCCAATATGTGATTTTTCCTTTAAAAATTAAAAGATGGTTGTTTTTTGAACATGCATATCGTCCATACCACTTGTCTTAATTTCTAATATGTGGTGCTCATTGAATGTACTGTACTTTATAAAAGAGTAAAAATTTTTTAGAAGTGCATCCTTTAGGAGTTATTAGTGAAAAACTGAAAAAAGTCAGAAAATGTAGAGGTTTTTGGGACACCCCTTATACAGCACAACCTGAAAATTGGTGCAAACTTCAAAAAACTCCTTTTACATGCAAATAAAGAGATTAAAACGATTTCCAGCTTTCCAACAATTATTTCGTCTACACCACCTTTTTTGGCCTATGTTGCCTGGCCTACAAGTATTTATAGCTCATTGTGACAAATATATAAATCCGGTGCGACAATCACCCAATCTTTTTAATAAGATTGAAAATCACCCCTATTGGGAGGGGGTAAAAACTACCCCACATACGGACGGAAATAGATAGACGGAAATTTAGTTAATTTAGGTATATAGCTTACATAGATAGAAAAAAAATGGTCACTGAAGAGATATATCCTATATCTACGACTAAAAAAAGGAAAAGAAAACCACGCAGAAGATAAGAGAGAAAAATCATAAGAAAAGTTGGATGGATTTGGATTGATGGTCGAAAGTGTGACATAAATAGGAAAAAGAATAGCTTTACACAGATTAAAAGATAGATAAGTTGAGAAATGTTAAGATAAATAGTTGAATAAGCAGGTATGGTATAATAAACTAGTGGAAGCATTATACCCTTCGCCGATTTACTGAGCTTTTTATATAATTGTTACACATTCTATAGGATACTCTTCGCATTTTTCTTGTAAATAATGCTAGTTTTTGGACATTCTAAATTTTGTGATACCATCTTTGTTGTGAAAAAAAAAATATATGAAAAAAAAAATCACGATGGAGGGATCGAACCCGGGACCCTTGGATTGCGAGAATCAAATCAAATCAAAGATATTTATTAAAGTTTAAAGGCATGAATGCGCCTCAGCTGGGTCCAGTCTAGAGCCGATCACCCCACCGCGGCGTGCAACGTCGCGGTAAGTAGGTGATCGGGTGGAGGGGTTTAGCTTCGGCTGTAACGACAGATGCAATTGGGGCGTTAGGGCTCCTGTTTAACATATGTAAAAAACTTAAACCTAACAATTTCGTTGAACAATAATCCGGGAAGATATTAAAATACTTAGAAATAGCTAGAACTACGAAGAAACAATTGCATTTTTAACACACGCGCACTGTCGCACGCGCGCATTAAATTTATGAAGAAAATCTTGTTGTCCATACGGGAAAACTTAGTGAAAAAACCCGTTCGAGAGTCACGGATTTATCCAGTGGTCTACCTGCCTCTGGAAGGATGGGGTGAGGGTGGATTGCGAGACGAAACTCTTGCCGCTACACCACCATTTCTTATTGCTAAAATTGTTAATGAGTGTAATATATACCATTAGAAAATTTATTGTGATTATTAGGAAACACACATTAGTAAAATGTATTAAGAAAAAAATAGTGATAGGAAATAACATTTCGCAAGGTTTCTATTTATTACAAACCATAAAAAAATTTTAAAAATATTTTTTTAAATTTTAAATTACTAATAACTTTTTTATTTACCAATCTATTTTGTTAAAAAACAATAGGGTTCTTTCTCTAGCTAACACTAAGTTACTTTCCAAATTTCAATACAATCGGATTTTTCTTTCTTGAGTTATCGTGCTTACAAGAAACGTGACGGACGGACGGACGGACAGACGGACATTTTGAAAGTTGTTCAGAATTCGTTCACTAACAGAATGATATGGAAATGTTTTGTCTACGAGCGATATTTACTGATTTAGAAATGTGCCGATCAAATACAATATATACTCTTCGTTTTTGCGAAGAGTATAATAAAGCACAACTGGTTAATGCTTAATGTATGAATTTACTCCATATTTGTCTACCCTGCCTAAAACTACAAATGCCTGAATTTTTGTTCCAGGATATTAGAAGTAATGAAATCCGTCCGATTGTGGGGGTAGTTTTTAACCACCACCCCCCTCCTATAGGGGGTAATTTTCAATCTTATTAAGATTGGGTGGTTATCGTACCACCTTATTTGTAAACTTGGCAGGATGACCTTTCCGAATTTCAATAGCACCTATATGCATCATTTGAGCACGGGGGTAGCTCTTACCAAGGGTAGACTCTAGTCACGTATTGGTGGTTAGAACGAATTCACTCCATATTTGTTCACCCTGCCTAAAACTACAAAAGCCACAATTTTTTCCCCCGTTTTGAAACCTATAAGAAGTAGGGGTAGTTTTAACCCTCCATAGGGTTGAGTCTCTACTCTAATGGCTGGTTGTCGCACCAGAGTCAAATATTTTGTACTAAGATATACAAAAATTTGGCCTTTGTACATGATACTAAGAAATAGAGATACGCTCTCACGCATACCTCCCCTTACTGCAGTTCCCGCTGTTACGTCACGTAAAAGTCAACTAGTTCAGCGGTCAATTTTTAGTTTAGATTTAAACTAAAATTACCTTAACCGAAGTGTTTAGAAGCTTATCCTTCGATAAAATAAAAAATTACGACTCTTTTGGTTGTTCGAGACAAAAGATAGAGCCAAAAATGTGAGAAAATTGTAAAATAATAGATACAATTATTTTTTCCTTTAACTCGCTCAAAATAAAAAACGGGACAACGATTTAATCTCAAATTTTTACCGTTTGATGAATCCATATTTGTTAACAAAATGTGTTAATATGAAGGTCAGGTTTTAATAAGTGTAGAAACTATGATTTTTTTTCTAAAGCTATGTCGATAAACTGTGAAAATTTACAGGTGGGAATACAACAAACGAGAAACTTTTTTGTCTTTCGAAATAGATACCAAGTATATCGAGGGCATATGAAGACAAAGGATGGAGCTAACTTTTTTATTTGAAACTTTTTTTTCTAGAATTAACAGTTTCCGAGAAAATTGCAATTAAGTATACGGAACTCCCTCGCGAACGATACAGCGAGATTGCGATGTGAGAACTAATGTACGTTAGTGTTGTTTAATGAAATCGAATTCAGATTTTCTTGAGATGTTTCAGCAAATCAATGGGGGTTATTAAATATTTGTAATAATTACCATGAGAGAACACATTGATATATCCCACGCTATTGGATTAAGTCATACTGCGAAAACGCTATTTTGCAGATGCAAAATGTTTGTCATATTTTTCATAATAAAAACGTTAAAGAATCCGGCAATTTATCTCGAAATAACAGAATAAATATTTCTCATTCTTGACTGTTTGTTTATTTTCCTGAATAACGTTAGATAAATGCACTATACGTTTCATAATTAAACTAATTAAAGTAGTACATTATTTACTACTACTATTTATTGTGTTTAAAAAAAATTAAAATTTAATATTAAATAAAAACAAAATAAATAGCTTACACGTTGAAAAATCATCAGTACAAAAGATCATACGTGCTTATTTTGGAGGTTTTTTCACAAACATTTAAATCCACAACGGCCTTATGCGAAATGAAAAGTGCTGACAAAAGCCTCCAATTAGCTTTCTAGGACTTATATTACGGTTTTCGATGTATTTTTAGGTGTGTTTTTAGGTAGATGGTCGCTGGCGCGGGCTCGATTTAAAGTTGACTAGAGGGTGACGCTATGCGCACAGCAGGTCGAAAGCTGGTAGTCGTACCGAGCGTATCTTATATTTCATAGTATCATGGCCTTTGTATATGTTATTCACACTCACCTGCATCTTTTGAGTTTTAGCGGTAGTTTTCACCATAAGGGCGGATTTCGATTTAATTTATATAACAAAAGAACAAAGTTGAAATATAATTAATATTTTGAAATAACTAATACAGATTTATTTAGTGGCAATCAGTGTGGTGTATAAAGAAAGGAGCTTAAAGAAACGAATATATAAACACGACCCAAACCCAGGCATATAAGAGATAAGTACATCTTAGTTTATTTATAGGGGCGAGCGTAGATGCGTCTTCACTGTGTATGTGTCTGGACACTCCAGCAAGCAACGTGCAGCGCGGTTAGTACTTGGATGTAGTACTTCCCATCTTGGGAAACACAGCGATCTCGTCCCATCTTCTAGCGGCTTGTATATTAGCGTATACGCGGAAGCTACGTAATTTCAAGACGATGATTACGTAGAGGATATACCATCCTTCGGAGGGGATGTAAAGCAGGCGGTCCCTTGTCTATTAAATAATAGGCAAGTAAAAGATCCCTACTCTTCTTACGAGAAGAGGTTCGGCAAAATTTCCAGCTCGTCTCCTGGCGTCGGTAACAGGCCCTGGTAGCGGAAATAGGCCGACGTTAAATAAATAGATAAAAAAAGTTTATTTATGTCTTAACGACTACAAGTATCTGCCCCATAAAACCATTGAAATGTTTAGGTCCAGACCCTTGAAAAATCGACATCTGTCGACAAATTTATGAGAGCAGTAAATTATTGAAGTATGGCCAAATAAATTGTTTTTAATCATTATAAAAATATTCAAATGAATATAATTTAAATTATATCCGAAATAATCAATAACGTATCGTAAAATATGGTCAGATATATTTCTTCCCCTCAAATAATTATTTTTTTCATAATTATTAAAAATACTTAAACGAATTTAATATAAATTAAACCCGCAATAATCAAATGCATTACTCAAGTAGGGACAGAACAATTTCTTACGTAAATTTCCAAGTGAGGTTTTTTATAATTATTAAAAGTACTCAAACGAATTTAATTTGGATTAAACCCGAAATAATCAATGAAACATTGTTGATATACGGCGTCAAAATTGAATTCTTAGATTCTCACAACACTTCAACGGAGGTATGCGTGGTGCAGGCTTCTTTCAGAAAAATGGTATTTTCTAAGAAAACATACACATACGCCGATGATTTCCTAAACGCCGCAGGACCAGGTGCATACGCAGGGGGCAAGGGGGGCAACTGACCCCCCAGCAGGCGCGGCGTGGTTTAAGAAGTTTGGGATAGTGACAATTATTTCATACCTGTTTTGCATACTAAATATTAGTTTAACTTCGTTTTTAAGCATATGCCAAAAAAAGTGAGGTTTTAAGTTCCACTGTGCTGTGTTATGTGTTTATTTGGTTCCCCCCTGGTTGCCCTCCCCCAGGCGCGGCGCAGTTGAGAATTTTTGGGATAGTGATAATCATTTCATATCTATTTTTACATACCAAATAGTAGTTTAACTTTGTTTTTACGCATATGCCAAAAAGAAAAGTGAGGTTTTAAGTTCCACTGTGCTGTGTTATGTGTTTATTTGGTTCCCCCTGATTGCCCCCCCCCCTCCCCTCCAGAACACACTCCTGCTTACACGCTTGCGCAGGACACATCTGGACTGAAAACAAACTTCAAGAAAAGCCTACCCAAGTAGCATAGAATTCTTTAAGATATCTTTAAGAAGTTTTATTTACTGCCCGCGAGGATATCTTGTATTTATGTACTCTAGAAGTCCTTCCGAAATCAAAATGAGAAATCTTTATATGTGCTCAACTTTTATGCACTGGGGAAATGTAAACTGGGCATTATATAGGAATTTCAACTTTTGTTAACCCACAGACATCTACTAGAAGTTCTCAAAGGGAATTACCATACAGCTCAATTTTCTAAGTATTATAGAAATCAAATAAAGTATTAAAAGGGAAATAGTATTATTATCCTTAACAGAATACTTGTAGACATCTTCTGGAAGTTCTAAAAGGAAATTACCATACAGCTTAATTTTCTATGTATTACAGAGATCAAATAAAGTATTAAAATGGAAATATTATTATTATCGCTAATAGAACACCTATAGAAATCGCAAGAAGAAATTCTTTTAATGCATAAAATTTGTTTGCTTACCACGTAGTTTGTTACAGAAATTATTCCTAGATGACGCCACGTACAAACCACTGACGATAATCAGTCATGCATTATCTTATACTCATGAATTTATAGAACATTAATAACATTACTGCAACGTTCAAATTCTCTCAGGGATCATGGATTTATTTGGATGAATCTTATAACGGTTTGTAATCTTTGGTTTGGTTTGGGCCTGATGTCTCATACTGAGATTTTGATTAACCAACATTTCACCAGCTGCCGCTGGCAATTCTATAAGAAGTGTGTGTTCGTACATCTAATAGAAATCCTATAAAAGATGTTTTCAGTACCGTTTATATTGGTAAGCGATAAAATACTCGAAAGATTACTACAGGAATTAAATCTGTTTGCAGGATCGATGCGGTACATCTAACAGAAATCCTATAAAGATGTCCTCGGGAGCATTTATATTGGCAAGCGCTAAGATATCCTAAAGTTTACTATGGGAAATCTATAGGTATGCAAAAGGCTGCTCACAGGATTCTATACTAATAGCTTTTTTCGATTACCATGGGAAGTACTATTTAATACTGATATGCTGACATTTGCCCATCTTAGGGAACTCTTACAGACCTCTAGAAGATATTTACTAATTCCTAAATTTGTATCCTCAGGATATCTTGAGGAATTAATTGTGCTACTTGGGTAATAATGGAGTGAGACCCGTTAACAAAAGAGAGTTGGACCAGCGGAGAGGAACACAAAATAGATGAATACTCCCCAAGAACAATGAACAAATTGAAGTACCAGAATCAGAAAAGGAGGAATCAGAAGGCTCAGAAGAAGAATAAGAAGATTTATAGAAGCAGAAAAACAAAAATAGGAGCACAAAAAGCAGCGACCCAACGCGGCAACATATATCACAAGAAGACCCAGAAGAGGCAGACGTCCAGAACCAAAAATACAAAAGGGAGCTTAAACGCTCCCTCACGGCACAATGCGGTAACGCATCTCACAAAAACCTACACCTTCCATCCCACATTCCTTTACCATGCGCCATGTGGCACTCGCTGCTGGCAATAAGCATGACCCTAGTCCAACCCAGCGTGGAGGTAGCAGGCCCAGCTGTATACTCCTTGGGAGTGGTAGAAATGCGTACCGCACGCTGGTAAATCAATCAATCAATTAATCAGAATTAGCTTACTGTGGCTCGAATTTACATTCTCTATTCTCGACTACCAAACATCTACCATTTTTCACACTTCAATAAGAGTCATTACATTATTTCTATGATTTTACACCATTTTAGGGGATGTTTTTGACTAAAAAACAAAACTGACACGATAGATTTTTTTTTTTTTGGATCACGGATTCGGATTCAGCGTCGAAGAATACACCAAATCCATATAATTTGGTCCGCTGCACAGAACTTTTTTTTGTGTGTGGTTGTGTTATTGAATAATCAATATAAACTTTTGGACAATCGTAGAAAAATATTGTATGAAACTCATGCATAAGTGTCTTTTTTTCAGCCCTGAGGTTGCCAAACGTCTCATTCATGAAAAAAGTACCACTTTATGCACTTGTATAAATAACTATTACTTGAAATGCCTTTTGAAATTGAAAATACACGATAACATAATTTTACTTCTTACAATCATCAATTTAATTTAAATTACCAAGCTGTGAAACTGGCGCGAATGGTACCGAGCAAACAAGAAAATGAACACCTTTTTACCATCAACTTACCTTTCCGCGTCTTTTACTTCAGCATATTTGTAGGTTTCCAATTTTATATTTAAGCCGTCTAATCTCTTTTCTAATCTATGCTTCTCTTCTTCCGATTTTTGTCTTAAAAGTGATAACCTTTCTTTCGTATCCTTTTGAGATTTAAATCGCTCTAGCACTTCTTGTGTACTCGTACCTCCTACAAACGTCAAGCAAATATTAGATAAATATATAGGTAGGTATGTAGGTATGTAAATTTCTTGCATTTTTTTTTTATTTTAGAAATCGAAAGTAGAACACTTTTTAAGGCAATTTCCAAATTTTTAGGTTTTTATTCGACGTTTAAGCCCTTAAATAAATTACCAAAGTTGGACCGCGCGAAAACGCAGCTGAGCTTCGCGTGACGTCACTTTGTAGATGCTGATCAGGCAATAGTCGAGATTTAATAATTAAAAATATTGAAGGTGAAATAAAATAGAATTTTAAGAAGAAAAGGTTCTATGCAACTTTTTATAAAAATTGATAGTCTTTAAGTTATAACGACTTGAAAATTGGGATTTTAGCTTAAAAAAAAAGTATTTCAAAACAATATTTAATTCGTCAAGTAACTCGAAAAGTATTACATTAAGCGAAAACATGCTAAAGGCAAATAAGAAAGCTACTAAATTGAGGATGATTTTTTTTTCTAATTTCTGTAGAGTTGATGGTTTCGGAGATCTGGAAGTAAAAAGGTGGCGTCCAAACGTCTATAAGACGAAGTATTTAATTTAAATGTTAAATATCTCAGAAACTATGGCATCTACGTCAAAAGCGGTAAGAACAAAAATGAAAGACCATTAATTAGGCTTTCAAATGGTTTTCTATAGCATAAAAAACAAAGAAACAATGTACTTTTTCAATTTTTGTTTATGCAAAATGACGTCACGAGTCGGCGAAGCGCTTTGTACCGAAACCCAATCTTTAACATTGAATATCTAAGGACTGCATTACTTATGAAGCTGAAATTTTAACAGCTTATCTTGATGATCGAATTCTATTGAATACCATAAAAAATAGCGAAAAAAGTTATCGGTAACAATCATATTCGTAATAATAATGTACAAATAATTACATATATTATTCAGTAGTCAGTCCTCTAAGATAGAATATTTTGAATGATTACTTCTATTTGATTTTTTTTTTCAGTTTGCTGATTTTGACTTCGTAAAATGGTAAATAGCTGGTCTGCATTCGAAAAGACTGAAAGTATAGTGACAGAAATATATCAAGTGAGCCAGGTTAAACATAGATCGATAGTTTTGTGCCTTATCGTTAGTCATTTATTTTTGTTTGATTTTGACAGATCGAGTTAGTGTGTAGTTGCGTCTTGTGATTGTTGTGCTGTGTTCCTTTAAATAAAAATAGGTATGTTATATAATATTACACGCTATCTTATTGCGACTTAGCCATAATAAACCTTCACAGGTATATCGTATTTCACGATAACAGCTTCTCTTATTAATTGCTTATCTTCAAGATATCATATTACACCTTTGTTTCTCATAACTTGTGCAGACTGCAGAACTGCAATTCCTTTGTTATATATTTTGCTTACTCAGGTTCTGTATGTTATAAATATGACTAAACACGCTTTGTTGAATCAGTTATTAAACTCACTTAGAATGAAACACTTCTAATTATTATTATATTCCTTCTCCAAGAGCCAACGTTGGCTCCATGTAACTAAATAAAAGTTTTTAAAAAGTCATTCATGTGAACCGTGATCTAACATTGGCGCAGTCGGTAGGATCCGTAAACATCATCAGAACAAGAAGCCTAACTGGTAGTGAAGCGCAAAAGAACAAGGACAACATCTGCAGAAGGTGCCTAACTAGTGCGTGTACATCTACGAGAACAAGGAGACCTTCCTCACTGGTGGTGGCGGATCCCAATCCCTTGACGGACGAAGAACCTACCCATGGAGATGAAATTAATGTAAGTCATTTTTAAGAATCATCTCGTTATTTTACTTCATTTTACAATTATTATTTATCACAATTATTTACGTGTATTATACCGCTAATACACTCGGCAAACAAAGCCAATTCTGTTATCAAACAAATCCTATACAAGCTATAACGCAACAATTTTAATTTTAAGTTATTTATTTTCGTATTCACGAAACGACTGTGTATTATACAGTTAATACACAATTCATTTACGACGTAACAAAACAAGCTAATTTTAATTTAATTTCCGTATCATACTGCTGATACGTAACCAATTTTAGTTCAAAAATCTCTAAATAAAAAGCAAAATGCCTGATAGAGCTCAACCAGAGACTGTTCAACCAGTGCCACCGGCACCAGCCGAACAACAACAACAACAACCACAACAAATTGAGCCTTACAAGCTCTCTGAAATTTTTTCACTAATACCAGAATTCGATGGCAACGCCATAAATTTACAGACATTCCTAAACTCGTGTTCCTGTGCACAAAGTATGGCAATTCATGACCAAAAAATTCTATTAACCATGCACATCAAAAATAAATTAAAAGGCAGAGCCGCCGAACTTATAAATTCACGCAACCCTAGCACATGGCCAGAAATAAAGGCACTACTAGAAACTCACTTCGGAGACTCCCGAGATTTAACGTCCCTAATTCAGGACCTACAACGAATTCACCAATTACCTAGTGAATCCGCCTTAACATTTGTTTCGCGTTTACAAACGCACAATGCGAAAATGCACGCTGCAGTGCAAAAACAAAATTTAACTTCGGAGCAAAGAACCGCGCAAACAAACCTGATTGAAACTATGACATTAAATAATTTGTTAACGGGTCTAGAACCAAATCTAGGCAGAATAATACGTGCCAGTAACCCTCCTTCTATAATGAATGCGATTATTAGAATTCGTAGAGAGCTACAACTCTCTTATTTTGAACAGCAAAAATTCCCAAAAAATAGTCCAGTCAAAAATCCAGTAATTCAACAAAAGCGACCACAAGGTCCCAATTTGCAACAAAAGTTTTGTTCCTTCTGTAAACGGAATGGACATGTAATAAGCGAATGCCGCACAAGGCAACAGTCTCAAAACTTCCAGAGACCAAGTTTCCAAGGAAACCCAAACTCACAAAATTTTTCTCATCAAAACTTCGCACAACCGAGTAATAATCAATTTAGTCAGAGGACATTCCCTCAAAATAATCAGCCAAATCAATCACAGCAAAACAGGCCCTCAGCCATAAGGCCAAACCCTAATTTTATGCAACAGCGACCATCAGCTATCCAACCTAACCCAAATTTTAATCGCTTTAACCAGCAAAAAGCTCATCATTTGAATTACGAACCCTATGACAATTATGATAATCAATGTAACTATAATCAATATAATGACAACTCACCCGATTATCAAAACGTAAGTGATAGTTATGAAAATTACGATTCAGGCAACGCTCAAAACTTTTCAGATAATTATACGGCTAATTCTCAATATTATGAGCAGTACGAGAATTATACTGCTAATTCTCAAACACTACAGGAGGATTATACTGCTAATCCTCAGGATTTTCGCTTAGATCCGGAGTACCCCACGGATACTCCAACACAACAAATAGACCAATTCGACCAAATATCAAACCAAATACAAACAATGAATCTCAACGACAGTTTCGATCCAATGCTGAACTTCCCAGAACAGACGTTCATGTAAATACGCTTTCTCACACCCTATTAACCGTAAATTCAAAAAATCTTTATTACATCAAAGACGCAACCGGCAAATTTAAAATTTTGATTGACACAGGTGCAGGAATTTCAATTTTTAAACCTAAAACAGCTGAAAATTATAGACGTAGATCCCCTGAAAATGTAATTATACAGGGTATTACTGATCAAAAAATTTATATCAACGAATCTGTTCTCATCCCCTTTTCAGATGAGTCACACAAGGTTTATATCTATAACCTAGATATAGATTTTGATGGACTACTAGGCGCAGACTTTTTAGAACAGTACGAATGCCGAGTAGATTTCAAAAATAAACAACTAGTCACAAATTTTAAAACCGTACCACTATTTAAAGTCACGGAAGAAACTACAGGAAATTTACCTGTACAACCAACTGGTAACTCTAACATCAAAAACCAAAATCCAAATTTAGGCAACATCAAAAATTTAATTTCTATCGAACCTCGCATGGAAAAAATCTGTAAATTAAAATGTAATCTGCAAAATACCGAGGCTATACTGTTAGCCCAAGAAATTGAAAAAGTACGCCTACCAAATGCTCTCGTAAAAATCGACAGCAACGGAGAATTTTTAACTTCGATCGTGAACGCTAACGCAATACCGAAAACTATAAATTTCTCTAACCTTAAACTAGAACCAGTACAAAAATTCAAATCAATTTTTAATTTAAATACTCAAAATTCCGACAAACATCCACAGACAGACAGATCCTTCGAAATTAGGAACGAATTGCGCTTGGATCATCTAAACGAAGAAGAGGCCGAAATAGTAACGCAGCTTTGTTTAGACTTTCAAGATATATTCTATTTGGAAGGAGACAATTTAACTTTTACTAACGAAATTAAGCATTCTATTGACACCGAAAATTCCCGACCGATATTCACTAAATCGTATCGATATCCTCAAGTCCATAAAGAAGAAGTTAAGTCCCAAGTATCGAAAATGTTAAGTCAAGGTATTATTCAACCCTCAATCTCACCTTGGTCCTCTCCTGTCTGGGTAGTTCCCAAAAAACTCGACGCTTCTGGTAAACAGAAATGGCGCGTCGTAGTCGACTACCGCAAACTCAACGAGGTTACAATTGGTGACAAATATCCTTTGCCCAACATTTCCGATCTTTTAGACCAACTTGGCAAATGCCAATATTTCACAACCTTAGACTTGGCTTCTGGTTTCCACCAAATTGAAATTAATCCCGCAGATATTCAAAAAACTGCTTTCACAGTTGAGAACGGTCATTATGAATTCGTGCGAATGCCATTTGGATTCAAAAACGCTCCATCAACTTTTCAAAGAGTTATGGATAACATCCTGTTAGGTATTCAAAATGAACGATGTCTCGTCTACATGGACGATATCATTATTTACTCTCCTACAATTCACGAACACATTTCTCGTCTAACTGAAGTCTTTAAACGCCTTCAAAAAGCCAACCTCAAAATTCAACCAGACAAATGCGAGTTTCTCCGCAAGGAAGTCGCTTATTTAGGACATCTCATTACAAAAGACGGCGTAAAACCGAACCCTTCGAAAGTTGACGCTATTTTAAATTTTCCTCAACCGAAAAATCCAAAAGAAATTAAATCATTTCTAGGCTTAGCCGGATATTACAGGCGCTTTATCCCAAATTTCTCCAAGATAACCAAGCCTTTAACAAAACTACTACAAAAAGACGTACCATTTCTCTTCAACAATGATTGTATAAATTCCTTTCAAAATTTGAAACAAACATTAACGACAACTCCGATATTAATCTACCCCAACTTTGATGAACCTTTCGTTCTAACCACTGATGCGAGCGCATTTGCCGTCGGCTCAGTGCTGAGCCAGGGGCCTATTGGCAAAGATTTACCCATTGCCTATGCTTCTAGAACCTTGTGCAGCGCAGAAACTAAGTATTCAACGATTGAACGCGAGCTTTTATCGATAGTATGGAGTGTAAAGCACTTTAGACCATATCTGTACGGTAGAAAGTTTAAGCTTGTAACCGACCACAGACCACTCACCTGGCTATTCTCTATAAAAGACCCAGGAAGCAGACTTGCCCGTTGGCGACTCAAATTAGAAGAGTACGACTACGAAATAATTTATAAACCAGGCAAAATCAATAAGAACGCGGACGCACTTTCCAGAATCAAAATTAATCATTTTTCCGAATGTTCCAAATTCTATTCAAAGGTCCTAGCCGCGAATGACGAAGAGTCAGACGACGACGAAAACCCAGACGATAACAACGAAATCACTAACGAACAAATTTCCCGTGAATTTGAAACTTTCACCAACCTATATAAAACATCTTTAATAGACTATTCAAAAATCAAAGCCTCAAACAAACAACTCTTATACCGAGAACATAAAGATATTATAACCTTCTTCCAACAAAATAACTTACAAGACCTACATCACAAAATTATTGAGGACATATTCGAAGAAAACCCCGAATTTCATAACGATAAAATCAATATTGTATCGAGCAAAACAGTCAGACATAGGAGATATTTTATCATTCCTCTACCTTTTGATATCGAATCTGTAATTGAACATCTATTTTTGGTATTATTTAAAAATCAAGATGTTTTAGACCTTTCTAAGACATACTTTGTCGAAAATAACCTAGACCTCCCCATACTCGAAATTCTATCATTCATTTTTGCAGAAAAAGATTTAAAAGTAGTAATTTGTCAAGATATCGTCAGAACTGCCGACGAAGATGAAATCCCAATTATATTGGAGCAAAATCATTTTGGTAAAAATAATCTACACCGCGGAATAAATGAAACGATTCGAAGAATTAGAGAAAAATACACTTGGCAAGGTCTAACTAAAGACGTTGAAAATTTTATAAAAAATTGCGAAACTTGCCAAAAGACTAAAGTATGCCGGAAAAACCTTAATAACCCTCTAGTAGTCACAGAAACCCCAAGAACACCATTCGAAAGAATCAATATCGATTTATTTGAATTCCCAACTCGAAATTACGCTTTAACTATTCGCGACGAGTTAACTAAATTTACACAAGCCTATGCAGTCCCGGACAAATCCGCAAAATCCGTCGTAAATACCTTGTTGTTATACTTTCAACATTACGGCACCCCGCTAAGAATCCATTGCGATTACGGTGGCGAATTTGACAACCGTTTGCTCAAAGATCTCTGCATCCTCTACGACATAAAACTGACGTATTCAAGCGTAGGACATCCCCAATCGAACGGATCCATAGAAATATTTCATGCTACTCTAGCTGAAATGATAAGAATTCATAAAACTGAAAATCCGAACGAACATCCTTTCACAATTTTACCATATGCAGTAATATGCTATAACAATTCAGTAAATAAAACGCACGGTTTCACCCCATACGAACTTGTATTTGGACATACGTCCAACAGACCACCTGAAACTTTGTATAACCAAAAAGAGTTAATAACCAAATACGTTAGGGATTTAAACAACAGAATATCTCACTACTACAAAATAGCCCGTAGTCGAACGCAAGCTCAAAAAGAGAAAGCGAAAGTTCGCTTTGATAGAAATGTTCCCCAAAAACGACCCGAATACAAAATAGGTGACTTAGTTTACGTAAAAGAATCACAAATCAAAAACAAACTGCAAAACAAATTTAACGGTCCTTTTAAAATAAAAGAAATTTTTCAAAATTCTGCTACCTTATTAAACCTCGAAACGAAACAAGAAACCAAAGTAAATTTTGATAGAATGAAACCATATACTGAAAATTAAATTTATTTTCAGGTTTCTCCTGCTGTTCGGATCAGCACTCTGTCAATACAAAATTATCCCAATCAATAACACCGTTGGTGTATACTACCACCAAGACACGGACATCGTGGTGACAAATGACAAATGGACTCTACTAGTGCATAAAAACATTTCATCCCTCAAACTAGCTTTTGACAAAAATCAAAATATCTTAGACAGAATCCTGTACACTCTCCATAATGGTGATCATAAGTCAATTATTTTTACGAGTGAAATTAAAACAGACTTTAACCTTTTAACACAAATATCCAACTCTATAAAAATGAAATTTGACGAAATCTTTTCAGATACAAAAAGATATAAACGAGGAATACTTAACGGTATCGGTACAATATTCAAATCCATAACTGGTAACCTAGATGCTGAAGATGGCCAGTACTATACTAATTGTATAAATAAACTAAATAATGACGAACATCAATTGGAAAACTTAATCAAAAATCAAATTTCAGTTACAACTTCTGTTATTAAAAACTTCAACTCGACTATACAAAAATTACAAATTGACGAGGAAACCTTTAACAAAGATCTCGAAGAAATAGAACACACAATTCAAACAATGACTCAAGCTATCGAGGATGCTCACATAAAACTAAAATTTTTATACATTTCCGAACAATTAATGGCAAGCTATTTGTATATCGAAGATAATTTAAACGACATTCTAAATTCAATAACATTTGCCAGACTAGGAATCATTCACACGTCAATCATAACCCCTAATCATTTGGTAACAGCATTACAAGAAATTTCACAGAGCTTACGAAGGAACAATTTGCCTCTCCCCATTAAATTATCGGCAGTTGCTAAGTATTTGGATATTATTGAATTACAAGCGTTTCAAATGGATTCTAACTTAGTATTTGTTTTAACAATACCACTTGTTGAACCCCAAAATTATAACACCTATCGCCTATATCCTATCCCGATATTTGATAACAGAACTGGTCTACATCACATTTTATCTATTTCACAAAAATATATCGCGAGAGATGATGATTCTTTGATGTACATACCTATACAAAATTTGAAAGAATGCAAACCACTTTATTTTGGAACCAAACTATGTTCGAACCTGTTTGCCTATCCTATCGACCAAAATGCCATATGTGAAGCCAGAATACTAAAACCATTGCCAAAACTTCCAGAGAACTGTCAAACTTCCTTCATTATTAGTCAGGGATACAACGGTCCAAGAACTTGAAGACAACACATGGCTAGTAATTAATTCCGAACCACTTCACATTACCATCAACTGTCCAAAGAGAAAATCCACAACAGAGTTAATCAACAAGAATTCCATCATCAAACTACAACCAGGATGTTACGCCTATGCAGGCATTACTAGAATACAAGCCAGTGCCAAAGACTTTTCCGAAATTAAGGACAATTCACATCCTATCCAAATTCCTTTTGAATGCTGTAATCACATGCCCGACAAAATCGAAATTCCAAAATTAAAACCTCTCAAATTAAACAATCTCGACGTAGAAGTCCTAGATATTGCTAAAAACAAATTGGACCAATATTCCAAAGACTTGGATGACCTCATAAATGAACCTTTTGTGACCAAACACATATCTTGGTTCACATATTTCATAATCACTCTCATCATCCTATTAGTTCTACTTTACATAACTTGTAAATGCAGAAGAAGATGACTGTGGAGCATTGCGAATCCAACCCTCAACGGATAACCCTCCTTCACCTCCTTCAGAGCGAAGCAGAGTATTTACCAAATTTCCTAGACTGATCCCTCCAAGAAAGCGACCCGGTATTAGACCTCAAGAAGAAGAGGACATCGAGTTAACATAGACTTTCATGTGGAGTTTTACCCTTGTCTATTAACTTAGACTATTGTATTTTATCCTTATTACGTTATGTAATGTTTTATTATCGCTTACTAATTTTAACTTTTACATTATCTTATTATTTTGCTTTGTATTCATTCAACATTGTTTCAATTTATTTTTGCATTATATTCATTTAACGTTTTAACAATTTTCAAAAGTTGCTGCATAACATCAACTTTTTTATTAAGGGGGAAGTTGTTATATAATATTACACGCTATCTTATTGCGACTTAGCCATAATAAACCTTCACAGGTATATCGTATTTCACGATTACAGCTTCTCTTATTAATTGCTTATCTTCAAGATATCATATTACACCTTTGTTTCTCATAACTTGTGCAGACTGCAGAACTGCAATTCCTTTGTTATATATTTTGCTTACTCAGGTTCTGTATGTTATAAATATGACTAAACACGCTTTGTTGAATCAGTTATTAAACTCACTTAGAATGAAACACTTCTAATTATTATTATATTCCTTCTCCAAGAGCCAACGTTGGCTCCATGTAACTAAATAAAAGTTTTTAAAAAGTCATTCATGTGAACCGTGATCTAACATATATATCTTTAATTGCTGTAAATTTTTTAATCTTGATTTTCAGAGGTAGGTTCTTAGTAATTTTTTTGGCTGCTATAAGGGAATTATTTACTGGTGGGAATTTTTTTTAACAGCACTTCCGATTTTACCGGAAATTGAGAGACTTAAATTAAAATAAATGAATAATTTGCAATTGTTTATTTATTAACTGTCAGAATATTCGTTTGCGTGTGTCATTTTAAGAATACGTTAGTAATATTTCTCCAAAATATGGCCCACACCAATGTTGACAAAGTTAATATGTTATTAATTTATAGAAAATGCAATAAAAATACAAAAGCAGCCAAACGTATATATCAATTAAAATTTCCAAATATATTTTTATTATAACGTTACCACAACCCGATCGCAAGACTTTTTCCAATTTGTGTAACAACTTAATACAATATGGTAGCTTTAAAAAGTTGAAACGTGAAAGAATACCAACAGCAAGAACCCAGGAGAATACAGCTTTAGTTTTACAAACCGTTAACAATGATCCCCACTCATCATTGCGACAAATAAGAGCCTCCAATGTATCACTATCGTCATGCCAAAGAATCTTAAAAGAAAATAAGATGGCGCCCCACCTCACAACTCTAATATTGTTGTAAATTATTTGAATGGCACTTTTCCAAGGCGCTGGATTGGCACCTCAGGACCGGTTAAATCACCCGCGCATTCTCCGGACTTGACTCCTCTGGACTTCTTCTTTTGGGGATATTTAAAAAGTAAAGTATATCAAGAGCCAATAGAAGATAAAATAAAATAAAATCTACGCTTGCGCTGGTGCAATTAATAGACATACATTATTAAGGACATCGCTTTGACATGACATGTCAATACACATTGTGTATTCAAGCAGACAGAAGTAATTTCGAGCATCTGTTTTAAATATTGTTGTCAAGATGTACTGTTCAAAAATAAAATTACCTTGTTTGTTGTTTTTCCATTTAAATTTTTTAATTTAAAGTAATTTCCGATAAAATCGGAAGTACTATTAAAAAAAAATCCCACCAGTAAATAATTAACTTATAGTAGGCAAAAAAATTATTAAGAACCTACATCCGAATATCAAGATTAAAAAAGTTACAGCAATTAAAAAAATAAGTAACACTCAAAAATTAGACAATAAAATTAAAATAACTGAAAAACTACTGCAGATCTGACTTTTTGGAATAAGAACAATTTTGTTTAAAATGTAATTCTTAATCGAATGGCATATGCTTCAGACCTTCCTTGATCGAAAAATATTTTTAAACTGCAACGCCAGATCTGGTGATAATGTTATAATAGTAAATTGTACTTCTTGAAGAAGGCATTAACCATAGAAATCCATTACCGTTTACAGAATAAAAATATATTTCTTAGTTCCCAAAATATCGGCTGTGGGAATGTTAACTGAAACACACTGTATACTTTAATCACCTACTCTGGTTTAAATCGCGTTATAAGATATCTGTAGGTTCGATTTTTAAAGCTTGAAATGTGTACTTTAAGATGCTTCGAGGGGATTTACCTTAAAAGTTAAATTAACTCTCTTTTTTTACGAACATAAAAAAAATTTTGCTCGAAAATTCGTGAAATTATGAGTAAAATAGACGTTAATAACTTTTATAAAAAAATTATTTAGCCTACCTATCCAGCATACGTTTATAGTAGGATCTCTAAATAAGTAAATTTGATGTAAAAGAAAATTTTGAAATATACAGGGTGTCCCACCTAAAACTCCCAGCGCCATTTTCTCGATAACCAAAAGCGATATTTGAATAATGTAGAAGGTATCCACTAGAATATATAAATGACCTCAGTGCCGAATAAAAATGATTATTTTAGACATTGAGGTATAGATGACGTTGCGATGCAAAGAAATTGTTCGATCCTAGGAACAATGAAATGAGGTGCATGAGATGGAGAGTTATATTTTAAGCAACTTTTTTAATATGAACAATTTTCGAAAAATCACTGGTTTTCGAGATATTTGAACTTCAATGTAATTTTTCTAGTAACAAAAATCGCATTTTTTTTTCATATGTCTACAGTGTAAAATTTAGGCGAACATACAACATGAACATGACTCAAAAACTTGACGATACACAATAAACAGAAATGTCAATATCTTTAATTTCCAAATAGCAGTTGCAGCCCCACCTTTGTTTCACTTGAAAAAAGTTATTTTGTGTTTTGAAATAAATGCTTCATATCATCTAAATCAGCCTGATTCACTATGAAAAATGTCCCAAAGACAAAGACTTATAATGTATTTTAAAAAAGTTATGACTATTTTTATATTTAAAAAAATTAAATTGAAGTTGATATATCTCGAGAATCAGTGATTTTTTCGAAAATTATTCGTATCATAAAAGTTGCTCAGAATATAATGTTCCATCATTTGCACCTCATTTCAACGTTTTTAGGATCAAATAATTTCTTTGCGTCGTAACGCCATCTCTACCTCAATTTGTAAAATGACCATTTTTACTCAGAACTGATATCATGTATGTATTCTAGTGAACATCTTTTACAGAATTCAAATATTTCTTTTATTTATCGAAATATTGAAAAAACCAAGTTTATTAAAAATATTCATGTGATATAGGGCCGTGAGTCAAATTATAATGCCTGACTAATAGAAAGAGATAGAAAGGAAAACAACACCTTCGCGGCAAGCTTTATGCATCACCTGCTCCGCACGCTGTGTGTGTGTCCGCAGAGCATCGTAGTTTTTGTCCTGGATCTAATTGTACAAACCGTCAAATCGATATTTAAAAACGAATTTATATCGTTCAATATAATTTTAATATTTATTATGTTTAATAAAAAATTTTTATTTTGCGTAAATCTTTTTTATTTTTTATATCGAGATATATTATTTTTTTGAGACCTCACCAACACCATATTGAATATGTTAATTCGAGCGAAAGTTTGAAATTGATCGAGTTACGTCATTTTTAATGAAATTTTTACCAAAAAGTCGGCCATTATTATTGGATCAGCCATTTTGTATTTTTACTTTTTGACATCATAATCGATTTCAGCGACCTAAAAAAAAACCCACAGTGTCAATCTGAGTGAAATTTGTTTGAAAGGGTATAGCCGGATAAACATAGTGAAATATGCCCCTGAGCCAAATTGGACATTGCATACATGGCTTGTTAGCTCTCTATTAATAAACAATTTCTGCCGAGTTTTTACCCCTACGGTTGGGCCAGTTATAGAGGGAAACGTGATTTTCAGTTTCTATTTAATTTCGCTTTTCCTGTTGCATTGAAAATTCTGAAAAAAATCAGGATCCATACAGTCTTAAGGGTGCATGTCAGGATTTTTTTTCAGAATTTTTGGCTTAAAATTCGGCTTGCTAAACATTTTTGAAATTTTGAAAATTTTTTTTTTTTTAGGATTTTATCAAGTGACTACCTTTATTTTTTTACAGTAATAACTACTTCATATGCTTGTTGGTTTGTAATTTTTTCAGATTTTTTAAAGTGGTGGGCCATGGTGTAAAAAATTAAATTTCAATTTTGAGATGTTTGGGCTCTTAATCTTTATTCTTGAATATATTGTAATTTGTAACATCAAAAAGTTTACTTAGCATTTCTGCAGGTTTTACAATTTTGGAAATATATCGAGCGTGAGATAAATAATAAATTATTGCAGCTATGTGTGAACAGCACCCGACTGGGCGTCTACCATTTGCACACTCGCAGTAGTATCGCCTAACTCCTCGGAAACCAACGGAATTTGGCTCATAATCAATAAAAGACTTATAAGTTCTGCTACTAACATGTTGCGACCTCACTTCTACTTTAATCATATTATTATTGTCTTTACATAAACTTTAACATAAACCATAATAACTAACTAACATCTAGAGAACCACTCCTCTAAGGACCCGTAAAAAATTTTGAAAAAGCAGTTTGCGAAAATTTTTTTCAAAATTCGGTTGCCCCCCCTAGGTCTAGAGACTCCTGTTGAAAATTATTTTTTTTTGTCATATAGATTTTACTTTTCATAAAAGTACGACAATAGGTTCTGGAGTTTATGAAAATATTTTCATTATTAACTGAAATACAATGAACTGAAATTTTTTAATTTACTATTTAACAAATTATAAAATTTCAATTCGTTGTACTTCAATTAGTAATGAAAATATTTTCATAAACTCCAAAACGTATTATTGCATTTTTATGAAAAGTAAAATGTATATGACAAAAAAAAATAATTTTCAACAGGAGTCCCTAGACCTAGGGGGGGCAACCGAATTTTGAAAAAATTTTTCGCAAACTGCTTTTTCAAAATTTTTTACGGGTCGTTAGAGGAGTGCTTCTCTAGATGTTAGTTCCCATATTTCGTATGGGTCCCATGCGCCAGAGACGAGAACAAAAGTATTGAAATTTCACCATCCGCCACTCCTTAGAATCCGTGCATACTTTCGGATAGCTTGTTTTTTAATTAATAGATTTGGAAAACAAAACGCCTTTCAGATGTTAGTCTTTCCGAAAACATTATTTTTCAAATGACATCGCAGCAAACTGTGAAGAATACTTTAACTTTAGAGATCGAGATGAAACATTGGACTAGGCAAAAGGTTCCATTTCAACAGTTGAAATCCTCATACCTCCTTGATTTCCCAGAAATGACACAGAACGACTTCAAAATTTTATTCACTGGATCGTATCAGTTATTATGGTTTTTGTTAAAGACAATAATAAAATAATTAAAGTAGAAGTGAGGTCGCAACATGTTAGTAGCAGAACCAGAACTTATAAGTGTTTTATTGATTATGAGCCGAATTCCATTGGTTTCCGAGGAGTTAGGCGATACTACTGCGAGTGTGCAAATGGTAGACGCCCAGTCGGGTGCTTTTCACACATAACTGCAATAATTTATTATTTATCTCATCTCACGCCCGATATATTTCCAAAATTGTAAAACCTGCAGAAATGCTAAGTAAACTTTTTGATGTTACAAATTACAATATATTCAAGAATAAAGATTAAGAGCCCAAACATCTCAAAATCAAAATTTAATTTTTTACACCATGGCCCACCACTTTAAAAAATCTGAAAAAATTACAAACCAACAAGCATATGAAGTAGTTATTACTGTAAAAAAATAAAGGTAGTCACTTGATAAAATCCTAAAAAAAAAATTTTTTCAAAATTTCAAAAATTTTTAGCAAGCCAAATTTTAAGCCAAAAAATCTGAAAAAAAATCTTGATATGCACCCTTAAGACTGTATGGACCCTGATTTTTTTCAGAATTTTCAATGCAACAGGAAAAGCGAAATTAAATAGAAACTGAAAATCACGTCTCCCTCTATAACTGGCCCAACCATAGAGGTACGGATTTAAAACTCGGCAGAAATTGTTTATTAATAGAGAGCTAACAAGCCATGTATGCAAAGTCCAATTTGGCTCAGGGGCATTTTTCACTATGCTTATCCGGCTATACCCTTTATCGAGTTACGTCATTTTTAATGAAATTTTTATCGAAAAGTCGGCCATATTGGATCTGCCATTTTGAATTACCTTTTTTTGACATCATAGTCTGTTTTAGCGACCTCTAAAACCCCTCATGTGTCAATTTGAATTAAATTTCTTTAAAATTTTCCAACTTATAATAATTTTGTTAGAAAAAAATGTTTTTTTTTTTGTTTAAATAATAATAATTAAAAAACAATTTCCTCATGATTATATTTTTATAAGTTTTTATTTTAAGCTATGTAAAAGTGATATCAAAAGGTTTTAGGAAAATTGAAGCTTCCCGTAATTATTTCCTCAATAATGCATATTTTCAGCCTCCACTACTACCAATTCTAAATGCAATTCGTACGAACTTTTACAATGGCGCATCCACCAAATTCTCGATTAAGAAAATCTCAAATTTTTACTCGCCTTACACTAGCTTTATGAAATTATTTTTTCGTAGAAGATTTCATAGAAATCCCTTAAGCCAATCCAGAGTAATGTTTGAACGTATATAAAGAAGGAAAAACACATACAGGCCAAATTGAGAACCTGCTCCTTTTTGAAATTTTTTGAAATCGGTTAATAAAAGACCTAACAGATTTTTTTATTATTTACCTCGCTTACTTAGGTGTAGGTCTGTTGATTCAAAATCTAACAAAAAAAGTATTTGATACAAAAATACTATTTGGCAGATAATTTACATTACACAGCCCCACAAAAAAAAATAGAAGTTCAAAGCAGCGAACCAGACCCATGTATCCCTATGTATTTTCGGTCGCTGAATCAGAATCCGGGGTCAGAAAAAATCGTACACCCCCAAAATCATTAGCTAGAGCCAAATGAGATAAAAAGAAGATTAACCTACCAGAATAGTTGTTACTTCTTAATCAATCGAATTATACAAATTAAGGTTAAACAGCAGCGTACATACAATAGATTTGAAACACACCCCCCAGGAAGGGCGAACACTAGCCCCTAGCCCCCATATATAAAAAAATCGATTCAAAACAGCAATGACTGCTGAAAAACCTCGAAATGTCTAAGTTTTGTTAAAGTGTTAAGAAACTACATCAGGTCCGACGTAATCTTCATAAACTGCCCCTATAGGGTTGAGAACAACTACCTTTAAGTTCAAAGGACACGAGAAAAAAAGAAAAAACGTAAAATCCAACAGGATTTCTATTTTCATGGATGCTATGATTGGCTGAAATTGCTTAGTACTCTAAAATAGAACCAGAAACTTGCGTACCATCTCCGATTAAAGAACTTATATCTAGATACATAATGGCATGAATTTTATGATCCCGAAAGACTCCCAATCTAAGGCACTTCTTCCCATAAGTTGCTGATTGGCCCATCGGCGTATTCGCGGCCGCTCGTACACGATCGGCTTCAGTTCGATTATCATAATCTCAGTTTGACAGTTTTGACAGTATCCGTAATTAATGTTAATAAGTGTTTTTCGTGTTTTTGATCAAAATGTGGTGAAGAAGTCTTTTTATTTTAAGTTGTGATTTGCCTAATACCTAAATAATATTCTCTGTTCATATTTAGACAGTTTAGTGACAATTTAGTGCAACATGCAATAGTGCTGTGCCATTAGCAGAAATCGATCGTTTCATAAGTAAGTAGGTCATAGTCGTAACATGATGAGGTTCAATTTATAGTTTTAATAATAATATTATAAATAATACCCTTCCAATGCATATTTCCCTTGAATAAAACATCTTTACCTATTGTATTTTTTCAATCTGCGTTAATATTCCTAGAAGTTAACCAATAATTATCACATAAAAGAGGTACAATATTTTACATTTTCCCTTCTACACATACCCGCCTCTGTTGCCTATGGGATGTGATGTTCATCTATCCATTTTAATGGACATATAATGTGACTATGTTAGGAGCAAATAAGGTATATGAAGAAAAGGTAGCCATTATGTATCTAGATATAAGTTCTTTAATCGGAGGGTACCATCAACATCCTACACTATTAACCCTCAGAGGGTGTGAAACTATGTAATTTTTAACTATAAAAAGTTGACTTCTATAAAAATTCGAAACACCTGCGTTGTGTGGAAGAGAGAGGAAATTAGACTATGTTCGACGATGTGCTTGAAAACCACCCCCACGGAGTCGCGAGATACTATCCCTTTATCTGTAGGATGCTGGAAAAACAGAGAGAAACTAACCGGATTTACATTTTTATGGATGCTATGATTGGCAAAAATCACGTTGCACACTTAAAGTTTGAAACTCATGTCCTATAAATGTTATTAAGTAACACCCCCAGAAAGGATGTAAACTACCGTAATTCAAGATGTAACGAAAAAGCTATACTGTTGCTTAATCGTTTCATTTCCATAGTTTTTTTTTATAGGCGTCTCTCAACCCCGTGGGGGTGGTTTTCAAGCACAGCGTCGAACATAGTCTAGTTTCTTCTCTCTTCCACACAACGCAGGTGTTTCAGATTTTTATAGAAGTCACTGTAACTTTTTATAGTCAAACCTTACATAGTTTTCACACCCTCTGAGGGTTGACACTGTAGAATGTTGATGGTACGTAAGTTTCTAATTCTATTTTAGAGTACTACGCAATTTCAGCGAATCATAGCATCCATGAAAATAGAAATCCTGTTGCATTTTACGTTTTTTCTTGTTTTTCTCGTGTCCTTTAAACTTGGAGGTGGTTGTTCTCAACTCTATAGGGGCAGTTTATGAAGATTACGTCGGACCTGATGCAGTTTCTTATCACTTTAACAAAACTTAGACATTTTGTGCTTTTTCAGCAGTCATTGCCGTTTTGGATCGATTTTTTTATATATGGGGGCTAGTTTTCGCCCCTCCCTGGGGTGTGTTTCATATCTATTGTATGTACGCTGCTGTTTAACCTTGATTTGTATAATTCGATTGAATAAGATGTAACAACTATTCTCGCAGCTTAATATTCTTTTTACCCCATTTCAGAGGTGTTTTTTGGCTCTAGCTAATGATTTGGAGGGTGTACGATTTTTTTTTACCCCGGATTCGGATTCAGCGACCGAAAATACATAGGAATACATGGGTCTGGTTCGCTGCTTTGAACTTTTTTTTTTGTCGGGCTGTGTTATTGTCAAGGAAGAAACCTGCCATATACTCATAATGCAAAATATATAGGATGGTCCCCTTAGATAAATAATTATTTTAAAAAATGTTACAGGATAATAATATTGGTATTCAGTTAACACAATTACTTGACAAGAAACTTGATATACGTTAATTGAAAAATAATAAAGAAATAATTCACAAAAAACGACTGACGAAAATAATATTTTTTTAAAATGTTTGTTATATTTAATCATTCAAAATTAGAAACATTACAGTTGAGGCTAATTTATAGGGGGTGGATGCCTTTTGAGGGGGCGGCACCTAACAGAAAACAAAAGTGTTGGTGCTGAAAGAGAATCAAATTTTGAGAAGAAAAGTTCTATGCAACTTTTCATTTAAATTGATAGTCTTAAAGTTATAACCATTTGAAAATTTTAACATTAGCTTGAAAAAGGGGGTATTTCAACACGATTTTTGTCAAATAACTCGAAATGTATTACATTGAGCGAAAATATGGTAGAGGCAAATGAGACAGCTACTAAATCGGAGATGAATTTCATATTTTTCTAATTGCTTTGAAATTAATGGTTTCGGAGATTGGAAGTATAAGGATGACGTCCGAACTTTTCTAAGACGAAGTGTTTAGTTAAAATGTTAAATATCTCAGAAACTATAACACTTACGTCAAAAATGCTAACAATCGAAATAAAAGACTATTAATTAGGCTTTCAAATGATATTTTGACTATTTATATAGCATAAAAACCAAAGAAATTATGGCAGCGACAATGTGCTTCCTCACATTTTTTTTAATAAATATGCCGCCATTTTATTAATGTAAAAAAAAAATCTTGCATACTGTTTTTCGTTAACATATAATATAACCTAGACGCTCAAAATTTTTCGACAGTTTACAGCCCTTGCTTTTAAAAAAAATTACATTTTAAACTATAAACGGGTTTTCTAAAAAACGGTTTTTCTTTCCTTAGCAAATATCTCAATAAATAGTAGTTTAAGCGAAAAAATTATAGTTATCAAAAATAGAGTTTATAAACTGATAATGAATTTGTTTTACTATATAGATAATTAATCAGTGTTTTAAATGATTTGTTTATTTCTGTATCATACAAAATAAAGAAGTTATGGCCGAAGCAATGTGCATTTTCACGTTTTTTTACAAAATATCGCCATTATGTTATAATTGCCCAGCAATTATTTTTTTTTAAATGCTGTTTTTTGTTAATATTTTATCGGCTATTTTAGAAAATTTAGAGAAAATTTCAAGAATTTTTTTTTTGACAATGAATTCGTAACCGAAAATTTCCCAGGCATATTTCTTAATCAAAAACCGGACTTAATATATAGGGTGATTCGCGAGGAATGGCCCATAGCCTACCGGCAGATAGAGCACTTCAAGGCGAGTCTAGATTAGTGATGCAACGGATAGTGTTTTGGCCGGATACCGAATATCCGGCGTACTTCTTGTACCGGATACCGGATATCCAGCCAACTATCCGGCTTACATTGAAAGTTGGATTGAAAACACGTTTTGACAACATCGACGACAAAATAGTATATTGTGTATTTAGGTGTGAAAGCAATACATTCCCGGACGACGATGTAAATTGTTGGCCGAGGCGCTAGCCGAGGCCAACAAGCATCGAAGTCCGGGAATGTGCTTTCACACCGAAGTACACATACTATTTTTTCTGAAATCACAGTCAATATTATTACAAATTAAGGAATTTGTATTAATGCATAACATTTCTTCATTACAATCTAACTGCTTACTAATAAATACAATTTTAATGTGAGTTGATTTGTTTGCGTGTATTTATTTACTGTCTAAAATATACATAAAAACCGTACGGGAATGTTACTTTCCCGGCCTAGGCCGGGAAAGTAACATTCCCGTACGGTTTTGTTGATCATTGCTTGGCAACGGATCTTTTCCGGTTTGTTTTGTGATAGTTTCTTAGCAACGTATTAAAATATTGGAATTGTGCATTTTTCGATCTGAAATCGCGCCGAAAATGTAGACATTGCCGATCGATTTCAGAAAAAATACTTACCGGCAACTCTTCTAGACCTCGGAATTTTTTGATAAGAATCATACTAAAATATCCCGTCAAATTATTCTGCTGGAGGATTAAAAAATAGTTGTGATGATTCATATTCAAGCAGTGATAGTGAAAGTGGTACTTCTCCTTCCAGTAAACAAAGTAAGAGAAACCCGGTTAATGTTACTGATATTTAAAACACTTTCTGGGACTGTTTTGAGAAAGTGGCGAAAAAAATAGTAGTTCCGGAGAAAAGTTCAATGGCCAGGGAGATTGATTATTATTTGAAATGAGCACGGATTCATAGAAATAGTGACGCTTACGCATGGTGGTGTACTAACTCCAATCAGTATATACTTTCGTCAAAGTTTGTAAAAATATATCTTTCAGCTCCTTGAAGAAGTGTAAGTCTTGAAGCAGTGTAAGCAGTCTTTTCAGAAGCTGGCAACATCTACCAAAAGAAACGCAATCGTCTACTACCCCTCTAAACCCTGAAAAACTCGTCTTTATTCACCATAATTTACCATCGGTAAACTTTAAGTATTAATTTAGTAACTAATCTATAGATATTTCCAGTTTGTAGTAATAATTGTAATGCAGGATGTGAAAAATAATGAAACTGTTTCATTATTTATACCATTTTTTATTTTTTAACTATCCGGTTTTGGCCGGATATCAGGTCACTATCCGGTGCTCAGCCGGATAGTAATAAAGTGGCCGGATACCGGATAGTAACCGGATATCCGTTGCATCTCTAGTCTAGATCACCAACGAAAAAAATGTTGTGGCCACTGGTTAAGAAAATACATGCATTTGGTCTGAAAATTCAAAGAGCTATATCTCTGCAACGGTTGGATGTAATCAAATGAAATTTACCAGTAACATTCCTCAGCTGTAACTTGTCAGAATGGCCTACTTGGTTTTGAAAAATCCAGGGCCAGACTCGGAAAAAATCTGCCCTCCTAGTTTCGACAAAAAAGTACATTTATCTATCGCATTTCTGAAAAACTATTAACGGATTGGGAAAGTACAGAAAAAATGCTATCAGAATAGCCGTTCAATTTTGACGGCACACCGAAACCGTTTTGGCAAAAAAAAATCACAAAACAATTTAGCGCATCACGACTAACATTTTGACCAGGCATTATCTATGGAATGGTTTCATAGAGTCTATTCAAATGCTTCAGATCCATATCTCTTCTAAGACTTCACATAGTACATAGCAAAAAACTTTCCTACCCAGCAAGAAAAATACCAGGTCGTACTTGTGAAATTTTGTATTTATTATGGTATCTAATCTTTAATCTATCTATCTAAAATGATAAAATCTGAATAGATTATGGGTATAATCTAGAAAAAACATGCACACATAAATGTGATAACACTTGCAACGAATCACCCTGTATAAAAACCTTAAATTTCACATTTTCCAAAAAATTTTTTTGGGGTCCAAAAAATTATTTGCCCCATCGCTCATGTTTCTGATTTTGTTTAATTGAATATAACAAACATTTAAAAAAATATATCAAAATTGGATCTGTTTTTGAGATTTAATAATTTTTTCGCTCCATTGACTCGGCTATGTAGTTGACACTATTATCAAGGATGAAAACCCAAATCGGCAGTGGAAAATAATTTGTGTTATGCAGTTGATATTATTGCCTATAAAGAAACCTACTTTTAGGATGATCACATTAAATAAAAATAGAAAGGGAAGTTTTGTCTCTTTAAATTTTTTTTTAAAGTCGCAAAAAAATTTTACTATTTATTTAAATCGGTTCATGTTTTTTGATGATAAGAAAGTTAGAAATATATCATCTCTAATAAAAGGTAGAATATCTCAACAGTGTTGTCTATCTGCCAATGCACTTTACTATGTTTATCTTTCTCTATCCGCTAAAGTTAACCTTCTAATTCAAAATTTGCCAATTCATCCTACAAAATGACAATGCAACGAGCTGCATCTCTGTGTCCACATGAATGGCTCTTCCAGACATTCAAATAACTTGAAACATAGACAAACTATCTTTAAGCACTCAAGAAAATTACAAAAATTGGAAAATTCAAAATGGTGGCTCCAATATGGCGACCTTTTTATTTTTGGACAAAAAATTTCGAAAATTTTTTTTATCATATATATCCAATATCTAATCTATTCCACCCCAAACAGAACTTTCCGCAACCCATCGCCCTCCATGTAATCCCGTTAAATTATCATAGAACCAGTTACATTAGCACACATGTTTAGATGTTTTTGAATTTGAAAATCATATTTCATTTGAATAAACTGCACCCTAAGCTCCCCCTACTACTATACAATAAATACCCAAACACCCCCAACCCCATGACAAGCACCCTCTCCTCCCACAACATAAACCTTTATGCTGCTACCAGATATAAGCCGAAAACCGGCCTTATAGGCCTTTGTGTCAGCTTATGATTTTTAACGAACCACGTAGGGGAGCACAGGCATTTTGCTAATTTAGTATAAATCACTGAGCAAATCTGTGGCAGAGGTAAATCGTGATGGTTTACACTTACATACATACATACAGTCACTGCAACTTTTGTATTCGATCTGGCTAAATAAATGTGGGTGAATATAATATGTGAATTCACCTGTTGCTCTCTTTAAAATTTCAAACGCGTGTGATAAGGTTTCCACCGGATGTGGAGGCGTCGGCGGCTTGTCCTCATCGACTGCAGCGTCCTCGGCTCCTTCAGGCTCCGGCCGTTGAGGCAATTTCCCTCCCTGGAAAATCCTCCTCTCTAATCTTTCTAGTTCGATTTTCCTCTCGCTGACCAGGCGTCTACCTTCAGCGGCCTCTCTCTCCCTTAAATTCGCCGCCGCATTCGCAGCTCTTTCCTCCTTGATTAAGTGCCGTCTTGCTATGCTGCGCAATCGCGTTGCTTCGTCCATAATCTAATCAAAAAATATTTTACAGATTTACTACAGTTGGATCAAAATGCGAAGTCGACAATAAAACGTTAGACGGTGAAACAGCCCAACCTCCTCGTATATAATTTATCTCTTCTCTTTTGATTGAGATAGAAATATATACACAGTTAGCGGTTTACGTGATCGTCTAATTTTTAAAAGTAGGACCCAAATTTACGTTGTGATAGTAATTTTATTAAACAGATTCTTTTATACATATAGTTTGATATTACGTATTTAATATATTTAATTTTGGAAAACACTCCCTTAATAATTATTGCCAAATTTGCCTTCTCATTTTGACCAAACTTTACATGCTCATCAACTTCAACAATGTGCTTACCTTTTGTAATTTAGCTATCTCTTCATTTTGCACCTTCAAATCTTCTTCCATGTTTTTAATTTTGCAATCAAATTTGTCGGAATCTTCCTTGAGGGCTTTGCAGATTTCGAGGTACTGATTTTTTATGTGTACAGCTTCTCGAATTTGAATTTCTATTGCATGTATGGCGTTTTGTAGTTCACTGGTTGACTAAAAGATACCTAGTTATTAGTTATATCTACATCTTTCATTATCCAATGTGGCAAGTTATCATTATATAACCGATAGCTCTTAATATTATCGGTAGGAAAATATACTAAAAACAGATTTTTTACTAGTACAGTACCTAGAGGTAAAAAATATGTAAGATTTCGGTATAATTTCATATGTATAATGCTAGTTTTTCTTTATGAGTTATTATTGTAGTAAAAGGCATCGTCGTCCCCTAAATTTAAATATTCAGTATTCGAAAAAGTATTACTGGTTGATTTTTGAAACTTAGGATAGGTATGTTTTTGGAATCGCTGATTACGAATCTGAAGTCAAATTTAAAAAATTCAAAATGACGGCGCTAATATAACGGATGGATTTTTTTTTTCTAAAACAAGTGTTTTAAACGGCATCTAGGTGATCTAGATGATGATATATATTAACGAAAAACAGCATTACAGCATTTTTGAAAAAAAAAATAATTACTGGGTAATCACAATAACAAAATGGCGACATTTTATTTAAAAAAATGTGAAAACCCATCGGCCATAACTTCTTCATTTTTTATGATGTAGAAACAAACAAAAACCATTTTACAGATTGATTAACTATCTTTAATTTTGTTCATTAGAGTTTTTGATGGAAGTGTTAGTTTCTAAGATATTCAACATTTAAACTAAATACTTTGTCCTAAAGACAGTAGGATGCAATCTATAAACTTAAATATCTCCAAAACTATCAGTCCTACAAAAAAAATGTTAAAAATAAATATATATATAAAATAATAAACTCATTTTCAGTTTATAAGCCTAATTTTTCATGTCCACCATTCTTTCGCTAAAACTAATATTTATTGAGATATTTGCAAAGAAACAAGTATATTATTGCGTTTTTTCTAAAATACCTTTATAGTTTAAAATGCAATTTTTTCCTAAAGCAAGCCCTGTAAGCGGACTAAAAAATTTGAGCATCTAGGTCATACTATATATTAACGAAAAACGGATATGGGAATAGATTTTTTTTTAATTACTAAAAACGTCGTCATTTTGTTAATGTAAGTACATTAACAAAATGACGCTGTACTGTGCGTCATTCATTATAAGTGTTATGCGTTTTTGTTTAATTTCACTTCCTTGTGGAATTGTTGTAATTTTCGTGCCTATGCTTTCGTTTGGGCAGACAAACAAAATTGCTTTCGCGAGTGCGTCGTACCTTCCCTTAAAAACATGTAGATATTTCTTGCTTAGTACTTGTACAGTAATATTGTGTACGAGCACAGTATCATTATGTATGTAAATTTTAGTTGAACATGCTACTATGCATTTCATTTCATTTGTTAATAATGTTTTGCGATATATTAGATAATTTAAATTATTGTTAATTTAATATTTATTTGCTCATAAATCACATAATTTAGTATTTCCCACGGGACTTCGATTTTTCTAGCATTACACGGGTCAATTAGAATAAATCAGTACAGTCATGGCACACTTAAATGGAAAAATCAAAATTAAATTAAAATAAATATTGACGTTTGAAATGTCCACTTATGTGGATCGTTGGATTTAGAAAGTTATGCATAATTCAAAAAAGCAATAATATATTATAATTGAAAATCAAAAGTTAGTGTGGAAGTGAAAAAAAAATCATTTATATGTCAAAAAGTGACGTATATTATTATGATGTTTCAAATTTCAATTGTTTATCTTTAAGACTAAAGAAAAAAGGGGGCTATACCATGATCCTGTTCCACACTATATTTATTGGATACTTACCCTTTTAACAGGCTTCTCTACTTTGTTTTCCATTTCCTTCTTATCATGTTCGCTTAAGAGTTTTTGGTATTGGGATCCTAAGTCGGCAAGGTACTTTTTTCTCTAAAAAAGAAAATGTGTATAGAAGGTGATTCATATAAGTCGACCACAAAGGAATATCTCAAGATGAACGCATTTTCGAAACTTCGACTTTGATTTTTCAAATTGAAATCTATTTTTCAATATGGCATTTTATTCTACAAGAAAACAAACAATTGTCTGACTTCAAGTTTACAAGATGTTAAACAAAATTTCCAGACATTTTTTTTTATTAATGTATGTCTCAGTTTGTCTTTAAAATAGGCCTGGGCGGACGCAAAAATAATGTTACGTGTTTACACCTCTTTTGTAAACACCCTGTATCGTGGAAAATTATAACACCAGGGTAACACTAAACACTAATTTATTAACTTATGTACTAATTACAACAACAATTACTAATTACACTGAGTACTATACTTCAATTATTCAGTCACTTGATCACTTTACTTCTTCTGAACTACTCTGCTTACTTGAACTGTATTTAACTAAACTCCAACTCTAGGCTTCTCCATGTCTTTATATACCCAAAGATGAGGCATCCTGAATATTCTGTTATGATGTCACTAGCTCTTTAGATGTTTCTAGTAGGCTCTTTACTACTTACAGACTCCGACACCACGCGCCATCTCTGGGCCGACCAAACCAGCTTAGCTTTCTGTTGCCCTTATAATTGAAACTTAGAGGAAATCTCCACAGATCTCTCTGGGGGTAGGAATATTACAATAATAAATAATCTAGTAATGATAAAATTGAACTTAATACACCTCTGTGCAAATTTAAAAATAAAAATAGCTTCTTTATGGTATATACTCCTTATTTAAAATTTGAGAATGAAATAACTTTGAAAATGTAGTTGTAGTTTTACAGTACTTTTAAATATAAGTAATAGTTTCGCTTCAACTTTTATGACTCCACTTTCTTTTACCAAAAATCAATTTTTAATGTTATTTCCGTGGAGAATGCTGTAACTTAATCCTTAATGCATCGGCACAAAATGCCATATGGTTGACGTTTGCACGATTATTTTTTTACATTTTAACCAAATATAGGATATTTCAATCAACGATTTACGTTCGTTACAAATGCATCTCAGTGTGAGAAGTCCATCATTAGAGTTCTTAAAAAAGGCTATATATCTAGATAATAAAGTTTTTAGGCACCATTAATGATAACGGAGATAATAATGACGTGGTACTTTGATAGTTTGTGTGTAATATTTCAAACCGGAGAAGATGAAATTACAATATAAATTGTGATTTATGGTTCAGTGTTTTTAGTATTAATTATATTTCATATTATGTTGTCTTTATCGATTCAATAAAATAACGATATACCTAATTAATAACCCGAGGTTATAAATTTAATTAACTGTCTTTTATTTAAAGTAATAATAACAATATAATAATTATCTAAAATTAAACATATTTAAGTATAAATTTTCTTTATCTTTAAAACAACTTCTAAATGGGCGTTGTCGACTACGAATACTTATTTCAACAATATATTCTAGGTCTTTTCGATTAGTTTATGAAAATTATTATATTTCCTTACGTTTTTGATTATTTTGATTCAAAATACTGAATAAAAAATATATACAGTGTGTCCCAGGATAGATGTAACAAGAGGTGTAATGGACCAAAAATTTTGGAATTTTGGAATGGTATTTGGGGATTGAGTCCTGCTTGTTGTAAAACTAAAGTATACCAAAAATGACTTGATTTGGTGTTCTACAGGGTGTTTTATAAGCAAAGTTGTAAAAATCACCACTAATAAAGTACCTTTATTTTTCAAAATATGAAAACATTCCACTAAGAAAAGTTATTTAGAATGCAATTTTATACCTCTATACCAAATTTCAGGAATATAAAATTATTTTTTTGAAACTGCCCATTTTTTCAATAAATTAGGATTTTATTTTGAACCATTCAATTAAAACTGCATAGAAATTATGTTTTGTGAATTAATATTTAAAGTTATGTAGAAGCTAAAAGTAGGCTATGAGAAAAGCAGTGGATACACATTTATCATTTATTATTGACATATCTGTCAAACGTAGTCAATATTATCCTTAATTTCTGTTTCAAATTAACGAACCAAGCATAAAAAATTAAGTGAAAATGGTACTCACAGTGCGTGAAAAAATTTATATTGTGCAATGCTTCGGAATTGGCGGTGAAAACTCGCTAAGAGAAGTGGTAAGCCAATTTAATTTGAAATTTCCAAACACTACTTTGTCACGTACTCAGGCTATGAGAATAATTAAAAAGTTTCTGGCTACTGGTAGTGTTCTTAACATGAAAAGAAAAATAAAAGCATATGATGAAGACAATGTTGGGGCTATTATAGCTCATGCCTCTGTTATAGAAAATCCTAGGATGCCACTAAGAGAGAGATCAGCTCTTATTAATATTAGCAAGTCTGAATTCCAAAGAATTTACAAGGCAAAGAAAGGTAGGGCATATAAAGCAAATTATAAACATACGCTTGAAGAGGGAGATGACGGCCGTAGGTTGGATTTTTGTTTGACCATTGGAGAAAAAATCAGGGAAGAGAGATTTTTTCATAATTTCATAATTTTCTCAGATGAATCCACATTCACAACTAATGGTGTTGTTTCATCTCAGAATTGTCGATTTTGGGCTTCTGAAAATCCAAATTTTAGAATTCATTGTAGAAGACTATATTATAAAAAAGTGAATGTAAGGTGTACCGTTTCTTATCACGTTGGAGTTATTGGACCTTATTTCATTTAGGGAAGGTTAAACCAGCATACTTATTTACAGCTTCTTGAAAGATTTTCTAAAGAACATTCAAATATTTTAAGAGATATGCCTTTAGTTCATTTTCAACATGATGGTTGCCCTGGCCACTCCACAGAAATGGTTAATTTAAATTTTGGAGAAAATTGGATTACCAGGAATGGACCGATCAAGTGGCCGACGAGATCCCCAGACCATCAATATTGGATTTCTTTTTATGGGGTCGCCTCAAGCAGTTGGTTTACGCTGAACCACTTCCTAACGATGTAGCAGTATTGAAGCAGAGAATTACAAATGCCATAAACTCCATCATATTCGAAACAGTTTTAAGGACTTCAGGCGAAGGATCGAAATGTGTGGATGTGGGTGGCAGCTACGTCGAATAATAAAAAAATTGTAAACATTGTTTTGTATTGGTCGATAATTAATTTGTTTGTGAATCTGTTATGTTTTTGACATGTAATACTTGTTATAATTTTTAAACCTCATTAATCTTCTGTTGGTAACTGTTTCTTGTTTTACAATTAGTTCGATTAACATTATACCTTCTTACATCTCGTATATTCAATTTTTTATTTGCCAATAGCCTACTTTTTGAGATGATTAACATTTGCTCCTACACAACTTGAAATATGAGTTCAACTCTTAATTCGCAAAAAATGGGAAGTTTAAAAAAAACAATTTTATATTCCTAAAATTTGGTATAGATGTATAAAATTGCATTCTAAATAACATTTCTTAGTGTAATTTTTTTCATATTTTGAAAAATAAAGGTACTTTATTAGTGGTGATTTTTACAACTTTGCTTATAAAACACCCTGTAGAACACCAAATCAAGACATTTTTGGTATACTTTAGTTTTACAACAAGCAGGACTCAATCCCCAAATACCATTCCAAAATTTTTGGTCCATTACACCCTTGTTAGGTACATCTATCCTGGGACACACTGTATTTATGCCTTACATACATAATTTGAAAATAAATGTATTAAAAAAACATAAACAATAAAAGAGAAACTCAAATCTAAAGCCAATTAAAAACCTCCTCCTTTTTTAAATTTTGTAAAGTTGGTTAAATGCTGTAGCAGCACATATATCGGCCAAACAAAACAATAGCTACATAAAAGAATATAAATATAATAAAAGGACATTTAACCACATACAAAATATAGCCCGAATTAGACTATAAAAGTTCTTTGGCAAAGATCTTTTATAAAAGATGTCATATTTAATAAAATATGGACCACATTTTATAAAATATGATTGATTACACACTGTTGATTGAAAAGTGCAAAAAATTGTTTTTTTTTTCAAAATAATTCGGCACGCTCCGAGAAAAATGTTCAAAACAAAATTGAAGAGGACAAAGTTTCCTACATTTTTTGTAGATACATTTTTATTGTAAGTCTAATGTTTAAAGAGATACAGCGTCAGAAAGACGGATTTAAGAAGAAAATTTTTTTTAAATAATGCAAACAAACAACACAGCCCCAGGTAGCAAAGGCACGTGAAAATGACGTGAAAAAATGGTCAGGAGTGACGAGAAATGACATCCAGTAAACACGTAGCGGTAGCACAATGGGCCACAAGGCCTGAGTGCGGCGACCCTTCGTCGCCCCGCTAAAAGAAGAAGAAGACGAGAAATGACGAGTTAGATGACGTAAATGAAACGTGAAAATGACTTCCTAATGTCTCAGACGAATGACGTCTTTTTCAGGTTATATTTGGTAATCGCCCCCACAGGTTTTTAGTAATAGGAACATATAAAACTACATACTAGTTAGTAATCTACTTGATAAAAATAAAATAATTAATGCATAAATAAGTTTTGTCCTACTGAATTTGTTTGTTAGCCATCCGTAATTTTATTACATTAACATATCTAATATTGTTTACCATCACTCCAACTTTTTCTCACAAAGGTTGCCTGCAAATTATAATGTTTATTAAGCTATTAAATTCATTTTTACACGTCCAGTGAAAGTATAGTAACGACAAAAAAATTTTAAAAATTTTTATTGTCCAAATAGGCTTAAAATGTCCATGAAACGTCGAGATTTTAAGTTTGAGCGAAAAAAAATTTCTGTCTGTCTGTCTGTCGGTCTGATATTGACTTGAAAATTTGGTACACATATGTACTTTAACGAGATCTAGAACTAGATTATATTTTCATCTTGTTCCGTCGAAGGGTTGGGGTGTAAATTTGGGTAAATTTGGGGTAAATGGATAAATCAAGCAGGTAAGAGTCCACGAAATTGGTATTTAGTATATACAAGGCCTCAAAAAAATTTTTGGCATTAGCCACCCCCATTACTACCCCCACCCCCTATTAAAGGGGATGAAAAAAATGGTGATTTAGTGTATGTACAGGAACCAGAAACCTCAAAATATTTTTTTACTTCATTCACTTCCCACTACCACCCTCCTATCACCACCCCCACCCCACTAGCGATGTGGGGTATCGTTTTATGGGTTTTTGGGGTAGAGGATTTCAAATATTATATTGTTAAAGTGCCATAAACAATTATTTTAACATACAAAGTTTTTTGTTGTGAGTGACTTGGATAGAGAATCTGGATGTGGAAGTCGTGATTCCTTGGGCAGCGGTTTTTTTATTTACCTTTACCAATTGCGGTCCGTAGGGTTCGAACCAGGCATGTATCTGCTGTCCGATTACAGTACTGACGCTTCAACCAACTGAGCTAGCTTGGTGACCGCTATTTCGGATGCTAAAAGCAGTATTTATAGTGGTGAATGAAGTCTTTATTATGTGAAATTGAATTTCTTGCCTTATTTAAAATATATGAAAATCTTTCAGGTTCTCGCTTCGAGTTACTAGTATTTTTATTTATTTATAATTATTAAGAACTTATTTAATTTAATTTAATTAAACTGTCACCAGTGTCACCTGAGAAGTACCTACGAGTAGTTGTTGAACAATGTAATTATTACATTAATTAGTATTAGTGGCGGTTCGTTAAAAAAAATATATTTTCCCCAGATCTCGAAATTGAAGAGCAGAGAGGGAGAAATCCGAAAAAAAAATTTGCCTTATCTCAAATTTGATGAGCGGTGGAGGGGAAGTCAGGAGTCAACTATTTTAAGAATTAAAGTTTTAAGTTGAGGTACTTATACAAACCTGGGAAGCGTGTTGGAGAAAAAACGGTAAAGGTGTAATAGATCGTCATCTACAACATAAATAGAATATTTAATGGTCTAAAACAGACCTAAAATTGAAAAAAACCAATAAGCAATTATTACCTTAAAAAAAACAACTAAAATTTTTTTCGCAATAAAAAAAAACGGAATGAGCAGGGGTCGAACCGCCGACCTCATGACTTGGAAGACGACGCCTTAAGCACTCGGCTACCAACCAATATGACGTGATGTGTAGCACGTCATTTTAATGTCATTTATAAGACGTCATTCTGTCGTCGATTTTTAGTGCCCTGACGTCTTTTTGACCAGAATAACCAGATTTTGACGTCATTATAACGTACCCTTGCTACCTGGGGCATATTACAATGGCGCAACCGCGATCGTCTATCTTTTTCGACTACCCAGCAGTGCCGTAACAGAAACTGGGTGGGCCCCCCCGCAAACGTTTTCAGGCCCCCCCCTCTCTATAACAAGTGGAAAGCAAAGCTGCCCGCGCAGTTTTGAATGGGGGTCAGCCATCCGTCAATGTGGCACCCCCCCCCAGGGCCGCCGACAGCTTTATCAGGCCCCTTTCCTCCATAATTAATAAGCTTGAAAAAACAATTTTTGTCAAGATCTCTGGAGGGCCTCTCGGAAGCCAACGGGCTCCCGCGCTTAATAATTGATGAGCGAGGGGAGAACCTTAAAAAAATATATTTGTCAAGATATCTACCTGTCGGCGGCCCTGCCCCCCCCGCCACTGCTACAAGTGCTGTAAGGAGAAGGTGTCAAAAAAGCATAGATGTCAATGGAAGATATTTCGAACATTTATTGTAGTTTAGTTTTTCCTATTTTTGGCAAAATTATTTTATATTAAAAGAAGTGTTGTTTTTAATAGTTTTCCATGGTCTCCTCATAAATATATTAAATTTTTCGAAAATTAACCACTTTTTCTAGAGATAAATATGATATGATATATCGTTGGATAGCTAATTTAAGTTGTGATCGAATAATGAAATAATTTACAGGGTGTTCCATTTAAAAAAACACAAGTTATGTCTATGTCTCGAAAATTGAAGCATGCATAATTTTCTTGTTATCAGCACGAATTCTACTCAAAAAAGTGCCTTACGAATGTGTTACTCGATTTTCAATTCGGCACTTGGTAATTGAGATATACGTTATCGAAAAATGCCAATTATCCCAAAACGCTCTGTAGCTCGGTAATCGAAAAAGATCACGGTTTGCGCCATTCTTTGTTTCTCGAAAATCAAGCTCAGGACACTTATATTGGTTATTGTCTATCTGTCTGTTTTAGAGAAAACCCCAAACCCCATCTAAATTGGTCCACCCTGCACCTAAATAGACCTGAAATGTAAGACTAGTGTGAAAATATTTAATAATAACATTAATTGTAAGTAATAATATTTAACGGTATAAAAGCATATGTGTCTTTTATCTTGTGTAAATATTGAAGTTCTCTGGCGACAGGTAAAAAACCGAAACATAAGAAAATGTAGGTAGAGTGAAATTAAATAGAAAAGATAACATCGTCATAGAATGCGCAGAAACCGAAATCGTTACCTAGGTAACGATCCTATTTTTACGCCCGCATGGGCGTCGCACTGCCTATTATCATTAATATTTAAATAAAAAATGGATGGCACGGCACTGATATTATACCAACTGTTGTACGCTGTGCGCGAACCCGTGACGTATGTTATCTTTTCTATTTAATTTCACTCTAATAATTTTCATATAAAGTGACCGAATCATTTGATATCATCGGTCAAGAAAATAAAAACAGCTGTACATGAAAATAATGACATTTTTTGAGGTTTCGGGGCAAGTAACGTTTTAGTTGAGAATTACTTTTCTCGTAGCACAAATAAAAAGTTTTAGCACTTTTGAAAACGATCCATTTATAGATAAGCAAATGACCCACAACCTCATTTTAAGAAACGTTCAAATAACCAGTTCAAGGCAAGATATTTTATGAATTCATTTCATGGAATAAGAATTAACATATTGTTGTTCATTACGATCTGTCTAATTTAATCCATAATTTATGCCGTTTCCCTCCAGGGGGTTGGGAATTACTTATTCAAATAATCTGAAATAACATCTTATTAAGACCAACCCGAATTCCTTAAAAATTATATGGACAAAATATGGCGGTTTGTTATTTTTATTTTACTTATTCATATTTTTCTGTTCTAATTATTAAAATATTTATGATTATCGTGGCATCAGGCTGAGCACGCAGGCATTATTGCTCTGTATTTATCCCGCCTACAAAATAACCTTTATGTATATGATCAGAATACTTGAAATGAATAATAAAATCGAGAGGATATAAATCAGTTGGTTCACCAGCCTATACTAGGGAAGTCCTCACAGTAGATCCATGAGCGTGCGGATTTACGGGTTTCGCAAATTCCATAATTTGTTATGACATGCAGAGAGCTGAGCATCATCAATACTGTTCCCACGTAGCTTTCTAATGTTTCAACCGATATCAATGTGGTTTTCTTTATATTTATATGATAATACATTACGAGATGATAAAAGGACAGGGTCGGCTCAACTAGCACCAAAGTAAGAGTAACTGAGACAGGAACCTCGAAACAGTAATTATTACGTATCCGTCACTAAATTTACAACTTTGATGTATAAATAACTTCATTTGACAAATCTACAGTTGCCACCTCGTAGTTTCTACTACTAACTACTACTTACTTTATAGTTGTGAGACTTCTGCGTAGCGTTCGCGGTACATGGGGACGTCGTAGTTACCAGTGGGACGACCCTTGAATTTTTAAAACTTGAAGGTGGCAAGCGATTGTAGCAGTGACTAACTTATGTCACTGAAATGTGACGTTAAAGTTGCAATCATTTTTAAGTAGCTTTTATAGTTGCCGCGGCATTCTGTACACCTTTACTATTAGTGTTAATAACGCTACCGCTACCTGCAGAACTGAACTTCACTGTGCACGGCTATTACAGAATAATAGGGACGAAAAATACCCCCCCCCCCAAGCTCAAGGTCCAGATCCGCCTTTGTTTCGACTGAGCGGTGCCCACCAAAAAAAGGGCGCCAAAAAGTGCTCTCGCACGAAGGCGTCTCATTACCTAGAAGCGGCACTGATTCTGATTATCTGAAATACGTAATCTATCATTTCAAAATGTTGGTTGTTTACTGTTTTAAAGTAATAATATATTTTGCGCTGAATCCCATACATTTACCTTTTTTAATTGTTCATCTCAACTCGAAAAATATCAGTAACAATTATTTTCCATCATTCTTCGTATTTTATGATAAGGGTATGTGTGGACTAGGGAATATATGCCTCTCGTTATCGCCTCGTGAAGTTTTCCCTCTATCCTCTATTACACAGAAATTAAAATTAGGGGCGCATTCAGCTTAAACGTCGGATGTACGGCAGTACATCACAGTGTTTAGAATCAATGTTGGGAAAAATGTCACTATGAAGTGGCAGCGGAAACTATGGACAAGGCAATTTGTGACAGTCACAACTTTGCTGCGACTTTAAAGTGACATTATAGTTCCATTCGATGCTTTGTAATAAATATGACTCTAAAGTTAGATATTGGCAGTTCCCGTCACTATCGTCAAGTAGCAATTACTTTCAAGTCGTTTTTCTTAGTGAAAACAACTTCGAAGTGATTCTTTCTGAAATACGCCATTTTGATGGTTAAAACTTATAACTCCGTTATTACAAAACATGAGCCATAACTTCACAAGTAATTTAAAAATTTAATTTATCACCACTTCTCCACCGAGTTCTCCACCAAATATAATAAATTAATAGATAAAAATTAGTTTCAAGTTACAAAGAACAATAAAAAATAGTGTTACGTGTTTACACATCTTTTGTTAAACACCCTGTATTGTGCATCCAGAAATTATAACACCAGGGTAACACTAAACACTAATTTATTACCTTACGTACTTACAACAATTAATTACTTTACTAATATTACACTAAATACTATAATTCACTACTTCATCACTTGATCACTTTGCTTACTTATTCTTAATGTTTCTCAATTCACTATCTGAACTAAACTGTCCTAATTCGTCTTCTCCATTCCTTTATATACCTAAATATAGAGCTCCAGAATATTCTCTCATTGTTCTGTAAGTTTCTAGAAAGCTCTCTGCAATTTCCAGATTCCGACACCGTGCGCCATCTCAAGGCCGACTGCTAAACTAACTAACTTAATTGTTTTTCTGTAATTATATATTGAACTTCGAGGGACTTCCTACAGATGTCTCTGGGGGTAAAAGTATATAACACTAGCTTTCAGCATATATAGTATATCGCGTACGATGTTAAACATTTTAAAGATGGTAATATTTTAATTAGAAAATGTACAGTTTCAATTTTACTTGTTTTATAATATAGATTGTTCTTAAATATTACCTGTTTGAGTCTGTATCGAAGCAGATCCAACTTCTTCGACTTGTCTATGACCTGCAAGTCCAATAATTCTGTTACCTCCGTGGCAGTTTTATCTGCCAAAGGCCCTATTATCTCGACGAGTCTTTTATTTTGAATTCTATATTTGGCCGTAGTACTGGTGCTCTCATGCAAAGCGATAACCAGTTGAGCAATGTCCTTTTTTAATTTCACAATTTGGCTGGCATTAGATTTCCGCTCCGCGTCGCAGTCTTCGAATAGCGCCTTCCTTTGGCCCTCTAAAAAATAAGTAATATAATGTCTATAATTTTTGTCACTTTGTCAGCACTATTGACTTAGTACGGGGTCATTTAATCAAATGGAATTTTGAACAATTTTTTTAATACTATAACAGATCTAATCAAGATTAGAGAATATTATTTAGGTATTATGTAATTCAATACTTCGTCAGTATTAGCTAGAAGAGTAGTTGTTTTGATTCGTTCTCCAATAATGAGTGTTTTAAAGTATTTACCTAACTAGTATATTAGCGTGCCCAGATTAGGGCAACAATATACAGAAAGTAGGTATTTTCATAATAAATAAAAAAGTGTGTAAGTTGTGATTTGCATAATACCTAAATAATATTCTCTAATCATGATAAAAGCAAATAAATAAAAATGATAAATTGTAAAAAAGATCTAATCAATTTAACCCGAAAATTAGATCGATTGCATAAATAATAACAAATATTAAAGTCTAAAGTTCTCCCCGACCCAAAATCTGTAGCGCGACCTACGTGACGTCACATCAGTCAAATCGATGGCGGTTATCAGCAAGAAAGTGCCCGGCACCCTCTGGAAAAATTTGAGCAACCCCCACCACAGATAAAGAAGAGGAAAAAAATTGAACTGGTAGTTTTATTGACGTCTCCTAAAATTTCATAGAATAATAAGAAATCAAAGATTCTGTGGTGGAAGCCGTTACTTTGTGACAGTCAATCATGACGATATATTAAAACACTTTACTTTGTTTCTATCACTGATTTATTATAACTTGAACGTTACTGCAGTTTCGATACTTAACGTACCATTATCAAACGTATGATTCAAATGAATGAATTTACCAAGGGATTCATTCATTTGAATCATACGTTTGATAATGGTACGTTAAGTATCGAAACTGCAGTAACGTTCAAGTTATAATAAATCAGTGATAGAAACAAAGTAAAGTGTTTTAATATATCGTCATGATTGACTGTCACAAAGTAACGGCTTCCACCACAGAATCTTTGAGTAATGCAAGTACAGCAACCCAAGCCAAACAACAAACCAAATCAATGAAGAAACCAAAGTTGATGATAGACTATCATAAAGTAACAGCTTCCACAATCGACATTCTGAAAAATGCAAGTACATCAATCCAAGCCAAACAGTACCTAAAATTAATGAAAAAACAAAAGTTCATCAGTCAAAATATCTGGTTTAATCAAGAGTGCTTAAGAAAAGATATCATCCCAAAATACATCTCACTTAAAACGAAGTCCAAGTCCACAGCCGCCGGAAAAGCCATCAACAGTGCACAGAAGATCTGGTTAAGAGAGGAATCGAAGTCACTCTTTAGGAAACGAGATATTATTCTTCATTATGTTAAGGTAATACATTCCGAGCTCACTTATAAACTCCACCCGGTTGAATTTGATTTACTGGATGACTATGTTAGGAATAAAATTAGTAGAGCAATTTATTTAAAATATACTACACAGAAAAAGAAATTAGAAAATCTAGTTAAACTTAAAATTAGAAAACAGAAAATTACTAATGTCCAGAATATTAAGTTTAGTGACAGAATTATTAATTATTCCGATACAGAATTCTCAGCTAAAGAACTAGAACTGCTAAAAATGGGTCCGAAACATTCCCCACATATTAATAACAATTCGGTTGTAGTAACACTTATAACTGAAACAGAACAAGCCCTAAAAAATCTAGAAAATGCACAACTCACAAAGTCAAAAATTGCTAACACTATAAAAAAACATAAATTTCGAAAATACAAAAATAGCGATACCCAGACAATTAAATCCATCAGAGAGAAAATTAGAGACAATAGCTTGATCCTAACAAAGGCAGATAAATCAAATGCAACTGTTGTTATGCCTAAAAAAGATTATGATGCCAAAATGCAAGTTTTCATTCAGTCTGAACTAAAAGGGATTAAAAAAGACCCCACAGATATCTTTCAATCCAAATTAAAACATTTTTTGTCATTAAATAACACTTTATTTAATAGTTCAGATAAATATAAATTAGTAAATATGAACCCGCAACCCCCAAACTTTATGGCCTCATAAAAAATCATAAAGAAAATGCCCCCATAAGACCAGTAGTTTCATATATAAATAGTCCTACACAAAAATTGAGCACCAGAACTAACTCGATTTTCAAAAATCTTACTAAATTCAAACCTCAGCATACTGTAAAAAACTCGGTAGAACTCACTAGAATATTACAGAACCAAGTAATCCCAGAAAATAGTAAATTAGTATCTTTTGATGTCTCAAACATGTTCTCTAACATTCCCACTACTGAATGTAAATCTTTAATAATTGATATTCTGGATAAATCCCATATAAATCCCGTAGTAAAAAATGAATTGATATTAGCTTTAGACTTATGCATTAGCCAAAATTACTGCCAATATAACAATAAATTTTTCGTTCAGAATACGGGGTTAGCAATGGGATCCCCGCTGAGCCCTCTTTTAGCCGATATTTTTATGTCTCACTTAGAACAACAAATAATCAATTCACAGTTAAGTAAAAAGCATATCAAATTTTGGTATAGATATGTAGATGACGTGCTAGCCTGCTTCACAGGGACAGAGAGGCAACTAAATACCTTTTTAAATTATATGAATGGTATTCATCCCAACATTAAATTTACAGTTGAGATAGAAAAAGACAAAAAAATCAATTTTCTGGATTTAACCCTAACCCACGATGAAGATAAAATTCATTTCAATATCTATAGAAAACCAACATTTACAGACACAACTATTTCAAATTCTTTACTCAGCCCCACATCACATAAACTAGCAGCATATAACTCCATGATACATAGAGCTTTATCACTCCCCCTTTCAAAGGAACATTTAGAAATTGAATTAGACACCATAAAAACAATAGCACTGAATAATGGTTTTCAAGGAAGAACAATAGAAAATCTAATTAACAAAAAACAATTTAAATTAGCTTGCTCTAGTATATATCCACATATTAAAGATCATAGTAATGATAAATATGTATCCCTAACGTATTATGGCAGCATTTCGGAAAAAATTGAAAATATTTTATCATCACATAATTTAAAAGTTAGCTTCAAGTCACCATCTAAACTTACAAATATATTATATAACGCCAAAGATGAAACCAACCAACTTAAAAAATCTGGAGTTTATAAACTAGTGTGCCCGGATTGTAATGCCTCCTATATAGGTCAAACTGGTCGTTCATTTGAAATCAGGTACAAAGAACACTTACGCTCTTTTAGACTTCAAAAAGCAGATTCAACTTTTGCAAACCATTTTTTAGAGACAAGTCATACATTTCCGAATATAAACAATCTAAATATATTACACGTGAAAGAGAAATGTTTTAAATTAAATTTATTAGAGGCAATAGAAATTATTAAATCCAATAAAAGTACCGACAATAATCTTCTGAATGACCAGGTAGACCTCTATCAATCTATCCTGTTTCAATGTATTTAATTTGAAAACTAATTTACATATAATTCTTGGTAATGTTCAGTGACAATTTAGGTAAATACCTTACTTCCCCTTTGTAAATCCGTTAATTTAATTTCATCTACATAACTCAGATTGTATTGTATATAAATTACCTGTCATCCCTTGGTAAATTCATTCATTTGAATCATACGTTTGATAATGGTACGTGAAGTATCGAAACTGCAGTAACGTTCAAGTTATAATAAATCAGTGATAGAAACAAAGTAAAGTGTTTTAATATATCGTAATAAGAAATCAGATAGATTACATACTTATAGACAAACAATATAGAAACAAAGGAAGAAATAGCACGATCACTGAACAATAAAATAAAGGAGAATGTGCATCTGGAAACAACACGAATAATAGAGAACCCTTGGCAGTCTTTTAAAAGAGTAATAAATGAAGTACAGGAGAATGAATTGGGAATCGAAGAGCGGAAAGCGAAACAGAATTGGATGACCGAAGAAATCCTGCTGTTGATGGATGAAAGAAGAAAATACAAGCACAGGAACGTTAATAAGTATAAAGAAATCGACAAACATATTACAAGATTAATAAGAGAGGCAAAGGAGAATTGGATGAAAGAACAATGTAAAGAACTTGAAGAACTACAAAGAAAACACGATAGCTTTAACATACACAAAAAGATAAAAGGGATAACTGGAAATAGGAAAAAACCCACCAACAAGGCCGCATAATCACAAATAATAATAACAAATAAACAATAGACCCAGAAGAAATAAAAGAAATATGGACAACATATATACAAGAACTTTTCGATGATAATAGAACAGAACCAGAACTCAGACAAGTGGATCAGGAAGAGCAACCAATGACAATTCTTACATCAGAGGTGAAACATGCAATAAAACTATCAAAGGTACGTAAAGCTCCAGACGAAGATAATATCTATGCTGAAATGCTTAAACTATTGGATGATGAAAGCATTAATCTATTAACTACGTTTTTTAATAAGATGTATTGCACAGGCATTTTACCACACGACTGGACCAAATCTATATTCATCCCGATACCGAAGAAGAACCGAGCAAACAAATGCTCACAGTATCGATTGATTAGCTTGATGAGTCATGTATTAAAGATAATTTTAAGAATCATACATCAACGAATATACGCAAAGTGCGACCAATATGTAGGAGAGGACCAACTTGGATTTTAGCTAAGTTTTAGAACTAGAGAAGCACTGTTTGGGCCTAATGTTCTATTGCAAAAATGTAGAGACCAAACACGAGATGTACACATATGTTTCATAGATTATGAAAAAGCCTTTGATCGGGTATAACATACAAAACTGATCAACCTCCTATACGAGCAAGGGATAGATCAAAACGACATCAATATAATTAAAAACTTGTACTGGGAACAAACAGCATCCATACGAGTAGAAGATAAATTGACCACTAATATTCCCATTAAAAGAGGTGTGAGACGGGGGTGCATACTTTCTCCAACTCTCTTCAACATATACTCAGAAAAGATATTCCAGAAAGCATTAGAAAACATCCAAGAGGTTATAAAAGTAAACGGAAGATTCGTGAACAATATACGGTATGCAGACGACACCATCATAATAGCTAATGGCCAAGAAGGGGGCTTCAAAACCAAGGGCGGATCCAAGGGGGGGGGGGCAGTAGGGGCAATTGCCCCCCCTGAGAAAAGTATTTGTTACGTTTTCAAGGCGATAATTTTTTTTTCGCATGAGGTGGGGGAAAAAATTTTTTCATGAGCCGAAATTTTCGAACCCCCCCCTCATGAGGCGATAAAATTTTTTTAGATTTCGAGGCGAGCGAAATTTGTTTTTTACATTTTTAATAGCATTCTCTGTATGAGGCGAAAAATTTTTTTTTTGGATTTTCATTTGCACCCCCGCGATAAATTTTTTTTTACATTTTTAATAGCATTCTCTGTATGAGGCGAAAATTTTTTTTTTCTGATTTCTAAAATTTTTTGTAGATGTTAGTGCCCCCCTCCCCCCCCCGGTAACCTTTCTGGATCAGCCCTTGTTCAAAACCTTATTAATTCAATAACAAAGGAAGACGACGCATTTGGGCTCAAGATAATACCGAAAAAACAAAAGTAATGGTTATTTCCAAGAAGGAAAACGTGTACACCTACATAAATATATACAATAAACAAATAGAACAGGTACACAAGTTTAAATACCTAGGATGCTGGATAACAAGAGATCTAAATCCGGAAACAGAAATCCGCTGTCGTATAGAGAACGCAAGAAGCGCATTCCTTAAAATGAACAAACTCTTAACAAACCCCACGCTGTCGCTAAACCTAAGATACAGATTTGTGAAAGCCTATATATACTCAATCCTTCTATATGGTAGTGAAGCCTGGACGATGGGAAACCGCTCGATGCGCAGACTAGAAGCTTTTGAAATGTGGATAATGCGCAGAATGCTCAAAATATCATGGACAGAACATGTCTGCAATGAAACTGTCTTAAGAAGGATGAATGCAGACAGAGAGACTCTTGGAACTGTCAAAAGACGAAAGACAAGCTATCTGGGATATATACAGAAGCAGGAGATACGACTTTCTAAAACTAATAATGGAGGGCAAGTTCGAGGGTAGAAGAGGCCCGGGCAGGAGACAAGGTTCGTGGTTGAAAAATGTTAGGGATTGGGCTGGTCTAAATTCACAGTCATTACTAAGAATAGGTCAAGACAGAGAGAGATTTGCCGAAATTGTAGCCAACCTTCACTAGGAAGATGGCACCTTAAGAAGAAGAAGAAATTTCATAATCGCCCCCTACAATTTTTTTTGGCTAGAATCTGTGTATTTTGATTTTAAATTAGAAACAAAATGGGTTTGTTGCATAGCTTTTTCCATAATTGCTGCCAGCCACTGAACTGTGGATCGACTGATATGACGTCACGCCACGCCCCTAAACATTTGATAATTAATTTTAGTAAGAAGCCGTTGTGATAAAGCTTTTTGTGTACATACAGATTTGGCAAATGTAGTTATGGGTCCTGACACAAACGAGTGTAAGAGAGAAAATAGATAAATTAGGAAAAGAAAGACGTATTTACTTCCACTACATGCACAGGCGGTTAGAAGCGATAGGTACCGCAGCCCTGCGTTGATACACGACAAGGTGATAAAAATAAGATTTCACGAAGTGTGGAACATGCTGGGGGCAGTACATCTGTCTTTCTTTTCCTAATTTCCCTGTTTTCATTCTTGCACTCGTTTATCTCAGGATATATAAAACTACGTTTGCCGAAGGTGTAATAATATTTGAAACACACATTTTTAAAATATGCAGTAAAAAATTCTTAAATGAGCCCATTAGGCATACCATTAACGCAGATGAGGTTTCTAATCACAGAGCGGTTTGGTATATGTTGAATATTCGACAGGGAACAAACCTGCCAAAATTCTACACTTCCTGGGATTTCAAATAATTTGATCAGACTAGGTTCTTAAATTATTTTAAGAATTTTAACTGGGATTACAAACTATTAAATAATAATAATAAATTTCTCCACATATACTATACTATTGCCAGGAAAAAATCTGGTACTGTCGTGAGCAAAAAAAATAGGACAACTATTTTTTTCTAATGTAAATCTGTCTCTATTTGCACACTTGCAATGAATTTTGACAAATAACTGACAATGTCCCAAAAATTAAAGTTAGATGTACACAACTAGATTTTAGCAAAAATACGTTATAAGACTTGTCCCATTTCTTTTTGCGCACGACAGTACAAATTAGTAAGGAATCTAGCATCCAAAAAGACGCGTCTAAAATGCCGAACCCTGAACTCGCGGGTATAAAATTTTAAAAATGTGGATATTATCCAGAATTTTATGCCGAATTCGATTCCAGAGGGCGCGATGTTGGCTAAAATTGCGAAATTGCAAAAAAATGATAATTTCGAAAAAAAAATTGGAACTTAAATATTTCATTATCTTTCGTTTACATTGCATTTACGAGCTTATTTATAAAGATTTTTTAATAATTCTTATATCAATCGAAAGCTTAATGTTTGTAGTTTCATACAAGTGTAATAGAGCGACATTATTTTCATTATAAACAACACTATAAATTGTTTAAACAATATGTGCTCGGAAAGTGTAGTGTAATTTTCGGCATCGAGGTACTTTTGTTATTATTGCAAATAGATGTGTAGTTTTTACAATTAAATATTTTTTATTTATTTGCTTTTGTCATGATTAAAGAATATTATTTAGGTATTATGCAAATCACAATTTACACACTCTTTATTTATTATGAAAATACCTACTTTCTGTATATTGTTGCCCTAATCTGGGCACGCTAATATACTAGTCAGGTAAATACTTTAAAACACTCATTATTGCAGAATCAATCAAAACAACTACTCTTCTAGCTTAGCTAGAAGAGTAGTTGTTTTGATTGATTCTCCAATAATGAGTGTTTTAAAGTATTTACCTGACTAGTATATTAGCGTGCCCAGATTAGGGCAACAATATACAGTAAGTCGGTATTTTCATAATAAATAAAGAGTGTGTAAATTGTGATTTGCATAATACCTAAATAATATTTTCTAGATGTGTAGTTATTCGAGACGAAATACGTAGAATAGACCAACGAATATTTTTTATTAGAACAATTTTTTAATTCGCTGAATAATTTAGGAGATATGATTTTTTTAAAATGAAGCCGCATTGTTTTGGTCTACCGCGCGCGCGGTCTTATCTCTGTAGGCTATTTAATCATGATTTCGAGGCACTGCTCTTATAATAAAAGTATTTATTATTACGTACAGTGCTCGTCACAATAATTTTGCCACCTATGGCAAGCAAGCAAGTTTTATTTGATTTATCTAATATATAAAAATCTCGTGTCACAGTGTTTGTTATCAAACTCCTCCGAAACGGCTTGACCGATTTTTATGAAATTTTTGGTGTATATTTGGTAGGTCTGAGAATAGGTCGTAGGCTATTTTTTATACCCCTAGGTGATAAGGGTGGCCCTATCTAGAATTTTTTTTTTTAATTTTTGGACAAAAATTTATAGTTTATATGGCAAAACGTTTGCTGGGTCAGCTAGTCAGTTATATAAATCCGCCATCCTTTACCACAACACAATTGACATTTTATTCTTATACAGCAGAGGATAATTAACAAAATAAACAAAATCTAATAATATACACCAGGAGGAAATGTAGAGAATTTCGAAAAATGTAGGTTAAATTGTAGGTTATTGTAGGTTAAATGTAGATTATTGTGACGGGCACTGTACATTAGTTTATTAATTTTTTTGTAAGGTATAAGCAACATTTTTGTAACGTCTTTCATATGAGAGTTCGTACAGATCATAAATAATGCTTACAAACAGAACAAATTATCTGTATTTAATTTAAGAACTACAATGAAATTAGAATATTTTTCGTCTTGACAAAATAATGGTTGCATGTATTGTAAATTCTGTGTACATAATACATGGTAAGTCGTTATACATATGATTGATGTTATAATGCTATAATTAAGTGTATTGATGTAATAATACTATACTATAAGTTAAGGTTAAATTATCACCTTTGACATCGGCCTTCATAAAAACAACCTATTATGCACGCCAAACCGGCCTTAGCACAACTGCAGTTTCCAATGCAATTTTGGAATTGTTTGCATTTACAAAATATGTTTCCAGGCGATACATTTGGACGGACACTTTTTGTCATAAGTCTTGTTACTAATATATTGTCCTTCGAAACCCAACCAAAATCTTTAGGGTTGGGAAGCACTGGATTGGCGTAACTTGCTGTCTTCCAAATAATTACTTGGTAGGCAGCTCTAAGATGTGCTGGTGAAATTAGTCTTCAGTTGGTGGCATATTTCGAATATCCGATTTACAAGTGTGAAATAAATGGGCTCGCAAATTGTCCAAATTACCAATGAAAAACGGTCTACCATATAAGACTTTAAAGAAATATCGTGCAGTTTTCAAATTCAGCAGTATCCAATGAACTGTCGAGTGGGAAATTCAATATTGACTGTGACTTAGGATCATTGGCATATTTGAGGCATGTTTTGAATAGGTAAGTTTTTCCTTTTCTGAAAGGAAAACTGACCGTATCGCAACTACTTAAGACGTAAGTACATAGAAAAATACTGCCCAAATAAATTTCTGATATATTTTGCGTAGTCGACAGTTTTTGTATTATGCCGTGAATAGGTATATGCACATCGACTCTATATATCCACAACTCATTTATGTTTATTCTAGTAGCATAGTATATTGCCATCACAAAAATGTCTGTATCAGTAGCTTGTATTATTACCTTTTTGTAATTCAAATTTGATAGGTACTGAACTATTGCAAATATTCTACTGTCTGCTTCGCTATGATTTGAAAAGTGTAAGTCTGTTACAGTTTTACTTTGTTTCATGGAGGAAATCGTTGTACTGGCACTATCTTCGGCCATCCCCGTCATCATAACAGAAACGTTAGTAGGTAGACTACTATGATCTGTGTAGAATTTTTCGGAAATATACTTCAATAAACGAGCTTTGTTGTTATTATTTGCAAGGAAAAGTTTCCAATTCGGAATTTTAATATTATCCTGCACTTCAAATTCATGACTCATCACAGTATATTTGCAAATCGCGTACCCGAGTCCACGCTTATATTTATTATTATGATGAGTTATGACTACGGCCGCGAGCCCTACATTTAAAAAATCATATCTCCTGAATTATTCAGCGAATGAAAAATTGTTTTAATAAAAAATGTTCATTGGTCTATTCTACGTATTTTGTCTCAAATAACTACACATTTATCTGCAATAATAACAAAAGTACTTCGATGCCGAAAATTACACTACACTTTCCGAGCACATATTGTTTAAACAATTTATAGTGTTGTTTATAATGAAAATAATGTCTGTCTATTACACTTGTATGAAACTATAAATATTAATCTTTCGATTGATATAAGAATTATTAAAAAATCTTTATAAATAAGCTCGTAAATGCAATGTAAACGAAAGATAGTGCAATATTTAAGTTCCAATTTTTTTTCGAAATTATTACTTTTTTTGCAATTTCGCAATCTTAGACGACATCGCGCCCTCTGGAATCGAATTCGGCATAACATTCTGGATAATATCCATATTTTTTAAATTTTATACCTGCGAGTTCATACCCCATGATCGAATTCGGACCTTTAGATTCTCGACTAAATTGTTTATGTAGACGCTTCCAAATGTTTGTGTTGTAAATTAAATATTCCATTAAAAGTTGATGAAAGAGTGCCTAAAGAAATGAATCAGGAATTTTGTATTATGCACAGTATTGGCATATTGTAGTAAATTCTGGTCTAAACTTAATGTTCGAAATTTTGTGAATACAGATTCTGAGTGGAACACAACTTTGATTAAAAAAATGTGTTTTTTTCACTTCCCTCATCTCTCCCCTCATTCTCCCCCACACCTTTCCTATCATCTTCCCACCACTACCACCACCCCAAACCTGAAAATATCGGTATATCTAATAAACAAAATTATAAAATATCTACTTTGACAGATTTTTTAAATTTATATAGATATTTACACAACGAGCTATTTTACTGTATAAAAATAGTTGTGGTAAAGAGAAGATAGTCTGATGTCTTTAATCAACGCATCAATAAAGACGTTTTATGGTTTTAGTGATATTATTTGGGGTCACCTATTATTGTCTTAATTATCGATGAATTCCCAGAATAATAAATATTTGCTTATGAGGGATAATCTTTAAAAATGCTTGAAAAGGAGATTGCCAATGTAAACATAAAACTTTTGTGAGGTTATCTATCATAAGAATAGCACGAGTGGCCGAGTGGTCTGTATTTTTGCGCTACTTACTAATATTTATAAAATTAAATAGTGTGACTGTAAAGAAAATGAAAATTTTTGTAGACTTTAAATTTTTATCAAAATTTTTTACATATTTTAAAATTACGCGCTAGAATACGCCTTATTAGGAAAGCGTAGAAAGGCCATGCTATTCATATATTTTTTTTCTCACTCGGAATTCACAACTGTATGTCAGAATTCACAATCGTAAGTAGGAACTCACAATAATTGTAAGTTGGAATACACACAATTCATGGGGATCAAATAGTTCTACAAATATTCGAATGCTATACTCTACGCGTGTTTCGTCAACCATGTTGGCAGCATCTTCAGAAGATTAAAACTATAATAAGCGCTTTGTATCTAATTCTTTCGGCGTAGAAGAAATTGGTTTTGAATGGGAGCAAAATGTTGGGGCGAGCGTCCCTCGTTCACCTGCTCCGATCCTGCTATGCTTATTACTTACTTATACGTAAATATTTTCATTTGCTGTCATGAAAGAAAAACAGAAAAATTTAAAGAATAATTTACTTGCGAACAAAAATTATTACATTATAAATTATAACTCAAAATATTCATGAGATACAGAAAACAACGTGCAACTAAATAAATTAAATTCACTTCTTGTGCGTGAAAAATAGCAATATCCAAATTATATATTTATATTATGCATATTTAAACTAAATTATCACCTAATAATTTACTCTCGCAATATCAATCAACCTTCAGGCCCCCCACATCAAATCATGGGCCCCTCTAACAAATTCACTGGCGAGCCCCTACCTCCTTTTATTATATGTACACTTGTAACCAAATGTTAATTAGTTTAATATATTTGCGTTACGTTTCCTAGTCTAGACGGGCCCCTAAAGTGGCTGGGCCCTGGCACCACGGTACCTACTAACCTCCCTTGTGGGGCCCGGCACCTATTATACATTCCAATGTTCTGGCAAAAAATAAATTTCACTGGAAAATAGCCATATATTGTATATTATTTTAAGTTCGTTCATTCATGGCAAACCAATATTAAAAAAAAGTATAATGAGGAGGGCGAATATGCACACGAATCTCCGATTGAGGGGATAAGATCACAAATGTTTCAGTGTTACAAGTGGGGGATTGTAAATCATTAAGAAATGTTAAAAAATAGGCCGCCATATTAAAACAATGGCGCACAAAAACAGTTTCTTTGAAATATCTCGCTTCGAGTGCCTCATACGGCAAAAAGTGTTCTTATGAGAATAAAAAAGCATTCAATTTTCTACAAAATATGTCCTATATATTTTTTCGTTAAACTGAATAGTTTCGATGCAGCAGTCGATCGAAGTCAAGCATTCTTGACAATTTCGCAATTTCTCGATTTAGTGCAACTTTTATGAAGGAGTATTTTTGTGTTGAGACAAAATTTGTTTTCATAACTGAAAATTCTCAAATATAGTTGACTTTACTTGTCTGCTACGTATAGCTCAATGTTCAATACTCGTTTCCACACCACCATGAGGTAAAGCATATGGCTCGTTTTTTATACGTGTTTGTCCATTATAGGCCTAATTCACGACTAGCCTGCTTCTTGAGGCGTTTTAATTGCTTGATGTCAAAAGTCCAGTTTCTCAATAATACTTTTTTCGAAAATTGCTTCCGTTGCGCTGTCCACTGATTCTACGTATTGATTGTTCTTCATGCTTGCGGGAAATGTCGATTGGAGAGTCGACTTCTTCGTCGTCATGAAGCTCGTGGACTGTTGCTGGTGCATTGTCGCAGCTTTATCCGTTACAAAATTTGCAAATTACAGAGCATTTTAACCCTGCCTTTCTACAACCACAAGCTGCACTGCACCCTTTCTTGCATATACAGGAAAGAAATTTAAGTAGCTTTTCAGAAGCAGGATCTTTCAGCATTGTTACTGGTGTAAGCCCAGTTTTGCTGTTTCCAGCCCCATTCTTCAACATTTTTTACAAACTCCCTACCACTCCTGGACTCGATAATATAAGGGTGTAGAAAATGTAATGCCCTTTTATTTTCATAAGAACATTTTTTGCCGTATGAGGCACCCGAAGCGAGATATTTCAAAGAAACTGTTTTTGTGCGTCATTTTTTCAATATGGCGGCGCCGACGGCTGAGATCACATTTTGTACTTTTTCTTATTTCATTCAGAGCTTCAAAATCTACAAATTCCCGAAGTTTCAAAACTCCCGCACTTATTCGGACTAAGAATCTACCTATCGATTGTACTACTAAGGAGCAACAGTGATAGACATACGTCAGTAATGCAGTAGGTATGTATAACATTACATGATATTCCGCTAGAGGGTACGCATGTGCCCTATGCTTTTTTTTCACGCGCATTCATTATTGTTTCGTCTAAAAATAGATTTTTTGTGTATGTTCAGCAGCCAAATCTCGATTAGTGATAGTGGCTTAGTGACAAGTGTTTAGGAGGGCATAATTATTGGAAATGGAAAATGGAATGGAAATCGCGGTTGGAATAAACGTAAATATAACAAACATTAGGAACACACCAGATATTGTCGACTTTTTAATAAATAAACGTATCTTTTCGAGTCTCACGTACGAAGATAAATTATACATAAAGAATTGAAGAGTCCAGTTCCAGATTTAGGTAAATTGCTATTCAACGTAGGTATTGGTGGGAAATCAAATCTGGCTTTCAGTAAAACTTAGTACGAAAAATACCACTGGCTTACTGGGAGCCTAGAGTTAAGTAAATTATTTTGTTGGCCATGTATTTTGTTCGCAAATAATAGTGAGAAAGTTTGGTGTAAGAATGGATGTTCTGATTTGAAAAATTTATCGCGCGGTTTCGCATTGCATAACAAAAGTAGCCAACATATTCGTTCAAAGTGTAAGTTAGTTCTTATGGGGAAACAAAAGCAGAACATCCCTACGGCAGTGGATAATGCGCGTAAAATATAAATAGAAAATTTTAATTCTAGAGTTAGGTAAAATCACAAAATTTTAAGAAGCCTTATTGACATTACGATGCATTTATATAGGCAAGAATTACTATTTAGGGGTCATGGTGAATCTGTTGAATCCTCAAATCGCGGTTATTTTAAAGAGCTCGTTACTTTGGTTAATGAACTAGGTAGGTAGGTACCTATACCATCTGAGTATCTACAGCCAGGGCATGTTTTAAACAAAATGTTTAAAACATTGCATTGTGTTTTAAACAAATGTTCAAAACATATTTAATACACAATCCGATGTTTTAAACAACTGTTTAAAGCACAGTTTAAAACGCAATGCGATGTTTTAAACAAATGTATTATTTTGGGGTTTGTGAAAAAGCAGGAAAAATGCCGGATGATGGTCCATTTCGATAAATAATTCCGATATAAACAGTAAACACTCACAAAAAAATAGCCCCTGTATTCTTACTCAGTCAAATGGTCAGTGGTCGCATACACTAAACTGAGCATTTTATTTATAAAGAGCTCTAAAATCCGTTTAAGAGCGCCATCTGGCGTCAAGTGGTAGCAGCAGACACAGTACCATTTAATTTTAGTTGAATAGAGTTTTAAACGTTTTAAACATGTTTTAAACATACTATTTAAAACACTGAAAAAAACTGTTTAAAAAAAAAACTCTTAAAACAAAACAGTTTTTTTTGTTAAAAATGAAAAAACACATTTTTTTTCCAATCCTGTCTAGAGCCCTGCCTCATCAGCTTGTCATGTCACGAAGCCTCACTGTTGTAATTACCTCGAAGTGAACCGTCTCTTATTGAAATAATAGAATTACCTATATCATATTTGATAGCAATTAAACATGTGCTACAAAAATGTAAACAAGATTCACACCATAACATAACATACGGTTTGTAATTAAGTACTAAATAATACATGTGGAGGAATAAATAGTCCACCAACTAGTTTTTGCGTCGTTGTGTAGATAAGTACGAAATCCATTTCTCACGGAAAAAAATAATGGCGTTATTTTTAGCAAGCAAATTTTCATGGAACACTTGAGCCACCAGTGGCGTAGACACATATCTTTAATAATATTTGTGTTCAAAATTTGTATCCGTTGTGCAGGATTGTTTGGAATTCAAAAGAGGTAATTAAGCAAGAGCGCCCCTAATGAACTTCAGTAGGGAATGGAGGCGATATTAGTAACAAATAATTTTGAAATGCTTGAAAATTAATAATTCATCCCTAAAGTTTTGTAGAGCTCTTTCATCCATTACTTAATCTGCAAAAGCAGTTCTAATACAAGCTGTAGAGCAAAAACACGGGAGGTGCCCGTGAATAATTCCTACAAGGATTTTTTTGACTGTAAAATGTAATGGAGCTTACCACAATCATGAATTAATGCTTTCGGCAAAAATATTACTACCGCTACGGACGCCATGTTCAAGAAATGGGAGTTACTATATGTTTTTCTCAATTATCTCCTTTTCCGTTAGTTCCACATTCAACATTGTAGAAAATGAAAAAGCTATAACTTATTTAAACTGCTTTTCTCTAATTGTTAAAATTGTACGATTTGTAACCGTCAGAATGGTGAAAACTTGCGCTTCGCTGCTGATTTTTGCAATGATATCTATCCCTATTGCTCCCATGTTAACACAGATACTAATATGTATAGAATAAAAACAGTAAACACTGGCCTATCGGACCATTTGAGGTTTAGTGTTGAATTTTAACACAAATAAATTAAATAGCAAATCTGAAAGAATAATTTACAGACCAATAACAGATAAAGATTTGTTTAATCTACGTGAATCTTTATCTACAGTAAACTGGATGATTATTAGAGACACCAATATCCCTTTGACAAACACACTTCAATATTTCTTTCGGTGTATATTGCAGGCCGTGGAAAGTAGTTTCCCTATAAAATTAAAACTATTGAATAAAGCATCTTCTCATAAATTAAACTGGTTTAATGATAACCTCATGCAGGAAAGGGAAAATCTCCACTTACTACAAGATATTTATAAAGTTAATCCATCTGAGCAGTTGAGGAGTTTGTTAAAAACTGTAAGTATAGTTATAAAAATAATTTGGATAAAGCTAAAAGATTTGCGCACGATAATTTTATTAACAGCTCAAACAACCCGCAAAAGTCTATGTGGAATTTGATAAATAATAAAAAAACCGATAGTGACTCTGATCCTTGTATTCATCCCGATAGGTTCAATAATTATTTTGTAAAAATTGCAAATCAGATAATAGAAAATCTATCACAAAGTGAAATAAATTATGATGGCTTTTTAGATAAAACGAAATTTCAAATTCCTACTAGCACTAAATTTCAATTTAGGGAAGTAAGCTACAATGAAGTTTGTGATATAATGTTAAATTAAAAAAAAAACAAACAGCAAAGATGCCTATAACATTAATATGAAAATCTTAAGAACAATAAAATATATAATACTAATCCCACTAACTGACTTGATTAATCTATGTATACGTAATAATATTTTCCCTGATGAACTTAAAATCTCCAAGGTAGTACCCATACATAAAAAGGACTCCAAAGATGAATTATCGAATCGAATTATCGTCCGATTTCAATAATTCCTGTTCTAGCTAAAATCTTTGAGATGGTTCTAAAGAAACAAATAACGGAACATTTTGAACAAAATAATCTTTTCAGTCAACATCAATTCGGTTTTAGGAAAAATAAATCCAGTAGTATAGGCTATCCTGTCCTTAATTGATTTCATAAACAATGGTTTTGAAAAAGGTTTATACATTTACTCGCAATTCTTGGATCTTACCAAAGCATTTGACTGTGTATCCCACGATATTTTACTTGATAAGCTAAAGTTCTACGGATTTGACAAAGACAGTGAAAACCTAATCACCTCCTACCTCAGCAACCGTCATCAATTCGTTACCAACAAAAGTAAAACCTCGGCCTTATTACCTATAAAATATGGTGTAACTCACGGGTCTATAATCGGCCCCATATTATTCCTTATATATCAATGATTTGCCCAGTTCAGTAGTCGACAGTCACTTTACTCTATTTGCTCATGACACCACTATCTCAAATCCTTTTTCCAACCTTAATGAATTAATAGATAATGTAAATATATCGCAGTCAAAAGCTGAGAAATGATCCCTGGCCAATCAGTTGTGTTTAAATAAGACTAAAACTGAAAAAGTAACATTTAGTCTAAGAAATGCAAATGACATAGACAACTCTACCTTTAGTAATGAAATTAAATTTTTAGGGTCTTCCTTGATAAAATTATCTTGGGAATCTCAAACAACGCATGTATCTAAAAAAGTCTCAAAAAGTGTATATCTATTACGGAGTCTGTCTCACAAAGTCTCACAAAAAACTCTCATAACTGTTTACCATGGATTAATACATACCACTATTTCTTGCCCTTGCCAGTTCCGTTTTCTCATTGCAAAGAAAATCAGTTAGAGTGATCGCTGGTTTGAATTATAGAGATGATTGCAAAAACGCATTTATTCAACTTAAAATTCTTACATTGCCTTGTACGTACACTCTTCATTGTCTAATGCACATAAAAGAATATGAAAGCAAATATGCAACCCACAGCCAATTACATAGCCACTCCACAAGAAGGTGTAATTCAATTTTGCCAGACTATCTGAGGTTAACTAAATCTAGGAACAGCATCAATTACTAGGGAATAAAGTTTTTTAATGTATTACCCACCCATATCAAACAGTCAAAAAGAAAAAAATTTAAAGAAACAGTGAAACGTTTTTTGCTCGGGCAACCGTTCAATTCATTTGAGGAATTTCTATGTGCAGATTTTAGTCACTTTGATGTGTGTTAGTTCTCTCTTTATGTACACTTTCATGTATTTCGATTGTTTTTTTTTGTTTGTATTATGATAATTTTATGTTTTTTACCTATAACATTTCATGTAATATTCGTTATTACTTCTATCCATTTTTCCTGAACCTATACCTTGACTTGTGTAAATACTTACTGTATACTAGCACCAATAAACTATTATTATTGTTATTATTATGTAGTACCTAATTAGTTATTGTCCATTTTGTAGACTATAAAAGTTCCCGTTTCGGAGATATTGGCGCAAAATAGTAAAAAAACATGCATTTCGGAGTCGAAAATCACGCAAAAACATGCAATTTTACATGTAAAACGTTCATATCTTTCGAAATATATCAGCGGGATGGCCGTATAATATCAATACGGAAAGATGGAGAGTTGAACTTACTCCCCATCGTGAATTGCATGGCGAAATTCGAAAATTCGGCCCGGCAGGAGCGAATCAAAAATGACATTTTTTGACGTTTACCGATTGTTGACGGCAATCGCGGCGACGTTTTTGGGGAACCATTTCGAAAAACGTCACTGTTAGTGTACCAAATAGCTGACGTTTTGAAATATCTAAATTTTCCACCGAAGAAATTATTTTTCTTCTCGCTGTATTAACATTCGAAAAATCGTAAATTTTTTCATTTTTATATTTTTTTTGTACTTTATCGATTTTCATTATAAAAAAAAATCACGCAACCGCCCGCCTCATTCCGACTAAAGTTGCGCGGCGCCTTTGCCAAATATTATAAACTAAAATTTGAGGATTTGTTTAGAAGTTCTGAGAGAAGATTTGTGAAAACGAACTTTTCTTTGTAGATTACTAAATAAAAAATGTTTTCCTCTTCTTCATCCCTGGATGAAAAAATAATAATAATTTTGATGTGAATTGTCTGGTAAGGGCAGTTTTTCTGTTTTAACGTGTTCAGGGGATCAACTTAAGTTCACAGCTCAGTTTTGCGGTTTCTGCGAGGTCGGCGTATTGTTTATTTAAACAATTTAATTTTTTAGATCGTGTTTTCCATCGGTTTTCTTTGAATATCTCGAAATCCATAAGTCCTTTGGTCTAAGGATTTAAATTTAAAAAAAAAAAATCTCAAGAATCTTAAAGTACTTATAAAAAGCTACAATTTGAGCCATCGTACACATTTCTTGGTTTTGATGGCAGGATTTCACAAGAGTGCAAAGTTTTAGCAACAATTGTATATTTGAGCCGTTTTAATAATCATACTGATTTGAAATTAAGTGGTGATTGTACTTTGTAAGAGCTATCCCAAGCAGCATTCAAAGTGATGGGAACTGGCATCTGAGGCATCGGAACTTTAATATAGTAGGAATGACATAACTGTTACTAATTTTGCGACTTCAGGGTAATATTCACTTTGTGGTATGCATTTCTAGTGACAATTATGTAGATTCTACTGAATTTAGGCATTGTATAGTTATAACACTTTCAAGTAACTGCTGGAGAATCTGCAACGTCGCGTATACTACTCTGCATTACTTTGAAGCATCCTCAACTGCAAAGTGGAAATTGGTAGTAATGCCGACTGCACAGCTTTACCAAAGGACCACTTCAAAGTAACGATAACTTCAAGTGTGCAATTTTAAGTCCCCGGTACGTTGTTGGGAAATTTTTTGGAACTTCAAAGTTGTCTAACTTACTGGTGACATCTCGAGTAAAAATGAGGTTATTTCTACGAACACAGGGGCTTTGAAGTCATTTTTACTACTCCCCACTAATTGAAAATGACTTAAAAGTTACATATACCTTGAAAATCTACTATAAAGTAATATTAACTTTTAAGACGATTTATATAATTATTGGCATTGAATAAAATGGCGGTATCTGAAATGCTCAGTAAAAGCGAAATAAAGTTTATCGGCACTCATCCACGTTTTATAGAAAACTGAAGAAACAGTTAAACAGTAGTAGAAATAGTGATTCTTCAGAATATAATGCAAACATGAAAGATTATTTCGCCACAGCAAAACCATCATCTTTGGCAACAAGTGCAAAAGTGTTCCCATCAACACAAGGAGAAAAGTAATCGAAAACTATAACAGTCTGCAGTGATATTAGTGATACTGTGTACTGCACGAAAGTACACAGAATGACCCATAGTTTAGTTAGTAATCCACTGAGCATATTAAATGAATTTGCCGATTAAAAACTCCAATTTTAATAAATATTGTGTCGATGGGGAACGGACAATTTCGGTATAAACGGCATAAGACATTGTTTGTGTACAATAAATTGAACTGAATATATAGGTATACAAAAAAAAAATAGCAAAAAAAACTATATTTCTTTTCTAGAATATCTCAAAAGTTATCAGTGACGACAAAAATAACAGTTTACAACACCATTATCCAACCTCATTTCGATTACTGTGCCAGTCTATTATATTCCTTCGATTTAAATAAAATAACTTCCCTTCAAAAACTACAGAATAGAGGAATGAGAGTGATTTTGAAATGCAGCCGATATACCTACTTCAATCCAACATATGCTTTCTTCTCTTCAGTGGCTGTCTGTAAAAGATAGATTGCTTTCCATGGCTATGGTATTTATTTTCAAAATTTTAAATAACTTAATACCCAAGTATTTAAATAAGTTTATATTTTATGCAAACCAAATACATCAACACCACACAAGAAATAATAAATTTTATACCAAAGCAAAATCTAAGTCAAACTAGGAAAATTATGTTATATAAAGGCCTCGATCAATATAACAAGTTGCCAGAGGATGAAAGGAATCTCTCTCTACCTGTATTCAAACGTAAAATTGTAAGCTACATAAAGTCGATTGATTAACTCCACTTGTTTTATATAGGTATTTTTTTCTCGTTATTTTTTAATTTATTTGTATATGTATTAGTCTGAGTGTGTAAGTGCGTGTATTATTTATTTATGTATAAATTATGATTCTTTATAATTACATTAGAAAAATGAATTTGTATATTAGGATTTTCCTGTTCAAATAAATACTTACTTATTTTTGCCATTATACATCGTACATTGTACATCGTTTTCAGTAAAAAAACAAATATTTTATTTGCACAAATTTATTAACAACTTTATTAATATCGGATAATAAAAAGTACTTGGTAAAAATATAATAATTGTTATTTTTAATCCACATTCGTGTCCTTGCCCACATCACACACAGTGACACTTTAACAAACAGTTATTACCGTGTTGCCAATTAAAAAAAAAATACCTATCTCGTATCTGCCAATTGTACCAACATGAAAATAAGTTGATAGCAATAGCTACCAAGATCGTATACCGTCATTGGTCTCATTTGCTACATCTAGGTAAATATAACTACACAGTGAAATTGTTGTAGTTCCCGTCACCACTTTTAAAGTAGCAACAACTATAACGTTGGTGGCATCTGCTACTTTATGGGAAATGTAACTTGTAGGGAAACCTGTAAGTTACTGCAATTAAAATCGCCATTTTTCTCTTGTTGAATGAAGACGTCATATTGACAGATAAAAATATAATTCAATAAAAATTTCTTTTTCTTATGGTCATTTACAAATATGTTTTCTAAATAGATTATTACTTTATAATATATAAAATTAAAAAAAAAACGTTTTCCATAAAAAATTTTGCAGTTTTGCTTGTACACATAATTTTTGCAAAAAAATTTTTTTTCCGAAAAAACCATTTTCTCGCGGGGGCGTCCTTTTTATCGAAGCATCATGATAACATTTTACAGAAAACAAGTGGTGGTTTTAATATCCACACCCAGGGTAAATGCAAAACATCATGATTTATAATATATGCTTAGGCATGTTGTATATAATCACCTTAACTTGGACCTTGGACATATCATGTGCTCAGACTCAGTAAGTCATTAATTTGCTATTCGAATAACAGAGAGCCAAATATATAGTTTGCGCTCTCATTTCGGTCAGCTGAGCTGTTCCAAAAGTTAGTCATTTCTACTACTTGGTTACATCTCGTTTACGTAATAACCTAATCCTCGACACGGTAACGGTAGAAGTACCGGAATAGTAATTTTCCATGTAATTATTATTCCCCATTTTGGTGAATACTTGGTAGAAGGATGGTTCCCATTACGTAACAGTCCTTAACTGCAGAAACCTTTAAAGTTCCCCTATTACGTAGAAACTACTAAAATTGCTGCTTGGGATATTTCATTGAATATTATCCATTATTTTTTAAAGAACAGTGATTTGTTTAGAAACGCATAATTTTGCAATATTCATTTTTTTTTAAATAATAATAACAATTGGAATGCATTATAGTTTATGTACTTTTATTGTACAGTTCATAACGAACGTTTTCTTTCTTTTTGTTGTTTTCCATAGGACTTATAGATTTCGAGACATTCAAAGAAAATCGATGGAAAACACGGTCTTATAAATTAAATTGTTTAAATAAACAACACGCAGTCCTTACAGAAATTGCAAAACTGAACTGTGAACTCAAGCTGTACCCTTGAACACGTTATAACAAAAAAAGCTGCTCTGACCAGACCATTCACATTGCGAATTTTTTTAGTCCTAATTGTCCAATATAAATAATATAAAAAATGCAGAAAATATAGAATTTTTCAAAGTAAATAATCCCCTTTTACTACACCAATGTCAACATTACCATGTTGTATTTAGTTCTAAGTGGCTATCCCATGATTTGTATAAAATAGTTATGACATAATTTCTGCTATTAGCTGTAATTTTAGTACTTATATGACGTAATAGGCTTATTAGATCGCCTTTAATTCTCTTAATGTAGTCTGGTAATGTAAGAGCTTCGGTAACACAGAGTTTAAATGAGTTTTTTAGATTAATAAAGATGTTTTGTTTAGCTAGACTGTTTAATGAAATATGCTATAGAACCTTAGATTTATAAGATATATAAAAGGGTCGAATTTCCGTCGGTTTGCTTCCTGCACAACATGGAGGCAACTTAACTCGAAATTCAGGGAAAAATGGGGAAGTTGTTTCCGGCAAAGCTTTCTCTAACGACATAGCCGTGACAATAAAAGGAATCTGCAGTTGTAACAATTTAAAAACAATAATATAATCTAATGAAAGAAATGATTTGTTTTTACATTTTGTGCATCAAAATAAGTCGCAAGCCTTTGCACATAGGGCACCAACTTTGAAATTGTGAAAATATGATTCGCAAACTGCAGTTTTACGCTGTAAACAAAGATTGGAAAACAAATATAAAATTAGTTTTACTCATAAAAACAATGGAATTTCTAGAGTACATTTTCAATTTCCTTCGATTTTTTTTAAAATCACTTTAGAGTAGTAGAAAAATTCAGTTTGTTTTAAAAACCAGTTTGTAGTTTAGAGGAGCTTATAATTAAATTAAATAATTTTGAGTCCATGAAAATAGGGCGTGAACTTTCTTGGTACATTGCAGCAGAGAAAATAAAGTATTAAGAATTCATCAGTTGTTCATTATCTGTCTATCCATATATATGTAGAATATATTTCAGTCAACAGCTAGAGTTTGTTGGGGGGAAACACCAAATTAAATATCGGTTTAAAAAACTTAGTCTAATAGTGACGTCAAATTAGAATTTTAATGTAAATTGTCTGGTCAGGGCAGTTTTTGTGTTTTAACATATTCGGGGGGTCAACTTAAGTTCACAGCTCAGTTTTGCAGTTTCTGCGAGGTCGGCGTATTGTTTACTTAAACAATTTAATTCCCTAGACCGTGTTTTCCATCGGTTTTCTTTGAATATCTCGAAATCTATAAGTCCTATGGAAAACAATAAAAAGAAGGAAAATGTTCGTTTTGAGCTGTGCAATAAAAGTACATAAACTTTAATTCATTCCAATTGTTATTATTATTTAAAATTGAACATTGCAAAATAATGTGTTTTAAAACAAATCACTGTTCTTTCAAAAATAATGGATAATATTCAACATAGCTCTTATAAAGTACAATCACCACTTAAAATTTCAAATCAAAATGATTAGGTACTAAAACGGCTCAAATATACAATTGTTGCTAAAACTTTGCACCCTTGTGAAATCTTGCCATCAAGACCAAGAGATATGTACGATGGCTCAAATTGTAACATTCTATAAGTACTTTAAGATCACGGAGAATTTTTTTTTTTTCAAAATTTAACCCCGTTTTATTGCAGTTGTTTCTAGTTTTCAAAATTTTAGTTATAAACAAATTCAAGTAAGAGAATATTATTTAGGTATTAAGCAAATCACAACTTACACACGTTTTTATTTATTACGAAATTACCTACTTGCTATATACTGTTGCCCTATTCTGGGCACGCTAATATACTAGAAGAGTAGTTGTTTTGATTAGCTCTCCAATAATGAGTATTTTAAAGTGTTTTCCTAAGCAGTATATTAGCGTGACCAGATTAAGGTATCAATATACAGAAAGTAGATAATTTCATATTATATAAAAAAGTGTGAATGACTGAATTTAAACAAATAATTTAAGTATTTTCAATATGTATATTTTTAAAATGCTAGAAATCATATGTAATTCAATACTTCATCAGTATTAGCTAGAAGAGTAGTTGTTTTGATTGGTTCTCCAATAATGAGTGTTTTAAAGTATTTACCTAACTAGTATATATTAGCGTGCCCAGATTAGGGCAACAATATACAGATAGTAGATAATTTCGTAATAAATAAAAACGTGTGTAAGTTGTGATTTGCTTAATACCTAAATAATATTCTCTAATCATGATAAAAGCAAATAAATAAAAAATAATTAATTGTAAAAATTCAAGTAACTCTCTGGTTTTTTTATGAAATCAAAAACGGTAAACGAGTAATGAAAGTAGATTAAAAAGCCAACTTTTGAAAAAAAAAATAATGCTCTACTTGCACTGGGAGCTGAGATACGTTAGTTTTTACGTTTAGATCACTTATAAATAAACAAATTCGTATTTCTTCTTGAAATTTGAGCTGGTTATTCTCCAATGCTTATTATTTTGTTTCTGCTATTTGAAGATAATCCAAAGCTACACTTGTTAAAATAACATCGAATAAAGCGGCTTTGAGGACATAATGCACACTTTCAATTTTTTTATAACTTTTTTAATTTTTGTCACGAAAATGGTAAACTAACCTAACTTGAACAACTACCCTTATGTTCATGTATACAGCTTTGTAAAACGTTTAATATTACTGAATACAATAATAAAAAATATTTCGGGAGCAGGATTTGAACCCAAGACGTCCTCATCCTGAATAAAAGTGCTAGTCGTCTTACACACTGAGTTATCTAGCGACTAAAGTCAGATTTGTAAAAACATAATATAACATTTAAACGTATTTGGTGATTTTCGGATATCCAACAAAATCGCTAAAGACCCCACTTTCGGGCTTTTATGCAGTATCTTTTAACAATTGTAGTTTTGGATTATTTTCAAGTGGCAGAAACAAAATAATAGACATTGGAGAATTACCAGTCCAAATTTCAATAAGAAATATCGATTTGTTTACTTATAAGTGACTTAAACGTAAAAAAAACCGCTGCCCAAGGAATCACTACTTCCACATCCAGATTTTCTAAGTCACTCACAACGAAAAAAAGTATGTGGAAATAATTGTTTATGGAACTTTAATAATATAATATTCGAAATTCTCTATCCCAAAAACCCATAAAACGATACCCCACATCGGTAGTGGGGTGGGGGTGGTGATAGGGGGGTGGTAGTGAGGGTGGATCAAGTAAAAAAATATTTTGTGGTTTCTGGTTCACGTACACACACTAAATCACAATTTTTTTCATCCCCTTTAATAGGGGGGGGGGGGGGGGGTGGCTAATGGCAAAATTTTTTTTAGACCTTAGCTTCTCTTGTATATACTAAATACCAATTTTATGGACTCTTACCTGCTTACCTTACCTTTACTCCAAATTTACCCCAATTTACCCCCAATCCTTCGACAGAACAATATGAAAATATAATCTAGTTCCAGATCTCGTTAAAGTACATATGTGTACCAAATTTCAAGTCAATATCTCAATCGGTTCCAGAGTAAACGTACGCACAAAAAAAAGTTACAGACAGACAGACAGACAGAAATTTTTTTTCGCTCAAACTAAAATCTCGACGTTTCATGACATTCTAAGACTATGTGAACAATAAAAATTTTTATACTATACTTCCACTGGATGTGGAAGTGAAACTAACGTGTTTCAGCTCCAAATGCAAGTAGAGCCTTAATTTTTTTTTAAAGGCGGCTTTTTTAATCTGCTTTCATTACTCCTCTACCGTTTTTGATTTCACAAAAAAACCAGGGTTATTTGAATTTGTTTATAACGGCAATTTCGAAAATTGTAAACAACTGCAATAAAAAGGGTTTAAATTTTGAAAAAGAAATCTCTCTTCGTGATCTTACGAAAAGCTACAGTTTAAGCCATGAGCCATCGTACACATTTCTTGGTTTTGATGGCAGGATTTCACAAGGGTGCAAAGTTTTAGCAACAATTGTATATTTGAGCCGTTTTAATGATTATTTTGATTTGAAATTTTAAATGGGATTGTACTTCATAACATCTCCTCTAACTTTTTTGATAAAGAGTTCTTTATCTGATGGTGTATTTCCAGATATATTTAAAGTAGCTAAAGTTGTACCATTACACAAAAAAGGGGATAATATTTGTATGGAAAATTACAGACCAGTGTCTTTATTGAGTTCTATCTCAAAAGTACTGGAGAAAATTATGTTCGGCAAAATAATGACTTTTTTGCATTACTTGATTTCATAAATAAATTGTACAATGAACTTGATTTAAATAAAAAATGTTTCGGTCTATTCATGGATCTGAGTAAAGCTTTTGACTTGGTCAACCACGCTTTTCTTATGGAGAAACTTAACGGCTTAGGGGTAAAATTGGTAGCTGGATTAACTCTTACTTATCAGGCAGGAAGCAGGTAGTAGAAATTAATGGAATTAGGTCATACGAGCTAAATGTTACAATTGGAGTGCCACAAGGGTCCATTCTAGGACCCTTGTTATTTTTAATATTCATTAATGACCTACCAGAAATCGTTGAAGACCAAAATCTAATAATGTTTGCGGATGATAATAATTATTTATGCCTAGACTCTAAAACCAAGGACGCCCTAATAAAATTGCAGACAATGATCAACTGTTTTACCAACTGGTTCAAATCTAACAAGCAACATTTAAATATATCTAAGACACAGTTTATTCATTTTACTCCTAGGTCAAGCATAATTAGTGAGTCACACTTAATAAAAATTGAGTCAAAATCCATTGAACAAGTAACGTCAACAAAATTTCTTGGAATATATATATAGACAATAAATTAACTTGGCAGGACCACATTGATTATTTATGTAGTAAACTTTCCCCAATGTGTTACGCATTGTTTCGACTCAGAGATTATCACAAATAGATCCGTTTGTTTAGCTTTATATCATTCTCATGTTTTATCTAGGTTGGTATAATATTTTGGGGTATGTCCAGATTGTTTAAACTCCAAAAAAGAATAGTTAGAACTATCGTGGGTGCTTCAAGACTGCGATCATGTAGGACCATTTTTAAAGACTTATGTATATTAAATTTACTCTGTCTATTTATATATGAAATTCTCCTTTACGTCAAGAGTAATTATCAAAACGTTTTATCAAACAACTGTTTTCACGAGTACGATACCAGGTTTAATATGGATTTAACTACCCCCTCACATAAGTTAAAGTTATTTGACAATGGCCCAACTTATATAGGTATTAAATGTTTTAATAAACTGCCTCTCGAAATAAAAAATATTGTCAATATAAGAATATATAAAAAGCAAGTATTTAATTTCCTGTTAGAACGTAATTTTTTTAGCATTGAAGAATTTTTAGACTAATGTGTAGATGTTAATTAATGTTTAAAGATGTATTTCTCCAAAGTTTCATTGAATATTACCCATTATTTTTGAAAAAACAGTGATTTGTTTCGAAACGCATAATTTACAATAATTTTTTTTTTTTAAATAATAACAATTGGAATGAATTATAGTTTATGTACTTTTATTGTACAGCTCATAACGAACATTTTCCTTCTTTTCGTTGTTTTCCATAGCACTTATAGATTTCGAGATATTCAAAGAAAACCGATGAAAACACGGTCTAAAAAATTAAATTGTTTAAATAAACAATACGCCGACCTCGCAGAAACTGCAGAACTGAACTGTGAAATTGAGTTGATCCCCTGAACACATTAAAACAAAAAAATGCCCTGACCGGACAATTGGGTTGTTGACGAATTTTCAAAAATGGTGAAATATGGTAGTGGAGGACTTAATTTAGTTATATATTTAATTTGGAAGAAAAATTCTTAGCGCAACATATTTTTAAAAATTGTTAAACTTCGACTATTTGAATGTGCCGCGAAAACGGTAGTGACATCATAACGGCAGTTAGATGTGAACTTAGAAGCAGAACAGATGAAGACGAATAAGTTGACACTGCTGACAAGAAAGAAAATAACCTCATATGTCAAAAGTCAACTTGACGTTTAGCTAGCAGTGATTGATGTTTGCAGTTATTGTTAATATTTTTTTACAAAACGACTAAGGCAGTATATCTGTAAAAGCTAATTCTGACATTCTACTTGCGGTAGATATATTTATGGTCAGCGAATTTTTAAAAAGAGACGATCGTTTTGACATTGCAATGGTTGGAAGTGCAAAAGCTGCAAGGTACTTACGTTACAGCTGCTATAGACAGTACAAACTATTGTAATTTCTGCAAGAACTTCCTTTATCTTATCTTATTAATATTACATAATATGTCTAATATGTATTTTATTATTTAATTTAGATGAATTTGTTAACTATACTGAATTTTATTAAATATTTCCTTTTCATTGTTTTATTTCCTATTAATTATATACATGCGTATCTAACTGAAAACAACAAAATAAGTTTATCTACTAAAGAAATTATTTATTATCCATTGATACCTACTCACTTCTAAGAAGTCAGAATGAGACTTACGAAGATATCTGTATTATAACAAAAAATAATAAATAGGTAGGTAGGTAAGTACTTTATGCTAGTATCTATCTAAGCAATAAACAATGATATGTATTTATAACACACATAATTCAAAGGGCATTTATAACTATAATCCAACGCATTCGTAGCCATTTCCGACTGATTGTGTTCACCGACTTTAGACGACTTTCACAGTTTGTTTCATATAGTTTTTTAACGGCGAGTTTTTAAATTTCCTTTCTTAATTTATTGATCATCCTAGTATTATGAGAGCTTCATAAATAATCAATAGCTAACAAAAACAACTGCACTTTATTCCAACATAAACTAGATAAAATACATAAAAGCAGATTAAAGTCATTTCCCTCCTTTTGGGAAGTCAAAGCATGAATACTATAGACAAGGATAACGCACGCGTGCTTTCAACATTTCCGTGAAACTGGAAGAAAGAAACAGATGGCGCAGCGCTCACGAGTGCACTGGAGCGCGGTAAAATATGAATTTTATACGCACCGCTTTATTTGATTATCGTTACTCATGACTATTATATAAAGAGTCTTTGTGATGAAAGATGATTTTATTGTTGGCAGCGCTATTCATTATTTAAAATAATAAATCATTTCGATATAATTCTAATTGTTTTATTTAAATAACGAACACAAAAATTTAAATAAATTGAAATTATGTAAATATTTAGCAACTATTTTATCGTTTTTTAAAATATTTGTAATCATTACATTTCAAAATGTACATACAGGAAAGGGGGTAACATTCAGCCACCCGCAGTAACTCATCTGCTCTTTGAATTTACCGGCCGAAAAAATTACAATATACTTTTCAACCATCATTGTCAGTAAAAATAGTAAAAATGTCAGTGTATCAAATATTCTTTAATCTTTGCGGTGTATTGTGTTGTAGCCGTCGCCGCATGTACTTCTTTTTCCAACTAAAAAAATTAAGCGCAATATTTATGAATTTACGGTAAGTTTTTGATAGTTTTTATTTTGTGATTAACAAGCACGAAGGAAAACAAACCGCTGTCATTATAGCTGTCAAATGGCAACTGATTGAACTTTTCGCAATATTAAGTTTTGGACATTATATCATACAAAATGGCAAGTTTTTCTTGTATTATTAATTGTGGAAGTGTGGCAATCTGAGACAACATCAGTTTTTATAAAATAACGTCGATTTACAACCAGAAGAGATTAGGGTTAAAATATCCCAAGAGATTTAAAGAAATTATTTTACAAGGGCATTCCAAGGGTTTTATTGGTGGTAAGTTGTTGCCTGTTAATGTAAGAATGTGGATTTTGTTGTAGGAACAACGGCCGTAATACAAAAACATGCGACGATCCATTCAGTTAGGTGTTCTCTATTAATATGAGATACAACTTAAAACCCATCAGATGTGAAGCTTAAGGTGTTAAGGCAAGCAATAAACAATTTGTGGTAAAAAAAACACCATATTGGTTTGCCAGTATTTGTAATAAGTATTTCTTGTGTGTATACTTTAGTTGAGTGAAGATGGAGCTAGTGCCGAGGAATAAAGAAGTGTAATAGTAGATATTGTTTTAAAGGAGGTACACATCAGAGGAAAATGTGCAAGCTATGTTAAGATATCTGATGAAGTGCATAAATTAAAAAAATTCAAAGTACAGCTGTCACTGAGTGATCTGGCAACAGAATTTCTTGTTTTAGTGTATTGTGTTGTGTTTAAAAACTCAATGTTGGATTGTTTAATATTCAAAAGCTATGAAATTGGTCGAAATACTTCAGTGAGAGTTCGAACGAGCCATGAAAATGTTGAATTGTAGCTATAAAAATGCCCTTTGAATTATGTATGTATTATTTTCATGTATTTTTTGTTACAAAATAGATCTTTCTTTGTATCTCTCATAAGTTTCTTATTGATTCTTCCTGAGTACTAATGAAACCTTGCATAATAAATAATTGGATATTTAGTAAGTATATTTTATTTTACTTTCAGTTAGATGCATGTATATAGAAGATCAACATAATCGACTACCTCAATTTACTGCTAACAATAATAGAATTGATAAATAAAATGTAAAATAAAAAGTGAATATATTTAATAAAATACAATACAATTAACCTACTTACATGAAAAAAATAAAGTACGTGCTAGATATATAACAATAAGACACGATAAGAAAAAGTCCTTGCAAAAATTAAATGGTTTGTATAGTTCAGTCTATAGGTATATCATAGGCGAGGGGTCAACCATTGGAAGAAATTCTGTACACCTTTTTACATATTTTAAGTACCTAGTTCACAGTACATCAGTCCTTCATTGTTTAATTTATATGGTATTTTTCACAAAATTCATAACAGTTAACCTTTCGACTGTTAGCCACTGCTTACTGCTAAAAAATTGAAGGGATAGACTGGGTAGTCAACGAATCTTGTCTAGACTAGTAACACAGTCATAATGAATACTGAAGGATCATCTGGATCAGCAATAGTCCAAGTAATCGATGCCATGGCTTTTGTTGAAGATTCTAAGCTAAGAGTTCATAACCTGAAAAAAGAATTTGCGTGTTAATAATTATTCATTAAGCAACATTTAATTAGGTAAGCATATATTGAAAAAAAAAGGGTTGATCATTGCTAACTAATTCTTACCTTTGCAAAAAGCTTTTATCCTGTAAATTCCTTGGAGAGTACTTCTTTCACCCAACCACAAAGCTTCAATATTTTTGAATGCCTTGAACTCACCTTTTTGTCTATCTATATCTCACAAAAACCAAGCAATTCCCAATATCCTAATGTGAAATATTATGAAATACATCAATATTTGTACTAAAGTCATCATTTCTCAAAATATAAAGGATTTAATTCGATGACACCAACTTTTTCCATGTACATAACCTTTACATTGAGACAATTGACAATACTCGCGAACTTAGCTGGAACTTGGTGCACTCGTGTTCGTAGCGCCCTCTTCTTTCTTCATATTTTGCGGATCGGTTTTCATCGGAATTCCCGTTACCGTCCGTAATCCTTGTCTTTATAATTCATGAGTCAAAGCATGAATAACATTCTAATCTAGAGCCGTTAAGAATACAGTAATACACCCTGTTTTATCCACCAGTTTGGCGGGTAATTTAAATTTGTAACAGCTAGAACGCCACACAAGTCTTGTAATGCGGCCGTTTTTCCTACAACATAAACCCATATTAAAAATCAAATTCCTACATTAAGATACAACTTACCACAAATAAAACGCTTAGAATACATTGTAATTTGTTACTTCACTTGACATTGAAATGGTCTCCACAATAAGAAGACTTGGTCCTTCTCTGGTGGCTTTGAATTATTCATTATTACGTTCAGCGTTTATTATTGGAACACAACAGTTTTTCTGGTGAATTGGTGGTATTATTTACACAGTACGGCAGAAAACACTATCTGTACTTATATTTATCCATAACTAGATGCTGTTAAACTATACCGAATTGTAACCTATGAATGTCAGTTGAATTTGACGTTAAATATAATGTCAGATTAAACTGTCGTGATTGTCTTTTTTCTCCGTCGCTATCAGCGAGTTTCCAAATTAGTACCCGTTTCTCGTCGTTTTATAACTAACTTCTCTACAGACTGCCGTTATTATGTCATCTCCGTTTTAAATGCATGTATTTTTGTAATTAATATTATAATATTATAAGACTTTCTTTTCAACTTCTACATGTTTCTAATGATTTTTTATGAATAATTGTTATTGTTTAACATAGATTCTCCTCAAATTTTAACTTAGTGCAATAACCCAATTCACGTTTCGAATTTTTTAGTCCTAATTTGACTCCACCATAAGTATGTTACGAAAGTTCAAAACCAAAAACATTTATTTAAATAAATTATCAACGAATTGTTTAATCTCAGTTCTGATAGTCGAACGATTAAAATTTCTTGTTTGTAACTTCATATTGTCTCCGTGGTATTCAAGAGTCACGTAAGTATATTTATGCTGCGTCATATTTCATTATTTGTTACTGGATATTATTATCAGCTTCCGGTGACAAATTGAGAAATACGAGATTTGTTGTTGTTAATGTAATAAAGTCAATTGTCTTCGGTGTTAATACAACATATAATTAGAGTGACTAAAAAATGTATATATCATTTATTATAATTTCCGTTTTGTCTATTATTATGTCCGAGGATGCTGTATGAGGGCAACCCAATATGTGTCGTCACGAAATGAGACGAGGGATGAGAATAGTCCTTAGTCGGAAATCAGGTGTCACAAATTCTATCGTGGGATGTGTACAGGGTGGACCAAATTAGATGGGATTTGGGGTTTTCTCTAAAACTATGAGAGATAGACAGAAACCAATATAGGTGTCCTAGATCGATTTTTGAGAAACTTTCGCCTACCGAGCTACAGATCGTTTTTGGAAAATTGGCATTTCTGGATGATCTCTATATCTCAATTACCAAGTGTCGAATCGAAAATCGAGTAACACCTTAAGGCACTTTTTGAGTAAAATCCGTTGCTGATAAGAAGAAAATTATGCATGCCTTAGTTTTCGAGATGATAGACATAACTTTTGTTTTTTTAAATGGAACACCCTGTAAATTATTTCATTATTCGATCACAAATTAAATTAGTATATATCATATTTATCTCTAGAAAAAGTGGTTAATTTTCAAAAAATTTTATACATTTGTGAGGAGGCCATGGAAAACTATTAATAACAACAACCATTTTTATAATATAAAATAATTTTGCCAAAAATAGGAAAAACTAAACTACAATAAATGTTCGAATTATCTTCCACTGACATCTATGCATATTTATTGCATTTATGATATTTATCAGGTAAAAAAAAGAAAATCGAAAACTAATTTGTGAGTTAATTGTGAGTGTGTGAATTGTGTGTTAAAAATTGTTCAATTTAGTAATGGTGAAAAATATGATATGATTAAGTGTTTTATAGAATGCGGAGAAGATTCAAATAATCCATTACGCAGATCATTTGAAGATAAAAGAGTATGAAACCATCGCCGAATGTAAGAAATTCTTGCTTTAGTTTATGAATTTTGGTAATGTGAATTGCTGACTTATTAGGTCATCGATTTGTTGGGCCGATGGGTTATTGTTGGTTTATAGGTTATTGCATATATTATATATCTTTTAAATATAAAATAGTACGAAAGCATCACTAACTGAGGAATTTTTCTTTTAAATTCGCGAACTTTGATAATATGATTTGCCGATTTATTGGGTCACGGGGTTATTGGGTCGTTGGGTTATTGTTGGGTTATAGGTCTTATTGTTATCTGCTATATCATTATCACCTCGAAGTATGTATTAGAGCTGTCTTCAATTTACTGCCAATGATCTTGAAATATGTAAAGTTAATACGACGAATTAATGAATTTCGAGCTTTTTCCATCAGAACTCATAAATTCGTCCAAGGAGGTCCTATTCTGACGCCAGATTCGTGTTCAGCGAGTGAAAATACATGGGAATATGTGGGTCTACGCGCTAGCCCGGGATACTTTTTTGGTTTTGTGAGCCTGTGTTATTATTAGTACAATTATTTTTTACGGCCTGTATCTTCAACACCTTTGAACCCAGTACGATGTAGTTCAGGCCTGTAGCTAGAAAGTGCTTTAAGGGCGGGCAAACAATTTGTCCGAACAAATTTTTGATGAGCGGGGGGAAGAAATCCATAGTCCGAAAAATTTTTTGATGAGCGGGGGAAAATTTTGCGAGACGGAAAATCCAAAAAAATGTTTTTTTGATGAGCGGGGGGGAGAAATCCAAAAAATCTCTTGGTCCGAAAAAATTTTTCATGAGCGGGGGACGAGAAACAAAAAAAAAATTTTTAACCCGGTCTCTGCCCGTCCTGCCCTCCCCCCCCCCCCCTAGCTACAGGCCTGATGTAGTTTTGCAGAAAGAGTTTTTATAGGTACTCACTAAGAATATCTGGCTAGATTTTTTTCTAAAAATTTTCGCTCCCCACGCTTTTTAATCTAATAATTATTTTTAACTTTTTAGTGCGCTACTCATGAAAGCGTGTTTTTTAGTTTTTTAAACTAAAACTTATTTTACTGTTTTTTAGTGTTATAGTTATTAAAAGTCTAAAACCAATTAAGAAATTCCCATGACCACGTCCCTCCTTCATCATCAATCCCTCCTGATCACAATAACTATTCACAGTAGAGCAGCGAAACAGAGGTAAAATTGTGTCGTTTTTTTTATCAGCTTAGAACAAGATCAGACACAGTGGGTGTTACCGACAACATCATTTTACACATAAAAACACGAAATACGACATTTTTTAGTGGTCACAGATATTCTTATTTAAAAAAAGTGTAAAACTTAATTTTTTTTTAATCATGTTTTTTTGTACATCTATTGCCATATCTCAAAAATGAATTGAGCTATCGATGTGAACTTTTTTTTGTTATAAAACACACACTTAAGCGCTTCTTTTTATACATAGGATTGCTAATAAAAAAAAAAATGTGAACATGCCAAAAACGTAGATGACCCTGAAAGTTTAGAGGATACGCCATCAAATTTTCACTAAGCGAGGAACTTTTTTGTTTTTGAAAATTTTGTGTAACATGCTATGAAGAAAATGAACTTAATAGACTAAAAAAGTTTTTAGAAAAAAAATATTTTCATTATTAGCAATAGTTTGCTAGTTACGAAGTTTTTGGTATGGAGGAATTGTCGAAGCGTACGCGCGCGGCACTTAAGAATAATAATGATTATATATTGTGTGTAACGGAACTTTTCATTATTATTTTTTTATGTTGAGGACTGTTTTATTACGTTTTAGGATTTGAAAGGATATCTTATTTTTTTCCAGTGGCGCATTAAGGACTAAGGTTGAAGGCAAAAAGGAATTAAAAATCTTAAATAGAGTATCTGAGATAAAATTGCATTGCATTGGGATTTATAGAAAATGGAAAAAAAAGTTGCGCAACTAGGGGGCTAATAAAATTCCATAAACAGAAGTTTAGGAAAAGTAATAATTTCGGAGTGTTTTGATAAAAAGTAAACTATCGAGTTTTCCTTTTTTTGCGTTATTATTGGAGCTAAATAGAAAAGACAGTTTCTTAAAGCACTTTTTTTTGAACGTGGCAGTCTTAATATTTGTATCCGACATTTCCTGTGTCAGAGTCCCTATCCGAAACTCCCATGCATTGCATCTTTACCCTAGATCCACAAAATAATTGAGTAAACGAGTTATTTTGGCCTAAATTAGGTAACAAAAAAGAAAAAAATATCCTAAATTAAGTCTCTTTTAATTTCCGCTGCTCTAAGAAGAATAGAAACCCTGTTTCCATGGCTTGTGCACAAGTTTATCGTTCTCTATTACTACGCCACATAAAATCCACTCCATTTTACAATGAAACTTAGATTGCTTTTTTATCTTAAATATTTTTTAGCAGATAATCCACGCACAATTCGCACAATGGCCATACGTTCTACAATATAATACAAGTGGTAATAAGGGAAAGAATATCGTTACATATTTTACTTCCACATCCAGTGTAAGTATAGTATCGACAAAAATATTTTTGAAAATTTTTAATGTCCAAATAGGCTTAGAATGTCATGAAACGTCGAGATTTTAAGTTTGAGCAAAACAAATTCTGTTTGTCGATCTGTAACTTTTTTTGTGCGCACGATTACTCCAGAACCGTTTAAGATATTGACTTGAAATTTGGTACACGTACTTATGTATTTTAACGAGATCTGGAACTAGATTATTCCGTTAAAGGGTTGGGGGGTAAATAGGCAAATCAAGCAAGTAAGAGTCCATCAAATTGGTATTTACTATATATAAGAGAAGCTAAGGTCTCAAAATTTTTTTTTGCATTAACCACCCCCATTACCAACTCCCGCCCCATTATCCAAGGGGGCGAAAAAAATAATATTGTCATTTAGTGTGTGTACAAGAACCAAAGGCCTCAATTTTTTTTTTTACTTTATCCACCACTACTACCACCCACCTTCCACTACCCTCAGCCCCACTACCGATGTGGCATATCGTTTTATAGGTTTTTGGGGTAGACGATTTCAAACATTTTATTATTAAAGTTCCATAAACAATTATTTCCACATTCAAATTTTTTTCGTTGTGATATACTTGGATAGAAGATCTGGATGTGGAAGTAGTGATTCCTTGGACAGCGGTTTTATAATTTGACCTTCGACGAAAACGAATAACGTTGATCGTACACCGCCCTGAGACTAGTTAGTTTTAGTGGACGCGGGCGTATTAATACTCAATTTCTGCAATTCGCGCGCTCCAAAAAAATCACTGTACCTAAACTATCAAAGGCACAATAAGAATTATGCTATCAAAAACTTTTTCGGTCTTTTGGCTTTATTCTCTTCGCAGCATGTTATACAAAATTTGTTGCTTAGTGAAAATTTGGCTGCGTATTTTCTGAACTTTCAAGGTTATCTGAGTTTTTAACATGCTTAAAAATGTTTTAATTAACAATACTATACACAGATAGAAGCGCTTAAGTATGTGTTTTATAGCAAAAAAAAGTTCATGATTATGTTCAAAAAAACATGATTTAAAAAAACACATAATTTCACACCTTTTTAAAAATAACAATGTCCGTTACCACTAAAAAATGTCGTATTTCATGATTTCTAATGAACATCGACCTACTCAACGAAATGGTATATGTCTCAGTTTGTTCTAAGGTTAAAAAAAAACTCGAGAAGGAAGCGACTTTTCCCCTGTTTTTTACTCCACTAGAATACCTAAAGTCACACAGCTAAAATTCTGTCGCAAAAATTAAATTAATGGTACAGTAGTAGCAATACATATTTAACCTTTAACTTTAATAAAATGGCGAATGCGCCAAGATAATGGCAGCAGAGTTCAAATATAAAATTATGATTTAAAGACTAAAAAAAGCATAAGTTTACAACATTTCAAATCGATACGACAATTAGAAGTAGGTAAAAGTGAGTTGTAACATTACAATGTTACAGGCCAAGGCAATAGAAGCGTGTTAAAAATGGAAGTGGAATAACATAAGATTTTAACAAAATATTTAAACTTTTTGTTTTCAATACAATTCTCCCTTCACACTTTATAGATTTTCCGTAACGCCATTTCAAATTTTGGCGGGTCTGTTCAATCCTCTTAATCTCCTAATTCGTTATTGTGGAGTAGTAAACTTTTATTTTAAAGTTCCCCCCAGAAAAAAAATCTAAAGGTGTTGGATCGGGTGAATATGGGCAAATGAAAGAGCTATTCCGTCCAATCCATTTGTTTGGAAAATTTTCATTAAGCACTTACGTACAACAACCGAATAATGTATAGAAACACACTATCTAGTTGAAAAATATTTTTTTTCTTCCTTATTTGTGAAGTGCCTTAAATCGAAAGACTACTTTATTTTTTTAGTAAACCTAACAGACTTTTATACAAGGCCAATCGAAAAGTAAACAATTTTAAAATTTGGTCATTGAATAACAAACACACGAGGTATCTAGCTAAAATTTTCTTTAGAGGTATTTGTGACAACTGCGAATCGAATACGCTACCCAATTTGCCAATAAAAAATGTCCTAGTAGTCGATCTCGAAATTTCGTCCCATTTAAGGGAACTTAGTGGCCTTAAAAATATGAAAATTACAAATTTTCCAAAATAGTCAAATAGTACTGTCCCAAAATTAAGTTCGACGACGCGTTTCAAAATAACAGGATGTTGCTTATTACATGGCACACACTGTAAATAAATATTTTGATTTTTTTTTACTATACCCCATAAGTTACTGCCCGTGACAAGAGCCCCCCTGGATACGGTTCTTTTAACTACTCTAAAGACAATAGGTATTACTATTTTATGAAATAGGGAGTGTTCCACTTTCACCACCACGTGTTCGAAAAATTAACCGATTAATATATGCCATATCCTTACCTGACAATTGAATCTTTTTCTTGACCTCCATTATTTTCTTATTCAACTCTGACAATTTCTCTGACTGATCCTGTCCCGATTTGCCGTTCATTGCGAATAATGCGCAGCTCTGTCAATTAATTCCTTATCTAGATTCCAATTAGCAACAATTTCTTTTTATCTGCTGCCTCAGTAAAATACACTGACTGTTCACCTTATCATTCCGAATTAACTTGAACAGAGCTCTCTACGTTTACGGAATTCAAATGCAACGTATCGATCAAACAATCTATACGATAAAACGGCCACTTTTAAATTCAAAGCACTTTCGGAATGCGTACACATGCGTTAGACAAATTTCAGCGTTTGGTTTTTAATTCGGTGGAATTTCCAGATTGATTAAGAATGTTTCATTAGGTATCGGTTTGAGAGGTAAAAGATTTAATGATTTCTACATTATTGGAAGTAAATTTCTAATATTATCGAGGGAAGCTTAAGAAAAATCTTAAACTTAATTTGTAAAGACAAATTGTAGTCTCCAAGGTAGAGTATTGACTTCGAATAGGGTACATATTATTTTTACAATTAATTATTTTTATTTATTTGCCTTCATCATGATTAGAAAATATTATTTAGGTATTAAGGAAATCACAACTTGCACACTTTTTTTATTATACAGTGTGTCCAACTAAGTCTGCACCATATGGGAAACTTTTTTATTATCAGTTTTATGAAAAAAAGTTATTCTTGATAAAAAGTTTTGCATGGCCTAAAACGCAAAATGAAATAATCAGATATCAATTTTTTGCAGTCATATACGAGGTTTGTCGAAAAATGTAAATTTTGCTCAAGAGTAAAGTACCTTTATTTATTACAGTATCGACAATCGTTATTAAGAAAAGTTGATCCTAATTGAAAACTACGGTCAGATATCCAATATTATCCATCTACCATGAAAAAACGATCTTTAATAATTTTTGGGTATAATATATATTTTTTCATGGTAGATGGATAATACTGGATATCTGACCGTAGTTTTCAATTAGGATCAACTTTTCTTAATAACGATTGTCGACATGAAAGTTGTAGAGAATTCAATTACCTACAAGATTGGTATTTTACATTTTTTCCCCAAAACCTCGCCCTTTTCGAGATATTCAAGGTCGAAGTTTAAAACAACTGTTTTCTGCGAATATCTTGCTCCCTATGCATTGTACCGCGACAAAGTCTACATACGAGCAGTAGAGAACTTGAATATTTGCAAGGTTGGTAAATTTACAGTTTCTAAAAAATATTTTTTAAATTGCATTCGTTTCCACACCACCCACGAGGTAGAATGCATAGTATCAGTCAAATTTTTTCGTATTAAGGTGCGGAAGCGCTGAGGGGCCAAGATAAACCACTTTTTTTTCAGTCACCTCCCAAACAGCACGTCCAATTGTAATTACGTCTCTACAAGATATATACATGAGAAACAAAATATGTTAAGGTAGATCTAATTGTTAAACTAGTACTGACGTACACATATGAGATACACTTATGTTTATATTGACAGATTTATGTGATACAACGTTTAATAATTGTATACTGTATGCACTCAAGATTCTAAACATTTTTATATAACGTAAAGAAGGATCATTAGAATGTTGCAATTTGACGTCCGTAGAAGATGCCTACAAGGTTTAAGTCATATGTATGTGTGATGCTTTATATAATACTTGTGCCTACTGCATACACCACATAAAAGTGCGATATATATACATGATACAAATAACTATATATACACTTTTTAGTTGTGTCTTGTCGTGTCTACATTCGACTATTCGAGTATGGAACAGTGTGCGCGCGCAAAGCGTCAGCGTGAGCATACCAGCCATGTGTATCTCATGTGTCCTCTTTCCTCTATAAGAGTGGTCATAGCCACACATACAGCAGGCATTTTTGTTTTTTTAACAATATCCAAAACAATTTATATTCGAAAGAGTTTGTAAAGATTCGGCAGTTTTAAAGATATCGAGTTCTTTTAATAATAAAATTAGATTAAAATGCATTAAAAAGCAAAATTTAGTCGTTGCGTGTTCTACTATAAAGTCTTTAAGCAGGTATTCAAACAGAAGTCAGTGGTTGAGTGAGTTAAACATTAGGCGGCGAGGCAAGAGGTACGCGGTTCGATCCGTGCTCACTTGTTAAAATAGTTGCGAAAAAACTTTCAGTTGTTTTTTTCAAGGTAATAATTGCTTATAAAACCGATGTACGAATATACTTCTTTTCAATTTTAGGTCTGTTTTAGACCATTAAATATTCTATTTATGTTGTAAATGATATATTATACCTGACCGTTTTTTCTCCAACACGTTTCCCAGGTTTGTATAAGTAATTCAACTTAAAACTTTAATTCTTAACTCAGGTGACACTGGTGACAGTTTAATTAAATTAAATAAGTTCTTAATAATTATAAATAAATAAAAATACTAGTAACTCGAAAAATTCAGGTTTGGGAACACGTAAAAAATAGAAAAAAAAAAGAGAACTTGAAAGATTTTCATATATTTTAAATAAGGCTAGAAATTCAATTTCACACATAATAAAGACTTCATACACATTATAAATACTGCTTTTAGCATCCGAAATAACAATCACCACGGTAGCTCAGTTGGTAGAAGCGTCAGTACTGTAATACGGACAACAGAAACGTGTAGGTTCGATCCCTACCCACCGCAATTGGCAAAGGTAAGTAAAAATGAATTTAATAACTTAATAAACATTATAATTTACAGGCAACCCTTGTGAGAAGAAATTGGAGTGATGGTAAACAATATTAGATAGTTAATGTAAATAAAATATACGGATGGCTAACAAATAAATTCATAGGACAAAACGTATATGCATTAATTACTTTATTTTTATCAAGTAGACTTACTAACTAGTATGTAGTTTTATATGTTCCCATTGCTAAAAACCTGTGGGGGGATTACCAAATATAACCTGAAAAAATTAACGTCTAGCATAAGACGTCATTCGTCTGACACATTAGGAAGTCAATTACTGTGCATCCGATAACACACTGTGGATCAAATTATTTGTGTGTATGTAAATGGTATACTGTGGCTACATTGTGAGGCGGACGTTTAACCTTTGTGCATACGTGTTTGCCTACAATGTGTAAACGTAGCACATTTACATCGTAGAATTGTGTAACCTTGTGTCTGCATCTAGATACATCGTCACAATGCGAACACTTCGTAATCGTTATTTGGTGTGCTATATGGGCTGTTAGTCGCGTTTAATTCGACTAATAGTAACGTTACTGTTAATCGAGTTTAATTGCAACTAAGAGATGTGCGACTGTTAGGCGCGTTTATCTTGACTATTAGGCGTGTTTAAGTCGACTAACAGTTGCGTTACTGCTAGGTGGGTTTAATATCGACTAACAGATGCGCAGATGCGCGACTCTTAGACACGTTTATCTCGACTATTACGCGTGTTATTGTTCTGCGCCATTCCATACTCGAATCCATCTTCATCACAATAAATCTATCGCTTGCATAGTAAACACGGATGTTCTAATTGAGAAGTCATCGTCTTACCATGGAAACCGAGAGTGACTGATTGATATAGAAGAAATATATGAGTTTTTACTAAAACAGGGTATCGCAGCCAAGGATATAGACCACAGCAATAGCATATCCATATTTACAGGACCGGCCTTTGGGGGGCACAACCGTGCCCCGCACGATGGCGCCGTCCCCAGGGGGCGTCACGAGCTTAATGTCTCGCTTTTTTTTCGAGTAAAATTTATGACAATGAAATTTTGTTTTGGATTTTACCCCCCCTTGCCCATCAATTTTGAGATAAAATTCCCTCCCCTCTCTCCCACTCATCAATTTTGAGATTAGCACGAAAACATTTTTTTTGCATTTTACCAAGTTGTTAATCTTGGCCCCTCAGCGCTTTCGTATTAAGGTGTAGTTTTAGAAGGTGGCTATCGGTATTTTACCTGTAACTTTTTATTTTTTAATATTTCTAATAAATATAAAAAAATAATGTTCAGATCATTAGAAATAGAAAAGATATTCTTATTGCATTTCCATAAACCATTCTCAAGTAATTTATGTTTACACATCAATGTGCATTTACAACAATTTATTAATAATAATTAATTTGCAATATAAATTTCTTTGTCAACACGAACGCTATTATAATGAGAGGAACATACCGCCACAAGTTTAGTTAGAGGAAGGTTCCTATTTATTATTTTAATATTTCACACAAAACGAATTGCCAATTATTTATTTTATTTAATTATAAACAGTAAATTATCTACAATGAAATACAATGGTGTGTTGATATAACAATTTTCTGAATATTCTGAATGTTTTGTGAATGAATGCCGGCCTTCATTTATGCAAAATCTTTAATAATCGACTCCGTGTCAGTCAATAACAGGACGAGAAGCTTGAGGTATAATAGCCCAGTCGACGAAGGTATCTACCCACAAAAAGTTGCAAACTGTGTAAACTTTTTTTTAATGAGTTCGTGAAAGTGTGTAGAATAATATCCTGAAAATTTTACATTTCGCAGAACATAAAAAAAAGTGAAAAAAAAAATTGGATGGATAGATCACGTATTTACGAATAAAAAATGTCATAACAAAATTTATCGTTAAAGCCACGGTTTTCCCGGAAAAAAACTGTAACTCGGAGCGAGATCCATGCGTGCACGCGCTTGAATACGCATGACTGTGACACTGACGCACTGAATTACTTGTCACTTATCAGAATTTGTTCAATTTATATGAGTGTTGGTTCATTTAAAAGATGGAAATTGTAGCTTTCTGATGCTTTTTTGTTTCAAACAATACAAGCAAAGGATGGATGGGAAAAATATGCTTATATATATATTATTACGCCCGAACTCAATCGTCGCAATAAAAAATATAGAAAAAAATAAAAGCTCTTCAAAAAAATTCTTCCTTCGTTGAGAACTGTTAAAAAGTATGTACACTTCATGATTATTATGGTTTATTAAGTTGTAGTAACGTGGATTCAAAAAAAGGTACGTCCCAAATCATTTTAATTTAATTCCTTGATGATTTTCTTGATAAATGTATATATTGGAGGCTGTAACTTGCCTGTAAATTGACCCATTGGAAAAAATAAAATATCACTATTTCGGAAAAAATGTATACTTTTCGAATGTTCAAACACAAATTCGTTTACTTTTATGCACTTTTTCGAAAATATGATTAATCATATCTTGATAAGAAATTGCTATTGTCACGATCTTATCCTTGTAACTATGAAAATATATTTGATTGTTTTGAATATAAATTCTGGAACTTTTCCAATACATTAACAAATGTATAAGGAATTCAATGGATATAGCTGAAATGTGGATAGGTGTATCTGTAATAAATACAATACAGTAAAGGCACGTAAAAATTCATGCGAGCGATTCAGCGGCTATGCGTGGTGTCTGTGTATGCGTTCATAATAATTATATATTATAACCACACTTTGTTGGATTGATTCAAATTTCCCAATCAAGAGGTGTAATTACCTAGCTCCTGCTAGCTCAGTGCAGGTCTGTGGGTTTTTTTTCGTTGTCGTTGTGAAGTTAATTTTTCAAGTTGTACTGGGCCTTTAGGACGCCAGCGTATTTTTAACTAAATTATCGTTACCAAGAGAGGGAAAGAAAAATAATATATTCTTGAATACCATATCGAGTAAGAATAAACACACAATAAAAATTGAACAATATATTACGACAAAGTTAAAATTTACAATTTCTGTACAAAGATAAAAATAGATAATATATCATAAATATAAAAAAATCAATGTGAAAATGTGGTTAAATAGTTACAAAATTTTACGTTGATTAAATGAATAAAAAAATTACAAATTTGACTGGTTTTTTACAAAATTTCTTCTGACCAATTATTCAGAGACAGTACAATTTCCAAAATTCTTACGTAACTTGGTAAGCTGCAGGATTAGGGGCTGGAAGCGCCGACGTCTCGGACTCTGAGGGACATATGTTGAGCTGGAATCTTTCTCCTTTTGGCTTGGAGTATGCTCAGTCCGCTCTCAACGGTGATGCTTCCCAAACCACCATATCCCTTAATACGATGGAATACGTGTACTGGGTCACTCCTCTTCGCTTGGTCCAAGTGTTTACATAAAAATGGGAAAATCAATGGTTAAAACCAGTCAGGCAAGATAAAAAATTTATAAATACGATAAACAATAGATAATAAGTACAAGGTACTTCGATATAAAATTTTGCTAAAACTAAATAGGTAACTACAAAAAATCACAATATTCTACATAGAAATTGTAAATTACTAAACTAGAAATCAAGGTACTGAGATATTAAGTTAGAGAAAAAAAAATTTAATGACCAAAACTACGAGAAATTTTCTCTGCAAAATTGACTAGATACATGAAATTATATTTTCGTGATAAAAAAATGTGACCTGAAATCTACACGAAAATCGGTAAAGAAAAATATTCATAAAATATTAGACAAAAATTTGGCTTTACTAAATTATTCACTATTATGTAATTAGCATAATCTCATGAAGAAAAAACAACAAAATTTATAATATAGCATTTTAAGCTAAAGACAAAAAATTACTCGATAATACTAAAAATAATCTACAAAAAAATTACTGCCAAAAGATAAGATAATCTACGTTACTTTTAAGGTACAAGATAGCAAAAAGATAAAATTTACGTGATGATTTTAATAAGACAAAAATGTCCGAAAAAAGATAGAAATTACATGTGGTTTGATAAAAAAAAAATCAGATTTCACTACCTGAAATCAGACTAAAAAATTTATAACATGGAAGCTATGGTTACTTGTGCATTATGTGACGAATAAATTACGAGATAGATATATTTTAAAACTTGATGTGAACAGATAGACATAAGGTAAAATAGTTAAAAGATAATTTTTATTTACCAGCTACTAACTGGAGTAAGATAGAAAAACCGGCACTAGCATTAACAATTAATTTAGGTACAAGAAAAATTAATAGCGATATAATTAATTTATCAATGCAAGTTTCACAAAAGACAATAAGAAAGAAAGTTGGTTATTGGTTCAGAAACCCCCAAATTCTGGTAATCTCTGGACAAACGTTCGGTGAGTGCTTTATATCTCTCCAAATTTAATCAAAGATAATGAAAGAAAAACACTCACCTTACGTCCTCCAGAGGTGTCCCAGCGGTAGATTTCCTGGACAAATTTGGCTTCGCGCCTGGTTCCAGCCTAGGTACCATTAAACCAGAAATCTCCACCCTCGATTCCTGTACCAACATATATTCTCTAGTGCTTCACACACCAGGATGTAGTTCACCTAGAAAAACGCATCGAACAGCAAGAAAATTGTCTAGGAACCACAAAAGAGAATATGGTGACCTCCGCGCTCAATCTATAATTGTATAACCCTTACTTTATACAATTAAGATATAAGATAATGCCAAGTGGGCCGATAATAATTATTTAAATTTTATTAAATAATCACACAAAAAGGAAAATGCCAAATGGGCCGATAATAATAATTAATTAACCGTTGGATTAATTAATTATCGATACGAAAAAATAGGTTCTAACCTTTAAACAAAATACACGGTTTTAATTTACTATTCCAAAAAAAAATATGTTCACTCACAAGCTTAAAATACATTCTCAATTAAATTAAGTAAATAAAATAATTGAAATAGCAAAAGATTAACTAGATAAAGTAAGAAAATAAATGCACAAGACCATACCTCGCCATGTTACCAAACCACAGGATCAGAGCATCGACCACCCTGTCGCAGAGTTCGATCAAAGATCCTTCGTTTTCCCCTCGATTTTACCGTCAAACATGTAGTAACAAAATTCCTCATTACGGCGCTAGTTGTCCTAATTACACCCACGCACCAAAGATATGGTTAAAGGTGTCCGTACACTGCTGCGAATCACTTCATAAATCCAAAATTTCACAAAATATTTAAAATTAATCGCCAAACAGCAAAAAATTAATTAAATATAATGTCTAAAGGGAGCTGTAACGGGATTTCGACAAAAATTCCGTTACAATATTTTCCCTCCAGACTCACTATTTATCCTCTTAGTCACTAAAAAAAAATGTTAAAAATGTGTAATCAGAAAGAGAAAAAAGCTTCATTTTACTTGTTAGAACTGCTAAGAATTTTTAGAGGTTCCGTAATATGCATTTAACCGTGCGCTTGGCCAAGCAGAGTGACAAAGTTACTTCACTATTTTTTTCCGGGAAAATCGTGACTTTAGCGATAAATTTTATTAGGACATTTTTTGTTCAGAAACACATGATCTACCCACCCCTGTATTTTTTGTTTTTTTCTAGCCTGAGTTAAGTTAAAAATTTTGAAAAAATTGATAAAAAAAATTTTTTTTCACTTTTTTTTATATTCTGCATCCGAGCGGAATGTAAACTTTTCAGGATATTCTATACATTTTCACGAACTCATTAAAAAAAAATTATTCAGTTTGCAACTTTTTGTGGGTTTCACTATAAAATGATCTCTGTCGTCTGGGCTAATAAGTAGTGAGGTATCTCATAGCTAAACAAAAAAGTATGTTACATTTTTGAATTATTTAGGAGGTTTTAATGTTATTCGACTAATCAGCATTATTACCATTTTAGCTGATATAGATACTGATATTATTTGATATTATTTTCCAACGAAATGTAATAAAAATGGTACATTAAAAAAAGATTAAATAATTTTTGCCCCCAGTTTGGCGCCCCTCCGAGCTGGCGCCCTGGGCAGTCGCCCGGGTTGCCCGGCCCTTAAGCCGCCCCTGATTGTCTGTTATTCTTTCACCGCCACCTCGTTTCGGAGAATATTGTCGATAATAATAATGCTTTATGTACGTCCGACGCATAGGAAGCGAGGTATTTGCAAAAAACCGTTTTTTTAAACTTCGACCTTGAATATCTCGAAAAGGGCGAGGTTTTGGGAAAAAATGTAAAATACCAATCTTGTAGCTAATCGAATTCTCTACAGCTTTCGTGTTAACTTTATTGCTGTCCGATTTTTTTGGAGAGAGATATTCGAGAAAAACCATGTTTTTGAAACTTTGACCTTGAATATTCCGAAAAGGGGGTTGGAAAAAATAAAAAAGACAACTTGTAGATAATTTAATTCTCTACAACTTTCACGTCGACCTCATGGGCATCCGATGCATAGGACGCGAGATATTTACAAAAAACTTTGACCTTCAATATCTTGGGTAGCCATATTGGCATTTTCGTAATTATTTGTGGATTTGGGTTTGGGACACCTCAAAGAATGTCTGTGTAAAAATTCAGATTTTTACTAATTTTGTCCAGGTTTCTTCCTTTTTTTGGCTAATTTGCCTTAAGAACTAATCAAAACAACTACTCTTCTAGCTAATACTGACCAAGTATTGAATTACATGTTAGGATTTACATTTTGCTCTTTGAAGCAGATATTTAATGCAAAAGATATTGTTAATGAAGATTAAAGGATTGAAAAATTATGAAAAATAAGCAATGCGATTAAAACAGGGTGAAATTATTATTTTATTGTATTCAATGTATAAAGATTAGACATTTAAGCAATATCGCTTACAGTGGCACAATTTTGTGAACATTAGATTGTTCTGCCTACACTATTCCTGCTGTCCTATTTGCGCATTTGCCATTGCAGCCACATGATAGAATATCCAAACACGCTTTGGGCACGGTAATAAAGCACCGTCCAGCTCGAACCATTCGCTTTCTTTTGGGTCCGGTAGATCTGGCTGCGGTTTTCCCAAACACATACAAACACATATAATAGAAGAGTGATATTCGAATATATGTCCATACTGTAGGCACATATATTAGGATATCACTCTTCTATTATAAATTTCAAAAAGATAAATGTCTAATTTAAAATTTTTCGTTTACTTGAAAGTGGGATCTCTTAATATTCTGTAGTAGAGCGTCGCTTGTTGCTGGCGAGGCCTCTGCCTTTTTTACTGCTCCATACAAAATGTCTGGCCGCAACTCCTGTTGTTATGGCAGATCAACCTGAAATGCATGTGGAAATTTTTATATGCCAGCAAAAATGTTAAGTACTTATAAATTAATTTGTAATTTATTTAACACAGACCTTACAAAGTTTTACCAGGAATTTCTCTACAGTTTGAACTGCAGACTGCAAAGTCATTGAGAAATGCTCATTCTTCAGTTTTAAATAATGTCCGTGCCGTCTTTTTCGATATTGTAGCAATGTGCGACGTGGAATCACACCCCGTGAATGCATGGAAGGCCAATATATTTTTCTGCTGGGTAGTTGTGAGCTTTGAGCTTAAATAATATATTTTTTCTTCAAGCGTATTAAAATGTTTAAATTATGTCACCAAAAACAGAAGTAGAAGTAGGACATTGTTTTACTAGTAACAAAATGTTAGTACCGAACGCCACCGTAGTGGACATTGTTTTACTAGTAACATAATGTTAGTTCCGAAAGCGCCACCGCAGTGGGTATTGTTTTACTAGTAACATAATGTTAATACCGAAAGCCACCGGTGGCGCGCTATCCACTAGCCACTTGTCATATTGTGTCAACATGTAAGACTGTAGTTTGAATATTTGTACATTTATGATAAATAAATGAATTTTTGCATTTTAATACGCTTGAAGAAAAAATAGTATATATTACACGGAGTAGAACGCCTTTTTTTGTGTTTCGCCCAGTTTGCGGCTTCGGCTTCGCCTCAGCCGCAAATCCTGGGCTCAACACAAAAAAAGAGTGCGTTCTACTCCTAGTAATATAATATACTATTTATTCCTTTGCAGTCTCATCCATCAACCACGCGCAATCACAGGCCCTTTTGTAGAAGTGGTGAAGTAGCAGCAAGCAAATAGCAGTGTTCTCCGCAAGTATCACGACATTGAAATAGTTGCTGTGAACCGCATGCAATATAACACGTGTATCAGCCTCTTCATGATTTGCCGATTACTGACTTTCGTCCAATATTGAACTAGTGGATTTTACAAGTGTTTTATCTGCAAATCCCCCTGTTACAATTTCAGTGTCTGTGAAATTGTGATGTAGAATTTTCTCAGAAAGAAATCGCGCAAGATCAGATTTGTTTTCTCCGAGAGCGTTAAAGCTCTTCCACCGTTATGATTCTTCTTACTGGAGCTGTTCCTTTGGTTCGCTTCTTGTACGTACCAGATTTAATGGGCAATGCCTCATATGGAACAAATAATATGTCGATTTTTCTATATGATGGACCAAGATCACCAAATGTTTTGGCATCGGCAAGTTTACCTAATGCGACACTAGAACCTGTCCATCTATTATAAGATGAGAGTCTTCTCTGGTAATTGTGATGCTCTTTGAACACTCTATGCCCTCAATTGATCAATTTTACCAGTGACGCTTTCTCTGCGGTTCCGAGAACTCATTTCATTTCTGCCAATCTAGAGAGAGGCTTAAAATTGACTGTAAATCAATTAAACTTCAAATAAAACTTTATCCCACTCAGCACAGGACGATCCCATGACATCCTAAAATGATCCCGTATATCCGATAAATTGATTGTTCATTAGGGATGCCGATAGGAAGTTCAATGGTTATCCTTTGTCCCAGAGGTGTAGCGAGCCAACTTTTTTGGGAGGTTATTTTTCAAATTTGCCAACTTTATAAACTTAAGAAGCCAACTCTCAACTCTATAAATAAATAAATAATAATTCTTCAAAAAAATCGATGAGCGGGAAGGAGAAAATCCAAAAAAAAAAAAAATTCCGCCGAAATAAAAATTGACAACTTATATCTCAAATTTACAACTTTTGCCAAGTCTGATAAAGTTACCCCCCGTCGCTATGCCCCTGTCTGTTCCTAATAACAGTCAGAATAGGGATATCCGCTGGATAACCTATACGAATATCTATAGGATAGCCTTTAGGGTTGTTGATGTCCTATATAAAACCTATATAGGGATAATCGAAGGCTATCCCAAGGGCCATCCATAGATCAACTTTTTGGGATAATGTATGTCCCAAATACATGATAATTCATAATTCACCGAAGGTACAAATAAGAAATTATTTATTTAGTTTATATTTATATTATATTTTCATTGTGACAGAATGAATTTTATTAGTGGAAGGACATTACTTATAAAATATAGTCCTAATAACAGACGGAGTAGGGATATCCACTGGATAACCTACATAAATATGAAAGATAGAAGCGTACAGTAAATCAAATACGAAATTTATATTATGAGCACAAATATTAATTCTTTATGTGTCGTCATAAAAATATCTAAATAGGATGGTAATATATACATGTATATATATATATATATATATATATATATATATATATATATATATATATATATATATATATATCGGTGTTTTTCCGATAAATACAACTGTGTATGAAGGGTTACGTTCAAAGTTATAATGCCAAAATATCTTCATTGTAAATTTAAATAAAGTGACCAATACCTTGGGATTTACGTAAATATTAATATCGTTTTCCAAACATTACTTATCAGTTTTCTTATTAATGCAGGCATTTTCTGGAAAAGTTTTGCCCTCAAAAAAAAAACACGGAGACGGACAGAGAACATCGTTCGGTATTAAAAACTTTCCCAAATTTTGTTGTACTTTGCAAAAAAATGACTGAATTACATTTCGTCAATTTTGCCGAATTCTCTGACGGACCGGTCCTGACTGCTAACTCTGTATAGTTAGTCATAAAACAGTTAGTTATTTCCAAGTTTTATTCTTATATAGAACACCCAACACTTGATAGAAAGTTGATACCACACTTATTTATGTAAATTTTTATTATCCTTTAGATAATTTTATTACAATACCGCCATTCCGATTATAATTTCATTTATGTTTTTATGACAAAATAAGTAATTATGAATTCGTTTAGGCTCCCTATTTGGACTTTACCAAATTAAATAAGGTAACATAAAGGCGAGAGGCTGATGGACAACTTTCGTTACAGTTAACACTATGTAGGCGTCGCACCATTTGCCACACGTAAAAAACTGATGAGAGTTGTAACAGAATTTAATGCAACATCAATACATGGTATACATACATTAAATTTTAATTTATAATTATTTTATTTATGACACAAGTTTTTAAACGAGACGAAAAGTTGCAATGTTCAGAAGAGTCAAGAGACAGATTCGTTGAAGAAAAGTTTATTTTTGGTCATCATAAATACCCCCTGCCTTCAGTCAATCTAGGTATTCGACCCAGAAAAATTTGAGGAAGGATTATACGGTTATACTCTTCGCCGATTTATTATATAATAGACATTCTATAGGGTACTATTCGCAGTTTTTTGTAAATGTTAGTTTTAGATATTTTTAATTTTATTATACGAACTTAGTGAAACTCTCAGTATAAAATAAAGTAAAAAAAGAACTACATCAAAACCTGCGTGGGATCCGAACCCGGGATCTTTGGGTTCCGAGTCAAAACATAAGAACTGTACCACAACCTATTACACAAAAAAATGTAAATTTTTACATTATAAGCGATGAGTTGGAAACATATTCCCACGGTTGAATATTATATTATGAAATGTATATTAGTAAAATACAGTGTGTTTCACTTAAAAGTATAACAGCGTAATAATTATTTTGTTTTTTGTCCTATTTAAATCACCAAAATATTTTTACGACCACAAAATCACTTTCCATCTTTAAATGCAAGGCCATCTAGGATACTAAATTATATGAAAAAAAAATAAAAAAAATTATAGTAGGCATTTTTTAATCAAAAAATTTTATTAACAAAACTTGTTCGAAATCATTCAAAAACCTTAAATCCAAGGTTTAGTTAAATTCTAAAAAAAATGAGGTTTTGATTAAAAAAATTATTTGTCATTTTAATAAAAATTACCTATTTCTAAATTTATTTTTTTGAAACACAATTTACACAAATGAATAATAAATACAACCAAAAGAATTAAATATTATATTCTATCAAACCTCCATCAGTCCTAATGCATGCCTCCATTCGCTTTCTGTTCTTGTTCATAACTTTTCGGAGGGTTGCAGGCGTAATTTCAGCGCAAGCTTGCCTAACCCGGTTTTCCATTTGTAGTATATTTCGTGGCTGCGTTTTGTAGACTTTATTCTTTAGAAACCCTCATAAAAAAAAGTCCAAGGGTGTGACGTCAGGTGACCTCGGAGGCCAATTAATAAAAGGTCTATTTCTTCCAATCCACCTCCGGGGAAAGTTGTCGTTTAACCAATTCCGTACTACCATTTCATTGTGGATTGGGGCTCTATCAAGTTGAAATATCACATTGCTGTATCCATTGAAAATTCAGTTTGCAAAAAAATTTGAAAATTTTCCGCATTCAAATTTGCCTCAAAGAAATATGACCCAATTATTTGTTCATTCAAAATACCGCACCACACATTCTAGTGGAGTGCAATTTAATTTCTATCTCTCAGCCCGTGGGCACTTTTAGAGAAAAATGTATGACCTTGCCAGATATGTGGCTTACACCCTGTAGATTAGGAATCCACTTGTCGTAAAAAAATCGTAATGAATATAAGGGCTCAAATCAAAATTTTCTAACTGACCACATCACGTGATAGAGCCAGTCATGAAGCATATTTTGTCCAAAAATCATTAAATTCTCTGTAGAATTTCTATTTTTAAAATAAATAAAGAAAGGCACTTTTACGTTGGCTTATATGGCAGTAAAAAACAAAAATCCTCATTTTCTCCGTTCGACTACAGCTGAAAATTAATTATTTTTCGAACACTTTTTCTTTCCCACGACGATATCTCCCAAACTATTATATTAATAAAAAAAATATATTCTTTATTAAATATTCGCCATATTTTTCAGATTACTATGGTTCTTAAATCAGATTTTTTGAGAATATAATAACCGAGATATTTAATAATGTGTAGTGTGATGTCAATTTTCGAAGCTTAGCGGCGGCATCACGTTCGCTGAAAACAGTCGGTGTCCCACTACTTTGAGACTGTTTCAACAACCCGCGCTGCTTCCCGTAAAAGCGTATCTACCAATGAAATAATTAACAGTAATATGGCACATTCTATATTACGTGCGTCAGAAATTGGGGAAGAAGCTCTAAATAATTTTTATAAGGACTTTTATAAGCCTATCAAAAAACAAAATTTGCAAAAACTCATGACTTCTAAATTAACAGTTAAGAAAGTAGATAAAGGAAAGGATACACAAGGAGGTCAAAAGCTTTTACAACAAATTTTGGCTGCGAAAGAGATGGGGAGAAATGTTCAGCATAACAGCATTTTTAAATACGAATTATCCACTTTCCCAATGTCACTGCCTGTCAATGGAGCTTTGTCAACACCGTCAAATAGAAGTAATCTAGGGGATATAATAAAGACATTTGCTACAGTATTAAATGAATTACCAACATTCGACAACAGAACATGTCATATTTTCGATGCAATGTCTGTTGTACAAAGTTTAGGCAAACCTGCTAAAGCCAACACGTTTATGGATTACGGTGACATATTTAATTCAATCATATTTAGAAGCAAATACAATGCCCAAAGAATTGACGTAGTTTTCGACCATTACGAAACTAAATCGATAAAGAACTACATACGTCTTAAGAGAAGATCAGAAGCGCAATCGACAATTAACAGAATTATAGATTCAACGGCTACTCCACTGCCACAACAGTGGCATTTGTTTATTCATTCCGTATTTAATAAAGGTCAATTAACAAATTTTCATATCACCTCTTCGAATTTACCCTTCAAACCAACGTAGAGGTGGTAACAAGTGGTGGATTTTCATCAATACTAAATTATAAAACTAATTTTTGTCTTGAAGATGACTTATTAAGCTCAACTCATGAAGAAGCGGATACAAGGATTCTCCTACATATTTTATCTGCAAAGAAAGCAGGCTATAAAAGATGTATAGTAGATTGTAGAGATACAGATGTGCTAGTTCTTTTACCTCATTTTAAAGAGAGTTTGACACCCGAAATTTGGATGAAAGTTGGTAATAACGAATCCGTTGGATTTATTCCTGTTCATGAAATTAGTATGGACATAGGCGCAGCCAGGGGGGGAGCCATGGGGCCCGCCCCCCCCCCCCCCCCCCCCAAGCTGTCTTCTATGAGCCAAAAAATAAAGAAGCAGTACAAAGCGGTATCTAAATTATCCCTTGAAATAAATATTTTGTAATTAATGCCAATATTATCTAATAGAGGAATCTACATACACATCCGTTTTCAACCATTTTCTGAAAAATTTTCCTCATCCTCTGGGGAGGCCGGTTCTATTGCCCCCCCCCAGATGAATTTTCTGGCTGCGTCACTGAGTATGGATCCATTAATTCTAAAAAATTTGCCAGCTTTTCATTGCTTAACAGGCTGCGATACTACTAGCCAATTTCGTGGTTTAGGCAAAAAGATGTGCTGGAAAACGTATCTTGCAAATCATCAATTACTTGAGTCCATAGGTATAGGCGCTTTTACTGATGAATTGTTCTATAGAATGCATCTTTTTGTTATAAAATTGTACAGCAGTAATGACAATGTGTCTTCGATCGACGATTTAAGGTCAATGTTGTCAATTTCAAGAACAATCGATCAACTACCTCCAACTGAAAACAGTTTATTATACCATTGTTTAAGAGTACATTACCAGACAAAAGTCTGGTTAAATAGTTTAATTCCTAGACCTGAGTTGCCAGACATATCAAAGCATGGCTGGAAAGTTGAGGAAAATACTATAGCACCAATTTTGGGAAATTTACCGGCTATTCCAGAAGATATCGCCATATTAACCACTTGTCGATGTAAGAAAGGTGAGTTCCCAAAATATTGGTATGAAATATTAGTAAGTTTAATTTCTTTTATCAGTTCATAGCACAAATAAAATTGTAAAAATATATATCATGTATGAGTCGAAAAGAACGCTACTCGCACAGTCAATTCAGAATTATGAACTTAAAAGTCATTGCATATTTGATGTTTTAAAAACTCATAGGGAATTATTTTCTTTTAGATTGTGGCAGTAAGGTTTGTTCCTGCAAAAAAAAGAACATGCCATGCATTTATTCATGATCCTGCATGGGGAAAAAGTCCTGCAAGAACTCTCTTTCAGAAGAAATGAAAAACTGGTTACTAATAAAAATCTTTTTGAATTAGATGAAGAAAGTGAATAGTGTCTATGTTTAATTAACACGTAAATTTTGTTATATTATTTTTAATTTTTCATGACTTTTTTATTTTGATATGGATTCTGTTATCTATCAACATGTATTTTAAAATTAATAAAACTTGACAATCAATTGAAATATGTATACGCTTATGTTATTAACACGATATTATATAAATTAATAATTGGCAAAATATAAGTACAAATCAGGCTCGGTTAGTATATCATCGACAGTACTTTCTCATCACATACGACTATAAATTCCTTCCCGAGTGCACTAAAGATGCATTTTTAAATGACCTTTTCGATACAAATTTCCATCCTAAATAATTTTTATTTGAAATATTTTTAGATCCGATAAAAAATGTTTTTAGGCGCTTCCTGGAGCCGCCTCTGTGCACCGATTGCATTAATACACAACAATCATGATACTATGAAATATAAGATACGCTCGGTACGAGTACCAGCTTTGACATGTTGTGCGCATAGCGTCACCCTCTAGTCAACTTCAAATAGAGCCCGCGCCCGCGACAGTCCCGTGTCCAATATCTACCTAAAAATACATCGAAAACCGTAATATAAGACCTAGAACGCTGATTGCAGGCAATTTTACTTTTTAATATCATAGAATTCTATGACTGCTTCTGTCAGCACTTTTCATTTTGCATAAGGCCGTTGTGGATTTAAATGTTTGTGAAAACACTCCAAAATAATTGATGCAAGCACGTATGATCTTTTGCACCGTTGATTTTTCAACGTGTAAGCTATTTATTTTGTTTTTATTTAATATTAAATTTTAATTCATTTAATTATAAACACAATAAATAGTAGTAGTAAATAATGTACTACTTTAATTAGTTTAATTATGAAACAGTGCATTTATCTAACGTTATTCAGGAAAACAGACAAACAGTCAAGAATGAAAAATATTTTTTTTCTGTTATTTCCAAATAAATTGCCGGATTCTTTAATGTTTCTATTATGAAAAACATTTTGCATCTGCAAAATACTGTTTTCGCAGTATGACTTAATTCAATAGCGCAGGATATATCAATGTGTTCTCTCATGGTAATTATTACAAATATTTAATAACCCTCTATTGATTTGCTGAAAAATCTCAAGAAAATCTGAATTAGATTTCATTAAACAATACTTATGTACATCAGTTCTCACACCGCATTCTCTACGCTGCTGTATCGCTCGCGAGGGCGTTCCGTATACTTAATTGCAATTTTCTCGAAAACTGTTAGTCCTAGAAAAAAAAGTTTCAAATAAAAAAGTTAGCTCCATCCTTTACCTTCATACGACCTCAATATACTTGGTATCTAATTCGAAAGATAAAAAAGTTTTTCGCTTGTCATATTCGAGCCTGTAAAATTTCACAGTTTATCGACATGGTCTTAGAAAAAAAATCATATTTTCTTTACTTATTAAAATTTTATCTTCACATTAACACATTTTATTAACAGATATAGAGTCATGACGTAGTAAAAATTTGAGATTAATTCATTGGCCCGTTTCTGAGTTAAGGCAAGTTAAACGAAAGAATAATTGTATCTATTATTTTACAATTTTCTCACATTTTTGGTTCTATCTTTTGTCTGGATCAACCAAAAGAATCGTAATTTCTTATTTCATTGAAGGATAAGCTTCCAAACACTTCGGTTAAGGTAATTCTAGTTTACATCTAAAATAAAAATTGACCGCTGAACTAACTGACTTTTATGTGACGTAACAGCGGAGACTGCGGTAAGGGGAGGTATGCGTGAGAGCGTATCTTACTTTCTTAGTATCATGTATAAGTATATTTTTCCCATCCATCCTTTGCTTGTACAGTTTAAAACAAAAAGCATCAGAAAGCTGCAATTTCAATCTTTTAAATAAACCAACACTCATGTAGATTGAACAAATTCTGATTTAGTAACATGTAATTCAGTGTGTCGGTGTCATAGGCATGCGTATTCAAGCGCGCGTATGCATGTATCTCGCTCCGTGTTATAACGTTACATTTGATTATTTTTTTCCGGGAAAACCGTGGCTTTAGCGGTAAATTTTGTTAGGACGTTTTTTGTTCATAAATACGTTATCTAACCATTTGTATTTTTTATCTTTTCCTAGCTTGACTTAATTTCAAAATTTTGGAAAAATGAATGAAAAAAATTTTTTTCCACATTTTTTTTTCATGTTCTGCATCCGAGCGAAATATAAACTTTTCAGGATATTGTTCTATACACATTCACGGACTTATTAAAAAAAGAATATTCGGTTTGCAAATTTTTGTAGGTAAATACCTACATCGACTGGGCTAAAGTTTAGCCATTAAAGGCTATTTTTACACTTAACTATGCTTGAAAATATTTCAGTGTTATCAAAGTATTTAAATATTCGGAAAGTATTTAAATACTAAGTTTAAACTATTTAATTACTTTTGTTATTTATTATTTAAATACTTTTATCTTTTGAAAATACTTAATATTTAAATACTTTCAATTTTCTGAAAGTATTTAGTATTTAATATTTAAATACTTTTTCAAAGTATTTGCCGAGCTCTGTGCACACTTTGCCAGTTCTATTGAATAACTTATTAATTCGACAAACTTTTACATGGTCTATTGGAGGTCGATCTGGATGCCGATTATTATATTCTGTAGCAGCTTTTCTCGCTGTACGAGAATTATCACCAACTAATCTAACAATTTTCACTTTTCCGCAGTTGTAAGCATTTTAATTGAAATAAAATATGATAGAATACAAAAAGTCGAACAGAATGCTTACAGATTTACTTGACAACTAATCTGACATTTACAAAATTGCCTTTCAGTAGAAACAAAGGTCAGAGCATGCTTATCAAAATGAGAAATTTGGGACTGGAATTTTTTCCAAGACCTCATTTTTTTAGAATTTAACTAAACTTCGGATTCAGCGTTTTTGAATGATTTCGAACGAGTTTTTTGAATTTGAATTTTTTTATTAAAAAATTCCTACTATGATTTTTTGATTTTTTTCATATAATTTAGCATCGTAGATGGCCTTGCATTTAAAGCAGGAAACGAAACCTAAATTAATTTCGGTTAGGGTTAAATAACGTATACCATTTTCAGTTTTCATAGCAATGACAATTTGGTTTTCATTTACGGTTTCGGTTGTCAAGGCAGCAACAATTCAGTTCTCAGTTATGGTTTCGGTTTACAGATCCGCGGCAATTCGGTTTCTGTTAGAAAAAATTAGTAATTACGGTGCGGTTTTCGGTTTCTGGCTTTTTACTTGCCTTTTACCTTATATAATCTTTATAATGGACGAATCGACTTAAATGTGTTTTCACCATACAATTTGGCATTTCTACATCATGGTTTAAAGATTTGAACCTTTGATTTCAACCATACTTTAAATTCGTAATTATGGTGCAGCTTTCGGTTTCGGTCCCTGATTTAAAGATTTTGTGGTCTTAAATAGACCTTGGTGACCTCTGTCTTTTAAGATCAGTTTGATTTAAATCGGACAAAAAACAAAAGAATTATTACGCTATTCCACTCTTAAGTGAGACACACTGTATATAAATACATCTTAAAATCATTTAAAATATTTCACCAGATTTCTATTCAGTTACAAAAACATAAAAATTAAAAAAAAACATATTTAAATAATTCATAACTTTTTAATTTACTGATCGATTTTGTTAAAAAACAGTAGTTTTTCTCTAGTTAACACTAACTTATTATCCAATTTTCAATATAATCGGACTTTTCTTTCTTAAGTTATCGTGCTTACAAGAAACACGACGGACGGACAGACACACGGACATTTTGAATGAATTCGTTCACTAACACCGAGATTTGAATTTTTTTTTGTCTACGATAAATGTTTTGTGACTAACTAGTCACAAAACGTCTATCAAAATTTTTCACCAAAATCCAAAGTAATATACAAGGCGTTCCAAAATTATAAGACCAAACTGTCATAGTAAGTAGAGGAGCAGAAACAAAATGAAAACTTTTGGCCAATAATGCATACATATGAAAGAACTTACAACTTTCATAATTGTAGAACACCCTGTATACGCGCATCATAATTTTGTTTTAATATAAAATCCATTTTTGAGTCACCTTGTATAAATAACATCATTGCAAAGATACATTTTCCTTTCACAAAATAAGACACAGCACTCAGAGAATCTGATGTAATAATCTCGAGTAAGGATATTTGTTTATTATTTCTAGCGGTATTTTTTAATGAACTCCCTATAGACGTCTCAAATAGCTATGCGCACTCAAGAGTGACATGAATCTAAACAAATATAAGTAAACCCATATATGTCTAGGGAGAAGGACACCAATGCTTAATTTAAAATCTGAAAAGTCTCTTCTACATTAACGATATCATGAAGTGAAGATATTCATAATATATGGATAGTCAGGCACCCAAGCATTGGCGGAGTGTTTTACTTTCAATTGCTCTATTATTTTATTAGGAAGAATAATATATAACATATCTTGGGTAATTTACAATCAGTATTTTAACACGCATCATGATTTAACAATTTATTGGCGACAATTTATCGCCAACTTTCATTGGCTACTTGGGCCCCGAAAAAGATAAATCTATTTAGGGATAATCCCTTCGAATTTCTCCTCGTGCCGCAATGCATCTAACTCTATTGCCTAAGTGCTTTTTCCGAAAGATGATCTACAGGAGCAGTAATAGAATTTTCAACTGCTATGTTTCTTCCACGAAGCCATACTTCGAATTCGAATCTGATTCCTTTAATTTTGTCGAAATCGTATCAACTGTGAGCGAAGGCATTGTGAAGAGTAGATATTGTACTACTTGTCTAACATCATGTGACGAAGAAGAAGCAGATATAAAGATAATACATGTAAAAGATTGTGTTCAATAAGGCTGGAAGGATATTTGCATTAGAGTTGTAGATTCGTAAGTTCATGAGATACCACAAAAAAATAGGATGTGCAATGCATTACTGGGTTTTTACTCCTTCACGGGATGTGACGCAGTTTCATGTTTTTCTGGAAAGGGAAAAGTGGTTGTTTGAAAAACTTGGGCCATATATCCAGATGTAACAGTAACAGAAGCTTTCGCTTTCGAAGTCCCAAAAAAACATATTCGACGAAATTTTGAATCTATCTCAATAGTTTGTTGTTTGATGTACTAAAAGTACTTCTGCTTGCGCCAAAGTAAATGAAGCTCGGAAGGAAGTTTATATCAAAAAATAGAACAACTTCCAACATCCTCCCATTGAAAGCTGTCTTGAAGCAACACATTTTAAGGATTAGTTACCAAAGTGGAGACAATCTTTAAAGTCTAGATTAATTTTATTTGATTTTAACGAATGCGAATGGTATATGTCGGAAGACAATTGGTTGTCAAAATGATCGACACCTCAGGCAAATGAGGGCCGTTTCTTTGATATGGACTCACAAAATAAAACTCTTCTTGGAAGAGATTAGAACGTGAGAAATTACCTATTCCTTAAAGCCGTCATATTGAATTTTTCGGATTTGAAATTTTTCTCATCAAATTTATAGATGCGAATTTTAGATTTTTTGTGAACGGGAAGTATCAATTGCCATTTTTTGGTCAAGAGATAGGTATTTTACATTATAGAAGCGCACTTTTTGGCATACCTGTCGAATAATGAATCATGAATAATGAATCATCTCTGTCAAAGTTGTAATGTCATAGAAGTTTTTTTGAATTTCAACATGGGTCATGTGATAATCTCTTTTAAATAGTTCCTTTATCCAAGTTTGTGATGAAGAGGAAGCGACTTAAAAGAATTAAATGGATGGCTACATTACGGTTTAAGTGGTTCTAAAATTGCTCTTTTTTCTCAAGATTCATGTTTTGTTCTTTGATTTTCTTCACCTTAGTCGATATCTACTAACACTTGATGTATCATTTCTCATGGTCGGAAAAAATGAAATTCATTGTGAATATCAATGGTCATTATCTTTCGCTATGTCCTAAAAATACCCTTATATAATAAGACCGGTTAAAATTTTGTTGTCAACCTTATATAATTAATTTAAGAATAGAATTGTTGTAAAATTTTCTTTCTAGTCATTCAAACTTCTTAAATACAAGAAGTCTGAATATATTTATTTTACATTCACTGCTTTTCAATTAATAATTTTTGTTATCTTTAAACTATCCTTCGGTGTACGCCTATGTGCAGATAGACACTACAGAGTAGACTTTTTGTAAATACACCAGTATGCAGTACCACTCCACACACGCTCTTGTGACAACACTCGATTCTTTCGAGCCCGACCCTAAAAATATTATTTTACCTACAGGGAAGATTTTTCAGCCTCTTTTGACAACGATATAGATGTTATTGTTCAATCCCCAACCCTTCTTAATTCTGAAAAATAGATTCACCCTATAACTAAAGTTATGAGTCAGGATCAATATGTTTCTGAACGTCCGATAGCAATATGTAAAAGTAAAGCTTATAATTATAAAAATCAGTAAGATGTTGGTTTGTCGTTTCCGGAAAAAGTTGACTTTTACCAGAGTTGGCTTGGGAAAAAAATGGTTCTTCTACTTCCGCCAAATGTTTAATCAATTTTTACAGTAGGTCAGATTGTCATATTATCGTATGTACAAGGTGGCTGGTTTATCTTCCACACTCATAGTATTTTATATTTAGATCTCTAATTAATATTACTATAATAATAATAATAATCCTTTATTATTAAAAATAGTACAAAAATATATAAATATAATATACAAATACATAATTTAAAGGACACATCACATCTTACATTTCCACGTTATTGCAGACATGTATTTTACAATTTTACTTCCACATCCAGGGGAAGTATTATAGCAACGACAAAAAAGTTTTTAAAAATTTTTATTGTTCAAATAGGCTTAAAATGTCATGAAACGTCGAGATTTTAAGTTTGAGCGAAAACAAAATTTCTGTCTGTCTGTCGGTCTGTCTGTAACTTTTTTGTGCGCACGTTTACTCTGAAACCGTTTAAGATATTGACTTGAAATTTGGTACACATATGTACTTTAACGAGATCTGGAACCAGATTATATTTTCATTTTGTTCCGTCGAAGGGTTGGGGGGTAAATTGAGATAAATTTGGGTAAATGGTAAATCAAGCAGGTAAGAGTCCATAAAATTGGTATTTAGTATATACAAGAGAAGCTAAGGTCTCAAAAAAATTTTTGGCATTAGCCACCCCTATTACTACCCCCACCCCCTTATTAAAGAGGATGAAAAAAATGTGATTTAGTGTATGTACAAGAACCAGAAACCTCAAAATATTTCTTTACTTCATCCACATCCACTACCCACTACCACCCCCCCATCAGCACCCCCACCCCACTACCGATGTGGGGTATCGTTTCTTAGGTTTTTGGGGTAGAGGATTTCGAATATTATATTATCAAACTTCCATAAACAATTATTTCCACATACAAAGTTTTTTCGTTGTGAGTGACTTGGATAGGGAATGTGGATAGGGAATGTGGATGTGGAAGTAGTGATTCCTTGGGCAGTGGTTTTTTACTTCCACATCCAGGGAAAGTATTATAGTAACGACAAAAACGTTTTTAAAAATTTTTATTGTTCAAATAGGCTTAAAATGTCAGGAAACGTCGAGATTTTAAGTTTGAGCGAAAAAAAAATTTCTGTCTGTCTGTCGATCTGTCTGTCGGTCTGTCTGTAACTTTTCTTGTGCGCACGTTTACTCTGAAACCGTTTAAGATATTGACTTGAAATTTGGTACATATATGTACTTTAACGAGATCTGGAACTAGATTATATTTTCATCTTGTTCCGTCGAAGGGTTGGGGGGTCAATTGAGGTAAATTTGGGATAAATGCAGGTAAGAGTCCATAAAATTGGTATTTAGTATATACAAGAGAAGCTAAGGTCTCAAAAAAATTTTTGGCATTAGCCACCCCCATTACCACCCCCACCCCCTTATTAAAGAGGATTAAAATGTGATTTAGTGTATGTGCAAGAACCAGAAACCTCAAAATATTTTTTTTTACTTCATCCACCCCCACTACCACCCCCACCCCACTACCGATGTGGGGTATCGTTTTATGGGTTTTTGGGGTAGATGATTTCAAATATTATATTATTAAAGTTCCATAAACAATTATTTCCACATACAAAGTTTTTTCGTTGTGAGTGACTTGGATAGAGAATCTAGATGTAGAAGTAGTGATTCCTTAGGCAGCGGTTTTTCTTAAAAGACATCATGCTTGCACTATCTTTTACATTGTCTGTCAAATTATTATACATTTTTAAACCATTATGGAATAAATCATTTTGACAATAGTTTGTTCTAACCATTGTTATGTAAAAACTATTTTGATTACGAGTATCATGATGGTGAATGTCTCTAACAAAAGTACAATGCTCTAGTAGATGCTCTTGTAAGAAACCGTTTAAGATTTTATAGATAAAAATCATAGTATTTAATATAACAGTTTGTTTAACACTTAGGACTCCAACAGTGTCCAACATTCGCTTAATACTGAATTCAGAGTCAATATTCAATTTCTGAAACTTTTTCGAGGTCACTATCATTGATGGATAAAACGACATTGTTTTTAACATCAAGAGGATTATGTTTACTTTTTATAATCATATATTTTGTCTTGTTTATATTCAGCCTCAAGTTATTATTCAGTTAACCATGTATTTAGTACATTCAGATCTTCATTTAATATAGAAATAATATCATTTACATCGTGACCCACTATGTATAACAAAGTGTCATCAGCAAACATCTGAATATTACATTTATTGACGTATTTAACAATATCGTTTATAAACAGGTTCGGATCAAGTACGGTTCCTTGTGGAACTCCATATGTTGTATTCATGTTAGAAGAGACTTCTTCACTGTATTTAGTCACTTGATCACGATCTTGTAAATAGCTTTTGAACCATTCCATTGTACAGTTATTGAATATGCATATTTTGAATAAAACTATTAATTCGGTTTACATCTACATTACAATACTAACTGTCAAAAATCATCTTTTGAATATTATCTGTTCATCGGATCTTAACACAACAAAATATTTTTTTAGAATTACAACTGTTTATCAAAGTAAATGTCTACAACGCAGTGCGCATGCTTACCCTTTCGGGTTTTAACAATAGTTTCCATACTGTTCATTTTGTTATGAGAATACAGCACAAAAAACAATATCTACGCACAGTGTGTAGTGTGTACATACTTTGCACGGAACGTATTTAAACAGAAAACAAACGTCAGTATCATCTGATGTGTAACGATAAGTTGATGTGTCAGGATCGGCTCATCAGCTGGTCCCTTTAAATCGGAGTTTTTCAACTATCATTCTCTAGAAGGTTGTTTTCTTTCTGACTGTCCGATCTTGTTAATTCTCTAATCTTTGGTATTATTATGAATTTAACAAAGGAAAACTCATCTAAATGTAAGTTAATAAAAAAAATTTTTTCGTTAGTTTAATTTCATTAAATAATTAAAGTTTTTAAACCTAATAATTTTACACAATAATTTACTTCATTTTTACTTTCCAACATCACTTTTTTAACTTAGTACCTTCCCTTGTTATAAGTATAAAAAAAAAATTTAGTATAAAATAAGAATTAATAGAAAAAGTATAAGCTTTTATTTATTTGGTTTGTTTAATTAATTGTTATATATTTTATTCAGTGATAAACAATCACAACCCTGTTTTTAATAATATGATATTGTCCATAAATAACTACATCAATATGTTCAATTGTAGAGTCCTGAGGATGTCAATAAATTTTGACGAAACGTCGACTATTTAAAAAAGTTTTTTTCCTAACACCTTTTGGTCTATACCCGTTAGCCGTTATCAGCATTATTATGAATACTATAGACAAAGATAATGCACGCCGTGCTTTCAACATGTCCGTGAAACTGGAAGAAAGAAGAGCACGTTATAGATGGTTATAGATGGCGCAGTGCTTACAACCACACTGGAACGCGAGCTGCTCATTGGCTAATGACATTTTTCCTAGTGTTACTAGCGCCACCTGGATTCTTCACATTTTGCGAATCGGTTTTCTTCGGAATTCCCCTAAACGTCCGTCATCCTTGTCTTTATTATTCATGGGTATTATTATGAGAAGAGGCCAGGGGCGGCACTAACATTTTTACATAGCATACATAGCATCATCTGGAGTATAAGGATGTGTAATAGCAATTAAAACTTGTCAAACTGTTACGAATAACTTTTATTCAAGTGAAGTGTAAGAATAGTAATTTGTACTAAACTTCCTCTAATAAAGTTAATTATATTTTTATTATTATTAGATTGGTTGGAGGATTTTTGCATAATATAATATTTTATTGTATGTAAACATACATTTAGTCCAATAAGCCGGAAAATGTGGAGAAGTGGTGGAATAGCAACGATTTGAAAAATTCCTTTTTTGACGTGTTCCCTAGACAACTAGGAACATTCATCAGCATTAACTCCGAAGCTGAAAAAGTTGAGGGGTTTGAAGTGCCCCCAAAAGTAGCTGTCTTAAAAAAATTTATAAATTAATATTTCGCCTCAGAAATGGGCTCTACTGGGTTTTTTGGCTCGCTGATCACGAATCCGAGGACCAAATTGAGGAATTCCATATTCCAGTATGGAATTCGTGCCATTTTTTGATGAAAATTCCACACACCAACACAATATAAAATTTTCGTGTATATTAATTTGAAATGCTCGTAATATTCATACATAATTTTTTTCTTTAAAGTGAAATTCGACACGAAAAATGGCACGTATTTCATACTGGAATATGGAATTTCTCAATTTGGACCTCGGAATCGTGATCAGCAACCCAAAAAACCTCCTAGAGCACACTTTCGTAGCACAATATTTATATTTAAATTTCCGCCCGAAAAAGTGGTATTTTCATCAAAAAATGGCACGAATTCCATACTGGAATATGGAATTTCTCAATCTGAACCTAGGAGTCGTGATCAGCGATCCAAAAAAACCCCTGTAGCACACTTCCGCAACACAATATTCATATTTAAATTTCCGTCCGAAAAAATGGAATTTTCATCATGAAATGGCACGAATTTCATACTGGAATATGGAATTCCTCAATTTCGGATTCGTGATCAGCGAGCCAAAAAACACCCTAGAGCACACTTCCTCAGCACAATATTCATATTTAAATTTCCGCCCGAAAAAGTGGAATTTTCAACAAAAAATGGCACGAATTCCATACTGGAATATGAAATTCCTCAATTTGGACCCCGGATTCGTGATCAGCGAGCCAAAATACCTCCTAGGGCCCATTTTCGAGGCGAAATATTAATTTTATAATTTTTTTTAAGTCAGCCAGTTTTTGGGGCACTTCAAAACCCCTAACTTTCTCATCTTAGTTAATGCAGAGGTCAATGCTGATAAATGTTCCTGAGGGTCTAGGAATTTTTCGAATCGGTGTTGTTCCACCACTTTTCCGCATTTTACACTTTTTTCCGGCTTATTAATTGGACTAATTGTGACACAGTTCAATTTGATTCTTCCTGAGGCTCTATTCCATGCAGAAAATAGTCGCTTTCTTCCTCTTCTTCATCATCGTATTCTTCCTGCAGGAGCCTATCAACTACGCGGGAAAATATCCGGAAGTAGGTACAACAAGATTTCATTCAACACCCGCGAAAACCTAAGAAACAACGTAACATTAAAATGTATCGTCAAAGAATTATTGTAAATTGTAATAGGGTTTTACAATAAGAAAATTCTTTACTGCTATCTTGAAATCCCGATTGGGATTGAGATGTCTTCAATACGGATCGATAGATGATTAAAGACAGAAAAGGAAGTAACCCCTTTTCATGGTAACCGATGCCTTATAACGTTGCACATGATCACAATCTTCAGTGTCTGCCAAATTTGAAAATATGTATCCCCTCTGCAGACTGACCTATACCAGGTATGAGGCAAATTGCGATAAATCTGTGTCTCTTCTGTTTTAAAAATACTCTGCATTTTATATAGGTACCTAAAAATTTTTAATTGGGGTTGTAAACTGAGGACTTTGACCCTGACAGGTTAACAAACTTTCTTCCAACTTCAAGTTCAATATTATCGCCGGATTTATTTTTTACATTGAATGGTTAAAAATAGATTAAGTAAATAAAAAGCGGAACACCAATATCCGAACTGATTATTTTCTCCTAGCAAACCGCAATTTGTATTTATTTAGGTAAATATTTGATATTGGTAATTCTCTAGCTCAGTCGATTTTTTTCCATTTGCATATAAATAACAATTCAAATATGCGTCAATTATTAATATTTTAAGAATATTATTCACCTACAGCAGGACCGTCGCAATGATTTCTATTTATTTTTTATTTTTGCGTTATAAGGGAAGTAGAAAGTACATACAAATTTGTAAAATTAAAACAAAATAGGCTTAAGGCTTATTTACCTAAAAAATCCCGTTTATCATATCTCATTTAAATCGCCCGCCAGCCTATGACGTCATCTACCCTGCATATGCGCGTTTATATTCATATTTTACGTTGGTGTTGCTGATCTGTATTGAACGCATTGTCAAAGGCGCCACAGGCGTCATAATTTTTAATTTTAAGGTTCAGAATTATTCGTTTTATACAGGGTGATTTACCACAACATGCGGAAAATAAAGTGGTATACTAGTCTTCTATGTAGGAAAGTCCCTGCAAAATTTTAAAGTGATCCGAGGTGATTTAGTAATTTTTGTTGCATTAAAATTTGCAAAGATACGCTTTTGTTATTTGTGTGTGGTCAGTGATAGGGCAGTGACCTTACTTGGCAAAGAACATATCGCAGATGTTTACATTTCCTTCCTCGTTTTTTGCTTTCGGTTGAACAACCAGGACACCGCACAAAGTATCGCCGAAGTTTGGTGTTTTTGTGTTATCGACGGGTTTAAGTAAATATCTTTTATATCTACTTGTTGTTGTAGAGTTCACTGGCATGGGATCAATGTCTTTCCGACTTATTTGGCTATTTTTGTAGTGTGACTAAAACCAAAAAGTCACTTTTACCATGTCCAGCTCTGCTGTCAGTCCCAAGTCTGATAGAGGGTAGGGGAAGTGATGGTTGGACTGCTTTACGTCAGATTGGTTAAAGTCATAGGCGGCGCATTCCTACAAAAAAATAAGGTAATTTTTTGGTCATATTTTTTTTAATTTTTCATTTTTTTAACTCCTTTCGGTGGGGACAACTTACTGATAAATTTTCCATATGTTGTGGTAAATCACCTTGTATAAAGTTATTCAAAAAAATTAAAAATGAGTAAACAGTATTTTGTACTAAAATGTATAATTAGACAAAAAAAAATCAAAAGTTATTTCATTGGCCTGTAATTTAAATGAATAAAAACCTACAATTTAAAATTGAACAAAGTGTCCAAATAGTTGTTCTTGGGGATTAGGTTATGGAAATTAAACATATTTTAATTGTGTAATAGAAATATTTTATTAAGAAAAATTAAGATATACATGGTGTATACTTTCTGGAAAACAGGGAAAACCGAAAAAGTCAGGGAAAACTTATTAAAACTACTTATATCCAAAGTTGTTCCAATCTTTCGCCCCTCCGTTCGTCAAAATGTTTTCCACCCCCCCCCCCTCATCAATTTTCATTTTCGGAAAAATCTTTTGAAATTTTTATTGAAAAGTTCTGGAAAAGTCAGGGAAATTCAAAATTGTGAATTGTATACACCTGGATTTATTATACTTCATACTCAACAATATACCGAGAGTGTCAGTTCTATATGCAGTTATCTATGACTAACTTATATTTAATACACCTAATACCGGGTGTTTCGAAAAGATTGGGACAACGCTTAGCCGTAGATTCTTGACATCAAAACAAGTCGATTTAACTCAAAAAGTAGTGGTCTAACTCTTTTCGTTTTCAAGATACTGGGTGGCAAAGTAAAAAAAATTGTATTCGTAATTTGTCTCTATCTTAGAGACTATTATATGTATCTACTTCAAAGTTGGTTTTTCAGGTTGCTAATTACAATGGTGCTATTACCGATGCCATATTTTATAGATGGCGCTAGTTATAGGACTTTTATGTGACACTTTAAGCCATAACTTTTTTGAGGTTAGGTTTTGAACATCGTCTTCTACTATAATCGAAACGCAAATTTGGTTTCCTAAAGAAAGGTGTACGCGATAAAATGCACCCTTTCAGAGAAATACGCGATTTACAACTTTATCACACACCAGTTCGAGGAAATTCAATTACCTAAAAGCGGTTTTCTTATCTAGTAGGTGTACATCAAGTATGATGTCTTGAAGTCGTCAATAGTGCTTGTTGTAGATACGTATAATATTCTCCAAGACAGAGACAAAATATGAAAACAATTTTTTTACTATACCACTCTGTATCTTGAAAACGAAAAGAGTTAGACCGCTACTTTTTGGGTTAAATCAACTTGTTTTGATGTCAAGAGTCTACGCTAAGCGTTGTCCTACTTTTCAAAACACCCGGGGTGTCGAATTTCTTCGAACTGGTGTGTGACAAAGTTGTAAATCGCGTATTTCTCTGAAAGGGTGCATTTTATCGAGTTTAAACAAGTACACTTTTTCTTTAGAAAACCAAATTGCGTTTAGATTATAGTAGAAGACGATGTCCAAAACCTAACCACAAAAAGGTTATGGTTTAAAGTGTCACGTGAAAGTACTGTAACTAGCGCCATCTATGAAATATGGCATCGGCAATATCACCATTGTAATTAGCGACCTGAAAAACATGTCGTTACCAACTTTGAAGTAGATACGTATAATAGTCTCCAAAATAGAGACAAATTACGAATACAATTATTTTAGCTTTGCCACCCTGTATCTTGAAAACGAAAAGAGTTAGACCACTACTTTTTGATTTTTTTTTTTTTAACTGTTTAACGTCGGCCTATTTCCGCTACCAGGGCCTATCACCGACGCCAGGAGACGAGCTACCCCCAACCTGGAAATTTTGCCGAACCTCTTCCCTTAAGAAGAGTAGGGATCTTTTACTTAACTAACATTTAATAGACAAGGGACCGCCTGCTTTACATCCCCTCCGAAGGATGGTATATCCACTACGTAATCCTCGTCTGAAATTACGTAACTTCCGAGTATACACTGATATACAAGCCTCTAGAAGGTGGGACGAGAACGCTGTATTTCCCAAGATGGGAGCCCATCCAAGTACTAACCGCGCTCGACGTTGCTTCAACGGAATATCGACTGATATTCACATTGAAGTCGCCTCTATGCTCGCCCCTTACTTTTTGAGTTAAATCGACTTGTTTTGATGTCAAGTATCGGCTAAGCGTTGTCCCAATCTTTTCGAAACACCCTGTATGTATTTAACATTTTCATGTGTTAGGGGATTTATAACTGTAGTGTAAACGAGTTTGTATAAACACACTTTTATAAACAGCGTGAATACCTCAGCCCTTAGATAAAGATACATTACTTAGTTTAAATTTAAATTCGACGGATAATATTCGTCCATCATACAAAAGTCTACATGTGGTCGAATTTGAGAAATACTTTTAATATACCTTTGTTCAATTTTTTACAATTTGCCGCTCTTTCAGGTTAAACACGTAAGAGTAATAAGACAATGGAAAATAATATATTTTGGAGATTAAGGTCAACAGTTTGATACCAGATATGCCCTTTGATATTTGACGGGCAAAAAATATATTACCAATAACATTCACAATAACAATTTGGCACATTTATACAGTAATTCGTTAATGCGCATGCGTCGTAGATGACGTCACTGTAAATTTTAGCATAAACTGTGTTATTAATTTGTACATAAAGTGCATAATTTAAAAATAACACAGGCACACAAAATAAAAACGTGTTCTTTTTCTGGTACTCCATTAGGTAACCCATATGTATTTCGACGTGCTGAACACGAATCAGTTCAGCTCCACTGGCCACCATTTTTTTTTGTAAATCGCGAAAATAACCTAAAAAAACTCATTGTTTAGGTTATTTTCGCGATTTATTGGTGGGTAACGGAGCCAATGGAGTCCCAGAAACAGACTTTTTTGTATGTGTGTCTGTGTAATATATGAATATCACCGGATCCTCCGCCATTTTCTAGAAAATCGTGTATGCAGATGTATTACACACACACAAAAAAAGTGAAAAGTGATCTGTTTATGGGACTCCATTAGGTAACCCCCATGTATTTCGACACGCTGAATACGAATCGTTTAGCTCCATTACCCACCAATTTTTAGTAAATCGCGAAAATAACCTAAATTATATGAGTTTTTTTTTTAGGTTATTTTCGTGAGTTACAAAAAAATGGTGACCAATGGAGCTAAACGGACAACTGATTTGTGTTCAGCACGTCGAAGTACACATAGGTTACCGAATGGAGTACCAAGAAAACAAGTCATTCTTCATAAACAGTTTGGTTTGTTCTGAGAAGTCTTTAGCCATTAGAATTTCGAAATAACATACAGGGTGATAAAAAAAGTGAGAGTGTGCCAAGAGTAAAGTATAAGTTTTTTGGGAGAAAATTAAAAATGTTATCGGAAAAAATGTTTATAATGAAAGTTCGGAAATGAGAAAGCTGTATCTCAAAGTTGGTATTTTTGCCCTCATTATGATTAAAGTTATTGTACAAATTCAACCAAAGTACATAATTTATTGAGTATAGCATGATAGCAATACATAGCAACACAACCAGAAAAATTAATCCATCCTGCTCCTACACATTTTTATATCTGCTTTCTAAATTTTTCGTACACTAAATCAACGGTATCCTCATTTATGTCAACCGTTGCTTCTGTAATTCTCTCTTTTAAAAGGTTTGCGTTATCAGGTCAAATTTTTTACTTTAGGTGTCCCAAAACAAAAAAAAATCAAGTGAGGTATTGTCAAGGCAGGACCAAACTGCCCAATCCAAATCCATTTATTATATAAATGCCTACTTTGAGGCACAACGTTAAAATTCTATATCTGAAATTTCATTGACATTAAAAACGTCTTTTTCCGTTAACATTTTAAATTTGCTCTGAAAAAACTTATAGTTTGACATAATTTCCCAAGGGGTTTGTAGTTCCTGTTTTTTTAAGGATATAGGTTTTGCTTAAAGCTTTTATTTGCCTAATTAACATTTGCAACATATATTTTGTTTCTGCTTATCATACCTTTTCTGTTGTTTACGTAGATGATAATATTTTTTTGTGCCTAATAAAAATTTATTTATAATATTTTCATTCAGTTTTTTTATTATATTGTAGGTAACTAGTTTTAAATAACAACTCCTAATATACAGACACGTTATAAGTATCTTTTATCGCATTTATCGTAGCTAAAATAGCTTTTTCTGTGTGGCGTGGCCAAAAAAGTTTTCCTAGACGCCGGGGCCAAATCGAGCCAGTCCGGCTCTGGTTTCAAGTACTTTCCATTGCTCTAAGTAATACAACCATATACAGTTTTTATCATAAATTCTAATAATGAAATTAGGAACTATTTTCATTGACAAATAGTACAGGAAAACCTTACTTTAACTCGAAAAAAATTTGTGCAGACCTTAGACTTTGGTTATAAGTTCAAAATAGGCCAATGTTCATGAAACAAAAAAGTTTAGGAGTTTTACGGATCCGCGGGAACCTACAGGGGGGTGAAAAGGGGTATTTTTAATTAAACAATTGGTTTTTCTCTTTTTTTCTCGGGAAATATGGCATATACAAAAAAATAGTTCAAATAAAAGTTGTTTCTGACAAAATTATGTGTAATTTGGTGTTTTCAATTTAATTTTATAGCAATAGTTAATCGAAATACTAGAGGTTTTAACTTCGGAATAATGTCATATGAATTAAATCTCGTTCATTTTTGGCAGCTTAATAGTAAATGAATAAAAAAAAAGTTTCTATGTTATGCGAGGGCTTGCTAATTTATAAGGGGTGGCATCCACCCTTTTTCAGGGGGTGGCACCTAAAAGAAAAAAAACATTGGAGCTGAGAGAAAATGAAATTTTAAGAAGAAAATGTTCTATGCAAACTTTTCATATAAATTGATAGATTTAAGTTATAATATAACTACTATAAAATATAGGATTTTAGCTTGAAAAAGTGGCATTTCAAATACGTTTTCGTCAAATAACTCGAAAGGTATTACATTGAGCAAGAACATGTTAGAGGCGAATAAGAAAGCTACTAAATTAAGGATAAATTTCGTTTCCTTCTAATTTTTGTAGAGTTAATGATTTCGGAGATCTGGAAGTCTAAAGGTGGCGTCCGAACATCTATAAGACGAAGTATTTGGTTTAAATGTAGTAGTAGTAGTATTTATTGATGCGTTATACAAAAAGGTATTTACACAAGTCAATATTACAATGTAAAAAAAATGTATAAAAAAATGTATATATGTATATAGTATAAGAAAATTTTATTATGAAAAATAATAATATGTACACATACATATACATACACAAGTATATACATATACACATTTCACACATATTATTATATACACATATGTACATGGTCACAAACAAATATGATTGGAAGTGTAATAAATATTATTTAAAAAAAACGAACAAATATAATTTTTAACAACAAACACGTATTTATGTTACACTTACATAAAGTAGAAAAATCAGCGGTAAGAAATTCGTTCAATGAAAAAAATGCATTGTCAATTAAAAATGATTTTAGGATTGTCTTAAAACGTTTATAATCTAGTTCCCTGATATTGGAGGGTAATGCGTTGAAAAACTTTATTGCATAGTACCCTGTGCCATTTCGTGTTTTCAATAAACGTAAAAAATGAAAATGTAAGTTCCCATTACTTCTGGTGGAATAAGAATGTAGCTGGGCGCGAGACAAATATTTTGATTCATTTTCTTTTACATAAAGAAGTCATTGCAATATACAGATGCTATATAATGTTGGAATTTTCAGTTTTTTAAAATATTCCCTGCACTCCTCCCTGCAACCCAAAACCCGCGATCACCCTTACTGCCTTTCTTTGCACCGCAAAAGCAGTTGCAGCATGCGAAGAGTGACCCCAAACCAATATTGCATAGACAAGTACAGAGTGAATTAAACCGAAATATGCTGTTAATAAAGTTGTCTGTGAGACACAATTCACAAGATTACGTAGTAAGTAAATATTTTTAGACATTTTACCACAGATGACGTGTACGTGCTTTTCCCATGTTAATTTACTATCCAGATAAACACCTAGAAATTCAACACAATCCGTGGATATCATGTTATCTAATGCGTGTTGTCTTAAACTAAAAATCATCGTTTCCGTTTTGTTTTCATTTAACTTTAAGTTATTTGCTAAAAACCAGTCTTGAACAATGGATTGGGTGTCTCGTACATTTGAGAGCAATCTGGTAGTATCATTATTACTATATATTAGGGTGGTGTCGTCCGCAAAAAGGACAGATCCTGCTGAGACGGTATTGTATGGCAAGTCGTTAATAAAAATAAGGAAAAGAGTTGGACCTAAAATAGAGCCCTGGGGTACACCATATTTTACGTTTATAAGTTTGGAATTCGTGCTTCTATAGTTAACAAACTGAGATCTATCTTGAAGGTATGATGTTAGTAATTTCTGGCTGGTAATAGAAAATTTGTAAAAAACTAACTTTCTTATCAATATATCATGAGAGATGCAGTCGAACGCCTTACTTATATCTAAAAACTGAGCGTACAAAATTTCGCTTCCTTCGAAACCCCCATTTATCATATCCGTTAGTGTATTTATAGCTAAAGTAGTGGACATTTTAGGTCTAAACCCAAACTGGTGATTGTTAAACAAATTAAAATTCTCAAAATAAGATGTCATTTGCAATTTTAACACGGTTTCAAAAATTTTTGCAAAAAAAAGGTATTATGGATATTGGCCTATAATTAGCAAGATCATCAATGTCGCCTTGTTTGTGAATAGGAATAACTTTTGATATTTTGAGAATTTTCGGAAATATATTATTTCTAATACATTGATTTACAAGGTTGGTTAATGGAATGTATATAATGTGCTTAATAGAATTGAGGATTTTCAGGTTTATATCATGAGCGTCTTTACTATCAGTCTTTTTTAAGTTGTTTAGTATATCAAGGATCTGGACATACGAGACTTCGGTGAAACTAAATTCAGTACTATGTCCACCTATGTTAGTATTAAGTAAGTAATCTTCAAAATTTTTGTTTGACGGGGGTAATACATTTATTGTCTTTTCGGCAATCGTCCCAAAATAATTGTTGAGATCCTCAGAATTAATAACAGCAGAATCTGAGCGTGTATTTCTTCGCGATTTATTATTTTTAATGACATTCCACATTGCTTTATTTCGGTTATTACTTTGGGAAATGTATTTGTCATGAGCATTAACTTTAGCCTTCCTTAACTCGGTTTTATAGTGTGCTTTTTTAATATTCAGTAAAGATTTTAAATTAGGTGTTGGATTTAGTTAGTAGAGATCTTGCAAAAAATGTAATGTCTCTCTTATTTGCCTTAAATGGTCAGAAAACCAAATGTTAAATATCTCAGAAACTATGGCATTTAAGCCAAAAACGCTAATAAACAAAATAAAAAACTATTAATTAAGCTTTCAAATGATTTATTTCCTATTTTTATAGCATAAAAAACAAAGAAGTTATAACAGAAACAATGTACTTTTTCACATTTTTTTAAATAAAAATGTCGCAATTTTGTTAATGTAAGTAGTCAATAATTAAAGAAATATATTCCCATATACTGTTTTTAGTTAATATATAATGTGACCTAGACGCTCAAATTATTTCATCGACTTACAGAGCTTGCTTTAGAAAAAAAATTTCATTTTAGTCTGTGAAGGGATTTTAGAAAAAACGTAACATTCTTGTTTATCTGCAAATATGTCAATAAATATTAGTTTAAGAGAAAATATGGTGGACTTCAAAAATGAAGCTTCTACACTGAGAATAAATGTATTTTGTTTATATATTTGTGTAGGGTTGATTGTTTCGGAGGTATATAATTTTATAGATGGCATCCGACCGTTTTTAGGATGAAGTATTTAGTTTAAAATGTTGAATATCTTAGAAACTGTTACACTTCCATCAAAAGTTCTAAGAAACAAAATTAAAGTTAATTAATCAATCTTCAAAATGATTTTTGTTTGTTTCTAGGGTACATCACAAAAAAATAAAGAAGTTATGGCTGATTCAATGTGCGTTTTCACATTTTTGTTAACAAAATGTCGGCATTTTGTTACTGTAATTGCTCAGTAATTAATGTTTCTTTCAAAAATGCTGTTTTTCGTTAATATGTAGCATCACCTAGATGCTCAGTTTATTTTGTCCCTTTAAAACACTTGTTTCAGAAAAAAATTCCATCCGCCATCTAAAAATGGCCGTATTTCGGTTAATTATTGCTATAAAATTAATTTAGAAACACCAAATTAAATATAATTTTGCTAGAAACAACTTTTATCTGAACTATTTTTTTGTAAATGCCATATTTTCCGAGAAAATGGAGAAAAATCGATTTTTTTTTTATTAAAAACACCTCTTTTTACCCCCTATAGGTTCCCGCGGATCCGTAAAACACACAAAACTTTTTTGTTTCGTAAACTTTGGCCTATTTTAAACTTAAAACCAAAGTTTAAAATCTGCACAATTTTTTTTCGAGTTACAGTGATTTTATTCATTCTTTTCCTGTACTAAAACTACAATAGGTATTTAAGTACAACAGAAATTTACAATAATAGTATATTATATTACTAGAAGTAGAACGCACTCTTTTTTTGTGTTGAGCCCAGGATTTGCGGCTAAGGCGAAGCCGAAGCCGCAAACTGGGCGAAACACAAAAAAAGGCGTTCTACTCCGTGTAATATATACTATTTTTTCTTCAAGCGTATTAAAATGCAAAAATTCATTTATTTATCATAAATATACCAATATTCAAACTACAGTCTTACATGTTGACACAATATGACAAGTGGCTAGTGGATAGCGCGCCACCGGTGGCTTTCGGTATTAACATTATGTTACTAGTAAAACAATACCCACTGCGGTGGCGCTTTCGGAACTAACATTATGTTACTAGTAAAACAATGTCCACTACGGTGGCGTTCGGTACTAACATTTTGTTACTAGTAAAACAATGTCCTACTTCTACTTCTGTTTTTGGTGACATAATTTAAACATTTTAATACGCTTGAAGAAAAAAAATATATACCTACCTATGGTTGTATTCGTTAGAACAATAGCAAGTGTCTAAAACAGTTTTAAAGATTACACCGTTTGGTTTTTTAAATATTTATAATAAATCGAAAATAAACGCATATATCTCTCTCACTCTGCAAAATCCTATTCTTAAATTGATCTGTTACTGTAACGGTACATTAACCCCACAGAATCGTAAAAGTGTAAAAAACCAGTCCATAATTTTTTTTATCTTTCGAAATTTGGTCATTCACGATAAGTCACAGTGAAATACCTAGGTGGGAGCTGTCAATATAAATATCGGAAAGTAGATCTTAAAATCATGTTTTTCAGAGCAATCTTACCAACAGCATGTTATTAAAAACTCATTTTAGCCCTTAACAAACAATATGCCGATATGTAGAATTTTTAAATAACTGCATAAACACTTTTCACAGCTGTGAAACTCCTGCTAGTCCTGTTCCCCGCTTTATCAATCGTTGATATCTCCGATAACAATTTTTGTAAAACTATTCGAACACTTCCTCCTCGTAAACCTCACAAGTTGCTAAAATAAAACCGAAACTGCTAATACCAGCAATCAAAACCGAATTAATATAACATATGAACAATAATACAATGCAACAAAAATAACAAGAGTCGAAGAGTCCTGTAAATTATCCTAGACTTTCAGAGCGATGTGAATAGAACTCAAATTTTAACCGCACCGCAGACGAAGTGGGGCAGAACAGTTGATTGGCCACCGAGCGAACACCGGTAGACAGTGGAAGACACATTCCGACAAGTTGCAACGAAAAGTAGTTCCTAATATTTTCTCACGCGATATTTACAACAGATAACTGGAGTTTCCGCCTATATTCCTCGGAATATCGATAACCGATCAGTTTGTAATTGTTTTTGACTGCAACACTGATAAATAGAGAGCCGTTTTCAGTGATAAAATGGGATAATTCGGGAGAGCATGCTCGTAGGAATACAACAACTACACGACCGCCATCTTTGCGCGTCTTTAACAAAGCCCCTCTCAGATCCGAGCTGGCCACGAACGGACGTGTATGTATGTGCGCGGACTATGCGTTTGAAAGTGTGTTTTCATTAATTAAAACTAAAATAGTGCATAAACAATACGAAAATGTGTTGTACATAGTGTGTGCATACAATTATTTATGTGATAGGTGCATTAGAAGTGATTTTCTGTGCCCCATGAGGGTAGTTACACTAAAATGTGGATTACTAACTTTACTAAGGAATATTATTTTTGGATTATAGCCTCTACAACCATACTTTTGTCCTTAGTACAATCGACAACAGGTGGGTGGTGCATATTTTCGATTTCTAGTCTCAGTTCTGTCACCTTAAAGGAAATTTTGTCAACAAAACAATTGACAGGGCAACACAAACTGACGTTATTAGTAACATGAGAACAGTAACTATTTTAAAATACTTATTATACTAATTATTTATATACTTATAACACGAGGGTATTTAATTGTAACAAAAACAACGGTTATTGTTTTGGAGTGTAATTATGATTATTATTGAAACGTTACTGACTTGCCCGATGTTCAGCTGTTACAGTTGTCCCCTTACCTTAGGGGTTGGTATCGAGTACCTACTACCACCTTTCTCTGTACGGGCAAAGGGAGTATTAGTATTATTCGTTCTGAAAACATCGTTTTAGGAGGCAGAATTTCAAATTTTGCACGGGTTGTGTCAAAATCATTACATTTTATTGTTTACATACTTGGTATAACTTTTCCGATAAAGGTGATTTATTACTTTGATTAGAAATCAGTGTTGATTAAGCAGAGAAGGGTAAAAAAATATGTTGGATTTGGCGATAAGTGTAGAGAAAATATTTAAATGTTGTGGACACCTGCACGAGTTGGTAATTTTTTTACCCGTCAAATTTATGTAGCTTAGAGCTTTTAGTTGTCAAAAGGGAGGTAAACAGTGAAATGTAATGAATCAGTAATCCTAGATTGAAATTATGATAGTTTAATCCCAGCAACCTAGGTATGGGGGTAGGTATCCAACATTTCTGAGATACAGAGTTAAAATTCTCTGAACCATATTTATTTATATCTTTTGAATCGTATTAGAATGTTTCTTAGTGTAACATTATTATTAGCAACTTCATTTGGAACAGCTTTGGTAAAAATATAGTTAACTTTGGCAATCTATCTGCCGGCTGATTTCATTTTTCATACCATTTTGCCTTTGACGATTCCTAGTTTATGTGATATGGGAAAATTCTCGGGAAAATTATCATTTAGTATTTTTTAAAGTTTATTACTAGATTTTCACCACAGCGGTATTGAAGTTTCTAACATCTATTACTAAAATAAATTTTTTTTTTTGCGTTACTATACTTCCACTGGATGTGGAAGTAATTGAAAAGGGTACCTATCTATCATAATCATTAAATTTTAAAGTATGTAATACTTTAATTGTATAATTTTACCGATACAGGTGATTTATTACTTTGATTAAAAATAGTGTTGATTGAGCAGAAAAAGATATGTTGGATTTGACGATAGCTGTAGAAAAACATTTAAATGTGGTCTGGACACTGCGCGATTTTTTATTTTTTTTTTTACCCGTCAAATTTATGTAGCTTAGAGCTTTTAGTTGTCAAAAGGGGGGTAACAGTGAAATATAATGAATCAGTATCAAGAGTAGATCCCAGATTGAAATTATGAAGGTTTAATCCCACCAACTTAGGTATGGGTAGCTATCCAACATTTCTGAGATACAGAGTGTTAAAATTCTCCGAACCATATTTTTTTATATCTTCTGAATCATTTCAGAATGTTTTCATTAGTGTAAGTAACATTATTAGCAACTTCATTTGGAACAGCTTTGGTAAAATTATAGTTAACTTTGACATTCTACCTATCTACCGGCTGGTTTCTTTTTTCAGACCATTTTGTCTTTGACAATCCCTAGTTTATGTGATGGGAAAATTCTCGGGAAAATTATCATTTAGTGTTTTTTAAAGTTTATTACTAGATTTTCACCACAGCGGTATTGAAGTTTCTAACATCTATTAAGTACTAAAATAAAATTTTTTAATTTTTTTTTTGCGTTACTATACTTCCACTGGATGTGGAAGTAATTCAAAAGGTTATTTATCTATCAAACGGTTTAGAAGACGTTTAAACAAGTTTTTAGCTCGGTTTTTAGACAATACAAACTATTGTTTTAAGTTTGCTCTATACTTATCTACTTAGAATGAGCTAATCTAGAACAACGAATTTGACTGAAAAATGGCAGATCGACATAATTTAACACAAGTAAAAAAGACGTACAGTGATCCATGAATATTTCTAGTTGGTCTCCGTTTGCTGCATATCGCGTCTGTCGGTAACACGCCATCTGTCATGGTTGCTTGTTGGGCGCACATGCTCACCAAAAAGAACTGCTGAGATGTAAACAGTTTATTGAAGCTTTTATATACTTAATTGTTGAATATTCTGTATCAGATATTCTTCGGAGGTTTTTGAAAATAAATCTCGAAATAAATTTAATTTTTAGGTGTAATTCGAGGTATAATTGCTATATTTTTAATTTTACCCATCTTCCGATGATGTCAAATTGGTTGACGAGACGCACGTTATTCGTCAGCATACTATGCATTATTTTTATTTCTTAAGATCTCATCGAACATCCCTCTTCATATAGGTACATTTTTTTGAATTAAAATGTTTAAAAACTTTTTCGTACTACTTACTAGCTCTGTAAGTGTCATTTTTTGAAGTCTGTCAATGTTATGAGAGTGTCACTTACAGCCCATAGGCAAAAAAGCGTAAAATTTACTTTTATGCCCTAGACCAAAAAAGTAAATGTACTTTTATGCCCTGGGGCAGAAAAGTAAGGTCATAAGGAAGTTAAATAATAATGAAATTCTGACACCAACGAGGCACACAAGCATTTTTGGCTGCCTCCTGAATGTCGATACTTTCATCATAATCCATATTTTTATTGCAAAAACTCATGTAGGTAAATAACTTGAATGGCGGAAATTAGGTATTATGAAGTTATCAATTTGACAACTTATTGACAGTAACCATAGCAGAACGCAAAACACACCCCAATTATGTACCTGAACTTTCGAACGTTCACTTGAACGAATTTCATATGAAAAAAAAAAATTAATAGAAACCACACTTTGATTTAGGTGTAAAAACTTAAGTATTGTGGATATTATTGTCAGCAAATGTGGCAATGAAGTGTTTACGCCTAAATCGGTGTGTGGTTCTTATTAATTAATTACTTCCACATCCAGTGGAAGTAGTAATGACAAAAAATTTTTATTGTTCAAATAGGCTTAGAATGTCATGAAACGTCGAGATTTTAAGTTTGAGCGAAAAAAAATTTCTGTCTGTCGGTCTGTCTCTCTCGGTCTGTCTGTAACTTTTTTTTGTGCGCACGTTTACTCTGGAACCGTTTGAGATATTGATTTGAAATTTGGTACACATATGTACTTTAACGAGATCTAGAACTAGATTATATTTTCATCTTGTTCCGTTGAAGGGTTGGGGGGTAAATTGGGATAAATTTGGGGTAAATAGGAAAATCAAGCAGGTAAGAGTCCATAAAATTGGTATTTAGTATATGCAAGAGAACCTAAGGTCTCAAAAAAAATTTTGGCATTAGCCACCCCTATTACCACACCCACCCCATTATTAAAGGGGATGAAAAAAAATTGTGATTTAGTTTTTGTAGAAGAACCAGAAACCTCAAAATATTTTTTTACTTCATCCACCCCCTATCACCACCCCCACCCCACTACCGATGTGGGGTATCGTTTTATGGGTTTTTGGGGTAGAGGATTTCAAATATTATATTATTAAAGTTCCATAAACAATTATTTCCACATACAAAATTTTTTCGTTGTGAGTGACTTGAGTAGAAAATCTGGATGTGGAAGTAGTGATTCCTTGGGCAGCGGTTTTTTTCTTTTTCATCTAAAATTCGTTCAAGTGAACGTTTGCAACTTCAGGCATATCTCCAATTAAATGAGTTCGACAAATCTTGAAATATAATAAGTTTGAATGAATTTTTCCAAAAATTGTAATATTGCTAGTAGTACGAAAAACGTCGTATGCATCTCGGCTTGTATCGTGTTTTATAGGTCTCGAACACTTGCAAACCTCAGCTATACGGGCTTCGGTTTGTACTGTGATCTCGACCTCTAAAATACACTTACAAGCCTTGGTACATAAATAACTATTTTTGCAGAGGGGGTTGAAATTGATAACATCCTCCTCTCCTCGCCCCTCACCCCTTCCTTTTCTGTTGCACGAACAATGACGAGCAAACGATTAGCTAATAAAGAATCCTCGAAAAAATCATTTCCCACAGGTGTTTTGACTGCGTTACCCCCCGCCACTAACGTCTCTGGTCATGTTTTCAATTAAACTGGGTCGTTCCCGTAGATAAATAAAAAAATTAGCGAAAAAATAGGGTGTACAAGCAATGTCGAGCAAACGAATACTTAGCATGATGAAAAGTATTTGCAGTAGTCAGATAATTTTTATAATTCCCCTACCTTTTATTTGTTTTTGTCGGAAACGAATCGGTCATTAAAAATTCTACAGTAGAACCTAGTAGAAACTCGAGTGGAAGGCTGTTATCGATTTCAGTTTCCTGTAATGCTATAATATTTCATATTTCTATTTTTATACAGAATCGGAAAGCGTTTGTTTTGATATTGCACTAGTTTCAACGATTTAACCGACCGCCCACAATAAAGACGTCTACCAGTGCTCTAGCAGAGGTAAACAGTGACACGCCCATCAAGAGAAGCATATGCACGATTGCTTGTTTCGCTCTCGCTTGCCGCTCTCGTTTGCTCTTATGGCCATCCCAAAACCAACACTTTCCGATACTGTGTAACGTCGAGACAATCAATGAACAAATGATTAGCATTCAAATATTTCCTCGAACATTTCTAAAATGGGGGGACTCAAATGGGGAGCTACTTTACGGAGATACCCGAGAGATGTACCTATTTTGAGTTTCCTATGCCGCATTTTTGAACGCTTCATGACTCAACTATTGAAGATAGTGATGTATAGTAGATCATCGCAGATATAAAGACCGCCTCAAGCTATATCCGAAAGGATTATTTCTGCCTATTTCCCCTACCAAGGCCTGTCACTGACGCCAGGAGACGAGCTGCCCTAACCTGGAAATTTTGACGAACCTCTTCTGTGTCGAAGAGTAGGGATCTTTTAACATTTAATAGACAAGGGACCGAGTGCTTTACATCACCTCCGAATGGTATATCCACTGCGTAATAATCGCCTCAAATTATATACCTTCTACATATTCGCTGATATTCAAGCCGCTAAGCTGATATTTCATATTTCTATCGCCGTGTTTCCCCAGACGGATCACCCATCCAAGTACTAATCACGATGAACGTTGCTTAGCTTTTTGTATCGAATTACGTGTATACTCAATACGCCTTTATGCTCGCCCCCGCACTTAAAATCATATGGTATATGTCCATATTTATCCATCACGGTTTACGCAGTGTTTTAAGTGAAAAGCTGTAATGCAAAATGTGCTATCAATTTCAATTGTGGTGATACCGAGGATGATACTTTTCCCTCTCACATACCCATTGCAAATTTGTTTTTTATTAGTCAAATGCTGTTTGAATCCTGTCTTTAACTACTTTATTATGTATTATTAATTTCGCAATATTTAGATTTTCATTAGGTATCTCCCCATTTCGAGTTGGATAAGCTTTCTAATTGACATCGTTTTACGGAACGTTTTCGATCAAGTCGCCAGAGAAAATCTAATTTAACTGTCGATAAACTTGATGGAGTTGAAATTAATTTGATCCATCTAAGTACCTGATTCACGTATAGCGCGCCACTAAAGAATATAATAGTTTTAATTTATTTCGTTATTGTTTCCATCATTGGATTCCCAAACGGTATAGTGACATTGTTAGATAAGTAATTATCTGAAGAATAACAGCCCGAGCGTATAGAGAACTAATTTAATTAATAAAACTAAAAGTAATAGTACTGGTCTAAGCGTGACTTGCACCTATTCGGAAAAGGCACTCGGGTGACCATCAATATGAACCATAAAAATAGTTTCGGAAGGTTCCTGATAATAAAACTCAGTTTCTAGTATGTGAAAAAAATGTCCTTTTATGAGGTTTTATAGAGACTTTTTTTATATCATATTTTAACTCATCTGTTTCCAGAACTTAACTAAATATTGCACAGAAATTGTAACCGTAGGGGGTGAACTACCCCCAAACAAAATAAATATAGGGCGCTGAATAAACTATGTTAAAGACTTTGTTAATAAAATGCATAATACTTATGTGTATAACTGGCCACAACCGAATGCTGAGTGTGTTCCTTTCGTGAGTCAGTCACAGTCCATGTTTATACTTCCAAGACGCCCAACTCTGGTTCATAACCCAAACAATATTACCCTCAACGATTATTGAATTTTAAATATAAACAACCTGTTACAAAATATTAAATCGTTCGAATTTTGCGCAATATAAATTGTCCAATATTATTGAGCGTCAGGGGGTGCCTTTAGTATGCATAATGTAAATATACAACTTCAATATTGTTATTTTCCTGCTCAAGAAGTTTTAACTCGGAATTTTGATCGTGATTTCAATCAAATGATTCAAATCAGCTTATCCCCTAAGTTCTGAACCTTCATTATGATGTTTTCAACTTCCACTAGGGACCACAGCAAAGTTTTAAGTGTTGTTTTTATATATTTTATGCACCTAAGTAGTTAAAACACATTTTATAATCTAGCCAAGTCGAGGAATGCTTACCAAACTTTTCGAGAATAATTCAACACCCGGTACGTGACATTTTTCTAAATAAACAAGTTGAGCTTAGTCCCAACACGTCTCGGATAACTGTAGAATACAATAGGCTATCTTTATGTGTAAATAAATATATTTGAAATGTTGGGCTATAAACATTTATAACATTACCTTTTTCACGTTGATATCGAAGTCATGAATGCTGGCGATTTTGAACTACTTTTAATACATTTTTTTTCTTAAAATGTTACATAACTTTTATATTTAGTAATCGATGTTTGGCATTTTTTTATTTAAATAGCAATAACCGAAGCAACAACATTAAGAAAAAAGTCTAAAAAACTGTTGCGCCATGAAAAGTGTTTTCTGGAGTTCATAGAAAACGTGTAATATTTTTCAGACATAGGTTATAGTTCACTTCATTTTTATACTGCACATAAAAAACTCAAAGCTGCCAGCCGAGCTAACATAAAGGGAGACCGGGGCATGCTTTATCTTTCCACACTACATTAAATAATAAATATAAGTGTATTATTACTTATAGATAAAACACCATTACTGTTATGTAATAGTATATTACGTAATGAGTGTTGTAAGAAGCATATTACGCACGAATGAAAAAGTTATTTCCACGAGCGCGTAATTAATTGCCTTACAACTCGAATTATGTTCCGTACTTTACCTACGGTCATATTTATTTAGTTATTTAGTAAAATCTGGATTTAGTTTACTAGTCAACAATATTATTCAACAAATATGATGTCAGTTTTGACAGCGTTTGAAAGTTACGTAGGCGCATTTGATTTTCAAACCCCGCGTCAGCGATATAAGCCACCTATAATTGCATGTCCCGGGCGTTTTGTTTACCGTGCGATTTGTTTACAGTGCGTTTTGTTTACAATATGTAAAATTCAACTTACATAGATGGCAGGTAGTGTGTTTTTTACTATTTACAGTAGTGATCGTAGGTAGGTAATAGTATATTACGTAATGAGTGTTGTAAGAAGCATATTACGCACGAATGGAAAAGTTACGCACGATGCCGCGTAACGGCGAGTGCGTATTTCCATGAGTGCGTAATTGATTTACAACTCTAATTATGTACTATACTTTACCTACGATCATATTTATTTATTTATTTAGTAAAATCTGAATTTAGTTTACTAGTCAACAATATTATTCAACAAATATTATGTCAGTTTTGACAGCGTTTGAAAATTAAGTAGGCGCATTTGTTCTTTTAAACCCCGCGTCAGCGATATAAGCCACCTATAATTGCGTGTCCCGTGCGTTTTGTTTACCGTGCGATTTGTTTACAGTGCGTTTTGTTTACAATATGTAAAATTCAACTTACATAGATGGTAGGTAGTGTGTTTTTTACTATTTACAGTAGTGATCGTAGGTAAAGAAAAATAAAGGGAAACAGGCATATACCAATGCATAAGATATTCTTATCTTGACGCAAAACACTATACATTATTAAAATATACGTCGTTTTGACTTTTTAAGCTTTAACATTATGCTCGTTATCAGAGAATCCTGAAATCAAATTTCATGTACCTAAATCTGCAACAATATTGTAATTAACGCAGCCATATCGGATCTTGAATTATTAATTTTTGACCCCAGATTCGTTATCAGCTATCTCTCAAACACCTAACTACCAATTTTAACGAAAATCCGATGGAATTTGAATTTTTCTATCGCAAAATTAAATTATGACTAGCGACTTCGCCATATTCTCGAATATTCTCTACTAAAAAAAATCTTGTTTCCAATTTCCGCTCACCTTATACCTACTAGACGTAGCTTGATGAAATTGATATGGGACCACTCCCATACCTCACAATTTGAAAATATTTCATAAAAATCGTTTATAGTGTGGGCTCATATGTTAAAATATCGACTCCCCCACTCAGATGACGGGCTAAAGTTGATCTGTTTGTTTTACAAGAATAGAGTCGTTCAGAGAGTGAAAAACAACTTATCACCAATTTTGAAAATCGAGAGGTATTTACGAAATTCAAGATGGCGCCAAACAATTCAGTACTATATAAGAAAATTTTACATGAGTTTAATTGTTTGCATAGTTGAACTTTTGAGTCCTCATGATCTCGCTGCTCCGTAATTGTTTTTATTTTACTTCCACATTGTGGAAATGTAATAGGTAACCCTATAAAAAAAATTGATTTTTTTTTCTCAAATGGGCTTAGAATGTCACGAACTGTCAAGATTTTAAATTTGAGCGAAAATTTGTTTTATGTCTGTCGGTCGGTCGGTCAGCCCGTCTATAACTTAATACCTTGCACCTATTTATTATAGCGAGATCTGCAACTAGATTATAATTTGATCTTATTCCGTTGAAAGCTTGAGGGGCAAATATAGATAAAGCAAGAAAATAAGAGTAAATAAAATTTGGATTTAGTGTATGTACGAAAAACTAACATCTCAAAATTCCCCCCCCCCAAAAGGGGGTGAAAAAATAAATTTCTGATTTATTGCGTGTACAAAAACCAAAGGCCTCAAACTTTTTATTGACATCAAGCCACCAGAAATTTAGATTTGGAAGCAATGATTCCTTAAGGAAGCGGTTTGTTTCTCAATTGTTTTGAATATTTTTAGTTTAAGATAAATTAGATATTTTAATTTTGAATTACGCTATATTTCCCATCACCATCACTTCTTTTCATGTATTTACTGTAGTTTTCTTTGAACAGGCAAGGCCAACTTGACATCAAATTATAATGAAAAAGTGACAGTTGATCAACTTTGAAAATTGTTGTTAATTTGCTTGATGCGTCGAATATAAGTATTTAATCTCTAGAACGAAATAAAAGGTCTTTAAGTCCGCCAACCAAGAATTGATGATATTGGTGGCATCTGCAGCTGGAAATACAGGTAAGAAAAGCACACGAATACGAAAATGTTGGATATCAGATCAAATTTTCTACCGGAAGCTCGATTTAAAAAAATGGCGCCAGTGTTCGCACTTTTTAACGACTTCTCGATTCGACCCGTATGTATGTCGGAAATAAGATTTTCTTAGAGGATAAATTGGCGAAGTCACCAGTGGATACCTAATTTGAGTCACAATTTACATTTTCTTGGTGACATATAAAAAAAAACTTAAATTCATATCGTTAAAATATTTCATTAAATTTAATTTTGTGATAAAAAATTCAAATTTCGTCTGAATTGCATGGTAGTTAGGTATTTTAGAAGAAGCCGATAAGATGTGCCTGAAGTTTCGATCGTTTAATTTCATATGAAAAGAAAAATTAATAAAAACCACAAATCGACTTAGGCGTACCATTTTTCTGGTAATATTTGCTGGCAACAATACTATCGTTGCCAATGTAGCTGAAGTTTCGAACATTCACTTGAACGAATTTCATATGAAAAAGAAAAACCGCAGCCCAAGGAATCACTACTTCCACACCCAGATTCTCTATCCAAGTCACTAACAACGAAAAAACTTTGTATGTGGAAATAATTGTTTATGGAACTTTATAATATAATATTTGAAATCCTCTACCCCAAAAACCCATAAAACGATACCTCATATCGATAGTGATAGTGGGGTGGGGGTGGTGATAGTGGGGGTGGATGAAGTAAAAAATATTTTTAGGTTTTTGGTTCTTGTATATACACTAAATCACATTTTTTTTTCATCCCCTTTAATAATGGCGTGGAGGTGGTAAGGGAGGTGGCTAATACCAAAAATTTTTTTGAGTCCTTAGCTTCTCTTGTATATACTAAATATCAATTTTATGGACTCTTACCTGCTTGATTTACCCATTTACACCAAATTTACCCCAATTTACCCCCCAACCCTTCGACGGAACAAGATGAAAATATAATCTAGTTCTAGATCTCGTTAAAGTACATGTGTGTACCAAATTTCAAGTCAATATCTCAAACGGTTCCAGAGTAAACGTGCGCACAAAAAAAGTTACAGATCAACAGACAGACAGAAGTTTTTTTTTTCGCTCAAACTTGAAATCTCGACGTTTCATGACATTCTAAGCCTATTTGAATAATACAAATTTTTTTGTCGTTACTATACTTCCACTGGATGTGGAAGTAATTGATAAAAACCACACTTCGATTTAGGTGTAAAAACTTAAGTATAGTAGATATTATTGTCAGTAAATGTAGCAATGAAGTGTTCACGCCTAAATCGATGATGTGTGGTTTTTATTAACTTTTCTTCGAGCTTTTCTTTTTCTTCTAAAATTCGTTCAAGTAAACGTTCGAAACTTCAGGTAGATCCGATAAGGAATCTGATGTCAAAAGTTAAGAATTCAAAATGGTGAATCCAATATGGCTACGATAATCGCAAGATTTTTTCAGATTTACATGAAATATGACATAGTGATTTCAGGATTCTCGGACAACGAGCCTAATGTTAAAGCTTAAAAAGTCACAACGACGAATATTTTACTGTGCAGAAGCTAATAAAAGGTGAAAAAAATTTTTTTGAAGCAAAATTGCTAAAAATTGCTAAAAATGATGAAATAAAATTGCACCATCGCTCAGTTAATTGAATCTTATTACCTGTTATCTATATTGAGTTGGTATAAAAATGAACAAATAACAAAATCAAATGTATTTTTAATCGACTAAAATTCAATTAACTCAGCGACGCAACGCGGCGGTGAAATTTTAATTCATAATTTTTAGCGATCTCTTTTGAGGAAGGTTCAATTTTTGTTTTAATTTATTGCTCGTAGCTTGAAGAATATAACAGATACGAAAAAATATGGGCAAGAGAACAAATTTGTAGAGCATAAAAATGTACATTGAAAGTTGTGTCAATCAAAACCATTTTTTAGTATTATATTATAAGGGACGAGGGGGCAAACGTGACATCCTTTTAACTAATTAATTAAGTACCCGTTTCTTTTGTTAAACTAATAAATTTTGGTACATTTTGAAGTAGTTCCATCAGAGTTTAAATTTATAAATTAGAAACATATAATCAGTAGAGACCTCAAAAATAGTATTTTATCAAGTTAATGTAAAGTCAAAACATTTTCATACGTGGAATTATTATACCCCTGAAGTTTCGAACGTTCACCCGAATGAATTTTAGTTAAAAAAGAAAAGCTAATAAAAACCACACATTGATTTACACTTCACTGCCACATTTTCTGACAATAATATCCACAATACTTAAGTTTTTACACCTAAATCGAAGTGTGGTTTTTATAAATTTTTCGTTTTCATTTGAAATTTGATCAAGTGAACGTTCGAAACTTCAGGCACATGAATTATTATGGTATGGAAAAAATACAAGAAAGCAAATTTATAAGCCACAAAAAACGCAGAAAAGTGTAGCAACGTATCAATACTCGTATCAATAAGTACTTTATCCATATATTGAGAGCGGACCAATCTTTTTTTTTTACTTAATTTTTTTTTTTTAATTTCTTGTTACTTAATTTTATTATTGATCTTATAGGTACAAAGATATTTTTCGATAACGCATTAAAGGTTTATTTCTTATGTAACTTAACATTTTTTGACTGATTTCATTTGTTCTAGAGTGAACCGTTATGATACTCTTGTACCATAATTGTTTTACAGGTTATAATAGACACACTATCTTGAATTTCGCTTATAAGTACTTAACCATATTCAAAAATGGTGATAAATAAGTTGTTTATTACCTCTATAATATTGAATTATTACACGAAGCAATAATATCTGCGTTAGCACATCTGAGCGGATATACATATCAGCCCCCCACTATTAAGTGAATCTATAAATAATGATTGAACAACAAAAAAAACATATACACGGGTCGAATTGAGAACCTCCATCTTTTAAATTTTCTGAAGTCGATCAAGTGAATCTGTGTACCTCCTATTATTAAAAGTTGTCCAACCTGTAGTTACTCTGTTAGATACATTTTAAGATATTGTTCATGTAAAGTTTTTTGTATAAATTATGTATCCTAAGAAGAACATCTATTACAAAAGCCCATACAAGAGAGTTAGCGGTATTCTTGCTGACGCTCACCATATAATAAATCATTATCTGATTTCTCCAGAATATACAGTTTATTCTCGATTTTTATGTAAAATGTAAATGTGTACGAGCATATTTTAATTTAGCTGGCGCCTCAAATTAAGTGGGATGGATGTCTTTATGAGTCTAATAACCCACTATTGAGCAATTTGAATATAACAGATACCGAAAGATAAATCAACTTTTGTTGTTGTCAGATCGTGTCTAAATATTGGGTTTCATATTTGTTATTGTATAAAATATGAATACTTACACCATAAGAAAGAGAAGTAATATTTTCACCTGTCATAGAGAATTGTGTTTATGTACGTAGTTAGGTACCTACATAGGTAAGAAATCAAAATCCAAGTTCGAATCCTATATAGCGAGATCTATAGTACCTGCACCAAAATTAGGAGGAAGTTTTGTCAAGCAGTATGATATTAATGTTATGGCCATGTTAATATTTCGACTTGTAGGTGGATGAGTAGGATTTTGAATAGGATTGTGCTAAACGAATATATACTGGAGATTGTGTTATGGTTATTGACGTTATATAGGGCAGGGCCGCAGGGATCTAAAGTATCAAATTTAAAATATAAGTAAATATCAAAATATCCGGTGTATCCTTGCATAAATAAATATGATTATCAGTTTTGTATATTTTTAGCCATATATTTATTAATTACTTCCACGTCCAGTGGAAGTATAGTAACGACAAAAAATTTTTTTAAAAATTTTTATTGTCCAAATAGGCTTAAAATGTCATGAAACGTCGAGATTTTAAGTTTGAGCGAAAAAAAAAATTTCTGTCTGTCTGTCTGTCTGTCTGTCTGTCTGTCTGTAACTTTTTTTGTGCGCACGTTTACTCCGGAACCGTTTAAGATATTGACTTGAAATTTGGTACACATATGTACTTTAACGAGATCTAGAACTAGATTATATTTTCTTCTTGTTCCGTCTAAGGGTTGGGGTGTAAATTGGGGTAAATTTGGGGTAAATGGGTAAATCAAGCAGGTAAGAGTCCACGAAATTGGTATTTAGTATATACAAGAGAAGCTAAGGTCTCAAAAAAAAATTTTGGCATTAGCCACCCCCATTACCACCCCCACCCCCTTATTAAAGGGGACGAAAAAAAATTGTGATTTAGTGTATGTACAGGAACCAGAAACTTCAAAATATTTTTTTACTTCATCCACCCCCCACTACCACCCCCCTATCACCACCACCACCCCACTACCGATGTGGGGTATCGTTTTATGGGTTTTTGGGGTATAAGATTTCAAATATTATATTATTAAAGTTCCATAAACAATTATTTTCACATACAAAGTTTTTTCGTTGTGAGTGACTTGGATAGAGAATCTGGATGTGGAAGTAGTGATTCCTTGGGCAGCGGTTTTTTTTTTATTCGGAGTGAATGCTTTATACCGAACGGTTGTGCGTCTGAAACTCTCTCACTTAAAAACGTTAAAGAACCCGGTAAAACTGCGTTAAATTTGACAAACCTTAGGTGAATTGTAGCTTAAGAAATTTGGATTAAATTGACGTATGACACATCAAGAACAAAGTTGAAATATAATTAATATTTTGAAATACTAATACAGAGTTATTTAGTGGCAATCAGTGTGGTGCATAAAGAAACGAATATATAAACACGACCCAAACCCAGGCATATAAGAGATAAATGCATCTTAGTTTATTTATGTCTTAATGACTACAAGTGTCTGCCCCATAAAACCATTGAAATGTTTAGATCCAGACCGAGACCCAGACCTCGTCGACAAATTTATGAGAGTAGTAAATTATTGAAATATGGCCAAATAAATTGTTTTTAATCATTATAAAAATATTCAAATTAATTTAATTTAAATTATATCCGAAATAGTCAATAACGTATTGTAAAATATGGTCATATATATTTCTTTCTCTCAAATAATCCTTTTTTTTTCATAATTATTAAAAACAATCACACGAATTTAATATAAATTAAACCCGCAATAATCAAATGCATTACTCTTAAAGTAGGGACAGAACAATTTCTTACGTAAATTTTCAAGTGAGGTTTTTTATAATTATTAAAAGCACTCAAACGAATTTAATTTGGATTAAACCCGAAATAATCAATGAGTCATTGTTGATATACGGCATCGAAATTGAATTCTCAGATTCTCATAGCACTTCAACGGAGGTATGCGTGGTGCAGGCTTCTTTCAGAAAAATGGTATTTTCTAAGAAAACAAACACATACGCCGATGATCTCCTAATCGCCGCAGGACCAGGTGCGTACGCAGGGGGCAAGGGGGGTAACTTAACTAATCCCCCAGGCGCGGCGTGGTTTAAGAAGTTTGGGATAGTGACAATTATTTCATATCTGTTTTTGCACACCAAATATTAGTTTAACTTCGTTTTTAAGGATATGTACCAAAAAAGTGAGGTTTTAAGTTCCACTGTGCTGTGTTATGTGTTTATTTGGTTGACCCCCCCCTCCTCCCCCGAACACATTTCTGCGTACGCGCCTGCGCAGGACACATCTGTACTGAAAACAAACTTCAAGAAAAGCCTAATAATGGAGTGAAACTCGTCAACAAAAGAGAGTTGGACCAGCGGAGAGGAACACAAAATATATGAATACTCCTTAAGAACAATGAACAAATTGAAGTACCAGAATCAGAAACGGAGGAATCAGAAGGCTCAGAAGAAGAAGATTTATAGAAGCAGAAAAACAAAAATAGGAGCACAAACAGCAGCGACACAGCGCGACAACATATATCACAAGAAGACCCAGAAGAGGCAGAAGTCCAGAACCAAAAATACAAAAAAAAAGGGAGCTTAAACGCTCCCTCACAACACAATGCGGTAACGCATCTCACAAATACCTACACCTCCCATCCCACATTCCTTTTCCATGCGTCATGTGGCACTCGCTACTGGCAACAAGCATGACCCTAGTCCAACCCAGCGTGGACGTAGCAGGCCCAGCTGTATAATCCTTGGGAGTGGCAGAAATGCCTACCGCACGTTGGTAAATCTATCAATCAATCAATCAATCGATATTTATTAATTTTTATTCATCTGAAGATATAAAAATGTCACGTAATTTTACTAAAATAATGCCATTATACGAAGGTGTCATTTTTTAAATCAATTTTATTCATTTTTTCTATGAACCTTAAATAGGTGAAAACTGAAAACATAAGTAATATTAAAGATTTATAAACTCTAACAAATCAAAATAAAATAAACACAGAAAATAACTTTGGAATTGATTTCTGGAGGATTTCTGCCTTCGGCGATAACTGAATTACTTATACAATCGGGAACGAGGTCGGGAAGCAGGAGTGCCAAATTCAATCATAAAGCGTGTACTCGAAGATATAGTTTTGGAAAAAAATACGTACATCATCTTGAATGACCTTGCGGATCTAAATGTGCAGGCGTCATTCTTGCCGTGATTGCAGAAAGGCGTAAACAATTTTTTTCCGAAAATATTTGTATTGCTGATGAAAATTGATTAATTTTATCTCGAATTTTATGTTCCCACCGCATTTACAGTTTCTTTAACATTTCTTAATGATTTTCAAGCCAATGGAAAGTTTAATCTATCTAGGCACAGGTACTGCCCAATTATTCTCGAAATTGTTTAAACAAAGCCTACCCGAAAAGTGCAGTTTTTAAATTGCAACATCGAGGCATTTTTGAAACTAATGCAGATAGATGCATACCTACTTCCGAGCATACTTTCTGTAATATAAAATCTGCAGAAAAGAATGGAGCAATTCTTAGTGGAAGAATTACATGCATTGCTTTATTGTTGTTAAAAATATGCTTCCGCTACCGTTTTTAGATTCTAAGTGTATGTCTCGCGCTCTCTGGCCGTTTACTGACTTGCACCACAATATACTGTGACTAAAACATTTACAAGTTTTTTTATTACTTATGCCTTATACGTAAATATTATCATTTGCTATTATGAAAAACAAAAAAAAAAGCAGAAGAATTTAAAGAGTAATTTACTTGGGAACAGAAATTATTACATTATAAATTATAACTTAAATATTCATGAGAAACAGAAAACAAAGTGCAAGTAAATAAACTGCAAATATGCCAAAAAGTGAAATGGCGTTAAAACTTGATCATATCTCCTTTCAAATATCTGAGATTGCTTTAAATTTCTGTCCTCATCTTCAAAACTGTAAAAAACTGCACTCAAATTTTTTCATTCCTCATCTACAAGGGACAAATTGGCACCTTTCTGCTGAATTCTGTCAAGTGTCACAGTAATTGGTATCAGTCATTGTTTTAATTGGAACTTTCGACACTTTTAAAAAAACCGATGGATCAATGTCATATTTGTACTCTTCATCTTGTGGTAATATCTTCATGTCCTTTATTAACGCCATAATAAAGAATTGGAAAGAAAATATCACTAAATTCGATGCGTACTCCTGGTAAACAATCCAGATTTAGTGCCCCGCGATATCCTATTCCTGTTGCGTAACAAACTCTGGTAGGGTAGCGGGCAAGGACCTGTTTTGCTGTAACGAGCATGCCAAGGAAGGCGTCGAGATTGCCGAGTAGTGAATTATAGGCACAAGGACGGAGAATTCCTGAAGGACACCTAACATATGTTAAAATATTTTCTGTCTATTATTTTCCAACAGCAAACCGGATATACAATGATAAAGGCTTGTATTATGTCACAAGCCCAAGAAACAAGAAACGAATTAATTAAATATGCGTTCTCACCGATCATTAAAATCTTTCAGCCGATTCTAGCGAGTTTCACACACAGCAGCGCGGAAATATAACCTGTTGTATTCGTTACAGTTAGCAGTGCACGTCATCTCTCTATAGACCTGCTTAATTACTTGATTTTGTTTAATTTGTGTGTTATAAATACCGCTCGTTGAGCTATGCGAATAAACACATAATATAAGTGTAAAATATTACTAAATTAACGTTTTTAAAAATATTAGTTTGCTATTTTTAGTAAGTACATGGAAAGATCACTGTAACTCGAAAAAAATTTGTGCAGACTTTAAACTTTGGTTATAAGTTTAAAATAGGCCAAAGTTCAGGAAACAAAAAGGTTTAGGAGTTTTACGGATCCGTGGGAACTTATAGGGGGTAAAAAGGGGTATTTTTAATTAAAAAAAAAACTATTTTTCTCCATTTTCTCGGGAAATATAGCATTTGCAAAAAAATCGTTCAAATAAAAGTTGTTTCTGGCTAAATTATCTTTAATTTGGTGTTTTTCAATTAATTTTATAGCAATAATTAACCGAAATACGGCCATTTTTCGATGGCGGGATGGCGGATAGAATTTTTTTCTAAAACAAGTGTTTTAAAGGGACAAAATAAATTGAGCATCTAGGTGATGCTATGCATTAACGAAAAAGTTATTTTTGAAAGAAAAATTAATTACTGAGCAATTACAATAACAAAATGCCCGGAATTTTGTTAACAAAAATGTGAAAACGTACATGGAATCGGCCATAACTTCTTTATTTTTTTGATGTAAAAACAAACAAAAAATCATTTTAAAGATGGATTAATCAACTTTAATTTTGTTTCTTAGAACTTTTGATGGAAGTGTCACAGTTTCTAAGATATTCAACATTTTAAACTAAATACTTCATCCTAAAAACGGTCGGATGCAATCTATAATATTAAATATCTTCGAAACAAACATATAAGTAAACGAAATAAATTTATTCTCAGTTTGTAAGCTTCATTTTTGATGTCCACCATATTTCCTCTTAAACTAATATTTATTGAGATATTTGCAGAGAAACAAGAATGTTACGTTTTTTCTAAAATTCCTCTACAGTTTAAAATGCAATTTTTTTTCTAAAGCAAGCGCTGTAAGCCGATGAAAAAATTTGAGCTTCTAAGTCACACTATATATTAACGAAAAACAATATATGGGAATATATGTTTTTAATTACTGACTACTTTAACAAAATTGCGACGTTTTTATTTAACCCTTTCAGGGCAGATAAAAAATGACAAGAGATACGATTAGAGCCCTTATGAATATTATCATTAATATACGTAAGGATGTCTACTCTTAGAAACTTTGAGACATCTTATCCTAGTTGGAAAAAATTTTCGTGGTGAAGGTATGTCTACCAGTTCTACTAATATCATCATTTTTTTTCCAATGGATAGTTCACGATTTAAATATTTCCTACTAGTTGATCACAAAATTCACATAATTTATTTATCAAAGTTCATTTTAATTAATTAATATATTTTTTTTTGGCGTAAGTCCCATAGTTTCTGAGATATTTAACATTTAAACTAAATACTTCGTCTTATAAACGTTCGGACGCCACTTTTAGACTTCCATATCTCCGAAACCATTAACTCTACAAAAATTAGAAAAAAACGAAATTCATCCTTAATTTAGTAGCTTACGTATTTGAAGTAAGTACCACTTTTTCAAGCTAATATCCCAAATTTTCTAGTAGTTATAATTTAAATGTATAAATTTATATGAAAAATTGCATAGAACCTTTTCTTCTTAAAATTGAATTCTCTCTCAGCTCCAATGTTTTTTTTTTTTTTTTTTTTTTTTTTAGGAGCCACCCTCTGAAAAGGGGTGGCATCCATCCCCTATAAATTAGCAAGCCCTCGCATAATATAGAAACTTCTTTTTTATGCATTTACCCTTTTTCGACCCCCCCCCTCCCCCCTATAGGTTCCGCAGATCCGTAAAACTCCTAAAGTTTTTTGTTTCGTGAACTTTGGCCTATTTTGAACCTATAACCAAAGTTTAAGGTCTGCACAAACTTTTTTCGAGTTAAAGTAAAGTTTTCCTGTACTGAATTTTGTGTTGAAAATGTATTCTTATGCGATTGTTGGTAGGTGCCATTTTCAACCTTATTTTCAATAAAAGAATCTTAAGTTAGGGACGATCGAGTCTTTGTCGGTCTATGTTGTTAATCGGCCCGATAATAACCGGTCAGTGACGTTAATGTTTTCATGTTATTAACGTTGTAAACGGTCATTCACTTGCACTTATTAGTCTGTTTTGAGTCCGTTAAATGGTAGGGGGTGGATCAATAGAGAAATTATTCGCAATTAATTCAATCTTATCCACAACCCACCTCTGCCGAAAAATCAATATCAACTAAACAGCGCCAAAATGCATAACGAAACTGACCACTTTTTACCTCCCTACTCAAACATTAGAAGTACTGCAGGGTTTCAGAATTGGGCCATTATTCTTTGCACACTTTACCCGTGAAATTGTTGATAACGCGGATGTACCCTATTTACTTATTTTGCTTACCTATAAACGATCCTATAACTTAAGAATATTCTTTTGCGACACTAATTGTCTGAGAGTTCGGCACAACTTTGATCTTAATCCTGAACATTAACTAGATTATTTTATATCACTAAATGCTGTTAAGTGTAACGTTGTTTTTTACACGTGAGATATATCGAATTATGTATAGCTATAGCTTAGATGACTGAGTTTTATGTAGACCTGATTTATTCACGAATCATGAGTAGGGATGCGCCGAATCTTCGGTATTCTGTCTCCTCAGTTGTACTTATTTACATATTCGGTTGAAGCAGATTATAGCTCCAGCTGAAGCATAAATGCAGGAAAATTCTTATTGGAACATGCAGCTCTTTGGCTACTTATTCATGCGTTATATATAAGCATTTAGCATTTTAGATGATCATCGTTTTTGTTATAGTCGGCAATACTGCCGTCCTAAGCCAAAAAGACGTATCTCAAGTTTTGGACGAAATGCATATTTTTATACCTTAGGATAGCTGGAGCTATTTTCTATATATTTCCATAGCGAAATAAACGTATCTCAATCGTTATAGTATATTACGTAATGAGTGACGTAAGAAGCGTAATTGCCTTACAACTCGAATTATGTACTATACTTTACCTACGATCATATTTATTTAGTTATTTAGTAAAATCTGGATTTAGTTTACTAGTCAACAATATTATTCAACAAATATTATGTCAGTTTTGACAGCGTTTGAAAATTAAGTAGGCGCATTTGTTCTTTGGAACCCCGCGTCAGCGATATAAGCCACCTATAATTGCGTGTCCCGTGCGTTTTGTTTACCGTGCGATTTGTTTACAGTGCGTTTTGTTTACAATGCGTAAAATTCAACTTACATGGATGGCAGGTAGTGTGTTTTTTACTATTTACAGTAGTGATCGTAGGTAAAGTATTTTTAAAGTGCTAACAAAGTTTGACGTATCTAAAAAAATATGAGAAAACCTAAGCGATTTAGCCAATTAGACTAGTAACCTAATTAATATAAATTCATAACTACACCACTATTAACCTATCCATTAGTACAACTACAAAAAAAATATTAGTAAATATTTGAAAATATTGACGCGATTTCGAAAATTCAAAACATGTCTTATATCTCAAAACAGTGAAACCTTGAGATACGTCTTTTTGGCCTAGGAGGGCAGAATAGTCAGCATACAATAAAGTACATACTAGTTTCAATTTTACACCCAAATGCGTTTTTATTCGATTGTTTATGTTTGAAATTTCCAACTGCATCAGAATATTAGTTGTTTCAAGAGAACATCCAATAACACAAGTCTATAAAAAAGATCTTGTCCTAAGGTTTCTTTCTGAAGTATTTTGACGCGCTGAAGACAATTTTCGAGACAATTTTATTTCTATCGTGTCAGTTTTCCTCTACCACTCCTAAGGTTCTGATTTAACTTTTCTAGCTAAGTAAATAAAAAATAATGTTTTACGAGGTGTTATTTGCAGTAGGTATATTGTAATTATTATAATTAGTATTTATCAAGTAGTTGGCGTTATATTGAATATTCTGACGTGTTTCCACCCCTCGAAAACCACTCTTGCAAATTCCGTGGGTTCCAAAAATTATAACAAGAGATGTCCACTAACACACTTTATTAATTAACTTACTGGATACTTCACAATTCTATTATTTACTTAAATACACTTCTACTGACTAAATATAACCTTTAACAATGTTTATCACTTTGTATTTATTTTGTAGTCTTAACGTCACATGTCAATTCCATAAACTTCTCCTTCCCGCCGAGAATGCGGCCTTTTATACCTAAAAATGACAGATCCCGATTTTTCTGTGATGACGCCACCATTCTCTAGATAGTTCCAGATGTCATCATTTTAGAGCTTCTAGTAGGTTCTTTTTCTAGTAGGTGCAAATCCTACATTCAGACATCCGAACTAATTATTGAATTCTGTGTTGCCTATTTTCTGGGGTTGCGACACATCACAATATTTTATATAGAATCTTATGTACCTGAAGTTTCGAGCGTTCACCTGAACGAATTTCATATGAAAAGGAATAATCAATAAAAACTACAAATCGACTTAGACGTACCTGTTTTCTGTTAATATTTGCTGGAAATGATACTATCGTTACCAGCAAACATTACTTACCAGAAAAATTGTACGCCTAAGTCGACTATTGGATATTTTCACATGAAATTCGTTCAAGTGAACGTTCCAAACTTCAGGTACATAAAATCTTAATCTTTAATGTCTTGTTCCAGCTGAAAAGGAAAAAGATCATATTTTACTTTCAATAAAGAGATAAATACTTACTTGAATTGAATTGAATTGAATTTGTAATAGTAATAATTAAGATTTATTTGATTTATATACTGTCATTATTATTAGTTCAAATATTAATTAAGTATTAAACATTCAATAATATAATTACCAAGTAACTGAGCACGATACAAATGAATGAAAAGCTTCCACAATAATGATGATAATATAACATATTTTATTCTTTATTAGGTTACTATTTACATTGAAATGATCATCATCAGAAACAAATCCTGTACTATCTTCGGAAGTCATTTTCATTCTCGTCTTATAGCTAGCAACCGCATTTTCTCTTTTTTAAAGTTTAACACTTGTTCCCACTGACAATGTTTGTACATTTTTTCTGGTGTGTTCTAATAGACGTTGAATCACATTTCGGAGGTAAAGAGTACTAACAAACAGAGAATCTAATGTTCTCGATATTAAAATTTGTACGCATATTGACATGAAGTCCTGGGACACTGTATTAATTTTATAAAAAAAAATTAAGCTCGGTTTTAAGAAACCATTGCGTTTATGAGAGAAGAGAAAGTTTTCATTACGATAAAAGTTCTTATCGATTATTAATTAATAAGTAGGAACCTATTCAGTTTTCATGTACTTAAAAAAACAAAAAAATAATAATTACCAAACCACGTGATTGATGAGTTCTGTAGCATGAGATTTTTTTTAAAAAGAAAACGAGATCATTAAATAATTAATTAGTCCATTTTGTTGAAATTATCTTGTGTGTAAGTAATTACTTGATGCTCGGTTTAACTCTTGATAAATTTCTGTTTATATATAAACAATAATTAACCGATATCTGAATTCCGCTGAAATTGGTTATCAAACGTAATGATTGATGATCGCTGTTACAACAGGTTTTTAAAGAGAAATGTATAGCTAAGTTTGTTATGGAAACCTACAGGGTGTCCAAAAGTCGCAAACCACCATACGAATCGCGCTTCTTTTTTTTAAATCGAGATTATACTTTCACTGGCTAATAAACTGACGCGGTAGAAATTTCCAGGCGCAACTAATTACTTATTTTAATTAATTAAGTTTTTACCGAAACCCACCTTAAGGATAGGCTTTTGCAGTGAGAGGGAAATATGCGTTTATTTTCGAGTTATTATAAATATTTAAAAAAACCAAACAGTATAGTTTTTAATACCTTTTAGATAATTGCTATTGTTCTAACCAATACAACTATATATTTTTTCTATTGCAAATTTCTGCTCTACTTGAATACCCTAGTTTGTCAATGAAAATAGTTCCTAATTTCATTATTAGAGTATGGCATTCAACTATATACAAAATTTATGATAAAAACTGTATATGGTTTTATTCCTTAGAGCAATGGGAAGTACTTGAAACTATTTTAAAAACCCGAGCTAAAACCTATAAAATATTTTTTTTATTTTGGCTCCGAGTTAACACTCATTCGCTTCTGTTCTCAGGAATAGGGTTATTTCAAAATTTGTTATAATATCATAATAACGGGGTGTTTCGTACATCGAACATCGTACAAATATTTAAGAAGGTAGTAGAGGGAGAAGGGAGCATTTAGAACTTATATGACCATATATACCGTTATCTAGATTTTGAGATATCGACCTTTTTAAATATTGCTACCAGCGAGATCCCCAGACTTGACACCTCTCGACTTTCACGTCTGGGGACGAATGAAAGAGCTCGTTTACGAGGTTGAAATAATTGATCATCTAGAGAATTAATGAGGCAAGTGCAAGGATTAAGGAAGGCGTCTCACGCGTATAAGCGGTTCTAGAGGGCTTCTAACAGCCTCGTTCCTCCTAAATCTATAGATTAACCAATGTGTCTATAAAAGGAGGATGGAAATCTCGTAAATAATATAAATGCGTCGATAAACTATAATTTTTTATTTTTCAGATGCTGGTGCTCTCGCTGGTGCCTTATTAGCAGAGCTTGTCTCTCAGATTGCAATTCAAGAAACGTATTTTGTATACCTACTACGTGAATTATTCAGATTTACGTTTCTTAGTTTATAAATTATAAAACTGGAAATGTGCACAGTGTGGACCAAATTAGATGGGATTTGGGGTTTTCTCTAAAACTATGACAGATAGACAAAAACCAATATGGGTGTCCTGAGCTCGATTTTCGAGAAACAAAAAATGGCGCAAATCGCAATCCTCTATCTTTTTCGACTACCGAGCTACGGAGCGTTTTTGGAAAATGGATTACCTAAATAAATTTGTGAAAATCATAAAACTATATAAGTTTTATTTGGTTCTACGTTGGATTACCTCTATATCTCAATTACCAAATGTCGAATCGAAAATCGAGTAACTCATTCTTAAGGCACTTTTTTGAGTAAAATTCGTTGCTGAAGAAAATTATGCATGCCTCAGTTTTTGGTCCAATGTTTCTTCCAAATTAAGATAACAAAATTAACGACTACTACTAACAACTAGTAACAACTACTATTACTGTTGGTATTTCATCATTTTTAAAAATTGGTCAACCGAATTATTTATTTACTAAATATTGAAAATGTTAATCACAATAACGCACCGATGCTCCAACAACATGCCCAAGATTTAATCATCAACGGTCGTAGAAAAATCCGGAGTACTGACCCCTCAGCGCGTGGATTTATGGGTTTGACCCCTGGTCATAACAAATGCATTGCCTTTCAGATCATGCGGTCATATATTCTTCTTTTTAATTCATTGTCTAATTAGCTAGTAATAAACCGCGTTCACTAATCGACATACATGCAAAACGAAAAATAAACTCGTGTAAAGTTAGAATGTGCAACTCAGCACTTGCCGGGACGTCGTCAAAGAAAGCAGCCAAAGATTTATTGTTTCTGTAAATCTCTGTTAATTTACTAGGTGCATCTATCCATGGAGGTCTTAAATTCTCTCAGGCTTTCTCTAACCGAGCGAGAACACGCCCAGTGAATATCAAGTTCAATCGATTTTTACAGTTCTACCGGCGTACATATCAATTAGATGGTTATTTACTTGTTGGTCTAAAAGATAAGGTGAATTGTTATCAGTTTCTAGTGAATTTCTCTGTTCCGCGCGAGTTTCGGAGTGAATGCACACAATGTATGCAACATCATCCGTTTTGTATTTGTCGAATTATAACAAAAAGTAAGCTTTCTATTGCTGATTTATTTATGCATCAGCGCGATGGGATAATTCACATTTTTATTTACACTAATAAGCAGAGGTCGTATCTCGCATTGCAGTCACTTGGACATCCAGCGGTAGTAACGACAAAAAAATTTTTGAAAATTTTTATTTTTCAAATAGGTTTAGTTTAGAATGTCATGAAACGTCGAGATTTTAAATTTGAGCGAATTTTACAATTATGAGGGCGCGAGGGCGGGTTTTGTAAAAACGTTATTAGTACAGTAACTACAGATTTTAACCTCGGAACAATGCCATATGAACTAAATTTGGTTCATATTACTTCCACATCCAGAGTAGGTTTTTGAAAATTTTATAGGCTTAGAATGTCGTGAAACGTCGAGATTTTAAGTTTGAGCAAAAAAACTTCTTTCTGTCGGTCTGTCTAACTTTTTTTGTGGGTACGATTACTCTGGAACCGTTTAAGATATTGACTTGAAATTTGGTACACGTAGTCGTAGGTATGTATTTTAACGAGATCTGGAACTAAATCATATATTGATCTTATTCCGTTGAAGGGTTGGGGAGTAAATTGATTGGGATAAATGGGGGTAAATAGATAAATCAAGCAAGTTAGAGTCCATAAAATTGGTATTTAGCAATACTAAATTAGTATGTATAAGAGAAGCTAAGGCCTCAAAAAAATTTTTGGCAATAGACACCCCATTACCACCCCCACCCCATAATAAAGGGAGTAAAAAAAATAAAATTGTGATTTAGTATGTAAAAACTTCCCACCTCAACTACTACTACCCTCACATCCACTACCGATGCGATGTATCGTTTCATGGGTTTTTGGGATCGACGATTTCAAATATTATATTAAAGTTCCTTAAACAATTATTTTCATATAGCATTAATTTTTTTTTTGTTGTGAGAAACTTGGATAAAGAAAATGTGTAAGTAGTGATTCCGTGGGCAACGGTTTTTGACAACTTAATAGTAAATGCATCAAAGAAAAGTTTCTGTATTATACGAGGGTTTGATAATTTATAGGGGGTGGCACCTTAGAAAGGAACAAAAATATTGGAGCTCAAAGTGAATTAAATTTTGAGAAGAAAAGTTTCTATGCGACTTTTCATATAAATTAGTATTTTTTAAATTATGAGGACTTGAAAATTTGGGTTTCAGCTTGAAAAAAAGAGGTATTTCAAACCGATTTTTGTCAAATAACTCGAAAAGTATTACATTGAGCGAAAACATGCTAGAGACAAATAAGAAAGCTACTAAATTAAGGATAAATTGCGTTTTTTATAATTTCTGTAGAATTAATGGTTTCGGAGATTTTTTTTAGCATTTAGCGACTAGCCATAGCCAACCGCTACCCCAAAAATCATTTATTCTAACTAACCTATGTTGACAAAGGAAAAATAAATTTTGAAGATAAGCAAAGAAGTAAAAAAAGAGGCACATACCCTTCTCATCCTGAGGTCTATCACGACATTTATTTTTGTAACTAAATTAGAGGACCACCGCACTCTACTATAGATTATACAGGATGTAACAAAGGAAAAACAACAGAGGGTACGAAACTAACCTATTGAAAGATTCACTCACAAAATTCAGAATAAAATTTTCGTTCCTTCCAAAAAACCAATGATGCAATCAACATTTTTTTTCTTATCTTGGCTGAGGAGAGAAAGAACATTAACAGGAGGTTGGGTATTACAATTAACAAAATTATTTTATAATCGTCACTTGCTGAACTGTATTTGAAACGCTGGAAAAATATGATATGAGGTCGCCTTTAACATTACATTTCAGAGATATGGAAGTATAAAGATGGCGTCCGAACGTTTAAAAAACGAAATAATATTACACTCAAAGAAAGGTGAATTCAACCAAAAAGAGCATATGAAATCGCGCCTATCTAGTTTCATAGTTAAATCAATCAGAAAAGAATAGTCATACAACAACTTTATTTGTTTTCGTAAACAAATAGTAGTTTAATAATCATATCTTCTTATAGAACAACAAATTAAATTGTACAATGACATTTTTTTATGTTCACTAACCATTTTCAATTTGGTCTACAATTAAATAGTACAACGACTTTGTTTTTTGTTCACCAACTAATTTTTAGGTTGATCTACACTTTATTGCATGATGAAGTTTTTTTTAGTTAGCCAAAATCTCAGTATTGAGACATCAGACCACCCAAACCAAAGATTAGAGATCGTTTATAAGATCCATCCAAATATATCGATGATCCCTGAGAGAATTTGAACATTGCGATCATGTTATTAATTTTCTATAAATTCATAAGACTATAAGATAATGCATGATTGATTATTGTCAGTGATTTGTATGTGGCGTCATCTAGGAATTATTTCTGTAATAGACTACGTGGCAAGCAAGCAAATTTTATGATAATTCCCTTTTAGAACTTCTAGAAGACAACAATAATATTGGTTTGTCTACAAAGTACAATAATACAGCGAACTAATACTGGGTTAGAATTACAATTCGATAATACTTAAAAATAAAGTCTACTATTTATCTAGTTTCATTTGACAAAATTCAACAAATCATTAGTAAGATGAATAAATTATAGTCTTATGCACCGCACCTATTTTTTAAGTTTATTATTATTATTAACTATTTAACGTCTGCCTATTTCCGCTACCAGGGCCTGTCACCGATGCCAGGAAACGAGCTACCCCCAACCTGGAAATTTTGCCGAACCTCTTCCCTTAAGAAGAGTAGGGATCTTTTACTTGCCTAACATTTAATAGACCAGGGACCGCCTGCTTTACATCCCCTCCGATTTTTTAAGTTAATGTGTTTATTTTGTTGTGTGACAATCACCTTTTGTTTAAAAATACTATTAAATATACTTCAATTTAACAAAATGAACAATGTATATACTATTTTTTTGATTAATTTAACCCATACTATTTGCAAACAAAAGCGCTGATGCGACGTCTTAATTCATCAAAGTGGATGGCAGAACGATGTTATGTTTATGTAAACAGAACTGCGGGTTAACTCTACAATAATATTGATTTATCTGTCAACTATAATAGTAGAGCAAAACTGCTACTGGGTTTACAATTACAATTCGACAATAGTTAAAATAAAATATACTATTATCTAGTTTAATTTGACAGAATTCAACAAAATAATAGTCAGACGAAAAAAATAATAGTCTTATTCATCTATTTTTTAAGTTAATGTTTGTTTTGTTGTACAACAACTTTTTATTAATTAAAATAACAATCACCTTTTGTTTAAAAATACTATCAATATAATTTAGTTTAACAAAATTAACGATATTTTTAGTTAACCATTTTCTTTTGTTGAATTTACCCATACTATTTCTTTGAATGTAAGATTATTATAATTGTTGATGATAATGCACAAAAGCATTGTGGAACCCATTGCCAAAAATACCTCAAATGCAACTAATAGCAACAAAAAGGAACTAGATTACATTCGAACATTAAAAACGTGTCTCTATCTAAATTTTTTTTTGTTTTTTTTTGTTGACTTGCGAACTATTATAGTTTCATTTTACTTCTTTGTTTCTTATATAAACTTTATCTAGGTAGGTACTGTATATAAAAACGTAGTTCAGTTATATTATTGTGCATAAAATTTATTTGCCTTTGCTGTTTTTTGTTCAGTCAAGTGGTTTTTTTTCTATTAGATACTTAGATAGGTATGTAATTAAACCATACTGCCATAATCATAGACTAAATGCATCCAGAATTTTGTTTTAAGAAACTGTAATCTTTGTAAATCATAATTAAAGGTTTTCTGAGAACTGAAAATTTTGTCGTGTTTTTCTTTTTCATGACCCACTTCTATTGCAAATGTAAAAACGATTATTTACGCCCAACAATCATCGTGGGCTACTATCTTCATTGTTGTTAATTTGTCACAGTTTGGACATTGATTTTCCACAATATCAACGGAAACGCGACAAAATTACGAATTACACAACACCGAATCGGCCCATCAGCGTCAAACAAACATCAAATACGATGTGCACCAATTAAAAAATTAGCAACGCTTCCGCCCGTTACAATCGAACAATTCCTCACTGTTTCTGTTCGAGTTCATTCCCTTTTATTTTCTAAGATATGGGGCAAGTACGTCGCCTGCGTTCGTTTTCGTATGTAGGGGCCATATTCTGATACACACCACCTGTCAGAACCGTTAAAGCCCGCGACAACCTTGGGCCGGTGCGGGACGCGAAGGGAGCGGCGGGGTAGGGCAACCATTAGTGACGTCAGGAGCAGCTGCAGCCTTTTTTCTATGGTGCGGTGCGCTACCCACCGACACATGCATGTGCGTTCCGGACCCCAAGCGAGTGAGGATGTTCGAAATATACAAAATTAACTCTTGATATGGTCGTTGGTTGTAAGATTAGAACAGCATGGAAGTTGATGTTGGATTAGAATGCTTATATAAGGACATTTTGACAGCCTTTATGTTTCGGTTATATTAAATGCATTTAAAAATCAGTTTAGAACAAGAAAAGTCTAATGTCGCGGAAAATGGACGGTTCTTTGTTGCAAATACAGCATCGTCCACATCAAGGTTGGCATGTTTAAAACAAAATGTTTAAAACATCGCACCATGTTTTAAATAAATGTTTAAACCATTTAATACTCAATGCGGTGTTTTAAACAACTGTTTAAAACACAATTTAAAACACAGTGTAATGTTTTAAACAAATGTATTATTATGGAGATTGTGGAAAAGCAGGAAAATGCCAATGATAGTTCATTGCGATAAATAATTCCATTATAAACAGTAAACACACTTACAGAAAAATAGCCTCTGTAGTCTTACTCTTCAGTCAAAGTCAAATGGTCAGTGGTCACTTGCACTAAACTGAACGTTTTATTTGTACAGTGCTGTAAAATCCATTTAAGAGCGTCATCTGGCATCAAGTAGTAGCAGACACGGTAAACTTGGCACCATTTAAATTTAGTTTAATAGAGTTTTAAACATACAATTTAAAAAAAACATTGAAAAAAACTGTTTAAAATTAAAAAAACAGTTTATTTTTTGTTTCAAATTAAAAAAAACGGTTTTTTTCCAACCCTGGTCCACATATCTTTGCCAGATCCAGATATGTAGATCTTCAAGTCAAGTATATTATTTCGAGTATTATTTCCCTAAAAATATTCCATATACCCACAAGTAGTCCAATAAAGATATCATTTTTCAAAAAAATTTCTCCCGGGAATTATTTGTGAGCACCCCCTATAGAAAAGGTCGACTTTTGGTAATTTTGATTGTATTTATGGCACATTTTAATAAGGCATATGAATAAACTCCATATTAATAGTAGTAATAAATGGTACCACGGTACCAATATGATTCCATTTGAAAAAATTGTGTTTTGTCCCAAAAACCATGTTGATGAACTTTATTTGCTCATAAATCACATAATTTAGTATTTTCGACGGGATTTCAATTTTTCTAGCATTACACGGGTCAATGAGAAAAAATCGTCAAAGTCATGGCGTACTTAAATGGAAAAGTAAAAATTAAATTAAAATAAATATTGATTTAATACATGTTACTTAACATGGTATCATTGGATTCATAAAATTATGCAGAATCCAAAAATGTTATAATATACAGGGTGTTCCATTTGAAAATCAAAAGTTACTGTCTCTTTCGGTGAAACCGAAATCGAGAGTGGAGAAAAAATTGTATGTCAAAAAGTGACGTTTATTAAGTAAGTATATAGGATGCCCCATTTTTCAATCGTTTATCTTTAAAAGAAAAAAAAAGGTACCATGGTCCTGTTACACGAGGTATATGCGAGAGTCAACACAGGTCCTAACACAGTACCCTGCGGTACACCCAGTTGGACAGTTTGAGAGTTAACTAGGTTTTCCGCCATTTTTACTTTTTTTTTCTGTCAGTTAAATAGAATTTTACTTCCACTTCCACGTAGTGAGGAGTGGAGTATAGTAATGCAACAAAATATTTTTTTAAATAGGCTTAGAATGTCATGAAACGTCGAGATTCTAAGTTAAAAAAAAAAAATCTGTCTGTCGGTCTGTCTGTAACTTTTTTGTGCGCACGTTTACTTTATTATATTGACTTGAAATTTGGCACACTTATGTAAGTATTATATATACCGAGATCTGGAACTAGATTATATTTTAATCTAATTTCGTTGAATGGTTCGGGGGCAAATGGGTAAAGCAAACAAGTAGGAGACCATAAAATTGGGATTTAGGACATGTACAAGAAGCTAAGATCTCAAAAAATTTTTTGACATCAGCCACCCCCATTACCAACCCCACACTATTATTAAAGGGGGTAAAAAAAAATAAAATTTGTCAAAGCGGCAGAATACATATGCATTTATCACTGATTTTTTTGTGTTTTACTTTTTTTTTTGTCAAAAAACAAAAAAAACAAGTTTTTTCTCCTGATTCTGTTTTTTAATACTAAATTGAATGTTAAATATTTCCCATCAGATCTCCATAATTAACTTATAATTAACCAATTAGAACAATTTAAAGGAAAAAAAGATTTTGAAAAATTTTGAAAAAATTTGTCAACTTATAGGTCGTAGAGTAGGATGATATAATTTGTAAAGCTCAACATTTTATTTTTGAGTTTTTCAAAAATTCATATCCACGCCAATGACCAAAATGACACGCTAATGATTAACTGACAAGTATATTGTTTTAAGTAATATTCAAAGTAAAAACATATTCAAGTACTAATACAAAAATAAACTACATATCCTTTTAATACCTATCCAAACATATTTTGTTAACTTCTTCAGAATTTGCCTCTTGATTGGGCATATAGAATATGTGTAATTCTAAAATAAATGTTAAACATTGAAAAATATCATTAGCGTGGACACTGTGATATTAGCGTGGACAAAAGAATCCACGTTAACGGCGATAAAAATGTCCACGCTAATGACAAATTTTGTTTTGACCGAGGTTTTGACATTAATTGGATTTATGTAGATAAATGAAACTATGCATATATTATGTACTCGGTACAGATTATCAAATAAGTCCAATATTATTCTTATATATTTTATAGAGAAAAAAATTTCTACATGCTAATGACGATGAATAAACATATGCGCACAAATCGCCTAATATCTTTACACTTCAAACTTCACAGATCAACTAGCCACGCTAAAACTAGTAACTTCTTTAAAGTGGTTTATGTAAACTATCTAATGCCAATATTACCAACTGCTAAATTTCAGGTAGGCGGGAATTTTTGAATATTTTAATTTAATCCACGCTGGTGATTTTAAACCCAGGGACAAATTTGTTGATTTTCTTTTAGTTTGGTTTAAATATTTTAATGTGAATCTGGCTCTTAACATGTCACAATAAGTGTTTTCTACAATTGACTATCACTGGTTTATCCAGATCAAGATCATAAGCTACAAAATAGTGTATTAGGTGGAAACCTGTTGGGGACATCCACGCGAATGCCATTTTACATACAAAAAAAAAAGAAAAATTTATAATTAGATTTTTTTTTCTTTCTGTTATGTATGAATGAATAGTACCCCCTAAACACACAAATAAAAAAAAACAATAAAAGGCACGTGGTTTGACATTGCAACTTAGGGACATGGGACATAGGACAAGCCCAATAGGCCAGTCCAACACGCTGTCACTTTGCTTTGTTTGTACTACAGCAGCCATCTTTTGTTGGTAAGTTAGAGTTTTTGTCAGGACTAAAGGGCACCATACACGTTCAGCAATAATGTCATTCCAGCAGATCATTGCAGAAACATCATTACTAAAAATTTTTCCATCATTCCCTGTCATTATTTTTCACACCTTACATGTCCATTATTTAAGAAAAAAGCATATCTTGCTATAATTATTGAATTAAGTATGATTGAAAAACCGCGAAAATTCAGGTAATGAGATTACTGAACGTGTATGCATCAGGCCTTTAGGCCTGTCAAAAACCCTAACTTACCAACAAAAGATGGCTGCTGTAGTACAAACAAAGCAAAGTGACAGCGTGTTGGACTGGTCTATTGCAGATGACTATAGTCGAGTAAACTCTAAGCTGGCGCGTCCAAAGGTCGCTTCATCATATAAACTAAGAGAATAAGACATACGCAACTAGTTCATCTCTATGTCACTGCGATAGCTTTGCGCATCGCATATCAAATCGTAAGTCGTGTTACCAACTCATACATACGCCACCTTAGAGTTTACCTATATTGGCAGCAACGAAATCGTTTTAACCAACTTACCTATCTCTGCAGGAAATCTACTGTTTAAAGATTCACTCCTCTTACCAATCTAATTCTCTTTGGCAATTATTCTCTGACTCATAAATTCGTGCTGCGTGCAGGTGAAACTAAAAAAAAATAATGTTTTTTCTTGGGAATAAAAAAAGTTGCGTAAGTCTTTATGATTTACGATGAACTTAAATGTGAGTATTTATATTATAATTATACACTAAAACTCATAAGTTACGTTTACACTACTATAATGTCAAGGAATGTGTCTTCTTTAAAAGGTTTATTCTCTATTACAATTAACTGGTTTCATTGACCATACGTTTGGAAACCCACGTAGAATTTGTTCCTTGATGAAAAACTATTAATTATATAAATCATTAAAGCAGAGATAATGATTCTACGTGCATAGATACATTTTCTAGTAATTGGGCACATTCTCTGTTACAAACTCTCACATACCGAAAGTTTTTGTAACGCTAACGCCACAGCTAACTATGATGTGGTTACTGTTTTGTTTCTTTATCTTCCCAGAGCTCTTACTTTAAATATGCGAGCTTTTATTTCGCCTGATATTGTTATATTGTGTAAATTTCGTAGTTACAATTTATTTCTCTGCCGTGATTTGCATCTTCTGACTGAATTAAAATTAGGACAATGTTGAGAGGTAATTTGTGGTTGAGAGCTTGATGCAATAAATTAAATATTTGTAAATACACACACGAAAAAGAAACGATTTAGGCACACAAATGAACCTGTTTAATATGTTATAAAACGATTGCGTAATACTCCGACCATCAAATACTATTGTAGGAAAGTAACTGAGTAACTAAAACACTTGGACACGACACTCGATTACTTGATTGATTTTCCAGCGTGCGGTAGGCATTGCTGCCACTCCCAGGTATACAGCTGGGCCTACTACGTCCACGCTGGGTTGGACTAAGGTCATGCTTGTTGCCAGCAGCGAGTGCCACATGGCGCATGGTAAAGGAATATGGGATGGGAGGTGTAGGTATTTGTGAGATGAGTTACCACATTGTGTCGTGAGGGAGCGTTTAAGCTCCCTTTTTTGTGGTTTTGGTTCTGGGTATCTGCCTCTTCTGAATCTTCGTGTGAAATATATGTTGTGTCTTGATATGGAGTGTTTATTACTGTTTAAGCTCCTCTTTTTGTGTTTCTGCTTCTTCGAATCTTCTTTTTCTGAGTCTTCTGATTCATTGACTTCCGATGCTGGGTTGGATTTGGGTCATGCTTGTTGTCAGCAGCGAGAGCCACATGACGCATGGTTTTTTTTCATTTTTCCCCTCGCTTTTCTTTCCCAGTTTTTTTGTGATCCTCTCGATTGTTGTTTTCCACGTGCAACATGGTCTCCCTATTTTTAGTTTGGTGCTGTTCAGTGTTAGCGTTTTCTTCAGTAGGTTTTCTGCTGTCCTTTTTGCTTTAACCTTCTTGATCCTTTCCCTTATCTCTCTGCTTACCAGGATATGGTCTATTTGTGTGATTGAGCTTCCATTACTCCAGGTGTCAATGCATGTTTGACTTTTGCTCCATGTATTTCTTATTGTTAAGTCAAACATGTGTGCTAGATTTTTCAGTGCGTTTCCATTTTCGTTAGACCATCTGTGGAGTATATGTGCATTGAAGTCTCCAGGTACACGATTTCACTGCACTATATATATGCTATGATTTACTACGTTAGAGGGAAGCACTGTAGAAAGTTTTGGTTTGTGTACCTAATTAAACACTAATATTTCTTATCAAGCTGAAAATATTCCGAGGTATAAATTATTTTACAAACACATTCACTTATACAAACTTAAATATAACTTCTATACGTTGTCACCTCCGATTAAAGAACTTATATCTAGATACATAACAGGCTATCTTTTCACTATATACCTTGTTTGCTCCTAACATAGTCACATTATATGTCCATTAAAATGGATAGATGAACATCACATCCCATAGGCAACAATGGCGTTGTGTGTGTAGAAAATGTGTAGAATGGTAAATATTTTCATTAAAATGAATTATTGCAATTCCTGCATTACCGGCTCTTTATATAACGTGATGTAGGCATACGATATAACAGTAAGATAAATATGTATTGAAAGGATATTAAAATTTAATTGCTATTTACTTTATAACTGTAAACTGAACTTCATCATGTTACGACTATGGAACGATCGATTTTCTTCTTTTCTAAACTGCTTTCTGCAAACGGCACAGCACTTGACTATTTATTTGCACAAAATATATTGTCACTAAACTGTGTAAATATGAATAGAGAATATTATTTAGGTATTAAGCAAATCACAACTTAAAATAAAATTACTTTTTCACGAATTTTTGGTCGGAGAACACGAAAAACATTTATTGACATTAATGGTCGAACTGTCAACTGAGATTATGATAATCGAACTGAAGCCGATCGTGCACGAGCGGCCTCGAATACGCCGATGGGCCAATCAGCAACTTATGGGAAGAAGTGCCTTAGATTGTGAGTCTTTCAGCGACAAATAAATCAATGCCATTATGTATCTAGATATAAGTTCTTTAATCGGAGGTTGCCACTTTGTATTTAACTTTTACAAGCTTTTATGAGTATCCATTGGTAACAGACCACTATAAGTCATCTCTCTGCCTACCAGGATATCATCTATTTATTGAGTTGAGTTTCCGCTGCTCTAGGCATCGAGATTGCTCTTTTCTGTGTGTATTTTCTCGGAAACCATTTTCCTGAGAGAAACCTGTATCACGCATACCTACATTGAGGTGCCATAAGAATTCAGTCTTCTTCGCTACACATCGACAGTGCCCCATTGATTATTTCTGATCTAATCCAAATTAAACTCGTTTAAATATTTTTAGCAGTTATGAGAACCTCACCATAGGTATATTTTAAGAGTAGTGCGTCACCGATCATTACGTGTTCAATTTTGATTAAATTTGTTTGAATATTTTTAGTAACTATGAAAAAACACACTTGAAGGTTCACACAGGAAATCCGTATAATCACACTTTAATAACGATGCATTACTGATTATTTTGGGTTTTTATTATCACCATTATTATATCGTGCGTAATTCTATTGTATTGATTAACTGAAAGCTATTAATTATTATTTGTATTATTGACCTAATAATACGCCCCCTAGTTTACTCATTAGTTTGGTTTGTATATTTTTGCTGAAAGAAAAATATTTAGTGCCCTGATTTTAATTTATTGTCTAGGAACTATCAAATTTAAAGCATATAGGTATAAATTTAAGTAGAGTGGTATAGTCGAGTGTAGACTTATCCTAGCCGTAGCCTGCTGTGCTGATTAATTTATGGTTTCCTGGAGGATCTCGGGTTATTCTCCACTTTTCACTTACGCACTGAGATATTCTAATCACCCACATTAATTAAATATTAGCTATACAACTTAACTGTTGTAATGTTACTTTATATCACTGCGCAAAATTTTTCACTTATCACATCAGCATAATTTCGTCCTACTGTGCCGGCTTTTGATCGGGATTTAAGGCAAATTACTGGGACTGATCTTAAAAGCGTCCGATGTCTTTGAGACCACTAGACGAACTCTCTTGGATACAACATTCGATTACTATCAGTAAACTCGGTTTCGCTAACTATATTGGCATCATCGGGACTATCGGTAGGTGTTTAAAACTAAATTACAACTATGAATGTGCCTATATTTGTACTATACTAATGTCATGGTTCGACGAACCTTGGTCTAATAGACCTTTTATCGTTATTCATGCTATTTTTACATTTTACAATTTGTAAGCTTTCAAAAGGATCTATAGTTAAAGTTTTAATTTAGACAATATCAAAGTTTTATAAAAGGGACCAACCTATCAGAACAATACATGAAATGCTACAAATTAAGAGACATTACAACGGAATAAACAATCGCACTGATATATAAAGAACTGAAACGAAATATATAGTAGAGTCGATGAAGAGGGCTTGAAAACAGCAAAACCTTGTAACCTGGTCTAAGGATGTCGTCGGAAGTCTTTTGCAAAGTGTTTTTTTATACTAAAAACTGCAGTCTTTCTGTTCACCATGTGCGGTAATAAAAAATCAATAATATACAATGTATGTTGAAAAAATTTCAATTAAAACAACTTTTGTAGTTTAGTAAATTAGTTAAGAACAAACACCGGTTAATAACTTGACATTGAAGATGGCTCATGCAGTATGGCTATCCAAAACCTTAAAAATCTGAATAATTTTTAAAAAAATGTAAAAATAATGGACACGTAGTTATAGAGGTGAAAAAAGGTATGTCATATTATGCAATGATAATTTTTTTTCGGGTGATTTTTGTAGTAAAGTGCATCCGTCAGTTTCTATATGATTCCGAACTTACTCGTACAATCGAGAATTCTAATGTTTGAAGAAGTATTACAAATGTATTTTTGAAACGTAGCATATTTCTGGGCTCGCTAGTTGCGGATCTAAAGTCGAAATTAAAAAACTCAAAATGGCGGGTTAAGTATGGCGGATTGAGAATTATTTATTTTATTACCAGCTGATTACAGTAACAAAGACGTGAAGACGCGCATTATTTTGATCATAACTTCTTTGTTTTTCATTTGATTAAAAGTCATTTGAAAGCTTAGTTAATAACCTTTAATTTGATCTTAGCATTTTTGACTTACGCCAAAAATGCTAATGCTTATATTTTCTTACATATTTAATGTCTAAACTAAATACTTTCTCTTATAAATGTTTTCGGAAACTATCAGTCCTACAGAAAAAAAAACAATATATCACTTTCTTTTTGGTCTCAAGTATTTTTTTGCTAAACGTGATATTTCTTGAGTTATTCAAAGAAAATTGTTTTGAGATGTCTGTTCTCTCAAGCTAAAATATTTTCAAATCGTTATAACTTAAAACTGTCAATATATGTTAAACGTTATGTACAAACTTATTCCTTAAAATTTTATTCTCTTTCAGTTCCAATGGTATTTTTTTTGGGCGCCACTCTATAAAATAGCAAGCACCCTTAAAATATAGGAACGTTTCTTTGATCCACTTACTATTACATTATCAAGTAAAAATCAAAATCATTCTAAATTAAAATCTCTAGTCCCAGTGCCGCCAAATACGTTTGCGTTTATTTTTTCACATTTAATTGTGAAATTAAAGATTGAAGCTACATTCTTAATATAATACTCTTGCTTTTTCTATTTTTTTACTTTATTTTACAAAAGATACAAATTGTTGATTTTTCTGAAAAAAATTACCGTAATTTTTAATTTTGCACTACTTATTTGTTTAAAGCAATGAAATATTAATAAGCGTATCAAATAACAGCTAGACTACAGTTTTTAGCAAAAAGAGAGGTGCAAAAGGGCGGGCTCCGAGGTTAAAACCTTCATCGACTCCCGAGGGGCAAACCGCGAAGGAAATCTGGTGTACACTCAGAAGGAAATCCGAGGAAATCTTAGGCAATCCGAGGAAATCTTAAGGAAATCCGAGGATATCTTAGGAAATGCGAAGAAACCTTAGGCAATCCCAGGAAATCTTTGGGTTTTCGTTTTCTCCCCCGCTCTTCAAAAATTTTGTTGAAAAAAATTCGAGGAAGTCTTAAAGAAATCCGAGGAAATCTTAAGGAAATCCGAAGAAATCTTAAGGAAATCTGTGTAATCTTCGTCAAAGAGGAGATCTGGTGTACAAAATTTTGGGCGCGGTTGACCCCTCGTCGACTTCTCTAATGTGAGTTTTCGAAATTAACAATAAAAGGTTAATATTGTTATAAGAACTAAGATTCTACTAATAAAAATAGGGCATAGTATGCTGACGAGCGTTTTGCCAACCATCATCAGGACATGTTTAAATTAAAAATATAGCAGTTATACTTAAAAAATCAACTTACTTGCAAAATACTGCTAAGAGCAACCTGTAGAAAGCTCAATAATATTATAAAAACCTCAATAAACCGATGAAGAGTATTTTCCTTGGATATCCTCGGCAAGGACGAACAAACTACAGTCTAATTAATTAAACTCGGCTAGTAACCAGAGGACAGCTCAAATGTACTTACGTGGGGGTGTTGCCGCTTAAACCATGTAAATTTATTTATGTTTGTTAAAAAAAATTGATTATATAAGTGACCCAGCAAATGTTCATATCCCGGATGGGTTCATTTAAGCCGCTTAATGTGGCACGCTGCCTGACATCGCGCATGGAGATTGTTTTCCTGCTTTAATTTTAATTTTATGTGTGCAGATGTTTAATTTGTTGCCAGTGCATAACGCTTAAGCGTGTCTGGACTATGGATCAGTTTAACAAGATGACATATTTTTTGTTTAGATCAATTATCAGTTAATCAAATATATAATCTATTGTCTATGTACTGTAGAAAGGAACTAAAACGTTAAAGGGTTTTTATTGTTTCTTATGTTCAATTGACCCCAAAATATGAGAAAACCGCGGAGTGCTACCATTTAAAGGGGTGCGTTTTGAGATCGAAGCTCGGATCGAAGAAAAAGGTCCACTTTTCACATTTTTGAGTTTTGTTAGAAAACCATGCATTTTTTCTATAGACACGTCAATAGAAAAGTTGTAGAGAAATTTAATTAATTTCCAATCGAAGTGGCACCTTCAGAAGTAAACATTTTTTTTTAAATACGTCCAAAAAACAAAAAAAACGAAAAAATGCGATTTTTTTATATATTTTTTTATTTTAGCCTGTAACTTTTTTTCGGGTACCTTTAGGCATAGACATTGCTGCATAAAAAAGCTGGCGTTTTACCCGTTAAAATGAGATTTGTAAACATTTTTACGATTAATAGTGACCGAGATATAGTGTTTCAAAGTTTGCAACTTTTAACTGTTTTTGCTAATTTTAACTATTTTTTTTCAAATTTCGTTCCGTAACTTTTTTCTTCGTGAATTTAGGTAAAGACATTATTATATTAAAGTGACTTAAAATTAATTTAATCTATTACTTTCACGTCCAGTGGAAGTATAGTAACGACAAAAAATTTTTTTAAAATTTTTATTGTCCAAATAGGCTTAAAATGTCATGAAACGTCGAGATTTTAAGTTTGAGCGAAAAAAAAATTTCTGTCGGTCTGTCTGTCTGTAACTTTTTCTTGTGCGCACGTTTACTCTGAAATCGTTTAAGATATTGACTTGAAATTTGGTACACATATGTACTTTAACGAGATCTAGAACTAGATTATATTTTCATCTTGTTCCGTCGAAGGGTTGGGGGGTAAATTGGGGTAAATTTGGGGTAAATGGGTAAATCAAGCAGGTAGGAGTCCATGAAATTGGTATTTAGTATATACAAGAGAAGCTGAGGTCTCAAAAAAATTTTTGGCATTAGCCACCTCTATTACCACCCCCACCTCCTTATTAAAGGGGATGAAAAAAAATGTGATTTAGTGCATGTACAGGAACCAGAAACCTCAAAATATTTTTTTACTTCATCCACCCCCCACTACCACCCCCCTATCACCACCCCCACCCCACTACCGATGTGGGGTATCGTTTTATGGGTTTTTGGGGTAGAGGATTTCAAATATTATATTATTAAAGTTCCATAAACAATTATTTTCACATACAAAGTTTTTTCGTTGTCAGTGACTCGGATAGAGAATCTGGATGTGGAAGTAGTGATTCCTTGGGCAGCGGTTTTTTTTCTAAGTTGTTATTTGAACAAAAAAAAAATCGTGATATAAAGTTCAGAAGTGGAAAAATGTAAAAAGTTATTACTTCCACGTCCAGTGGAAGTATAGTAACGACAAAAAAATTTTAAAAAATTTTTATTGTCCAAATGGCTTAAAATATCATGAAACGTCGAGATTTTAAGTTTGAGCGGAAAAAAAAATTTCTGTCTGTCTGTCGGTCTGTCTGTCTGTAACTTTCTTTTGTGCGCACGTTTACTCTGGAACCGTTTAAGATATTGACTTGAAATTTGGTACACATATGTACTTTAACGAGATCTAGAACTAGATTATATTTTCATCTTGTTCCGTCGAAGGGTTGGGGGTAAATTGGGGTAAATTTGGGGTAAATGGGTAAATCAAGCAGGTAAGAGTTCATGAAATTGGTATTTAGTATATACAAGAGAAGCTAAGGTTTCAAAAAAATTTTTGGCATTAGCCACCCCCATTACCACCCTCACCTTATTAAAGGGGATGAAAAAAAATTGTGATTTAGTATATGTACAGGAACCAGAAACCTCAAAATATTTTTTTACTTCATCCACCCCCCACTACCACCCCCCTACCACCACCCCCACCCCACTACCGATGTGGGGTATCGTTTTATGGGTTTTTGTGGTAGAGGATTTCAAATATTATATTATTAAAGTTCCATAAACAATTATTTTCACATACAAAGTTTTTTCGTTGTGAGTGACTTGGATAGAGAATCTGGATGTGGAAGTAGTGATTCCTTGGGCAGCGGTTTTTTTTAAGTACAATAATCTACTATATCTAGCCTGTATCTTGGTTACTATTGATCACATAAACTTCTATTGCAGACCATTTAAACAAGAATGCTGCGAGTACATTCAATGTAGCAGTATCTGTACTTAAAGTATTTGACAAATAAGTTCTAGGCCGAAATATAAAAAAGAACGCAAAAATTAGAAAAAAGTTAATAAAAGTAACAATCTTCGAAACGCTGTATCTAGGTTTCTATTTGTCGTAGAGACTTTTACCAGCCACCATTTCACCGGGCGTAAAGTCAGCTTTCATTTTAATAAATGTCTAACCTAAATTCACTCAGAAAAAAATTACTGGACGAAATTTGAAAAAAAAAAATAGTAAAAATTAGCAAAAAAAAGTTAAAAGTTGCAAACTTTGAAACGCTATATCTCGGTCACTATTAATTGTAAAATTTTTTTACAAAATCTCATTTTAACTTGTAAAACGCCAGCAATGTCTATGCCTAAATGTACCCAAAAAAAAGTTACAGGCTAAAATAAAAAAAAATAAAAAAATTTTTTTTCGTTTTTTTTTTTGTTTCGTTTTTTTGAAGGTGCCATTTCGATTGGAAATTTAATTCTCTACAACTTTTCTATTGACGTCTTTATAGGAAAAATGCATAGTTTTCGAGCAAAACTCAAAAATGTGAAAAGTGGACCTTTTTACTTCGATCTCAAAAACGCCTTTAAATGGTAGCACTCCGCGGTTTTCTCATATTTTGGGGTCAATTGAACATAAGAAACAATAAAAACCCTTTAACCTCTTTTTTTGAACATAGACAATAGGCTATATTAGTCCAGTCATACTCCAGTCGAATTAGACATCATAATACAAAATTTTGCGTACTACGGACTTTTTTTTGTGGAAGTTGTTTAAGAGGGCAAATAAGCAAGCACAGAAAACTACACCCTGCTACACCATGTGCGTCCCCTATTTTTAGGGGTTGAAACTTTGAAATTTTACTTATGTGCCCATATCTTTTTCCCTATTGCCCGTAGAGCTCTCTACCAGTTTTTGAAGATTCATCCCTCCTCTACATGATATATTGATATATATATATATATATATATATATATATATATATATATATATATATATATATATATATATATATATATATATATATATATATACATATATATATATATATACATATATATATATATATATACATATATATATATATATATATATATATATATATATATATATATATATATATATATATATATATATATATATATATATATATATATATATATTACACATTTGCCGTAGGACAAACGGTTTTGGCTGTACGAGGCCGGAAAGGTCGGCCTGTCCGAATTTGGGGGTCTTCTGTACAGGACAAACGGCTATTATTTCCAATCTACAATACTACACATACTAATGCCCTTAAGGAGGGATGATGATTTGTGAAAAAACTTTCATCGAATACCGCGCGGTTTCTATGATACGGGATGTTGAAATTTTGAAAACCCCTTTTTAAAAAAAAAATGTGAACCTACTTTTTTTCGCTCATTTTTTTTTTCATGTATGTACGACCCTAATATAAGAAAATTTACGTTGGTTTCATTTTAATACATTCGTTGGTTTAGGAGCTAGACAGCAAAATATGCCAAAACTGGCTATTTTGGTATTGTTGCATTAAAAAAACCAACACCAGTATAATTCTGGTAAGTGTTTTTGTTTATCCTAAAAGTCCAATTCATTGCGCATAGAAAATGTGTTTTTGTATTTAAATAGAATCAATGTGTAATAACGATTTACATCATGTGTTCTCCAGTCTCCTTTCGCACATTATTTTTTTTTTTGCGGCCTTATAGTAGGGCAGAAAGCATTATACACGTGGACAGGGCACATAATAGGGTGTTAAAATGGGTCTCTTGTTAAAATGCGATAGGACGTACCGTTTTCGAGTAAAACGCACTTGTTTGGTTATGTTTGCTTTGAGTTTTCATTGTGCTCTTAATTGTGATCTGATAAATAAATTCTACGGGGCGAGGCTTCGCGAGACGTCACTTTGCAGATGCTGATAAGGCGGATGTTATTGCGTTTCTCTATGGAAATGTCATTTGATTGTTAAATTATATCTTTTTTATATTATTGCTGGTTTAAAATAAGTAGTGTTTATGCAAAATGACGTCACGAGTCGGCGAAACTGAAACTCAATCTTTAACATCGAATATTCAAGGATTGGATATACTTATGAAGCTGAAATTTTAACAGCTTATCTAGATGATCGAATTCTATTGAATGAACGAAAAAAGAATTATCGGTAACAAGCCCATTCTCCAAGTTACGGAACCCGATCATTTCCTACTCTAATCGTTTTTTAACTTTTTTATTAACGTCATTACATACACATTGCACAAGGTTTCATCAAAATCCATTCATTAGCACTCAAGTTAAAGGTGAAACACCTTATATATTTGAGATTATAATGGTTTTGCCGCTTATAAGAAATTGACAGTTCTACTTACTAATCCTATAGTCTAGCAAATGTGACGAATGTATGAAGGTATTGCTTTGTAGTCACTCGAACTGCTGAACCATAAAATTTAATAGCCGGTAGCTGAACTGCCGACGATTATTCAGTGGCGTCCATCTGGATAGTTTTGTATATTGTGTATACTACCTTTCATTGCTCATATACAAAAAGTAAAAACGAGCGACATAAATATATATAAACTAATGATTCATATTAATTCATATTTTATGAAATGAATATAATTAAATCCATCTCAGCCCAAAATAAAAGGCATACATTTTTTAGCATTGGAGTACGAAATATGGCATCAAAACTGTAGAATATGGATGATTACAAAAATTTACAGAAACTTTCATACTATTTTTTTTTATTGACAGGATTGTTAATTAGGGAATAACTGATTACAAAAAGTAAATCAGTAAATTCCACTTCCGTTCAAAAATAAATACACCTACAAAATATTTTATCGGCGAAACCAAACAGGTCAGCATTAACATGATTCCTACCGGACTTATCTCGGAGTATGTGGCAAAGAGCACAATTATTAGAAACCACGTGCAGCTCATTTATGCGTCATCATTAAAATAATTGGATAAATTGCCTACGCGTATTAAGACTTAATTAATAGAAACTCCTGGTAGGTATTCCATAATTGATATAAAATGTACAAAACGGACATAGTATTTAACCAGGAAATGCGAAATGGTATTCTTGTTGCAGTATAATTGTTATGGTTACAGTTAATTCTTCGTATAATGTAGACAATGGGCCATTTTTTGCTTCGGTAACATTCTTGTGATATGTCTGCTACATATTTAGTTGGCCTGTCAAAGTCCCGAGGTTTAATTGCTAAAAAGATCCTTTTACAGAAACCTGAATTTGCTTGCAGTGGGTGGTTTAGAAGGTGCAAGACAGAGCTGGCTGGCGTGTACACTTTTTCATATTTTTATTTGTTACCATTGTTTTATTTATTTACATGTAGTGAGTTGTAGAACTCTCTGGAGAATTCAAATATATTAATTATGGATTGTTCTTTTTGTTTTATGTAAAACTTGAAAAATAAATGATTTAGGTACCATAAAAATATCTCAGATTTTATATTTTTCACAACGTAACATCAATAAGTACATAGTATTTAATATTCCACCATTAAACAAAACATTGCGACAAAAGGGGGGTCAAGTTTTTGTTATTATAGTATTTTAAACAAGTTTCGAAAACGAATCTTTTCACACGAGTGAGACAGTTTGGTGAAACGAGCCGAAGGCGAGTTCCACAAGTCGAATGAGTGTGAAAAGATGTTTTCAATCGTGTTGTTTACAATATTTTTTCTACGACTGCAGAATCAACTTTTTTTGACAGGACTGTGTGAAAAACATGACAGTATTTTGCACACATTGTGTGAAAAATTACAGTTTCGAGTCATGGCTACTGTGCGTTATTTGTCGTTTTCGAAGGCAATCGTAGAAAAAAATATTTAACATATGAGACTATTTAGTACAACATAGAACATAGTATAGTGACTTTAATTTTTATTTGTACAAAGTACAATTTCTTTCTTTTTTTTTGAGAAACGTTTAAGAAATTAATGATCATATCAGATTGGAATGTAATTGTAATTACATTTAAATACATTTTTCGGAAAGAAATTGTACTTGTGTTTAGATATACTTTTTAAAATAGGGAGTATACCGGGTGACACAGGAGATATGTAACACCCCGTAGCATGTTTATTTAAAAATATATTATTTTGAAATTTGGTAGACTTATATAATGGACGATTGTCCTTTTTTTAGTATAAACATGAAATTTTTTCCACTTCCGGTTTCACCGGAAGTGACATCTACTTCGTTATTTTAAATGGCAACCTGTATATATTTTTTTCCTATCTGATTCGACTTAAATTTCTCTTTTCATCTGTGTATAGCAAAATGGCATTCGTTTTTAAAATGGCTGTTGAAAACCATTTTATTACATTAAGTCAAGTTAGCTATGGTATGAAATGTGGCGGTAATTAATGCTTAATGTGCTGCGATATCAAAAGAACCCTGGTACACGATAATGTGTTTCATATTTGTTTTGTTCTAATTAGTAGCCGAATAGACTTTGTACAATTTTTATATTAAAGAAAAATCTCTAGACTAAATCCCCGAAATCATAAAAACTAAGATAGAAACACTAATTTTAAATTTGACCCATTTGTAAAATATTTATTCCTCTTCCACTTTTACCCAATACAATTCATTATTATATCTCATATTACTTGCTTTTAAATAAAATTGTTTTCGAAGAATCTTAAAATGTTGGCCATTATTTTCCCTGCAGGGTCGAATTCTTGTAACAGTACCTCTAAGCACATTTTCTAACTGCAATTCAGCAATCTCATTTATTGCTAACCTAACTCTCATATCCAAGTCTTCCCTATTTCACAGTGGAGTTTTATAAACTATTTCCTTGAGATGGCCCAATATGAAAAAATCAAGTGGCGTAAGATCAGGTGACCTCGGAGGTCATCTAATTAGTAAAAGTGAAATATGAATAAATATTTTACCAATGGATACAATTTAAAATTAGTGTTTCTATCTTAATTTTTATGATTTCGGGGATTTAGTCTAGAGATTTTTCTTTAATTTAAAAATTGTACAAAGTCTCTTCGGCTACTGATTAGAACAAAACAAATATGAAACCAAAATTGTGTATCAGTCTTCTTTTGATATCATAGCACACCAAGCATTAATTACCGCTTCATTTTATACCATTGCCAACTTGACTTAATGCAATTAAATGGTTTTCAGTAGCCATTTTAAAAACAAATGCCATCTTGCTATACATAGTTGAAAAGAGAAATTTAAGAGAAATCAGATAGGAAGAAAAACATATACAGGGTGCCATTTAAAATAACAAAGTAGATGTCACTTCCGATTAAACCGGAAGTGGAAAAATGTTCTTGTTTGTACTAAAAAAAGGACAATAACACATTATATAAGTCTACCAAATTTCAAAATAATATCTTCTTAAATAAACATGCTACGGGGTGTTACATGTCTGTGTCTGTGTTACCCGGTATATGTAATTGTACTTAAGTAAGTACTTTTTTTGTAATTAGTACAGCTCTGGTGCAAAATATATTAGTATTTTTGTTTATACCCTAGAACATTGAATAATTTCGAAAAATATTGGCTGTGTATATTGGTCTCACTTGTGCTGGCATCATGCTGAATACATCAATACATCATATTTTCAACCATCAGTGCTTGTCATTTTGCTGCTAACATAAGAATACTGATATCCTACGGGCTGTAATTTTAAGGTTCTCAAAAGGGTTTCAACAAATTATATGATGACAACCTTATTGACTTTGATGATTGAAACTTAATGCCTAAGTGTAACCTTGTCCCTCAAAATGTATCTTCGGCAGTGCCGAAATCGACTTAATACTTTACGTATTCATTCACTATGTTCAATTTTTAAAATAGGGAGCTCAAAGTGTGCCTCAAAAAATTTCTTTTATTGGAATAATTAAAGAACTGTTAGCTAGTGCAAGATGAAACTTGGCACCTCTGAGCTGAGATAAATATAATTTTATCTGTTTTGTTGGTGTTTGATAGGTAGGACGCTACACTTGGGAGGTAAAGTCCTGATAGTAGATCCATGAACGTGCGGATTTACAGGTTTCGCAAATTCCATAATTTGTTTTGGCTGTTATTTATTTATTTTCCGGAAGTGTGGAAAATCACATTAGTACGTCCTATAAGTAAAAAAATAGTCCTGTGTATTTTAACGATCTAAGACCGATAAAAATTACTTGTGATAAGTTTAAAACATTTTCTATTTGTAACATTTTAAGAAATTATTTTATTTTTCTTTGAGAAAACGCTATTCATTTTTTTTACTAATTATTGAGTTTGGCTATTTATTTATTTATTTTATAACGTTTTTATTTTGAAACTTCGTTCTTATTTATAAAATCGCAATGGGGCGCGATTAACCGCTTACAATTGGTATTATATTTCTTCTTTCGATTTACAGCAAACTGTTGATACATAGTTTTATTTTTAATTATGCCATTTTAATAAGACAGTTTATTTATGTTATTATTTTGAAGTCACATGAAAATTGGACCTGAATTAAAGTCATCATGATCTTTATATCGGTTCTTTTTATATTACTACAAGAAACTGAACGGACTGCATGGACTGAGCGACAATAAATAATGGGTTGGCCAACTATAAATTATGACAAAGAAAACATCTAATTTAAACAGTCCGCATTGTAATGTCCAGTATAATTTACCCTAATTCAAAACATGTGTTCACTGAACCTCATTGACAATTGGGACGAATTCTATAATTATAACTTATTATACATATTTGGATAAAATCATTCTTGTACATTAATATAAACTGTGTTTAGTGAACGTGACGCTATATTACAAAGAATGATTGTTATTAGATCTTTAATGGGTGAATAGTGAAAATGAAATAGTTATTTGTCCTTAAATATTCCAATAAATTTTATAATGTACGTATGTTCAAACTGTTAAAGTGTGACACCCTAAAATTTACAATCCAACAATCAAGTATTGGGGTGATATCCCCTTAAAACAGTTTACTTCAGATCAGGGAATGAGAACAAAATTATGTTCTGGTTTGATTCTTTCTCTCGGGAACAAAATATACTGGGAACAAGAACGTTTGTTCTTTGAATAGAAAGTACGTTTCATATGATTCCGTGTTAATAAAATTGTTAAAATTTGTATGTAGGTACTCGAATATTTCCCTAGGAAAATTGGTCAGGGTTAATAATAATCTTGATAAAAGTAAAAAATGATGAAAGAGAAACTTAACAAATCTTCCTCAAAGTAGGAATGTAAAAGAAAAAAGTAATTTATTTAAGATTTATTTAAATAGTTTGTAAAAAACAGTGGGTATCTAGATCCTGCCACATGCCATGTTGTCGAAACAACACCAAATGATGGGCGGGAAATTTGCATTCTACAAAAACCCAGAATAAACCACAGTTACCCACAATTGCCTAGAAAAAAACACCAAAAACTCAGTGGATCGTCTGTATTTAAAGAAGGTGGGTTTTTGCACAATCCTACAGAAAAATCCTTGGAGACTAGGGCCTATAAATCTATAGTCTGTATTTACTCGAATATTTCCCTAGAGAAATTATCGAATATTTCCTCTCTCTATCCATGAAATCAAAAGTATATTGGCTGTCAATAAGATAATAATAAAATAATAATAATAATATCTTTATTTACCATAGAAATAGAATATACATGGTAAATAGGTACCATTTCACCTAGATGGTGCTCTTCCAATGGCCCTAATAGCCTAGGAGATAGCTGCATATATGGGGCATGGGATATAACCTGTTGGCATTGCTGTTAGGTTCTAGCGAGTATTTTATCTCACGTGAGTCGGACCTCCCCCGCTGACAGTTTTGGCGCCAGTCGCCCACGAAAATGTTCAATTGTGGAACAGAGTATAACCCTTTGGTACTTGGTGTTATTTGAAGAGGGTATCTTAGCGATCAGCATTGGATATATGCCAACATTTTTTCTCCGTGCAATTGGCAGCACTGGCGACATCAATTATGGCCAAAATTGGAACGTAGTATAACCATTTCTGGCCTGGCGGAAAATTTTCGTTGTCAATGCTCATTGCTGGAAAACCATATGCCAACATTTTCTGCTTGACCATTTTCCAGATTTTTTGGCCAAAAATAGGACTTTTGGCCTTAAACGGGCTAAAACTGGTACTTTTCAAAACAAATGTTGGCACCTTCCCATACTTATAGTTTTTGTACCAAAGAATAGTCTCTGTGTGTGCCAACATTTTTTTCTCACGTGAGATAAAATACTCAGGAAAATGCTAAAACATAACAGCAATGCCATCAGGTTATATCCCAGGCCCTGTATATGTAGCTATTTCCTAGACTATAACAAAAGTGAAGTTAATATAAAACTTAAACTAAGTACAATAAAGGTACAATAAAAGTGTGGTACGATGTGACGCCACAGGTGCAGGGGAGGGAGATCAATCAGAGCAATTTAAGATAGAAATTTTGTTATTATAATGGTGCATACAGGGAAGGGTACCACTGATTTTAGGTGGCAACATTTTGATCGGCAAGCAGGATACTTTTTATTTTACAATTAAATGTTTTTGCAGATAACTTTTTAATGTTTGGATCCAACCTGTTCCACATATGGATTGCATTATATGTGAATGACTTTTGATATGAGTCATTTTCATTGGTGTATATTAATCATCCAACAGATGAGGGTAAAATTCTTAATGGTTTAACATTTCCGCTTTTAGCCATTTACTAGCTGTACTTAGGGTAATAAATACGTTTTCTTGTTGATGAGTATGGTAAATTGTGGTTACGTCACACTCTATGGGTGGCAAACATGTTAAATTTTTTTGTCTTATTTGAAAAATGTAATTCAATGAAAATAACATATTTTATTTTTAACTACACAAATTTTTGTTTCAGGCTTTATTTCGTGTTCCCCTAGTCCATGCAAAAACGGCGGCATATGTATATCTTCACCAAAGGGCGACAGTTTTTGCAAGTAAGTATTTTTCCTTCTACAACTTATAAGACAGTTTTCTAAGCCAGACACGTTGTTTAGAAATGCAGCAGTGTGTGTCTAGAACGAATGAAGGGGTTATTAAGAATGCACCCTTTATGTGTTTTGCATAATAGGAGTCGGAGTCTTGAGGAATTTGAAACGGTGAAAGATTGTTCTGTTGAAAAACTTCATTGTTATGAATATGTAACGTTGGCGTTTCGAACACACGTGCAACTTTACAAAGAAACTCTTATCTAACGCCTTATAAAAATACGGACGTCATATTATGTATTAACGTTGTTTCAAAATGCATTAAATTACAAAGTTGATTGCAGGAAGCCAAAATGAAAGATTTATCCATGTTAAGAAACTTTTCTGTCTGGCACATTACATTTCTACAGGCTTGTCTTTTCTGGATTTTTGGCTGCAGACGGTTCTCACAAGTTACTGACATGTTAGTTCAAGGTTTATAACAGTGATATTACTGTACTGTCAGCGTACATTGTACTGACGACGTAACGGCTAAAACTCTTCACATACAAAATAAGTTGAAGTACCCACAATGCAGTAAATGTAGTGTAGTTATCTCAATGTCACACAAAAATGTGATATATGATGTGGGTTATTACAAAATCAAAAAATTTATAAAAGATTTGGCCGCGGTTAAAGGTTTCTTAACTTTCATTTTTAAGGGGAAAGAGAATTAAATAAGTAAGTAAATTAATTATGTAACTCTCTGGCTCCTGTTTACAACTTTCCTAAATGATAGACTACACTTTGTTGTACTCAATGGTTTTTAGTCTAATTTATATATTGCAACATCTGGAGTTCCGCAAAGGTCAGATTTTGGACCAGTGTTTTTTTTATTGAAGAATACAGTTGCTCAGACAAGGAAGCATCTAATTAAAGGGCAGGAAACATGCAAGTAAACGTATAGGAAATATGCAGTGCAAACTTAATGAAAACAAAAAAAAGTACAAATAAATATGAATATACTGAGTACGGGTATACATATAAATATTTTGCATGATATGTAAAAAATTCTGTCGAATTTCAAACTTATTTTCTAATATAGAATTAACCTGAAATAGGCATTGTTTTCAATTTATACAGTACAACTATATACAGAACATGGAAGAGACAAGGATATCGAGCTTAGTTGTCGTATTGACATTGGTTTTACAGTGTTGCAACTATGTCATTTAATAATAGTAAAACAGTTTACTTTGGTTAATCAGTTTTTAACTCGGTTTAATTGAAAATACTGAATTTACATTCAAAGTTAATTTACTTTTTGCCATTTTAGCACTTTTTCAGAAACATCGCAATTATTTCGTAGGTTTTACTAAACAGTTAATTTATCGCCTAGTTCATCACATACAGTTTTATTATTTTATATAGTTTTACCTTAAAATCAGATAAATCAAGACACAGAACAACGTAAAGATGAAAAACACAAGAATGGTGTCTTTGAGCCGCCGGCGCTGGCGACTTATTATAAAAGATGGCGGCCATATCCCCTAACCAACCACTAACGGTAGTTTTAAGTGTCCCGCAAGGAAGTATACTTGGACTGTTATTGTTTACAATTTTTACATCAAATTTTCACAAATCCTTGCCATACTGCAATTCAGGGTTCGAAGATATATATCCAGTGATATATATCAAGATATATATCACGATATATATAATGATTTTTATAGTGAAATAAATATCACTTTTTTGATATATATCAAATTTCTGCAAAAACGCTTAAAATTGTGAGAATATGACAACACTGCTTTGATTATGTTAACTACTGCTGCTGCTATTAGCAAAGAAGGGACCTCCCGCCTGCAAACCAATACTTAACCTACATTATTTTATATGCTGGCATAAAGTCTGTTCGACAATGAGTTGAAAAATGACTGTTTTAATCGTTTAAATATTGATATAACAATATATCAACTATTAACCAACATGCCGAGAGACAAACATCCTGTGTGGAATAATTTTTCTTGCAAAATTAAGACTAAAAATTGTGGAAAATGTCAATTTTGAACAAGTTCTTGTTATCGAAATAAGCTGAAATTTTACGTATAAGTACATGTAGTTTTGAAGAGACAATGGTATATTATGGTATCATTGAACATTGCTGGTCTGATGACTAAATAGTACAAAAATAAAATTATATAAAAAAAAATTTAAAAAAGCTTTTATTTCAAAAATGTACTAAAAAACAAGAAAACCAATTTTCAAAATCATACATCTGGAAAATAAAAGCTTTGCTGGCGGTCATATAACACTATTGCATAGTTACTTTGCTCAATTGACCGCCCGCAGAGATTTTATTTTCTGGATGTATGAATTTAAACATGTTTATTTTTACTATTTGGTACATTTTTTAAATAAGTTTTTTTTTAATATTTTTTTTATACAATTTTATTATAAATATTAAAATATCCGATATATATCGTAAATATCGGATATCTTGATATTTATAATAAATATCACGATATTTTCGAACCCTGCTGCAATTACCATTTATATGCTGATACACAGATTTATTGTTTATTTCATGCTGAAGCTCTACAGGAACATAGAAATTTAATTAACAGCGATATAAAGAATTTGGTATCGTCTCTACTGCCCATCTACTTAAAATTAACCCTAGTAAATCATCTGCTATAATATTTTGCAACGACAATGCACGTGAATTTGTGTCGAGAGAAATTAATATACAGAGGAAATGATACAATCGCCTTTAAAGTCTTGGGCTTATTATTGATCATAAATTAAGATTTAAGCAGCATATTACGAGTAAATTAAGAACAGCATATGCTGCATTAAAAATTATATATACTCAGAGACGTTTTTTAAGCATGGAAGTAAAAAAAATGTTATGTAATTCTCTAGTTTTGTCCCATTTTAACCATTGTGATGTGGTTTATGTCCCTCGTATTGACAGCATCGAGACCCGGCGTATACAAAAAAGTACAAAATTCTTGTCTTCGTTTAATTCAAAGAATATGTCACAAATTGAAAACTGCAGGATGGCTGAATATGTACAATCGCCGCAAATTTCATATGGCTTGTTTTTTTTCATAAAATTTTAAAGTTTAGATCACCACCTTACCTCCTCAACAAGCTCTTTTAGAAATGATATTCATAACATTAATATTAGACGAAGAGATATTCTCACCATATCACAACACCGTAAGGAAATATTCAAAAGGTCATTCTCTTATAACATTGCTGCTTGTATAAATAAGCTACCCTTTAATGGACTCACCCTTTCATGTGTAAGTTTTAAAAAGACATTTAAAAAATATTTAATGCGAAACCACACTCAAAGAAATAGTATGGGTAAATTCAACAAAAAAAAATGGTTAACTAACAATATCGTTAATTTTGTTAAACCAAACTATATTGATGGTATTTTTAAACAAGAGGTGATTGTTATTTTAATTAATAAAAAGTTGTCGTACAACAAAACAAACATTAACTTAAAAAATGGATGAATAAGACTTTTATTTTGTTCGTCTGACTATTATTTTGTTGAATGCTGTCAAATTAAACTAGATAATAGTATATTTTATTTTTAACTATTATCGAATTGTAATTCTAACCCAGTATTAGTTCGCTGTACTACTGTACTTGGTAGACAAACCAATATTATTGTCGTCTTCTAGAAGTTTTAAAAGAATTACCATAAAATTTGCTTGCTTACCACGTAGTCTATTACAGAAATTATTCCCAGATGACGCCACATACATATCACTGACAATAATCAATCATGCATTATCTTATACTGTTATGAATTTACAGAAAATTAATAACATGATTGCAATCTTCAAATTCTCTCAGGGATCATCGATATATTTGGATGGATCTTATAAACGATCTCTAATCTTTGATTTGGGTGGTCTGATGTCTCAATACTGAGATTTTGACTAACCAAAAAAAACTTCATCATACAATAAAGTGTAGATCAACCTAAAAATTAGTTGGTGAACAGTAAACAAAGTCGTTGTACTATTTAATTGTAGACCAAATTGAAAATGGTTAGTGAACATAAAAGAATGTCATTGTACTATTTAATTTGTTACAAGAAGATATGATTATTAAACTACTATTTGTTTACGAAAACAAATAAAGTTGTATGACTATTCTTTTCTGATTGATTTGACTATGAAACTAGATAGGCGCGATTTCATATGCTCTTCTGGTTGAATTTACGTATCATCTTTGAGTGCAGTAAAGTAAAATCTTATCTTTTCTTGTAACTTCTCTACCTTTTTTATTTTTGTTCCTTCCTTTATTTTTTTTTCTCCTCTCATTTCCTAGTCTCCTCTTTCCTTCAGATCTAGTCTGCCTCTTTTTCGCTCTGCTTTGGGGTATTTCTTTTTTTTATTTTCTTATATATTATTTGTCTAGATATGAATATATATAGCCACATAACATGTACTTATATTTCTTACTTCTGACGTTATTTATAGACGGTAGTGGAAGAACAGTTTACTGACTTGACAGTAAATTGAACTACTCGCCTTTTATTTATCTGTATTGTAAATGTATTACTTTATTTTCGTTAACTTTGTAAATATGGGTAAATAATAAATTATCATATTTAGATAGGGTCGGACAGATTTATCTAACTTTTTTACGTGTAATTTTGACCTATAATTAGATTAATTTCTGGTGGGTGTAAATAATAAATAAATCATGTATTCGAGTGGACTAGCCTTAACATGTCTTTCCAAAAGTTGTCCAGTCGTATTAAATAACTTAATTTGTTACAGTTTATTACTTATTTAAACTTCGGTAATGTACTCTTTTAGTGCACAATGCACTCTAACTAAGCCTTATATAAAACCCAACAGTTTAATCCACATATAAATATTATAATGCGAAGGCCCATAAAAGCGCGTTTACGTTCTTTTTTTTGAAAGCTCGTTCGGATGGACTTTTTATCGTTTTTTTTATAACCCATTTAATCCGATTGTAATTTGAAGATTATTTCAGTGTAAATCAAAGATCTGTGTGGTGTAGGGCGCCTGTATAAAAATTACAGGTAAAACTCCGACCGCAGCAACATGCAGCGAGTAGCGTAGGCTGAAAAAAGGATTATCTATTATCTTGTGTGTTGTCGAATGGACCGCGGCACGCCCAGTGCCTCTCTCTTTGTACCTCTACAGGGTGGACGTGTCAACTGTTGTAGCTTGTTCACCAATTCAACAAACGTACACAATGGCGAAAGAGTAAATCACAAGTTTCAAAAACTTCTGCTTTTATACAATCGTAGAGCAACATTAATTGATGTTTCCTTTACAAAATATCGGCATCCATGTTGAAAAAATGGCGGTCAAAATGGGATTATCTCTTTTTCTGTTAGCTAAAATTAGGCATTACCAATATTGTAGGGAATAAAAAAATCTACGACTTTTAGTTAAATAATTTTTTTCCTATTGTTAATATTTCACGATTTACAGCCGCCAGAAAGGCGAAAATCTGTACTTCGCTGCAAAGGACAAGGGTAGATAAGCTATATAAGTTTCGCCCACTAATTTCATAAAAAAGAAAAGTTCTCCTTAAAATCATTAAGCTTTATTTATTTATAGTTGAACATATGAACTTTATGTTTCTATACGTTTTACATTCGAAAAACAACAGTAGGTCGTAGTAATAGCATTTGAAAGTAGGCATGTTTGCAGTTTTTTAGTAATTTTTGACCTTTTTCCGAACTTTTAATATATATTTCAGTTAGATGCGTTCGATGAAACAAACAAACAAAACATTTCATTGTTGAGCATTTAATCTTTTAAATAATGGTCAATTTATATTGTTTCATCAAGCGCATCAATGTATAAAAAACAAAATCGTTTCCGCGGGAGTCGTAGTAGTGTCGACGTTGCGTGCGAATTTAAACGTGTCAGCGCTCAAAACCACATATTGTGGTATGTATTGAATAAGAATATGTTTATCCATGACCATCGTCTAATCATTGCATTCTACATTTAACAATTGACAAATAATGATAGTCATTATTTCAACCTAACGTATAATGAACATAATCTGATTCTAACACATATTTAACCAACCAGAAACTAGTTGTTTTCATTCTAACGCACCTTTGACCAATCAGGAACTACCAATTTTCATAAGGAAACGGCGAATCCATTTTTCCATGTTTTCGGGCGTATTTTCGTGGTTGACGTTTAACACGTCAACGTATTACTGTAAATGAACTTTATTTTTTCGCTTTTAAACGATTAAAACAGCTAAAATACGCGATAGTCGTGGATTAATTATAGTATTCAGCTCACGTATAATGACTATTACACACTCGGATGATTTACGACACGCCTTCGTCTCGTGCCGTAAACATCACCCTCGCGAGTAATAGCCATCATTATACGCTCAATGGATAATCTACTATTCCAAAGAACAGTTTTTTATTACTCGTCAAGACATATACTACTCGGAAAATATAATGACATACAACATGGCTGATGGGCGGAAAAAGGCTCTTATCTACCCTTGTCCTTTTTACAATTATCTCTGCTCCTGTTATTCCTATGTAATTAATTACTTACTGTCGATATTGTATATAATAAAATTTCCTAAAATTATTGTTGAAATATTCTATCGATCTAGGCCCGTAATTCATGCTTTGGCACTTGGTCGAGGTAACCATTACGAGTAGTGTTCTTCTTTTCATTTAATACCCTACTATCGTTGAATTTTTGTTCTCCCAGTTCCGTAAGAGATTCCACAAATGTTGGTGAGGAGGCTTTTGCCTACCTACTGTTTTTTGATAATTTTCGGTCTTCTGCATTGAATTTGACGAATGCTTGACGTTTAGGCCATCTTGCGTGGTTTTCGCTTTAGAGGAAGACCATAACAAGATGAGACGTCAGGCATTTATAGTCAAACTCAATTCGGAAAAAATCTGGAAATCAGCAAACGAATCCTGCAAGTTGGTTCTGGTCCACGATAGTTATTTTCGTTATCTCAATGGTTGGCGTCTCCCCTTAACTCTGAGTTTCTTGTGCTGGAATGCTCATTAATTGTACTGTGTTATGTTCTATCAGGTTCTTGACAGTTATTTACTATTTTAGAGTTAAAATAGCCATTATGTGATTTTATCGATATCTAGGCGTATTGCCGTGCTTCCCTCTGTGGCATCATTTAACTAAGAAGAAACAGTCGTTTGTGGCGCTCTCTGTGGGGTCCTCGTTAAATTGCGTTTTCTGTATAACCTAAATAAAATAATCTGAATAAATGAATCAAAATATTTTCCACATGGAATCTATTTAAAAGAGGGTTACTTTTACTGTGTTAAAATTCAGTCTGTAGACGCCATATTGAAAAAATTGCTGCAAATAATAATTTTGGCGAATATCTCAAAATCTATGGAAGCTATTAATAAAGCTAGGACACCAGAAAGAGCTTAAAATGTCGCCTACAATTTGTTTTTCGCATATCTGTGAAATGAAAATGGATGATGCTTTGATTTTTCATTTGTTAGAGGTTTGCACAGACTATTTTCGCAAATATCTTGAATTATTATGTATGTAAGCGAAGAACACTTCCTATAAATCTAAAATCTGGTTTATGGTTGAGATTTATTCACAATAGGAACTACAAAAAAAAAACAGCTTTGAAAGAAATGAACTTTCTTATACCGTGCGTGTAATTTCCCATTAGGCATGTACATTCACGTAGCGCAAGAGATTTGACAACACCGGCAGCCGTAAATTCGTCCGTTGGTGGAGCATTCCAGCTCTGTTATTTCATTGCAGCCAGCTGACACGCGCGATGTAATTCTTCTCCCAATGCCTAGCCCGCGACTACACACACGGTAGAACTTGTTTGGGGTTGTTCTAAACCAAACAATCTAAGGCTTTATTGTTGACTGCTTGAAACTTCTTATGAATAGTAGTTTGTTAGCTTACATCACGGTGGCCTACAACCAAATTTAAATCAAAGTTTCTGCCACTCGGAATTTTCTTTCTTTTTTTACACATTCTTGAATGTATATCGAACCAGTTTCCACGATATTTAAAATCATTCATCGCAGACATTTTTTTTTTATAGGTAAGTGTTTTACTTTTACTTCCACGTCCAGTGGAAGTATAGTAACGAGAAAAAAATTTTTTATTGTCCAAATAGGCTTAAAATGTCATGAAACGTCGAGATTTTAAGTTTGAGCGAAAAAAAATGTCTGTCTGTCTGTCGGTCTGTCTGTCGGTCTGTCTGTCGGTCTGTCTGTAACTTTTTTTTGTGCGCACGTTTACTCTGAAACCGTTTAAGATATTGACTTGAAATTTGGTACACATATGTACTTTAACGAGATCTAGAACTAGATTATATTTTCATCTTGTTCCGTCGAAGGGTTGGGGGGTAAATTTGGGGTAAATGGGTAAATCAAGCAGGTAAGAGTCCGTGAAATTGGTATTTGGTATATACAAGAGAAGCTGAGGTCTGAAAAAAATTTTTGGCATTATGATGTTCACCATCGTTAAGTTTTTAAAACATTATTTTTCACTATGAAAAAAAGGGTTAGGTGTAAGAGTAACTAGACTATGCTTTCTTCGCCTTTAATAAGTACGGGCTATCGGCGCGGTAGCTCAATCGGTTAAGGCGTATTGAGTGGCGAATATGCTGATCGACTGTCTGTCGCGCTCTGGGTTCGACCCCCCAGCCCCGGTATTGACAACACCGGTGGGTGTGGATATATGTCTGCCTTTTTCCAAATGTGTAACCCCCTTCCGCACAGGCTTGGCTTTGGATTTGGATGTCTACTATCTGTGGTGTGTTTATTTATTATTATTATTATTATTATTTTTTATATCGTCGTGGGATATTTTCCATACGCCTATTTTTTTACAAATATACTACACTTAATTTTTCTATGCATGTTCCGAAAAGTTACTGCCAATATTTCCAGCGATGCGTACCCTGCATGTGTCCTCACTGTACCTCCGTTTTCTTTCCACTCCTTGTTCTTTTATTATATACTTGGTGCCTGATTCAGTATACATACGATTGTGCTGTTCTTTTGTGCTCTCCAGCCTCCACACACATATGTTCACTTCTTCTTTTTGTAAGCTCTATGAATATATATTCCATTATGGACTTCGGCCACGGTCGTACATCGTCCACAGGTCGAAATAAATAAGTCCCACACGTCTCGGAAACAATGGGACTAATGAGGGGGCTGGTAATGTTTACCAAAACACTGGACGCCCGGCCCGCGAGGAAAACACGAAACTGAGACGAAGATCGTTAAAATATCCAAATATTGCCTCGTGTCGGATTCGTCGTAAATAAATTGTTATATATGAACATCAGCTAAAAAAAATACTTGCTTTTCGAGGAGCGATCTGCAGTATATGGGACATAGACTGGGAGCATTATCGATAAAAGCAGTTCTAAAATGGATCAAGAAGTAAAATTTCACAAAAAGGGCGTATCTCAAAAAATGAAAAAACAATATATCCATTATATTGTATATTTTAATCAACTCTATGATGTGTAGCCCAATACTTTATCCTTTGGTAGATATCAGCAAAAAATCAAATGGCGTATCTCAAAAATGCATTTAAATATTTATTACTTACTGCGTATCTTGAGATAAGCTTCTATCGTGCCATTATTAGAATCCTTCGTAAAAACGATTTAGGAGAGTCAATTGGGCCAAGATTTGGTAGAATTTAGAGTTACTAAAACTGATCCTACAACATTGTGTACAGGGAAGCTTTATAGATTCAATTACTCTGAAGGGAAGTGTTGATGACAATTTTTTAGGTAACACTACTGAATCCAAGTGCTAATAAACTTTCATCCAAAAAATATCAAAAATTAATGACCCTTTACAGTGGAAAGAAGCCCCCATTTCGAAAACCCAAACATGAACAATGTTACATCTAACCTATAAGTAACCTTCTAGCTAATGCAGATTCAACAGACACTCAAGAAATATCGGCGCCTTTGACCCATCAAACACGCCGCATCGCAAAGCCACAGATGCTACATTTTATGAGTGCCTGTTAAATCTGCGGTTTACTATACCAATTTTAATGCAGTTCCGACACAATTTGCGCGTCACCTTCGCCAAATATTACAAAGTTTTTAACTAAAAAAAAATTATTTCTAATTTTTGATCACGTTTAAAAAATCTACAGGTCGAATTGGGAACCTCCTTTTTTGAAGGAGGTTAAAAAGTGCGAAAAATCTTGAGTTTCAAGAAAGAAAACAAAAAATTGTATTATCAGACCAAATATAATGTCACTTTTTCTCCCTTACAGCATGCTTCTTAATCCAGTCAACGAAGTTTACGTAGTTTAAAAGTGCCCTTTTTTCTTCTTTCTTTCTTTCTTTCCTGCTTCATCGCGTAAAATGGAATGATGATGAAGATGATGTTTTTAGCGATCTACCAAGCGACTTCAGATGAGCGAGGCTTTAATAAATACCGATGTGCTGCGTTCCTAAAATCATCCACCAAGCCTAAATCTTATCTAGCCACACTGCCACCAACCAAAGGACTTTTTCAGAGTTTATTTGCAGTTATATTAACTGTTTTTTACAAAATTTCTTGTTACTTACAGCGGTTCGCTTACTTACTTACAGATACAGCAACGGCTCAACAACCCCCTACCCCCGAACCAGTGGGGATGAAACCGAGGGGAAAATGGATCGCTAACCCCGGTTAACACCAAAGAACCAGTAGCTCCTGAAGCGATCTGTTTTTTCCTTCGTTGATTGGACTATCTGAGCGGTACAATTTTAGGTTAATGGGTGAAAACACTTCTGTGTGTGTTTTTTTTTAATATCTACACATTTGATCTGTTTTGTTTCCATATGTTATATTGTTCAAATTATGAGCATTTTTTTTGAAAATAGGGCGAAAATTTGCCGCTATCTTGAATATCAAGCTTTAGATGGAAAATTCACTGTGACATTCGTGATATTCATATTTAGCATTGTCAAACAACCCAATTATCAGCTCTTAAAATGCCCGATATTAGAAAATACTACTAATCTAAAAAATGAAACCGTCGAAATATAGAAGATGTATTTTATTGATATTGAAAAGTGTTGAAACACATATAAAGGCAATTTGAAATTTTAAAAATGTAATAAAGGGTGAAAAGCTATCGTGAAACAGGCTGTACATCAAAATAACGATGAAAATAGTTTTCTGATGGTTCAGTTGCTTACCGCGAGGTTTTCTTTACATGGCGCTTGTATTAGTTATTTAATAGTTCTTTAAAAAATTCCTCTTCAATAATTTCCTCGTTATAATTCCATTAAATATATCTAAACTCGTTTTGTATAATAAAAGCAAATCCCAGTAAATTTCTCACTATGTAGAAAGAAGAGTTGTTTTATTTTTTTCTTGTTTGATTCGGTGTTGGTATCGACTCATCGCATGTGCTGCGTTAACCGTAAACAAATTAAATAAAATTTCTCCTTTCCCATGGAAATTAGTTTAGATATTACACTTTTTCTGCCATGTTGATGTATTTAATAATACTGTTGTAAATATTTACATTCTACGGAGATATAAGTAGAACAAATAAACTCGTGTTTATTATACAGGAAATCCATTTTTTCAAAATAATGAAGATGTGTCGTTTTTCAGACATCAGTTAGTCGGTAACGACGTTTCCAACGAATATGTATATCTTGGCAAAATGGGTCACCTTTTCTTGAAATAATTGTTCATTATTTTTGGTTGCTAAGCCCTATAATGTTCTTCATGCATCTATAGACCCAGCAGCATCTGAAAAAAATTCGAAATATCTTTTTTGCAAGAAATAATTTCGTACTTTTAGTTAGATGCTTCTTTGCTTATTAGAAAAAATTAAAATAATCAGCAAATCCTTATTGGGGCGAATGGTGTTATAGAGAGTTAATAGTAAATAGTAAGAAAAGTTCCTATAAAGGTGATCCGAAATACTTCCTCAGGGAGCCTTCTGAGGATGGCGCCCACATAACTTAGTGGTTTTTTACTGATTATGTCGCACAAAATGTGGGACAACTTAGCGACTTGGTTCACGACTTTAAATTGTTAAAAACAGTTGCAATTTATAATAAAAAGAATTCGAAAATAGTGTATTACTCGTGAGGGTGATGTTTACGGCACGAGCCGAAGACGAGTGTTGTAAATCATCCAAGCGTGTAATAGCCATTATATGTGAGCAGAATACTATACTCTATCTTCGAGTTAATTATAAAGTTAATTCACGGTAAAACTATCATTATTCGTTAGTTGTTACATGTATTATGCAAGGATTATACGATAGTCATGGATAATAGTATATTATTCAAGCATATAATGATGGCTATTATTCACAAGGGTGAAGTTTAAGACACGAGCCGTAAGCGAGTGTCGTAAATCACCAGAGTGATTAGTAGCCATTGTATGCGAGTAGAATACTATACTTTGTCCACGCCTATTAAATATTTTATAATATTATAAATATATTTATGTGTTATATTTAATTTTAATAAAAACTGCATCAAAATCGGATCTCCCGTTGAAGAGATATAAAGCCACAGACAGACAGACATACAAACATACGAGTCAAACTCTTTTTGGGTCGGGGGTTAAAGAATTGAAGATTTTTAAAAACTCGCGATCAATGTATCTAATTGTACCAGTTTCATATGACCGAATCAAAATGAGGCCGAAATCATATTCGGCTACCATAATTGTCTGCACATCTTCAATTTTACTTCAATCGGACAATTTCTAGAGAAGTTCAACATGGCGAATTCAAGATGGCGACCAATAATCAAAATCTAATATGGTCTAAAACCTTCTCGACAAAATACTCTTTCAAATAAAAAAAGTGCATCAAAATCGTTTCACCCGTTGAAGAGATATGAAGCCACAGATAGAACGACAGACAGACAATACGCGTCAAACTTATAAAAATTAGAGAATATTATTTAGGTATTATGCAAATCACAACTTACACGCTTTTTTATTTATTATGAAAATACCTACTTTCTGTATATTGTTGCCCTAATCTGGGCACGCTAATATACTAGTCAGGTAAATACTTTAAAACACTCATTATTGGAGAACCAATCAAAACAACTACTCTTCTAGCTAATACTGACGAAGTATTGAATTACATGATAGGATTCTTAGCATTTTAAAGAAAAAAAAAATATTAGAAATACTTAAATCATTTATTTACATTTAGTCATTCACACTTTTTTTATTTCATATGAAATTATCTACTTTCTGTATATTGGGACCTTAATCGGGTCACGCTAATATACTACTTATGAAAACACTTTAAAACACTCATTATTGGAAAACCAATCAAAACAACTACTCTTCTAGCTAATACTGACGAAGTATTGAATTACATGATAGGATTCCTGCATTTTAAGGCAAAAGAATATTGAAGATACTTAAATTATTTATTGAAATTCAGTCATTCACAAGAATTATTGAACCTTACATTCTATTTCAACTCTAGAAAAGTTGTACAAGTTTTTTCGAACTCGTTAGTTCTCATCAGTAGAGTATAGAAATATTCACTCATTATTTACAAGCCTATTCTTGATTTATTTTTTACAATTAATTATTTTTATTTATTTGCTTTTATCATGATTAGAGAATATTATTTAGGTATTATGCAAATCACAACTTACACGCTTTTTTATTTATTATGAAAATACCTACTTTCTGTATATTGTTGCCCTAATCTGGGCACGCTAATATACTAGTCAGGTAAATACTTTAAAACACTCATTATTGGAGAACCAATCAAAACAACTACTCTTCTAGCTAATACTGACGAAGTATTGAATTACATGATAGGATTCTTAGCATTTTAAAGAAAAAAAAAATTAGAAATACTTAAATCATTTATTTACATTTAGTCATTCACACTTTTTTTATTTCATATGAAATTATCTACTTTCTGTATATTGGGACCTTAATCGGGTCACGCTAATATACTACTTATGAAAACACTTTAAAACACTCATTATTGGAAAACCAATCAAAACAACTACTCTTCTAGCTAATACTGACGAAGTATTGAATTACATGATAGGATTCCTGCATTTTAAGGCAAAAGAATATTGAAGATACTTAAATTATTTATTGAAATTCAGTCATTCACAAGAATTATTGAACCTTACATTCTATTTCAACTCTAGAAAAGTTGTACAAGTTTTTTCGAACTCGTTAGTTCTCATCAGTAGAGTATAGAAATATTCACTCATTATTTACAAGCCTATTCTTGATTTATTTTTTACAATTAATTATTTTTATTTATTTGCTTTTATCATGATTAGAGAATATTATTTAGGTATTATGCAAATCACAACTTACACGCTTTTTTATTTATTATGAAAATACCTACTTTCTGTATATTGTTGCCCTAATCTGGGCACGCTAATATACTAGTCAGGTAAATACTTTAAAACACTCATTATTGGAGAACCAATCAAAACAACTACTCTTCTAGCTAGAAGAGTAGTTGTTTTGATTGGTTTTCCAATAATGAGTGTTTTAAAGTGTTTTCATAAGTAGTATATTAGCGTGACCCGATTAAGGTCCCAATATACAGAAAGTAGATAATTTCATATGAAATAAAAAAAAAGTGTGAATGACTAAATGTAAATAAATGATTTAAGTATTTCTAATATTTTTTTTCTTTAAAATGCTAAGAATCCTATCATGTAATTCAATACTTCGTCAGTATTAGCTAGAAGAGTAGTTGTTTTGATTGGTTCTCCAATAATGAGTGTTTTAAAGTATTTACCTGACTAGTATATTAGCGTGCCCAGATTAGGGCAACAATATACAGAAAGTAGGTATTTTCATAATAAATAAAAAAGCGTGTAAGTTGTGATTTGCATAATACCTAAATAATATTCTCTAATCATGATAAAAGCAAATAAATAAAAATAATTAATTGTAAAAAATTATAAAAATTAACTTCAAACTTTTGGTTATTTTTTGGTGGTGCGTTAATTTCTTGGAGAAGTGTATATTCATTGCGTCGTTCCTATCCGATATAAATCTTATAGTTTAAACCGAATCCTTCACCACTTCTTAGAATGCAACGTATGAGCGAATACACTATACGATCAAATTATAGTGTTAAAAATAAAAAATTTTGTCCGCCATCTTGGGGCGTCCTCCCTATTTAATTTAGTGTGACGTCATTTTATTTTCGTATTCTTCTCAGCAAACCCTTTCTTTTACCATATCATGGGATAAAAAATAACTGGTCCGCCATATTGGATTTGGAATGACGTCACTTAGCTAACCATGCATTGTCATCCAAACTAAAAGTATGCAAAATTTCAGCTCAGTCAGTTGGGGATAACTATTTTAAAATTCAGTTGCAAGATTTGACCCACAAGAACAAGGCAAGTTAAATAAAAGCTTGTAATCAAGATGGCGACCAAACATCAAAATCTAATATGGCAAAAACCTTCTCAACAAAATACTCTTTGAAATAAAAAAAAGTGCATCAAAATCGGATCACCCGTTGAAGAAATATGAAGCCACAGACAGACAGGCATGCAAACATACGCGTCTTTTGGGGACGGGGGTTAAAAAATATTATACCGTCGTGAATTTTTTTAGATCATTAAATTTTGGCGCATCTGTTATGGTTTCCTCAACGTCTTGGGTGAAGCATCTTTTTTGTTTTGGTGCTTCCTTTTTTGTGCTGTTTAATTTTCGATTTGAATTATGAGATTTTTTTGTCTAGCCCTTTTTATGTCAATTATCTGGAGTCGCTACTACATGAATATTCTATAAAACCTGATAATGGTGCGGCGGGCATCTCCCCTAACTGCGTATGAGAAACACTCCTACTCCGCACATGTTAAGCACGCTAATTTCCCTATTGACTGCACCGACCATAAAAAACCCACACAAAACAATCCCGAGCATTTAAAAGATTATCACGCACATGTTTATATCCAATAATTTTCCCGATATCACAGCAAATAAAAAACTAGTGCGCCATGTGTTAAAAGAATAGGTAGAAACTTACCCTAAAAAAACACTTAACAATAGCTCAGGACTCTGCATCTAGCCTACCCCCGCATATGTTACATTTTAGATAGTTATCCGATCCTTTTCAAAAATAAACCTTCAGCGAAGTGCAGTGCTAAGGGTCACATGGATCAATCCACAAGTGTATACAACTATAAATACACAATGAATGAGATACGGAGGCTGAAATCAATGGACCAATTAACCCCATTGGTAATGAAGCGTCATTGTTCGCGGGACCGCAAATCGTTACCACATTTGTTTGTCAATTGTTACGGAGAAGCTTCCTGATCGGAAGCTTGGATAGAACGAATCGGTTCATTTAGGTATTGATCGATAAACTTGAAATGTGGTTACATCCTAGTTTCGATTAGTGAAATGTTTCAATTTTTTACGTTTAATTTCGCGCTGGCCACCATTTATTTATGAATATGACCTATGAATCTATGAATATGCCACAAATAAAAAATATGGACAATAACCAGTGTCGTCTTTACTTTTTCGTAGTAATAATGCTAATGTAATAGTTATACAAAGAATATATAAAGGTAACGAAAGTATATAAGAAAAACAACTTAGAAAAATAAATCTTTAAATCCCTGTAACTTCTTAAAACTCTCTATTTCTGGAAATCCTGTATATCGAGGTATCTATATTTTGTTAATTTAATAACATGAGACAGTCTTACGTTTGTGTGGTAGAATTTTCGCAACATCCTGCTCGGTTGTTAGACTCATAAATATTCCAAATTTATAAAAATATGTTTATTTTTAGCATCAAACTATGATCTTATTTAAAATTTGCATGAAGAACCTGTTGTTTTCGGTACCCATTACAACCAGCTGTAGGAACAAGAACAAAGTGCAATAAAAATGAGTAACATTTATATTTTGCCGTACAACAAACAGTTCCATTCGAACCGGTAATCGGCCGGAGCGATCATACCGAGAAATACGGTTATCTTTATTTGAGTAATTCCTTTTTTATTTTCCTCCAAACTGCCTAGATAGGGCGTTAAGATATGCGTAAACGTCTTTGTTATTCAACGAGCGTAGTCTACTTGTCAAAACATAAATATCCTAGTCGTCAGCTCCACAGAAATGAGTTTAATATTCTCGACGGTGAGGGAGAGAGGAGCGCGAAGACAGAGACGGGGGCCTTCGGCTTCATGAATAAAAACTAAGACATGGTAGAAGAGAATCTAAGCTGGCAAGTGGAAGACCTGAAACCGACACGAGTCTTCGGGCGTAGGACTCGGCAACACCGCACCCATGCCACACCACAATCGTCTTGGAAAGTGGACTATACACGGTGGTACGATAAATAATTACAATATTAAATTCAAATGTAAAATATTGCATTAAAAACCAAATTCAGAAGAACTGAAGAGTAATGAATAAATAGCCCTTATAAAATATTTAAGTCTTTTTTATTAGAAGATTTTTTTGTGTTTTGAGTATAAAATAATATAAATAAAAATAATACTGGCCAGAGAACAGTAATTTCTTAATTTTGGTCCTTCGGCATGGATATTTTGATTTTGGTCATTCGGGCATGAACTAATCTACTACGACAAAGTTAGACATTCGTTTAACAACCGTACATGATGTAATCAGCACATGAAAACAAGATGTTAACCTAATGTAAACTTTTTCAAGGCATAAGATAAAGATACAGGGTCGGTAGATCGCATGAAAACATGGCGGATAAAATAGACTTTTCTTGAATATCTCAAAAAATGTAGGAGCGATCAAAAAAATTCAAGAGACCACCACTTGCCTATTTTGAAAATCTCTATAACGCATGACCGTACATTATGATTAAAATTCGCCGTTTATGAGACTACAAGGTCAAAAGTTGCTTGTGTTTTTTTTGTTTGTAAAATAAGATTTCGTAATAAAAAATATAGACCTTCATGTTACAAACAACGACCTTGAAACGTCCACCAGGTCAGAAATAAATAAAGCTATTTTGCTTCTCTCTCGGAATCGAATTGTGTTTGAAATATCTTCTTCGAATCAGCTTGTATAAAAAACACTTTAAGTAGTTAATCATATGTTAAATCATTATTCTTATTATTTTCTAAATAGTTTTTCAAAATATCTCATTAACTACTAATCAGATATAAAAATACTCAGTAACAATTTTAGTTTTAAAATACTCTACTAAGATATTCTAAATGTTTATTTCTTTAAAACCCTTATAAGAGTATACCTAGAGAAAGGCTACATGCTTCTTCTTAAAACTACTGTTAAAGCATTCACGTGTTAATAAATTATCTAAATCTTACCAACATACACTAAGAGATAATTTAGTTTTAATGGGAATTCTCGAATGCCTTTTTAAAACTTTCTTTGAGACAAAACTATCTCTAAGTGCATTTGATATTTAGTAAATCTGACATAAATCGCTGGTTTATGAGGTGGCCATTATAAGATACTAATAAACCCTAAATAAATCTAAAAGTCATTTAACTTTTTACTTTGGTATCTAATTGCAAACTGAATTGTAGAGGAGCTAGTGCTCTGCAAGACTGGTAATAACATAATTATGTAAGTGCACGATGAATAGGTTAGGAGGTATTTTGAGTATATTACTTCCCTCATAAATTATAGACCAATGACGTTTCGTGAATTTTTATATTTCAACCAATGGCAACAGTTTTACACTGAATAAACGCAAGCTAGCTTTTTTTAAAATTACCAGCGAATAAATTACCTCTAGCTTTTAAATGCACATAATTGATTTAATTTACTCTCAATTGGACTAAAAACAAAATAAAACATATTACAAATTCAAGAATTATTATTTTTGTTTATAATTACTATGATGTACCAACGGTGTATTTATGCAATTTTACAAAAATAATTTTAATATCAAACTGCCACAAACTGTCAGATTTGCAATCACGATCATGTAACAAAAGTCAAATAAGCATCTAGCCCGCCCGTTTCCATGACTACGAAACAAAAGTATGTTTTCCAAATCAAAAATGAATCGTTTTGGGAAGATAGAATTTGTTAAAATTAACACAGAAAAAAGTACGTAAGGAATTTGTTCATTTGGGAAATAATCTTTACATATATCCCTCGAGTTCTAAATCTTATCACACAAACTGCGGGTAGCTATATTTTTTGTAAAATTTTGCATTTAAGCAAATGTTCTCGACTTAAGAAGTTACACAAAGAGCTTTGAAGGTGAATTATTAAGTCTCGAACATTTTCTAAGCAAAATTTTACAAAAAAAGCTACCCGCAGTTTATCCGAGAAAATTCAGAGCTCTCGGGATAAAATCTGTGATTATTTTTTATAACTTTTGTCGGCTCATGTAGCTCATAAACTATTGACCCTACAAAATGACGATGAAAAATATAGAGAATTTAGTACTCTACTAGATTGCTGTTTGATATTTTAATGTACAATCAACAGATTACAAAATAATTCGCAAAAACTACTTTTTACAGACTCTGACGCGCTGTAACCTATAAATGGTTAGTTCTATGCAAATGAGCATGTTAAGGTATTTGTAGTGCTGAACAAAAAGGTTCATTTTTGTGGTAGCATTAACTATTCACGAGATATTTACGTTTGAACTTTTCGCAATGATGGCGCCTAACGCACATCCTGCCGACCGCGCCAATTTGGCAAAATAATCGGAAGCAACTCCCGAACACTTTAAAAAACTTTGACTTACGCTATTTTTGCATTACATATTTATCCACTCAAATTAAAAAAAAACGCTGTTTTGGAAAAAATTTTGAGATATATACATATATGTATATACAGGGTGATCTACTACATGCGGAAAATTTATCAGTAGGTTGTCCCCACCGAAAGGAGTTAAAAAAATGAAAAATTATAAATATGTGAGCAGAAAGTTTTTTGTAGAAATGCGTCGCCAATGACGTTAACTAATCTGACGTAACGTGGTACAGCCATATCACTTCCCCTCCCCCTTTATCGGACTTGGGATTAATAGCAAAGCTGGAGAGGGTAGAAGTGACTTTTTGGTTTTAATCAAATCACACAACAAAAATAGCAAAATACGTCGAAACGACATCGACCATATGCTAGTGAACTCTACAACAAGTAGATATAAGAGATATTTACTTCAACCCGTCGATAACACAAAAACACCAAACTTTGACGGCACTTTGTACCTGCCGGTGTCCTGTTTGTTCGACCGAAAGCAAAAAACGCGGCACTTTGACCTCACGCGCCAGCTTAACTTTTTATGCCAATTAAGGAAATGTAAACATCTCCGAGTATGTTCGTTCCCAAGTAAATTCATTGCTCTATACTAACCACAGACAAGTAACAGTAGCGTATCTTTGCAAGTTTTAATGCAACAATAATTACTGAATTACCTCGGATCACTCTAAAATTTTGCAGGGACTTTCCCACATAGAAGACTAGTACACCATTTTATTTTCCGCATGTCCTGATAAATCACCTGTATACACGTTCTTCGTGTTTTTTTTCATTTGGACGTATATGTCTCCGAAAGTACGCCTTTTTAAGGCTAAACGAACGTAGGTAAACTTGTTCAGAATGCTATTTCCTACAAAAAAGTTCCTATATACTATATAAAAAATAATAAAATAATAATAATAAAATGTATAGAACCTTTTTTGTAGGAAATCGCATTCTGGACAAGTTTACCCATGTTCGTTTAGCCTTAAAAAACGCGTAGTTTTTTGCATGTTTGCATTCAAAATAAAAAAAAAAACGAAAAAACATATAATGTATATATTTTTCAAGCCGCTTTCCTTGATAAACCAATGGGATAATCGGAAAAATGTTTAAAAACTTTTCTGTAGGAAATCGCATTCTAAACAAGTTTACCTATATTCTTTTAGCCTTTAAAACTCGTAATCTTCGAGATATTTACGTCCAAATGAAAAAAAAGAACACTAAGAAAACGTATGTATATGTATATATCTCAAAAAGCATGTTTTTTTCTCTGCTCATAAGCAAAACATTGTTCTAAAAGTTGACTACTTTTTATGCAGAGAAACTGTTGTTCAAAATTGGACTTGAACAACTTGATTGGACTGTGATTGGGAAAAGCTACCATTAAGTCGATTCCTTACAGAATTAACCATTTAAAACTGACTTTTATCGGCGAAACTGAGAGCTGGCGCACTGAAATAAAGATCCCACCCAGAGTGTGTGCAAAATTAGTTTTCATTAAATTTTTATCAGTAAATCTCAGACTGAGTCTAACGATATTTTTGTAAGATGTTTCTCTTCCATTTCATTTTTGCTTGTCTTTCCTGACTTTCACAATTTGATATAATTTTAACTGTCTTATGTTAAAGTTTTTGGTATGCAAAGTTGTGAACCGCTTAATCATGTTCATTGGATTTTTAAATTAAAAAGCTTTTTCGGTCCGTCTTGTATACCGAACAGCTTTATGCTTTCGGCCAATTCCCGTCTCGCTTGCTCTCGTGTGGTCTGAAAATAGGCGGAAATAACGCAGAGCGAGCAAGTTAGACATCATTGTGTACCTGTTTCCCACGAAGTGGCCGGACCATGGGTTCATACCCATACCACGCAACGTCTTTATATAAGATGTTCTGTTGTGAATTTCGTTTGCTTGCCGGCGCTGGTTGCGATAAGGACGGGAGATTTGCGTGGGCCACATCGTGTTTGTTTATCTATAAGAACACGAAAAAACGATGAGGAGGTTTGGTACCGTATAAGGTAAAATATCCCCACTTGAATTTCTAATGACTCTAGGCGTCAATACTTCCGTCGAGATGGGCACTCAACATTATTCTTGTTAGAAATTATGTTTGTTGACATCGGTATTTCATTTTTAAAGACGTAAGCAGGCAATTGCATAAACTGCATCACACTTCACAATGCACTTGTGTTATGCACAATTACATCTAAAATATTCGCCAGCATCCGGTGCAGATTTAAAAACAATTGCGACGACTGTTGCGTCATTGACTGAGATGCAGTGCATGTTTGACATATTTCTTATTAAAAAATACACCAAATCTACATTTTTATTGGTATATCAATAGGGTTTTATTTAGGACGAACTAGCTATATAAGAATGTTTATAAGATAAGAATGTTTATTTTTTGAAAACTGTTTTTTTTTGTACTTTGTACGGTAACTCGATCAATTTTAGTTTCCACAAAAATTTAAAAAACGTGAATTTGCAGGTAATTTCAAAAATGAACCGCTTTTTCTAGAGATAAATATGACATAAGATATAACGTTGGAGAGCTTATTTAAGTTGTGATCGAATAATGAAATAATTTACAGGGTGTTCCATTTAAAAAAACACAGTTGTCTATATCTCGAAAACTGAGGCATGCATAATTTTCTTCTTATCAGTAACGGATTCTACTCAAGAATGTGTTACTCTATTTTCTATTCGACACTTGGTAATTGAGATATAGGGGTCATCCAAAAATGCCAATTTTCCAAAGACGCTCTGTAGCTCAGTAGTCGAAAAAGATCTCATCTAATTTGGTCCACCTTGTACATGTTCGTATTTTTGTGTTGCATCAAAAACCTTAGTAACATTCTGCTCTAAAATTATAATGAAAAATAGTTTATATTAAATATGGTTTGCATGCCTCTGGCGATCACCCTGTGTGACGGATATGGCCCAATTTCAATATGGAATATTCGACCATGCTATTTTACATATGCACCAAATAAAAATGTTATCGTGGTTTAGATACCTACACGCAGACACAGAAATTTTTTTCTATATTTTGTATTTCTGTACATTTTATTCTGTGATGATTATTAAGTGTTTGCCCGATTATAATTGACAAATTAAACAGGCACAATAATATTACGGCATACTGTTTTTCTGTTGGAAACTTTGACAAAAAGTAACAGTACTTAATTATTTCCTAAATTTTGCGGCAAACCCTCGCCTGTCAGTTCGAAAAACTTTAATGAGCGAGACCATATTTTACACCACAATCTGCGGTTTCCCGCGCTGTTTTCGGCGGACCATATGGGATTAAAACGGGCATACTGTCAAGTATAGCACATGATTTAATATTTGTTCACACTGAAGAGACTAACCCTTTATTAAAGGGGTGAAACGGTCCTTTGCACATCAACAATTAATGTGCGATGAGGAGACACACTTTTCATACAATAATCTTTTGAGTTTCATTAAAGTGTTGCAATTGAAAAAACAAAGCCATATAATTTGATATGGGAGGGCGTAATGTAATCGAATGTTTGCCTATAAGTGCTTAGTGGAAAGAAATTGAATTGGTTTTAGATTAAGGTCGTTATAAAATTTGGAATAGCTCAGAAATGTGTCGGACAAAGATCATTGAAGCACTGTCATGGCTTCAAAACACTATTTTTCATAAAAATTGGCCATAAAATCTCGTATAAAGTTTTTTGTGTGATATTTATTTCAATCTTCATTTGAAGATGACAAGAATAGTCTAGAATATACTCTTGTGCAGTCCAAAGATCGCCTTGCGGTAAGAACTAAAATTGTAGGGTGAGTTAAAAATGTCAGAAGTCCTCAAACAAATTGAAATGCATTTGTTGAGGAACTTAAAAACAACTCTAAAGTATTCTCCACCATAACGTTGGCCTAACACAAATATAACCGAATAAATAAAATGTAAATGTACAAATACATTTTTAATCTATTGGTTCTTATACGCATACTAAATCACAATTTAATTTTTTTTGCCCCTTTTTATAATGGGGTGGGGTTGGTAATAAAGGGTGGCTGATGCCAAAATACTCTTTGAGACCTTAGTTTCTCGCGCATATACTAAATCCCAATTTTATGAATTCTTGCTTGCTTTACCTATTCACCCCCATTTACTTCCCGATCCGTCAATGGAATAAGATCAAAATATAATTTAGTTTCAGTTCTCGTCATATACATACGTGTACCACATTTCATAAACCGTTCCAATGTAGTCGTCCACACAAAAAAGTTAAACCGACCGACAGACAGATTTTTTTTGCTCAAACTTAAAATCTCGACATTTCGTGACATTTTAAGTATATTTGAACAAAAAAAAAATAGTAAAACTTTTTTTTTTTTCGAAAACTACTTCCACGATGTCGAAGTAAAATACGCTCATGGCCGATCTGTACTTGAGTGATTTATTTATTACTCTGTGTACTTACCAAATGGTATGTCGCTTTAAGATTATATTGCAGGAAATTTCACTGTCATTTAGAGACTGTTCATACATTTTAAACATATTTGATTTAAATTGGAAATTATGATGTGGATACTAAATTTTTTGGGAAGCAAAGGGGGTTAAGCAACGTTGCCGCATTAACTAACTCCTTGGGGCTCCGAACAATTGATTGGCAGTGAAATTTTAATAGGAATGCAATTAAATACAAATGAGTGCGTTTCACATAAATTAAAACATTAATAACCTTAATAAATCCTTAACAATCCTTCTTTTTGCTTCGTTAACTGAAAGTGTTACAAAGTAGTCCATTGCAGTGAGATTAAGAACAACATTAAAGTGATTTTTACGTACATTTTTGTTCCTCGCCATGTCATTAAGAACGAAAAAATATGTATTTTATTTGGGTGCAGTAATAAACCACTTTGGACAACTTCATACGTTTAGTTTTTGCCCGAATCTTTCTACAGCTAAACGCAATCTTATTTCATTGTAGTCATTTTGAATAATAAAGGGATATTATTTTGTGTTCTTCGTTAATGGTATTTTTTCTCGCGTAATGGTACTATATGGTATAATTATTGCTGCATTCGTAAGTGCACTTGGAGGCGCAGCTCTTAAGGCGTATATTAAAAACCCTTTTAAAACTTAATAGCTGTAGAAAAAAGCGTGATGTTTATGTGGAGATGGTAAAAAATATTCATTACTTCGCATGCCGCATCGGACATGTTAGGATTTTACTTCGAGTGGTTGACTGGTTTTTAAATTCGTTTGACGGAGCTCAGCTAATTGTTAGTTGGGTGGTGGATGGTGGGCAGTTTTAGAAGACCGTCGTAGGCTAGAAAATTTCCAACTAACTTATAACTAGACACGCGAAAGAAATATTTGACAGGTTTAAAAAAATGTTGAGAACCGCCTTTTTTGTTTTTTGCGAGAAAACAAATTTTTTGTTCTGACCTCAAAATTCGAGAGTAATCTCATCTAATCTACTTTGAAGCAGGGTGTATACTTTCTGGAAAACATGAAAAACCTAGAAAAGTCAGGGAATTAGGTTTTAATTCTGGAATCAGGGAAAAGTCGGTGAATTTTTAAATTTATTAAAAAAGTCAGGGAAAATTAAAACCACTTAGTGTTTCAAAAATTTAAGTTTATTCCAGAGCCGCCATGTAACCCTACTACCTTAATGAAGGAAACAATATTCTGTACAAAAAGGGACTCGTTTTTATCTTTTGTCAACTAGTCCAGTCAACGGGAGCGCTAAAATGACCAAAATCTCTAACTTGAGTGCTAATGAATGGATTTTGATGAAAACTAATGTATTTGTAATGACGTTAATAAAAAAGTTAAAAAAGAGATTAGAGTAGGAAATGATCGGAAGGGGTAGAAAACACCCCTTTTATCACGGGTTCCGTAACTTGTAGAATTAGGTCAAAAATGAAAGAAAAACAATGTATTTACCTTTTTTTGGCCCAAAATAAGATGTTTTTACTCATGTGAATTTTTTCGAAAAATTTATATTTTCCGAGATATGGCCACTTGAAAATTTCTAAAAATGAGGGGAAATTTAAAAGTTGAAAAAAAATCTGAAAAAATTCAGGTGAATGTATCATCGAAATACAAGACTTTTTTTATTTGCAACTTTTCTATAAAGTGCGTTTTAACCGAATTCTTCTCGAAAAACATGAAACACTACCTCCAACTTAAAAAATTTGAAAAAATCAGACGTACACATTGAGGCTTTCTAAACATTTTTTGTCTCTTGGAATTTTTTTTTAATTTGCTAATTTTCCGAGTTACAGGCAGTTTTTCACGATAAATAATGTACTACATTTTTTGCACATTTTCAATTTAAAAATTATATTGAACCTTTGAAAATGGTATAACTATATAGGTTTCATATTTTCTTTTAATAATATATATATATATAAATCACGCTCATTTTTCAAATTTTCATATATTTTTTAATGTGCAAAAAATGTACATTATTTATCGTGAAAATCTACCTGTAACTCGGAAAATTAGCAAGTTACAAAACAATTTCAAGAAACAAAAAATATTTAGAAGGCCTCAGTGCATACGGCTGAATTTTTTTCAAATTTTTAAATTACATATTTTTAAAATGCTACAATTTTAAAGAAAGTGGTAGTTTTTCATGTTTTTCTGTGAAAACGTACCTTATAGAAAAGTTGAAAATAACAAAAAAGTCTTGTATTTCGATGATACATTCACCTGAGTTTTTTCAGTTTTTTTTTCAACTTTTACATTTTTCCTCCCACACTTAGGAACTTTCCAGTGGCCATATCTCGAAAAATATGCATCTTTCGAAAACATTCACAAGAGTAAAAACATCTTATTTTGAACCAAAAAAAAGTTAAATGCATTGTTTGTTTTTCATTTTTGACCTAATTCCACAAGTTACGGAACCTGTGATAAAAGGGTCGTTTTCCGATTATTTCCTATTCTAATCATTTTTTAACTTTTTTATTAACGTCATTACAAACACATTGCACAAGGTTTCATCAAAATCCATTCATTAGCACTCATGTTAGAGGTGACTGGACTAAACAGCAAAATCGGAAAAACATTTTCTAAAAAACATGAAGCCATTGATGGAGTGCCCCAAGGTGGCGTGTTGGGTCCTTTGTTCCATATTATGTTTGATATTTATTTAATTGATTTGGAAGGTTGTTAAATACATCTTCTTTGATACTTGTGTTAATACTACTATTCAAAAATTGAATCGAGTCTTAAGAATTTATGAAGTATTTCAAGGGATTATCTAGTTTTTGCGCCTTAAACCAGCCTCGCCAGGCGGGGCTGGTTTAATACTATAGGGGTATTCATATATGATGAGAACTTAGTTACATGATGAGAGGTCATATAGAACTCAATTATTAAACCAATTTGAATATCGCTTCATTGTGACCTTTAAAGGTCTCTCTTTTTTTTATTGTTAGCTTTGCCAAATAAACGAAAAGATTGCTGTGTTACTCCTCATTTAGGCTTAGAATCTCATGAAACGTCGAGGTTTTAAGTTTAAGCAGAGAAATTTAGTCTGTCGGTCTATCTGTAACTTTTTTTTGTGCGCATGATTATTCTGGAACCATTTATGATATCGATTTTAAAAGGTACATGTATGTATTGTAACAAGAACAGGGACTAGATCATATTTTGAGTTTATCAGTCGAAGGGTTGGAAGAAATGGGGAGGTAAATTTGTAAAGCAAGCAAGTAAGTGTCCATAAAATTGGGATTTAGTGTACGTATGAGAAGCCAAGGACTCAAAATATCTTTATCGCCATCCCCACTATCACCCCCACCTCATTATTAAAGGTGGTAAAAAAATTGTGATTAGTGTGTATGCAGGAACCAAAGGTCTCAATTTTTTTGCATCAGCCACTCCCACTACCGATGTGACAACGTTTTATAGATTTTTGGGGTAGACGATTTCAAATATATTATTAAAATTTTATTATTAAGGAGTGCAAATATAGTATCAACATTTTTTTCATTGCAAGAGAGTTGGATAGGAAATCTGGATGTGGAAGCAGTAATTCCTTAGGTAGCGGTTTTTCAACGTGGGTCCAGCTGTCTAGGCTCTAGAAGGTTAGACGTAAACAGTCACAATCATAAAGGGGTATACAGGCGATCCAACCAACCAACCGACTTTCTCGGTATACTTTGAAGTTTGCCATGCGGACTCGTAAAAGTGAGCTGGTCTGCTGGAGCCGACATTGTCAGTACGCTTTGAAGACACTGGAATTCCAGCAAACCAGCTCACTTTTGAGTTGTCATGGCAATTTTGAAAGTGTACCGAGAAGGTTGGTTGGTTGATTGGGTGGGTGGTTGGATCGTCTGTAGATCAAGGGGTATTTGACCTACGAAAAATTGAAAAAAAAATCTACAGACGTCACAATACAATTACTCTTAATGGTTTATATGAAGAGCATTGGAGTATTACGGTATATTCGCAAGTACTGCGATTTAATATAGACAAATGGATTCATATTTTCAATCGATATTATACCATTAGTTAAATATACTTTATGACTTCGTCGCGCGAGGAAAAACCATCCAGAATGGTAATATAATGGAATATCAGTTACAGAAACGTCAAAATTGCCGCGAATGTATTACAAAGCCTTATTTTACATTTGTATTGCGTCGTAAAAGTTAATTGCGAAAAGTTAAATTGCTGCTTATGTGCCTGCATTTATGTACGTAAGTTTTACATTTATAGTTTTTTCAAAAAAAAAGCAATAACATTTAAATGGACGGTTTTTGCTTCGCATTCTTTAACAAAGTTTAATGGAGTTTCGTTCTTTATTATTTTTGTCGCTGCCGCATATACCGTACGTTAAGTAAATTGTAATTAGGCTGATAATCCAAACGTTCTTTATATCACGATCTTGATGTTCTTAGTTGTCTACGGTCCACAATTTTTAACTTTCTTAGAGATATTCAATTTTTAACAAAGTTGTCGGTCTAGTTTTAAATTGTGGCTTTTGCAAAATTCTGCAGGAAGAAATATACTCAAGAAAAGTGAAGTTCAATAACATTACTTTTTTATTTTCCTAATCTTGAAAGACATTTAGGCACCCAAAGAACGGAAATAATTGATATAGTCATTTTCATTTTCTATAAACAAATTAGCCATATTTCAGTTTTTCATCAAGAAAAAGTTATTTCTTCACCAAATCTTCCTACAATATCACTAAAATATTATTAAGTACAAAAAAATTATCAGTAACTATGTATGTAAAAAATAAAGTTATATAAATGTAATAGTTAAAAAGATTATCATAGTCAGCATACCAGTTATAAACAAATTGAATAACTAAATCGCTTATAACCTACTGTTACATTTCTTTGTGAACTAAAGTAAACAATTACTACAGCATACAATGTTCAGCAATGTACTTTTAACCGAGTACTTTGTGTGTCATCCTATATTAAATTGAGTGTTTTAACCACTTTCTACATAAATTATTGTAAGGTGAATTTGTATTCACTTGCAACATAAGCCCAAATAAACGACCGGTGTCGATGCATTCGCAGAGATGAAAAATCATTGACATCATCCGATCTACCACGGACGGAGAGGACCTCCATGGCCCTCTACGCAGATGACACAGCCCTGACAGCCAGATCCTGGAACGAAAGGCTAGCCACCAGAAACCTCCAGGAGGCGGCCACCCTCCTAGAGGACTGGTGCAACCGATGGAAGGTAGCCGTCAACGCCGAGAAGAGCAAGGCGGTCCTCTTCAAGAAAAGAAAACAACACCCCACAGGCCATGTTTCCATGTTTGGTGAAGACATCCAATGGCACGATTCCGTCAACTACCTTGGCGTGATCATGGATAAAGGCCTAACATGGAGACAGAACACGGAGGCCATCGTCAAGAAGGCCAGGAGGACCAGAGCCCCAATCTACCCGATGACGGGTAGACAGAGCAGACTTAACCTGAGGAACAAGCTCACGCTTATCAGGTCCCTCATCCGGCCTCAACTGACGTATGCTTCAGTAGCATGGGGCTACCAAGCAAAGAGCTACCTTCAACAGATCCAGAGAGTGGAGAACGTCGCCCTCCGTACAGCAGTCAACGCACCCTGGTTCGTGCACAACGAGGACATCTTCAGGGACCTAGAGTACACCCCGGTCACTAAAATCATCAAGGAGAGAGCCAGGAAGATGTACGCCTTTGCTGAGGAGCATGGGAACCCACTGGTCAGGGAGGCTACTGACTACGACCCAGCAGATGCTCCGGGGCACAAGCGGCCGAAGGTGCAGATACTGGATAACGGGTGAGTATAAAACATACTACCGTCTGACGAAGACACCCCACGGAAGAGACAGGACGATCACCCAACCACCCACCCAAGACCCTGCGGGTACCGGACAAACAACCGTCCAGTACCTGTAGTCCCCCTAGCTCCGGGCAGACCGAGAATGCTACCAAAGCAGTTAGGTCTGCCCTTCCTCGAGCTACACAGCTCATCCTTACCCTACCGATGATCCGGATGACAGGATGTCAATTGGCATTCTGTGTACCGGCAGTCACTCCAGCCAAAAACCCAAAACACCCAACTGACCGATGACTACCCCCCGGGGGGGACAAGCTGGCGAAGAAAAGAAGATCAAGACAGAAAAATGCCAGAAGAGGCCTTAGCCAGCAAGGTCCAACGAGCCAGGACCCAGGAAGGTGGGCCGAAATCGTCTGCACCGCTCACATTTGTGAGTGGGGCCGATGTAAAGTAAGTTCGCCCGCACTGCACGAGGCTGGTCCCCGGTCTACAGCGATGTATTGGGGTAAAGGGCAATAGTCCTGCCCGGCCCCAGTCATCCGAGACCGACATCTTTAGCCAAGAATATTGGCGACAGAAGATAGAAAAAGCAAAAGTGTTGCCGGCTCTGAAGTGATTTTCACAACATCAAAACACTTGAACAGTACACTCGAATGCTCACAACCATGTTGACATCATCTGGAGATAATTAAAGGAGAGAAGTAAAATAAGGTGTTATTGTCTCCCAAATTCTCGGTTGTCTTGTTTACGTGTTATTGTGGACGATCTGAAGGACACAAGAATTTATATACTATGGCGCCAGTCGTGCGTTTGACGGTGTCTTTCCACTCTCGGGGTGATTCGTTACAACTCTTAAAGAACTACTTATGACCTGAGTCCTGTGACAGACAAGAAAGAAACATTCTCTACTTACCACAGATTGCTACTCAGCCATTATCTCTGCCTTCGTTGATGTGATACACTTTATTCTATCATGTGTCTTAATGCTAATTACTTTTATAGATTTACCTCGTTAGTTTCTGTGCTATAATCTGGGTCCGAAACAGACGTGAGGAACTATATGAAGTTTTCAAAAATCAGTTGCCATTTCAACGCATAGGTACGCACGAGGTGTTAAGCTTAAAATTAATTACTTCAATAATAAAGCTGGAATTAAAATAATATAAATAATTCTTTCGTAACTAATTATGTATAAAACAAATCAGATCTGCATACCACGCATGACAAGTTTAGGGACACATCCCAAATGATGATTAATCTCAACAACAGTTGACAACAACTGTCTGGATATTTGGTTTATGACCAGTGTCATTTAACAAAACACACACAAAGCATCAATCATCAGTAACTTCTCTTTTATAAATGTATTTGCAATTGGCAATATATAATTTTAAAGTTTGACGACGTAGTGGACAAAAGTTATTTTGCATTTTCTGTCGAAATTTTTTTTTAAAAAGATAAACTAATACACTGCTGCTGGTCAGTAAGTTATTATAAAACTACAAATACCATGTGTATGATTTGTAAACTGAGAAGAAATAAGTTTTTAAAACTCTGGAATCTGAAAATGAGGCCTATTTTGAGAATGACTCAATGATAAAAGCCTACCTAATTTTTTTTATCATGCCCACATATAGAAACACAGACAGACTTTTTAAAAACCACTTTTTCGTGACCCTGGGATCTAAAAACGTAAGATCTGATCTTATCTCAATTCGATTTTGGATTAATAGCTGTAACCTCATTTTTGTGGGTAGGGAGGATTAAAAATAAGATGATTGTTTAAAAAATTATTTTTTTTTTGTTGTCATCTGGTTGGTTTACGAATTTCTTTTAATGAAGATAAATATAATAATATTTTTGAAATTCACTTTTCTTGATATATTCTGTGTACAGAATTTTATATCAACAAATATTATTAAAAAGTAGACCACAACAGTGCTCTTATGAGCTGAATGCAGAATATTAAAAAAAAAATGAAAACAGTTATAAATTGTGAGCTGTAGATAATTATGAATGGTCGTTTGTCTCATTAGGACCCGGATTAAGAAGCTATTTTGAAAAAATTGCCGCGAATAAAATTTTTGTTAATGCTTACCACAAAAACGATGAAGTCACGATACCAAAAGCAGATCACCCCGTATAGTGCCTACTTCATGACTTTATTAAATAGTATCTTTTAAGGATAGGATTTTGCAGAGTGAGAGGGAAATATGTGTTTATTTTCGATTTATTATAAATATTTAAGAAACCAAACAGTATAATCTTTAAAACTGTTAAAACATAATCAAAATTATTCACGATTTATTAATTAATCGTATGAATCGTGTTTCAAGGTTCCAGCCATCGAAAAATAATTTCTCACCGCAGCGCCATCTTTGTGCACTGCGAAGGAACAATTCTAACTGCAGTTGACCTTTGTTGGTGTCAATTATCCGCGATTTATAACTTTTAAGTATCTTTATTATTTTACGAGATAATGACCTTTTAGCTGAAACACCCTGTATATACAAAATTTATTATAAAATCTGTATACCTATGGTTGTATTCCTTAGAGCAATGGGAAATATCTGAAACTATTTTAAAGATTATATCATTTATGTATTTTTAAATGTTATAATAAACGGAAAATAAACGCATATTTTCCTCTCACTCTGCAAAATTCTATCCTTAAGGCTTCAGGGTGTTAATAAATTGTTGACACTGTCAGACCTGCGTGTATCTTAAATTAGTTATTTAATTTAAATATGAAAAGCACTCATTTTGACGTTTTATTGCCGAGTATAAATATAAATTTCGCGTCTGTTAACAGGAGTCTACATTAGTCGGATCCCATTAATGAGAACAACCGCAAAACTCCAATAAATCCGTAGGTAAAATAAACAGCAACTCGCATTAAAACAGTAACTGTTTCAGTGGCCCCTTTTAATTAGCCGAATATTGTAAGATGCATTTCTGGATTTATGGCTGTTGTATAAGTTGGTGCGGCCGGTAATATTTCACGTCTGCTACCAGAATTGAATAGGATATTCACAAAACGATATTCAGGCATCTGGTTTTTAAAAGTATGAGTCGCGTATCATACATTACAAAGGCATCTTTGTGCTGGTGACTAAAGAAGGAGAAGAGATGAAAGTTGAAGTACAGAATGTGTTGGCGTGGTGATCATTACCAGTTTTTCTGTCGTTCGAAGGTCCCTTCTGGCATGGGCGTACCTCCGCTTCTACAGATGTTAGATTAAATAATGAAAAAATGTCGTTTACGGCTAGGATAGACACCAATAGATTTATCTTTTTTGGTTAGGTTAGGACGTTATTAGCCGGAGAGCTAATCGAAATATGCAAAATAAAAGTGCAACTCATGATCATACAAACTATTTCTCGAAAATACAGTATTTTACATTTCTCACCCCATAATTTTCTAATCATTGACTCGGTTTGAAAGTTTCGGCACATACAGATTCGGCAAATGCACTGCTCCTAGCACGTTCCACACTTCGTGAAATCTTATTTTTATCATCTTGTCGCGATTCATAGTTTTATATGTTGGGCACCTGGTTAAAACGCCGTTTTAGCCATTTAAAATTTCATGAAAACGAACAATTATATACAAGTTATAATACATAATAATTGGTATTTATACCTCACCAAATTGTAATCAATGTAACATGACAGCTGACCTCGACCATATATTTTTCGGATGTTCAAAATATCGAAATGCCTCTAATACAGTAGTCAACAATATTACAAGAAATTGCAATATAATAGCTCCATTTAGTGTGCTCAATTTACTGACTATAGAATCTAGGAGAATTTATACGCATATTATAGGGTTCTTAGAAGAGACTGAAATTAAGTTGTAGGTTATCTTTGTTACCGTATGTTTTTCCTTATGTTACTTACCCTTCCAACCGTGGCCCTCTCTGTAATGTCTATTTTAAAATGTCCTGACAGACCCCAGGACGAGAAGTGTGTGATCCTGTTATATCCTTTTTCGTCATCTTCTATATATATTCTCCTCTCTCTCGTGTTTGGTTAGACATAGGATATTTTCTCATACTTATCATAGTATTCATGTATGTTGTATAAGCAATAAATTAATTTAAGATTTTAATTGAGTTTTAAAAAATTGCGGCTGGTAGTATGGTCCTTGACCGAACGCCATAAAAAACAAATAATAATAATACATAATAGTGCAGTTGAATTGATTTTTTTCAGCGACAACATTCCACCTGAAATTTTATTGTTGATTCTTATGTATTATGACCTCCTGATCACGAAAAAAATATTTGTGCCCAAAAATTCCTCGTGCGTCAAAAGTGATATGCACTTTGTGACGCGCTTTCGCGGATTTTCAACTATCTGGTTCATATATCTTGTGCTAGTAATCGGATGGGGATTTTAAAAATACTGGCTTATTTGGAATAAAATTCTTAAAAAATATAGATCTGTCCGATATGTTTTTGTCAATCCGCCATCTTGGAAAAAAATTAAACACGCAAATAATTGCCGAAAGATTCAAAATCGACTATCTTTTCTATAAGAAGTAATTTCACCAAAGTTGGCAAAAATAAAACTCATTTATTGTCAAATATAATGCATCAATCCCGGACACCGTTTGTCAAATAGAACGGTCAAAGTTGGCGGATGAAATAAAATTTTAATTCTTCGTCATTTATCAAGGAGGCATGTACGTCACTTTTTCTTCTTTTCGATTGTACGTTATTTTGTGTACTTTGGGGCTAGAGTTAATTTTTTTTTATTTTCAGAAAAGGGTATTTTTACAATTTTCAGGAATGCATTTTCTTTGACCCTCCTTTTTTCCACCCAATTTTCATCGAAACAAAATGAAATATGCCATAGAAAGTCTAGTATAACTTCAAACATTTAATACAAAATGAAACTTCATTAATTTGAAAAGGAAATTTATTAAGCATACGCATGTAATAATAATGATACAGTGCGTGTAATTGCCGATTAGGCACGTACATTCACGTAGCGCGAGAGACATGACAACACAGCAGCAGTAAACTCGCCCGTCGGCGAAGCATTCCAGCCCTAAGTTATTTCATTTCAGCCAGCTGGCACACGCGATGTTGTAATTCTTACTCCCTATGCCTAGCCCGCCACTACACACACCGTATATGAATATATGATCAATAATGGTCAGAACCAAGCAATCAAGACTGGAGTAGTATTATTTTTGATGGGCATGCCGATGAATAGAATAGCACTAAGAATAACGAGCGCATTCGTCGTTTAGAAAAAAATGTTTGCGTAGATATTTCAATCACAAGTGAAATTATGAAAACCTCGATGAGGCAAAAAAAAATTCTAGCTAATAGTAAAAATAAGGATGCGTTATAAAATTATTCCGCAAAGAGTTAATAGATAATATTAAAATATGCAGAGAAGACGCCGATATTACAATCGTTAAAACTGCTATTGATTTGAAAACCGAAGACAATCAAGTTATAATAGTTGGTGAAGACATTGACCTTTTGGTTATAATAACTCAACTAGCATGGAATCATCATAAAAAAATCTATTTTTACAAACCTGAGATTAATAAAATAATTGGCGAACATTATGATGAAAATAGAATTGTCTGCAATTTCACTTACTGAGGAGATAATAGAAAAACAGTGTTTAAGAGTATATTTCCAAGTCCAAAAATGGTTAGGTTCTGAAAAAGATCCGTTACAATTCGGGTGGCTTAAAACTGAGAATGGCTAATAATGGCTGATGTTATGAGCAGGGTTGGAAAAAAAACAGTTTTTTTTCATTTTAAACAAAAAACAGTTTTTTTTTGTTTTGAACAGTTTTTTTTGTTTAAAATAGGTTTTTTTTAAAGTTTTAAATGGTATGTTTAAAACATGTTTAAAACAGGTTTAAAACGTTTAAAACTATATTCAACTAAAATTAAATGGTGCCAGGCACACTATGTCTGCTGCTACTAGCTGATGTCAGATGGCGCTCTTAAACGGATTTTACAGCACTCTGCAAATAAAATGCTCAGTTTAGTGCACGTGACCACTATATCGGAATTATTTATCGGAATGGACCATCATCGGCACTTTTCCTGCTTTTCCACAAACTCCAAAATAATACATTTATTTAAAACTTCGCACTGTGTTTTAAACTATGTTTTAAACAGTTGTTTAAAATCTAGCATTTTGTATTAAATATGTTTTAAACATTTGTTTAAACACAGTGCGATGTTTTAAACATGTTTTAAACACTTTGTTTAAAACATTTTGTTTTAAACATGCCAACCCTGGTTATGAGTGAAAGTAATGCTTTTCCTATAAATTTACTAAGTGATATTTCTTGTAAATGTAAGAAAGACTGTAAAAATAATCAGTGTAGCTGTAGAAAACTGAATAAGGTGGAGTGGGGCAAGTGGGTATTTTTATTATAATTTGTGAGAACTCACAGTAGATTGTTCTTCAGATCTCCATGCAGCTGCAACGTATTGGGTATAGATTTTGGAACATTTTTAAGGCATCAATTTGTTCATTTGGAAATTGTCTACATTTGATCAAGATTTTCAAGTTGTCTTCAAAAAATTCAAAATTTTTTATCTATGAAAGCAGACTATAATATGTCAAACTTTCAAGTCTGCTGATGTTGTATGTCACTAATGTTACTTCTTGCAATTTTTAAAAAAATTTATTACCCTGTTTCCCAAGTTTAGCCCCATAGTTCCCACTTGCTCCGCTATTTTTGTTGGCGGGGCAAGTGGGGACTAGTCCTTAAGGGAAAGTTGGGATTTTCCAATTTTTTATTTTTATTTTGTTATAAAATGGATACGTTTAGGGACCGCAACGGTTCCCTAAACGACAATGCTGAAAATGTGCTAATCGCCAACAAAAATTCACGCTAAGTTTAGTCATCGGTGAGACTTAACTCACTTGCAGTGACATTTATTATAAACTTGCTTTACATCGTTTAGCAAACTCACAACAATTGACTTGAATCAAAAAGTAATCGTAGTCCACAGTACATCGCCCTTTTTTTTTTTCAGTGATTAGTAACAGGCTGAATTTTCGTGAGTAGCTTCGTTTTGACGAGACGCCCAACTTTTCTCTCTGCGAAAATTCTCGGTAGTGGTAGCTAATAGCAAAAATGATTTTTTCTATTTCACACGAATTAGACAATTCGACAATCTGTCAAATTATTTTGGCAATATTTTTTTCATTTGTTAAAGAGTTTGTTTTCGATTGCCTTGGTTACGTTTGCGCGAGTTAATTATAATAAGTCTCGTGTTTGTCCACAACAACTTAATTTGACAGGTTGTCGAATTGTCTAATTCGTGTGAAATAGAAAAAATAATTTTTGCTATTAGCTACCACTACCGAGAATTTTCGCAGAGAGAAAAGTTGGGCGTCTCGTCAAAACGAAGCTACTCACGAAAATTCAGCCTGTTACTAATCATTAAAAAAAAAGGGCGATGTACTGTGGACTATCAGGTTGAGTGATTATTCTCAGCTGTTGCATTCCCTAAACGTGCCCAATGAACTTTTTCTTTGTACAAAACTTTAATTTAAATCATTTCGTTCTGTTTCTGCAATAAAATAGTTTAATAGCATTTTACTATTTTACTCCAGAAAAATACCTTAACTTAACTTAAGTTCGAAACTCTCATAATTTTGGGAATATTTCAGATTTGAAAAAAACGTTTTGTAGCTAAAATCGTGCAGATTAATCCACTTGCCCCAATTGAGAATATAACTATTCATATGAAAAGTAGAGATGAAAAACCCACTTGCCCCAGTCACCGGGGCAAGTGGGTACTACAAGTGATGAATCGGCTATCGATGAGGAATGATGTGAAATTATGGCATATGGCTGTAATGAAACTAATATAGTATATTTCATTTTGTTTCGATGAAAATTTGGTGAAAAAAGTAGAATCAAAGAAAATACATTTTTGAAAATTGTAAAAATGCACTTTTTGAAAATAAGAAAAACGCACTTTTTTGAAAATTAAAAAAAAAGTACATAAAATAACGTGCAATCGAAAAGAAAAAAAAGTGTACAATGCCTCCCTGATAATTGGCGAAAAATTAAATTCATTTCGTCCGCCATTTTTAACCGTTTTATTTGACATACGGTGTCTGGGATTGGTGCATAATATTTGATCATAAATGAGTTTTATTTTTGCAAACTTTGGTGAAATTACTCCTTATTATAGAAAGTTATTAAATTTTGATTTTTTCGGCTGTTTTTTGTTTTCTATTTTTTTCCAAGATGGCGGATTGACTAATACATATTGGACAGATCTATATTTTTGAAGAATTTTATTCCAAATAAGCCAGCATTTTTAAAATTCCCATCCGATTACTAGTACAAGATATATTAAGCAGATGCGTTTAAAATGCATGAAAGCAAAAAGGGTATTTAACTTTTGACGCACAAGGAATTTTTGGGCACAATAAATAACGTAATCAGGAGGTCATAATACATAAGAATCAACGATAAAATTTGAGGTGGAATGTTGTAGCGGAAAAAATATAATTTAATTAATTCGACTGTATGTACTATATAAGTCTTACATATGCTTAATGCATGAAATAAACTTTTACTGTATCAATTAGATACAGTATTTACCATAGGTTTGACTCGAATTTCATTTTGCTAGCAAAATTTGAAATAAAACAAAACCAAAACAACTACTTGCTTGCATTAAAAATCTGAAATTGAACGAATGTTCCTCAATACTCCCCGCCATACATTAAAACCTTAGTACTAATATAGATTTTGTGCGTTTTTTTTAAGAGGTCCAATATCGTTAGATGTACTATGCTCTTGTAGCAAAGTATAGTGGAAAAAATACTTGGCCGTACTTTTTACACCCTCCCCCTCCGTGAAATTCCTTGCGTACGGTCGTGACGTTCCTTGAGCCGGTTAAGATTGTAATGGTACTCAAAATAGAGTTAAAATGATGATGCATCAACATTAATCTTAATAATGGAATGGTCGACCTCTTATCTCGCTTGTTTTGATTGCCTATCTCAGAAGGGAACCGTTTGTCCGAATGGTTTTTCAATTTTTATTTCAATGCTCAGGCTTTAATTGCATCCCACATTTAATTGTTCTTTTATACCCAGTTTTCTTGTGCTGTCCATTACGAGGAGTGGTTCAGAGAATCACTTAGTAGAGAACTTTTAAGATTGTGTTAAAGTTAAAATTATTTTTTAAATTTTTTGCAATAACACGATCACTGTTTTAGACGCCAGGCTCAAGATCGGTAGAAAAACTTTATTAAGGAATTATTGTAGTGGTTATTTCCAGGCATACTTGAAAAACTAGGGATTACATTTTCAATCCTTTCAGTCCAAGTGCTTAATTCAATATAATAATAATAATAAACTTTATTATCCAGTATGACAAGAAAAGGTAAAGATAGTAGTAAATAGTACAACACAATTAATAAATTGTACAAAATAATAATAACAAATAGATAGTACACCATAATTAAGTATCTAACATGAGAAATTAATAATAACACCGGCATACAAAAAAAAGTCGTGAACCTGAAACAAAACCTGTCAAAATGTGGGAGTGTTGGTTCATTTAAAAGATGGAAATTGTAGCTTTCTGATGCTTTTTTGTTTTGAACAATATAAGCAAAGGAGGATGGGAAAAATATACTTATATATATTATCACGGCCCAACTCAATCGTCGCAGTAAAAAATATAGAAAAAAATTCTTTCTTCATTGAGAACTGTTAAAAAGTATGTACACTTCATGGTTATTATGGTTTATTAAGTTGTAGTAACGTGGATTCACAAAAAAGTACATCTCAAATCATTTTAATTTCCTTGTTTGTTGATTTTCTTGATAAATAAATATGTACATACCGTGCGTGTAATTTCCCATTAGGCATGTACATTCACGTAGCGCGAGAGATCTGACAACACAGCTGCCGTAAATTCCTCCGTCGGGCGGAGCATCTCAGCTCTGTTATTTCATTTCAGCTAGCTGGCACGCGCGATGTTGTAATTTTACTCCTTATGCCTAGCGCTCCGCTACACGCACGGTTTATTGAAGGCTGTAACTTGCCGGGAAATTGACCCATTGGAAAAAATAAAATATCACTATTTCGAAAAAAATGTATACTTTTCAAATGTTCAAACACAAATTCGTTTACTTGTATGCATTTTTTCGAACATATGATTAATCAGATCATGATAAGAAATTGCGATTGAGATTTTCACGATGTTATCCTTATAACTATGAAAATTCTTTGAGTGTTTTGAATATAAATTCTGGAACTTCTCCAATACATTAACAAATGTATAAGAATCCATTGGATATAGCTGAAATGTGGATGGGTGTACCTGTAATAAATACAATACAGTAGAGGCACGTAAAAATTCATGTGAGCGATTCAGCGGCTATGCGTGGTGTCTTGTATGCGTTCATAATAATTATATATTTTCCCTCCATACTTACTATTTATCCTCTCTTCACTAAGAAAAATGTTAAAAATGTGTAATCAGAAAGAGAAAAAAGCTTTATTTAACTCGTTAGAACTGCTAAGAATTTTTAGAAGTTCCATTGTATGCATTTAACCGTGGCCTACGTAAATGATTCCATCAGGCCACCGCATTGCACTCGAATCCGACTGTGACGTCACGAAAGGAGTCCTTCGGTTTTACAAAGCTACTGGGCTGCGGGTGGATTTCGCGCGATTTTGCAAGATTAATGTTTTATTTTTTCGTATAATTTGTTTAGTATGAAGTTTTGAGTATGGATTAGTGTCAACTAATTGGGTTTCAATTTGTATTGGAGTCGAATGAAAAATGACTTACTTAAATATTTAATGTGCCTAACATAGTAATAATTCAAATAGATGGAGAGAAATACTATAAATAAACGATTCACCCTCCTAATACTTAATAATCATAACAGTTATTGAAATTTGATCTTGATTTATTAATGTATATTTTATACTGTGAACATTATGAAAGTGCCCTTAATTAATGAATGTCAATTAAACTCAGGTAAGAATGCCCCGTCGATGTTGTGTGCCAGGATTCAAATCACTATATATTACTGTGTTTCGCGTTCCGTCGGACAAGAAACTGGCAAAAAATGGTCTCACAGCATTCACCGAAAACATTTTATCCAGAATAAAAATTCAGTAATCTGTGTTAATCATTTTAGTAAGCAATTTTTAATTACTGAAGATTCTGTCAAAAGAGATGATGGAACTCTTCTAACACTTCCTCGAAAAATCCATAAACTTTGTGAAGATGCTGTTTCTACAATTTTTAATGAACGACCCAAATCCAGAGTTTGATATCTGAAAGATTGAAAATGACTTTCTAAACATAAAGTCAAAAGAAAAAAATATTAGAAACAAAATAGACAGAAACCTGCGATAGTTGTGATATGCAGACTGCAACTAATTCGTATTTGTTTGACATACTTTTCTAATACATTGTTGAACAATTATTCTGAAGTGACAAATAATCATATAAGGGAAGAAAAACAAATGAGGTGTAATAAGAAAAAAAGGTCATTGTTAAGAACGCCGACTTCTTGAATTTCTCCAATTTTTTTGCATAGATGTGTTCACAGACGTTATAGTAATCGTTTCTGATAGTTGAAATGTTGTGCTTATTTTGGAAAACTACCCCCTACAATGGGGGTAGTTTCGAAAAAAAAATGCGAAATATCGGAAGTAGTAAGTAGGTGTATTGTCCTCTAAATAATTTTATTTAGGGTAAGGACAATAATTTTTTTTTATTAAAAATACCAATATTGTAGGGGGTAGTTTTCCAAAATAAGCGGAACATTTCAACTATCAGAAACGTTTATATAAATAACATCTGTGAACACATTTATGCAAAAAAATTGGAGAAATTCCAGAAGTCGGTGTTCTTAACAATTACCGGAAAAAAAATACTAGCAATAAAGAGATTAAAATAAACTGTGATAAAAAAAGAAAGTTGCAATCTCTTAAAATAAATATGTTGTACATGTACATACTTGTGTTTGTACTGATCTTTTAATATTTATAACAATAACTGTTGTGACTTATTATTATAGAGGCATTTTAAATTTTTGTTACCCACAATTTATTGCTGTTAGAGTTTAAAGAAATAATTATTTTTTGTTTTGTTTTAACTATTATTAAAAGTGTTTATTTTATTTTGAATCAATAATCAATCAAGTGTGTATTTTAGTTTTATAGATATATTTAATTTTATAGTATAATAATACTGATGGGTAATTATTTACAAATTGTTTATTTATTTATTTTTAGAAAACTTTGTGTTTTTATAATATATTTTATTATTAATTATATAAAGTAAATCATTTTTAAGCATACATTTACATTTTTTGTTCATATAATTTTATTAGAAACGTTCAAGAAAGCGTTAAAGGTTTCGGTATGTACCGTAATGCTAGGACTCCGACGGCCGCCATTAAATTGAATTCGGTGGCCTGATGGAATCATTTACGTAGGCCACGATTTAACCGTGCGCTTGGCCGCGCAAATTGACAAAGTTACTTCATTATTTTTTTCCAGGAATACCATGGCTTTAGCGATAAATTGTAATAGGACATTTTTTGTTCAGAAACACGTGGTCTATCCACCTGTATTTTTTATTTTTTCCTACCCTGACTTAATTTCAAAATTTTGAAAAAATGGATGAATAAAATTTTTTCTTTCACTTTTTTTTTATGTTCTGCATCCGAGCGGAATGTAAACTTTTCAGGATATTATTCTGTACATTTTCACAAACTCATTAAAAAAAAGAATTCATTTTGCAAGTTTTTTTAGGTTTCACTATAAAATGATCTCTGCCGTCTGTTGCTCTACTGCTATGCTCTACTTTTAAGAGATCATTTTCGTCTTTCGTGCAGCTTCTGAGTGTGAAATTAACAAACACTGTTTTAGACGTATTTAAATACAATTTATTTGCTTTAAACCATGTCATAACAGTTTTAATCATATTTTGCATTTATTGTCTTCCTTTCTCAAACCGGTACAGAGTAATGTGTTGTCATCCGCAAAAAAAATTGTCAAATTATTATTAGGGAACAGTCAGCAAAACTCATGTTATAAAGCCCCAGATAGGATGCTGAGTTGTTTTTGCCCCACGTGGTATTAATTGTTTGTATTTAGATGTTACAAATCTGAACTTAAAAAAAATGCAGCAGCCATACTACGTTGCCATAAAAGGTCACTCCTATTTGACTACCATGAAAATGCAATAATTTGGATCTGTCACAAAACCATGTTATGAGACTGTTACGCACTCTTTAGAACATCCTGTATACAAGGACCATGCTCTCATATTATCATAAATCTCGTCGTTAATTCTATCAGAACGAATAATTGGACAATCAAATGAACGACATCTATTGGTGTCAATCCGTAGGGTGTGAAAACACTTACGTGTGAGATATAGTGATAGTTCTAATTCGAATATTATGTAAATAGTACAGTGCCCAACCTTTTTTTAAAATCATTCCCAAATCAGCATCTAATTATATTGCTGTCATGTTCTCTTTGTCCGTGTTATACTCGAAGATTTATTCACCGAAATCAATTCGGTGATTGATATTAATGATTTCGGGCGTCTCTGGGCCAGCGAAATACAATAAGTATTTCAGCTAGGATGTACTAGCTCTATGGGGGACCGTGATTCGCCCGAATCACACGATGATATAAGCAGTTCGTAACATTTTTAAAACACTATTCCACTTATTATAAGCCTGCGGCGTCATAACGAGAAACATACATTGTAATTAAATATTTCTTCAGCTATTTCCTGTGTACCAGGAAAACAGACATTTTGTTTTTATTAATTATGTCTTAAGTATGCCCGCCGGGGTTATTTTAGAGTTACCCACGATAGTAAAAAATTGAAATTTGTGTAAAAGGGATATTTATTATGCATAAAGAGAGAGTTGGTTGTGAGATATTATTTTTATTTTACGAGGAGGTCCAAAAAAATTTAGGTGTGTAGCAGTTAGCAGTTATTATACATGTGATTAGTATGATGGTATAACCTTTCCCCGTACTGCCAATTTTGGCCAAATGATGCATTTCCATATTGAACGTTTTCGGATACCGATCTTCGGTCTGACCATTAATAAAGCATTTTTCTTAATTAACTGTAGCTGGACATAAATACAGAATATTTCATAAGTAATGGTCTATCTTTCAGCTGTATATCATAGAGATAAAAATATGAAGATTGAGATACAGGTAGTTGAAGTTGAAATTATTTTTGACGATTGACATCGAAAATAGATATTTCTAAGTGTCATTTAATAACAGAAAGTTGACAGTTGCCGCTGAACGAGCATATTAAACATTTGAGTTTTGTGTATTCGCGTGAGCGAAATCGTTAGCTACATCAAAATATTTCTATGACAGCGCTTGGTATTAATTTAAATAAACGCATCACCTATCATATTATTATACGCGAATAATTTTAGTTTGTTGCAATAATAACAAGCTAAAAACGTACTCTTTGCCGGTTTACCTACTAAACTTTTTATATAATTGTTACACATTCTATAGGATACTCTTCGCAGTTTTTTTTAAACAATGTCAGTTTTAGACATTTTTAATTTTATAGTACGAACGTAGTTGGTGAGACTCAGTGTAGAATAATGTAAAAATTAAAAAAACTATACCATACCCCATGTGGCTTTCGAACCTGGGACCCTTGGATTCCGAGTCAAAAGCGTAAGAACTACACCACCACCTAACACGTAAAAAAAATGTAAATTTTTACATTAGGTATAAGAGACGAGCTAAAATCATATTTCCACGGTTGTATATTATTACATTATGAAATGTATCTTTGTAGATATTAGAATGAAATATCATTTCACCAGATTTCTATTCAATTACAAAAACTTAAAAATAAAAAAAAATTCTCAACTTTTAATTATCAATAACATTTTTATTAACTGATCGAGCTAGCTAACACTATAACTTACTGTCCAAATTTCAGTACAATCGGATTTTTCTTTCTTGAGTTATTGTGCTTACAAGAAACGTGACGAACGGACAGACGGACAATTCGAAAGTTGTTCAGAATTTGGTCACTAACACAATGATATAAAAATTTTTTGTCTGCGAGCGATATTTACGGTTTCTGCTGAATTATGTCAAGTGCTACAGAAATTGGTCTCAGCAATTTTAAAACGTCTTCGGCCATTCTTTTAATTTGAGTATTCGACAATTTTTCAAAAAAACCAATGGATCTATGTCATCTTTGCGTTCTTCACAGATTTGCAATAACTTGGGCCATTCAGTGACATAAAGCTCAAGACAGTCGGAAACTGTATTCCATCTAACATCTTGTGGTAATGTTGGTTTCTTTTTACTTTCGTAACTTCCAAATCTTTCGAAAGCAAATTCATTATAATGGGCAAAACATCCATATGTTATGAGATAATCCGGGACCTTGGTAATCTTTTCCCTCAAATTGTTCATTTTGCCGCATTATTCTTGACCAAACAAGTAACTTTGCAGTTGTATTCATTTTTACACTTATTTATTAAATCAATGGCCAGATTTGCAAAATAATCACCAATGTGTGGATGTCCTGATGTATCTGTACTTTCAGAAGAAAACTGTTTCCATTTTTAGTATCAAAACTGCACATATTATCGATTCATTATGAACATTTGACCAACCATCAAGAGACATACAAACTGATTGAGCTGATAAAGTTTCAAAGCACTTTGATTTCTTCTGTTCAAATATTTCAATCAAAAGGGTAGATGATAACTGAAACCTAGAAGGCGGGACATATCCTGGTCTTAACTTGTCAATCGCTCTATGTTCGGTGGACTTAAAAGAACAATTTGTTGCAAAAATGGCTCTGGCTACCTGTTTGTCTAATTCTTTCTTTTTGTCTTGGCATTTTCTTAAAACAAAGGAGCTTAAACTAGTGTCTCTGTAACTACTACTTCTCAAATTCCCGCTTGCTGTTGGGAATTTTCACTTTGGCTTGTACTCATTAATTTTTTCACCTTCACTTGACTGATTTTTACAGGTTTCCCAGTGGTTTTTAAGCCTGTCGACAAGCCCCTGAATTTCCTTTTTACATTTTTTATATATTGCATGGTATCTGATTTTATATATTTCTTAAAATTGGTAGAAAAACTCTATTAAGGATGAGAAATAGGCCGTTAGTTATTTTGCGATTGCTGATAGAAGACATTATTTCTGTCATTATTTCTTAACAAAAATAATTTTAACTTTAACGTCCCGTTATGTACGAAACACCCTGTATATTCATATTTATTATAGGCCGCCTCAAATCTCTCACCTACCTTATCCAAAGCCAGAAGAACGCCCAGAACGGGCAATCATCAGCTGTCACGTGACCCTGTCGATGTCTAATAGGTTCTCCAATTAGCTCCTAAACGTGCTAACTCTTTTATAAGATGCCATAATGGTTAAAGTTAAACAGTATCTATCGGAATCAGATGAATAGCTCACGATGTACTGATATGTTGACGTGAGTCGCACCAAAAATGGAAGCATTTTAGATAAATGTATGTGATAACTTTACTTCGGTATTAAACTTTGAATCAATTAATAAAACATAATGTTAATTGTGCCTTTAAAAAATATATAAACAGGTAGTGGGTATAGAAGGAGTAGTAGAAAAAACCTACAGTATGTGCAATAAGAGTGGACAGTAGAGTAAAAAGTGAACGGTATTTTAATCAAAGGAAATAGCAGATAAATGTACCACAGACCTATATTTAAAATTACGGTTTTGCAGCTTATAAGAGGTTAATTCCTACTCTCTTGAACCCCACAATCATCCAAATGGAACGAGTGTACGAAGTTATCGCTTTGACATCTTATACTTTGTTAGACGGCTGAAAAAAAAACGCTTAATATGTGGTAAGGAGGATTTCGACACGACCAGGCACGGTACAGTGTCGTTCCGCTGGGTATTTTGGTATATTTTGTATTGCTTATATACAAAAAGTAAAAACGATCAGCATATGTATAATAATAGTAATTATTATATCTATTTGATTTAGTCAAATATCAGAGATGGGTCGAGGGAACTTTCCACATTTGATAAAAGTCTGTAAGAGTCATGTAAATAATATATAGTCTATCAATATACCCAGCAATATACCCAATGGAAAGTTAGAAGGAAAACTTCCTGGAAACTTTCGGAGTTTTCAAAACGGAAAGTTTCCAAGTTTTCCTTCTAACTTCCCATTGGGTATATTGATAGCCTATTTTATAGTGAAATCTGATTCGTGATGATGCAAGCTTCATTTTGATACCAAATAAGTGCATACAATTATATTATTTACATGACTTTTACAGACTTTTATCAAATATGGAAAGTTTTCTCGACCCATCTCTGTCAAAGAGGTATATTATGTCTGGACAAAAATGTTTAATGATCATCTTAGAAAAAAATATTTTGTACAGAAACATAACATAACAGTCTGAATTCAAATATCGAATAGAGAAGGTTAGATGATATATCAATTTTACCGTAAGATGTTAACATATTTTTAATAATCGAATAAAAGTTGCAGTCGAGCGTTGCCGATTGCGAATACTCATTAAAGACGATAACTTCTGTAGGTCTTAAAATTTTTATTTCAAATTTAAAACATTAGTAAAACACCATGGGTGTTTACTCCCTTGAAATTGTGCCATATCTGTCGTACAGGGTTATCGTCAGAAGCGTGTAAACTGTGTTGTTTTACATAAACGATGTTTTATTATAAATTTGAAGCATTAGGATTTTTTAAAAGGAATGTAAAAATACGAAGATGTACAAAGTATCGAACCTAATAATAGTATATTTGAAAAAACTACACATAGATTAGGTGATGTCTCAATTTTACCATATGACCGACCAGGTTTGTATTTGTGCTTTTCGCCATGCGCTGCTTGGTAATTTTTGTATTAATCTGCTGTGCTACGGTGCGTTATCCATAATTTATAACAGCAGATCATGGTTCTATCTTTGTGAGAATTATTGCAAACCATTCCTCAAAAACAACCGCGTTCACGCCCTCGTGGTAATCGCCATTTTCTTCTGAATCACTTCCTATGTGCGCCATTATTAATCGCCTTCTTTTCCCGTAGGTCTTTTTTAATCCGGTTGACTAGACTTTGAGTTTGACGAATACTTGGTACAATTTTATCTTACCAGATTAGCGTTATAGTATGTCCTTCGTTCAACCACACTCCTTTTAAATAATATTTTTTTCCGCGTTCACGATAGTAGCTCTAATTGCCCAAATTTAATTTCTTCGCTAACAAATAATATCGTTTTTCTCAAGTAGGACGCAGTTCCTATTTACTTTTGCAAATACAAAGTTCAGTTTACCTAAAATTCCACTTAAAAGTTCTATCAAATTTAGCGCATCGAGCATACGCAAATACTACTTAACAACAACAGTTTCATGGAGGTGATGATAGGCGAGGTGACCTTGAATGAAGTTAGATAGTGGCGTAAATGATACACTGATATGCTCTCTAGCCATATGTGAACAGAGTAGATCGTTTCATTTTTTCGAATTCCTGCTCCACTGTGCGTGGCGTCGTTTGTCTCATCTTGGCTATATTTTAATCTTCATTCAAGGACTAAAATTTTCTTTAAAGTAGGGATTTCATTACCAACGGAACATATGGACTTTACACCAAATTCCATTTTTTCTCGAAATCGTTTAATACTATTTTTTCCTTCTAGTTTAATGTCTCCTTCACTTTTTCCTGTCTTAAAATTCTATAAACGACCATGATTAACACAATCGAAGGCTTTGATTTTTTCGAAATAGATATTTTTTGTCAAAAGAGTAAATTTCCCTGAGATTTTACTTGGGCCAAGTGAAAGATTTATCGGTCTTAGATTTAGTCTTAAGGCTATTTATTAAATATAATATATATTAATAAATAAATAACAGCTAAAACAAATTATGGAATTTGTGATGATTGGAAATTTGCACGCCAGTAGTTCTACTGTCTACACTTATTGCTTAGACTATAAGCAAAGTTCGGGTGTAAAAACATATCTAATTGTTTGCCAAAAATCCGTGCGGTAACAACTTTGAACAGAAATCGCTAATGGCATTTTGCCTTGATACGGTCAAAGATAAAAGTCTTAAGTTTTTACAATATCCAACCGAGTCACCCTCCTTTATTTGCATTTCTTTACCTGCGTCTGCCCCGAGTGTTTTTCTTCGTCTGTCGGATTTCCAGCGAGGGTGCATTTTAAGCCTGCTAATGGCTAGGTAGCGATTCCCTCATTCCTTCAAGTTTCGACCCGGCTAAACACAGTGATTATTCACGTTAGTGATCGATGTCGGTGGTTAGGCTATGCATGTTTTGTTTTCTGTAATTATCCTGTTCAACTGAAATAATCAACGGCTACATCATTTCTCGGACTGAGGCACTTATTACGCCCTTTCTTTTTAGTATTTGTTACTCAACAGGTGTTTCGGCTCGTTAAACTTACCGTACTTTTAATTAACGTTGTTTGTCAATGAAAGAAAATTTCAAACCTTGTACATTTACCACAGGTGTGCCACACCTACTAAAATATCTATAAGATTTACCCAATCTGGCGAAGGGGCGCACTCCAAAACGTTGCGTTCATGACATTGTCCATGCCAAAGTTGCAAAAATCCCAAAAGTGCGAGGGTAATGACCAAATATGGCCCCCATTTTTAGGGGGGCCAACACGCTGGTGACAGTCGCGCGGTACCTACCTTCCTCGAATTACCCTTAAACGCAAAAAACCACCTCTGTTTCCCATTTGTCGTTATCAGACATGCGAGGATTTGTTGGATCGGTTTTTTTTGAGGAAACTCAATATGCCCTGTAAAATTTAGCAACCAGACATCCTAACGACCCCCCGGGGGTTGAAACCATCCCCACCCACCAATGAAACAACTTACCTTGACTCAAACCACTGTGCGTCGTGACGCTTAATATTTGTTATATCAGCTACAGCACCGGCCAGTAACGCGGCAGAAGAACGTCTGAAACTCCATATACTGGGCAGCGTTGAGAAGCCCTAAATGTTAATCCACCATTTGTTTTTTGCCAAAACTGTTCATTCCAATCACCTGTGCAGTACATTTTCATTTTTGTAACGTAAAAAAACAGTGATGCTTTAGGATATAGGTAATTTATACCTTCGGAAACACCATTTGTTATGGTAAATGTTCGTTCTACTTTAGACTTGTATTAGGAATTCTCACTATGAAAAACTCATTTTTATCTTCAATGTGATTAGTCAGCATATTTGTAAGTTCAATTATTCGGCAAGCTCTTGTTACACCTGCAACCTGCAACAAATCTTAACTGTTATTTTTCAAGAAAAATATAAGGCAGATACTGAAATGGGTTGCCTTCATCATCAAGAATTTCTCGTTTTCAGCATCACGAAGAAACTTATTGACTTCAGTTCTAGTTAGTACTTTTTGGCCTTATGCTTCAAGAAAGTTGCTAATTTCTGATACTTGCTAATACATTACCGTAGACAGGAATTGTCAGGGAATTTATTTTGGTCAGGGAAAACCTGGAAATAACAGGGAATTTACTAAAATAAGCAGTGAAACCTGGAATTTCTACTTTCAGATAATTATTATTGATAACTACGATTTTATGTTTTAAGTTGATGAGTTGAACATCCAAAACAAGCCCTTATAGCGTGCCAAGTGATGTCATACCGTATAAGGGAGGTGGTAAAGTTGAAAAATCGGTTTTTCGCGTTTAAAGAGAAGGCTAATAATGTGAGAGAAAAAGTTCAAATGAGAAAGTTATGGTATTAAAAAAACCTATAAAATGAGTCCCCGAACGTTAAGATAGCTTTATTAGCTCAGGAGTAAATTCAAAAAAACGGAAATTTTGACATTTTTTTTAAATTTTAGCAAAATCTGTTAAATGTTACTAAAGTACGTGTTATATAGGGGGGAACACCTGGTAAAATTCCAGATCGATATCTGCATTATTTTACGATAGATTCAACTTTTTGGAAAAAAAAAGGGTATTCGAAAAATGGCTATAAGTACTTCACTTTCTGTCAGATTTTGCTATGAGAAGAAAAATTCTATTCTGCGAGAGTTGTTCAACAATTACAAATGTTTTCTATATGGTCATTATTCAGAAAAAAGTGAAAATTAAATTTGAAAAAAAAAATTTTTTTTGCATAAAAAATTCTAATTAAAGTTAAATATCTTTTGACTGGAATGCAGTGTCGAAAAATCATGTGTACCATTTTGAAGTGCTATTTTTTTAGTTCACTTAAAAAAAACGTTACTCTATGATAATTGGTTTTCGAAAAATATGAAAAAGTAGAGTTCGCGAGCGTAACAGTGCGCGAATTGGGCAGTCGGACGACTGTTAAAAAAAAATGCAAAACCAGAGCCCTAGTTGCGGCTCTCGTTCTGCATAATTAATTATAGTGAATATTTATGTTGAAAATATAATATTATATAAATAGATTTTTTATTTTCACTATTTCTATAATTTTTTTTATTGTTGATTCTGAATAATTTAAATTAAAAAAAGGGACTTCTTTAAAGACTTAAAAAAAAAATGATAATCTCTGTAGAAATAATTCAGCTCGTAATTCGATTCTCGAAAATAAACGTTTTAGTAAAAAAAAGTGCAAGAATTTTTATTTATTGTGTCATCTAGAATTTATTTATAATTTTTTTGTGATGCATACATACTTTCTTATTTGTTCGAGTGTGGGAAGTTAAAAACCTGGAATTTAGACAAAATATTACAAAATATTACCTGAAAAACCTCTAAAAGTCGGGCAATTTTAAGATTTGGTAGATTTTAAGATAGAACAAGCTAAAAACGTACTCTTCGCCTGTTCACTGAACTTTTTATATAATTGTTACAACACATTCTATAGGATACTCTTCGCAGTTTTTTTGTAAATAATGTTAGTTTTAGACATTAACTTAGTTGGTAAAAGACTCAGTGTAAAAGAAAGTAAAAATAAAAACTATACCCATTTGGGTTTCGAACCTGGGACACTTGGATTCCGAGTCAAAAGTGTAAGAACTACACCACCACCTTACACGTAAAAAAATGTAAATTTTTACATTATAAGACACGATCATATTTTCACGGTTGTATATTACATTATGAAATGTATATTTGTAAAATATATGAATATTTAGATATTAAAATGAAATATCATTTCAGATTTCTATTCAATTACAAAAACATAAAAATAAAAAAAAAAAAATTAAATTTAAATCATTAATAACATTTTTATTTACCGATCGATTTTGTTCAAAAACAATAGGGTTCTTCCTATAGCTAACACTAATTTACTATCAAAATGTCAGTACAATCGGAATTTTCTTTCTGAGTTATCGTTCTTACAAGAAACGTAACGGAAGGACAGACAGACGGACATTTTGAAAGTTGTTCAGAATTCGTTCACTAACACAATGATATCAAATTTTTTTGTCTGCGAGCGATATTTACGGTTTTAGAAATGTACCGATCAAATTCAATATACTCTTCGTTTTCGCATTTGCGAAGAGTATACTAATGTGTCCAAAGGGTAGATGACTTAAATACCTTGGCTTTCTCCCCAAAATAGGCAAGGCTTAGAGGCCTACCGTTTCCGAAAACTCTTTCGGGGTTTTCTTTTCGTAATATTCACGAAATTGACAGTTTGTTCAGATCTCATCTTGGACTTTCCTGGTAATAATCTTGCAGTTATCTCGTCAGCGGCGTTCTACAGTAGGAACAAATTCGTCCATCAATTCATCATTAATACCTTAAAATTGCAAGTTTAAACTGACAGTTATAAATAATTATCAGTTTAAACTTGCAGTTATACATAATTGTAAGTTTAAAGTGGTATTTATACAAAATTGTTAGTTTAATCATAAAAATATATTATATCTACCGTGTTCATTCTAGGCTCTCGTACGCTACCTCTCATTATGTAATACATCGCACTTTTTCTGGAAATACCTGTTTCAGAACATTGTTAAGAAAATAACTAAATTTTATAGCAGGGTTGGGCAAAATCGGATTTTTATTAAAAAAAAATCGGCAGCTACTGGAAGCGGCTGGAACCTCCCCACTCGGTGAATCTTTGAAGCCGAAAAGAGCACTAAACAATATGAACGATCTCATTTAATTATATTTATTAAGTTGAAATATTTTTTTCGTATTAAATCAGAAAAAAAGTCTTGCGTTCGGTGGGATTTGGACCTAAGAACTTGAGTGTTAAATTTATAGTCTGCACAACATTAATATTTTATTCAATGTTTTTAATACAAATATATGCTTCATCGGATCCTAGCCCGGGGCCAGCCAGACAACCACGGTGAACACCGCCGTGGCGAGTGTGAGGCTGGACGGGGTAGGTCCGGTTTGGCTTGGAGAAAAATAGAAAAGTAGCTCCTGTCTTCTGTAGGCAGGCTTAAAGACTAGGTTAAAATTATAATGTGTCCACATGGACCTAAAATTAATATAAAAATAAACACAATTCTATAAAAATGTTCGTAGGCAAGAGCACTTAATAATTTTGATTATTGATACGGGAAACAACTAAACGAAAAAACCTGTTCGTTGGTAATGGGATGGATGGCAGGGATGGCCATCTTTGGAAAAAACCATATGACTTTTGGTGGACAGCTTCCCTGCCAGATGTAGCCAGGGTAGTGTTCATGGTGGATCGTTTAAGTTTGAGTTGGAATATTTTGTTTTATCTTTTGGCCTCGACCAATTTTTCACTAAATCGGTCGGGGAAGTGACAGCTGTCAAATTTTTGGTTCCAATGTTTCTCTGGGGAATTTGGTTTTTGAAAAATGTTTAGGTTGGTACCAATGTCTTAAATTGTTTTTAGGTTATGTAGTACTATTTTTAGGTTATGTTGCCGGAAGAATTTCCGGCGGGATGCCGGAAGTAGCGGAAATAGTTTTTAAAATATAATGTCACTGTCACTTTTAAAGTTTTATTGGAAAAAACTCACCGAAAGCGTTCCGGTGGGGTTGCTTACACTTGTAGGGCTTGTAAGCGGTTCAGGATGGCCTCTCACATCATCCGTGGGCTTTATAAACGTCGAAAAAACTTGTAATCTCTCCATGCACCTGACACGTCAAAAATACTCAGCATACAGTCTGCACGCTTTAACACACTAGCAGAGAACTTATACCACAAATGGACCCGTAGTATTTTTTGGGAATTTTCCTTCGAGTCCATTTAATAAAATTTGACATTTTTCTGAAAAGTGGTATTTTTCCGAAAATTTCACATTTTTTGAAATGACATTTCTCCGAAACTTTGACATTTTTTCGAAAATTTGAGAAGTGACATTACTCCGAAAATTTGACAATTTTCGAACATTTGACATTTTACTGAAAGGTGAAATTTTTCTGAAAGGTGACATTTCTTCGAAAATTTGACATTTTCCTGAATTTTTGACATTTTTCTGAAAAGTGACATTTCTCTGAAAATTTGACATTTTTCTGAAGTGACATTACTCCGAAAATTTGACAATTTTCAAACATTTGGCATTGTTCTGAAAGGTGACATTTCTTCGAAAATTTGACATTTTTCTGAAAAGTGACATTTTTCTGAAAAATGACATTTCTCCGAAAATTTGACGTTTTCCTGAAAATTTGACATTTTCTTAAAAATCTGACATTTTTCTGAAAAGTGACATTTCTCCGAAAATTTTACATTTCTTGGAAATAAAAAAAAAAAAATTTCGTGACTCGTCTTGTAGAAATATTTTTTTGATATCATCATCAGTTCGCCTGTTATAAGAATTTTATGCTTTTACGACGTCATCAGAACGTAGGAAATTTGACGTTTTTTCGAAAATTTGACATTTTCCCGAATTTTTGACATTTTTCTGAAAAGTGACATTTCTCTGAAAATTTGACATTTTTTCGAAAATTTGACATTTTTCTGAAGTGACGTTACTTCGAAAATTTGACAATTTTCAAACATTTGGCATTTTTCTGAAATGTGACATTTCTTCGAAAATTTGACGTTTTTTCGAAAATTTGACATTTTTCTGAAAAGTGACATTTTTCTGAAAATTTGACATATTTCTGAAAAGTGACATTTCCCTGAAAATTTAACATTTTTTCGAAAATTTGACATTTTTCTGAAAAGTGACATTTCTCCGAAAATTTGACGTTTTCCTGAAAATTTGACATTTTCTTAAAAATCTGACATTTTTCTGAAAAGTGACATTTCTCCGAAAATTTTACATTTCTTGGAAATTAAAAAAAAAATTTCGTGACTCGTCTTGTAGAAATATTTTTTTGATATCATCATCAGTTCGCCTGTTATAAGAATTTTATGCTTTTACGACGTCATCAGAACGTAGGTGTATTTTTAATTCACTCGTATTCCATCCATCTACAAATTTTCCATCTACGTTTCAAACTTTAATTGGATGTTTCCAATAGTTAAGTCGATATCTGCACCAGTTTCTAAGAATTTTTCTTATTTGTGACATCATGTGACGTAGGTGTATTATTAATTCACTCGTAATCCGTCCGTCTACAATATTTATACTTACGTTTCAAATTTCAGTTCGATATCTTCAACCGTTCAACCGAAATCACTGAACACCTCTGTCATTATTAGAATATCACCCTGTACATTACACTGCTTTGAGGACAAAACAAGTGAAATTTTTGTTTTTTAATTTTTTTCACGGAAACCAAATCGAAAAAGTGCAAGTGTGATATATCGTTGAAATCGGAATTTTTACTGCTTTTCAATGGTTCAATTACAAATTGTAAATAATCATAAAATGAACAACTTGTTGTGCCAAAACGGAACTAAACGTAATCCGATCTCAACCAAAACCTTTTCAGATCTTCTGGGGCACTAATGAAACCCTCATGCAAAGTTTCATCCAAATCCGTTTAGTAGCTTCGCCGCTATCGTGCTAACATACATACACACACACACACACACACACACACACACACACACACACACACACACACACACACACACACACACACACACACACACACACACACACACACACACACACACACACACACACACACACACACACACACACACACACACACACACACACACACACACACACACACACACACACACACACACACACACACACACACACACACACACACACACACACACACACACACACACACACACACACACACACACACACACACACACACACACACACACACACACACACACACACACACACACACACACACACACACACACACACACACACACACACACACACACACACACACACACACACACACACACACACACACACACACACACACACACACACACACACACACACACACACACACACACACACACACACACACACACACACACACACACACACACACACACACACACACACACACACACACACACACACACACACACACACACACACACACACACACACACACACACACACACACACACACACACACACACACACACACACACACACACACACACACACACACACACACACACACACACACACACACACACACACACACACACACACACACACACACACACACACACACACACACACACACACACACACACACACACACACACACACACACACACACACACACACACACACACACACACACACACACACACACACACACACACACACACACACACACACACACACACACACACACACACACACACACACACACACACACACACACACACACACACACACACACACACACACACACACACACACACACACACACACACACACACACACACACACACACACACACACACACACACACACACACACACACACACACACACACACACACACACACACACACACACACACACACACACACACACACACATTTTTCAAAAACAACTTTTTGGGTTCCTGGGACCTCAAAACGTAAAGATTTGATGTTATCTCAATTTTCGATTTTGGACTAATTGTAGTAACCTCCCACAATTTTATTGTGGGGAGGTTAAAAAAACATTTATTTGATGTATTTTATTTTTTTAGAAGAAAATTCCAGTATTGCTTTGTTTACATTTTTACCCAGCTATTTTGTTGATTTTTCTTTCTACTTGTGTGATGAATTTACACTAGAAAATAACCACGAACCATCTTTCTAGATAGAAAGAATCGTTAATCAGGGTGTATACTTTCTGGAAAAGAGGGAAAACCTGCACGTCAGGGAATTTGATTTTGGTTAGGGAAATCAGGAAAAGTTAGGGAATTTATAGATTTATAAAAAAGTCAGGAAAAATGTATTAAAACTACTTATATCCAAAATTGTTCCCATCTTGCGTCTCCACTCGTCAAAAAATGTTTACTGTTTCCTCCCCCCCGCTCATCAATTTTAATTTTCAAGCAGAAAAATGTTTTGGAATTTTTATTAAAAAGTCCTGAAAAAGCTGGAAAAGTCAGGGAATTTCAAAATTGTGAATTGGTATACACCCTGCTTAATGGTTATTTTCTTGTTTTCATACTGAATATTGGATGTTAAATGTATTGAAAGAAGTTGACAAGATGTTTCGTAGCGGGAACTTCTTGTTAATATACTAACGCAGTCAGACTTGGATCAATATTATATGAAAAGAACAAATGGTTTCTTGGAAAGTTATATCGTAATTACCCGAAATATTGTTTTTAAATAATGATGTGAGCAGAAATACAAGATATTTATTTTTAACTTAATAAAATTTTGTTTATAGTGAAAATTAAACACTTTCAAAGTTGCACTAATTTTTTTTTTTTTTTTTTTTTTTTAATTAAAAATTGCCTAATTCTAAGCAGCAAAAAAATAATGTATGAAAATTATGAGCAAAGAAGAATGAAACTAGCCAAAGTTTTTCTTAATAAATTTTCTCAGCTTTAAGATGGTATAGGCGTCTGAATTTAAGATGCCAGCGCCAAAGTGGAGAATTCGTGAACTAATTATAGGCTTTTTGTTTGTTTATATAACGAATACTTTTATTGATTTTGTTCTGTTTATTGTTGTTTTTGGCGTTAAAAATAATATCATTAATAATATATGACCGAAAGGTTTGCAAGATTTTGTTGTAAGTGATTTGCAAGATGTTAATGGCGTTATTCAGCAAAATTCATATTTTTTTTAGGTTATCTAGTTTTTCCCTTGAAAAGTACAGTTTCTTCGACATAAACGGTGTCTGGCTAGTTAAATATTAATAAACCTAAATATTTCTCTAAATCTATATACAGTTGTAGTTTAAATCACTTTTTTTTTCAGGAAACATGAGTGACATTTAGGTTAAGCATATTGCAATGTATGGAACATTTGTGAAGCACTAAAAATGTAAAAATTCTAAGTGTGTGTATGAAGGGGAATATGTTTTAAATGCAGGACATATTATTTTGTGTGGTACAACCCATATTCAACACAAAACTTAAAAATGTGTATGCTCTATGTTTACAAACGAGTGTCTCAGATTCAAATACCCATGAAATTAGTGGTACATTGAATATAAGTGAAAAGATATTGATTAATTCTTTAAGTAAAATAAATGAAACAGTATTTTGTAAAATATGAAACAGAAATATTCAGGGGTAAGACATAATAGTGCATGGTGCAATAGTATTACTTTTAAATATACTGGAATTACATATATTTACTTATTTCACTTACAATGTGTGATTGTCTAGGACATTATTATTGCTACTCGGGCCACGGTTATTTGCACCAGCTTTTCCCCTCTCAATGCCTGGTTCTACATTAAAGAGGGTATGCTTTGAACATTGCAGTGCAACTCAACTTTCACGAGTTGTCCCTGCAAACTACAAAGGATGCCGACTAGGTTGGCTTCAGCCAATTGTAGCCCCTTTAAATGCTATCATATTTTTAATAACTTAGCGTCTCAGTTTATCATTTACTTATTGTTGATATCATCGTATACTAAAGAGACAATAACAGAAAAGCCTATAATTAGTTTGACTATAGACCACCAGGTGGCGTACTCCTTATTTTCAGACGCCTATAGCACATTTTTTCCTTTTTGTCAATAGCCCCAGCAACTGTCACAAGATTCTCAAGCTCAAGCTCTCTTCACAACCGCTACTTCAATTACGCAATGCGATGCAAGCTGGACCTGCACGAGTCCGACACGTTACATAGGTATATTGCGTATTTAAACGACTCAAGCAAAGAATGTGGATAAAGTGACATATCAGAGCAAATAGCATTAATGGTATTTTCTAAATGTATTGGCCATAATCTCGACGTAAGGCTCCTGCAACTTCTGATGATACTTCGCTGATTAGAAGTCCAGTTTCTTTATGGGATAAGATATCGCGCACCTGAGTAATACCAGGGAACTTGTTCAAGTATACAAGGAATGTTACAAAAGTCTAGTGTGTGCTATCGCGTCCATTTTATATGTGATATCCCAGCGAATACAATACTACTGAGATAGAAACGAGATAGTTAAGCTAACGTAGCCTGCTCGGAGTATGGAAATCGGCGATGAAATTCGTGACCAGACATTAAACAATTGCTACTTAAAATAAATGAATTCTACAAAATGTCATTTGACTCGTTTCCGTGTGTTGTGCCGCATTGGTTGCATAACTCAAATAATTGGATATTTTTCTTGCATTTCGCCATTTCCTTGTCTAATAAAAACTTAATTATATCGTTAACCGTTAGCGGAGCATTTTTGTGATGCTTCCCAGTCCGACAAAGTACGAGATAAAACGGTCCAAATATTAATCCTGTTCTCATGTGTGAGAATACAGATAATTCGTTTATAAATTCAGCCAGGGTGTTCACATATCTTGCTTAAAGAATATCAATTAGATCTGAGCGTATTAATATTCACCAAACATTTTGGCAAAATACATTCACGTTCACCCGGGATTTCCGAAAACTGTTCAGTCTCTGAAAGCGAGTGCTTGGCCATCATTTCGCATTGCAGTTACCATTCAATATACATTTTTTTAAATAAAAGGCAAAATTTATTCACCTTCCAAATCCTTGATCCTGGATTTTTGAAACTTTGTAAGGTTCCTTTTAGGACTAGGCAGGAGATAAGATGAAGTATTGCTAAATTCGACCTAAAAGGGCGGAAAACGTGTTAAAAGAGTTTTTGATATAGTTGGGGTTTAAAATGAAAATTCCTTCCTACATTTGGGTGAGGGAAAACGTTGCGCAAATGGTAAGAGATGTAAAAAATTATAAGAACAAAGATGTAAAGGATTGAATTTCACACAAACAAGTCAGTAGCGACATACAGTATATCTTTTATTATTTTGTATTTTGTCAATATATCGTTTCATTTCGATGAATCTGTACGATGCCACATTTGGAATACTAACATAAAAGATAAACATAAGTACCCTCACTGACTTTTTCATAGAAAAATTAATCTTCTATAACATTATTTTTATATATGTTTTTTCATATTTCGTTCTATTTTCGCAGCATGTCGAATCAAGAGCTTCATCAGCCTACTTTGTAACAGTAGCTTATAAGAGAATATGATTAATATTTAAGCTTGAATTGAAATACCTAGGAACATATCTGACGAACCAATTGAAAAAGAGAGAAACAGTAAAGGAGAGAATAAAAACAACATACAGAGTTACAAGGGCAATTATACCGTTCATAGAGAAAAACAAACTATCATGGAGCCAGACCAAACGGCTGTACATAGCCATCATACTGCCAACGATGACATATGGAGTTAAAAACGCGGCAACAACAAAAGCCAACAGAAGAAGTTTGAGAAGAGCTGAAAGAGACATCATTCAACTCACAAAAACAACAGGACGAAAACAGCGACATAAAACATGAACAATCAGGGAAGACAATCACAAAAAGGATAGAAATGTACGCAATGAAGTACTGGGGGCATATCCAAAGAAGGGACCCAACACATCTACTGAAGAAAATGCCAACATTGAACAGCAGCAAACTAAAAATAGGGAGACTATGTTACACCTGGAAAACAACGATAGGATCATTAACAAACTGAGAGAGGACCAAACATACTGGGAAAGAAAAGCGAGGGGAAAAATGAATTCCACAAAGAAGTCGCAGCGTCGCTACCACAATCAGAAACGGAGGAATCAGAAGACTCAGAAGAACTTTTCTTCTTCCGAGTCTTCTGATTTGTAGAAGTAGAAATACAAAAAGAGGAGCACAAACAGTAAGAACACAAAAAAAAGAGGAGCATAAACATTAAATATCACGAACCCAATGTGGCAACGCATTCCACAAACACCTACACTGTCCATCTCTCAATCCTGTACCATGCGTCATATGGCTCTCGTTGCTGACAACAAGCATGACCCAAATCCAACCCAGCATCGGAAACGAGGAATCAGAAGACTCAGAAAAAGAAGATTCGAAGAAGCAGAAACACAAATAATAGAAGCATAAACACTCCATATCACGACACAACGTGGCAACATATTTCACAAGAAGACCCAGAAGAGGCAGAAGTTCAGAATCAAAAATACAAAAAAGCGAGCTTGAACGCTCTCTCACGACACAATGTGGTAACGCTTCTCACAAATACCTACACCACCCATCCCATATTCCTTTACCATGCGCCATGTGGCTCTCGCTGCTGGCAACAAGCATGACCCTAATCCAAACCAGCGTGGACGTAGCAGGCCCAGCTTATAACCCTAGGAGTAGCAGCAATGCCTACCGCAGGCTGATAAATCAATCAAATCAATCAAGAGATTATTTCACGCATAAACATGGTAGGCAATGAAAGCCCATTTTTTGATATCATTGCAGCAATCAAATGTTATTATTAGTAATAAAACAACGAATTAATTTACCTAGTGTATATCGTAATAATATATAGTATATATAGTACTATATATAGGCTGACCCTTGCCTACCTGTAACCATGGTGTAAGGATATCCTTACATCATGCCCGTAACTATGTCATTTTTCCTACTTTTCAGTTAGAAGATCCTTCAGGTGAAAATTACATGTAAAAGTTCTAATATAGCCCATATAAGGACAGGTATCTTCAATGGTTTAAAAATGTAGTTACAAAATCTGCTGTAACTAAAATTAAATAGAAATGCTTACCAAGCAAACAGGCAAATCAGTTATTACATCTATAGTCACAAATGTATATTGCAATTTGTAAAACTTATTCAATCTCTTAGAGTACTCTCTGCTTAATTTAATCATAACTTAATTTTTAAACCTCATAAATTAAAAATAAGAATTAAATAGGTGAACATATTATTATATCAATAAACACTTTAATATAACGAAGATTCTTTCTGGATCATTCACTGGCATGCATATTGTTTGAAATATGGTTCTAGTAGCGCTACTAGATGGCGCTATTAGAACCATATTTCATTTCTATTTCTGATACTCGTCACGTGATTGGTCGAAACGTGCGCGAGGACTCTTTGCAGTAAAGATTTCTCAACAGCTGTTAACCAATCTATCACAATATCTTTGGTTCCAACGTGCTATTTTGTTTCTTGGTTGTCATTAAATTTAAAATATGGCGAATTCTACGGATTTCTGCAACTGCTTTTTTTAAGTATTTATATCATCTTTTTTTAGATGAGTCGTTTGGATAATACATTTTTATGTAACATAAATGACAAAGGTTAGTAAACACCAACAAATGCCAAGATAGCGTCTGGAGGGAATTAACATCAATACTTCATATTTATTTTTTTAATTAATTCGAGAAATATTGTCTTTTAAAACGACGTCATTTTGTTTATTTCCTCTCAATTCGAATTTCCCTTCACCACAATCGTTTTTTGGTTTTTTTATTTATGTTTGCATGTAGAGTTAGGACCTAAGCGAACTAGACTTACTTCCCTAACATCTTGTGTATTTGTTGGCGTTATATTGCAATTTCGAATTATCTTGTAAATGGTTTCTTGTCATGTTCGTCAAGGATTTTAAATTGGTTAGTTCTCACGAAGCGAATAATATCCGGGTGATTAACCACCTTAATTAGTCATTATTTATTGCTGGTATAGTTTATCGGATGATAGATCGAACATGATTGATATCATGTTTTTGTCACCAGATTTTTAACTACAGGCGAACTTGAAAACAGGTAAACTTCAGTTCATCAGCGCTTTTATCAGAAACGGACAGAATTATCTCTTTCTAATAGCCGTTCGAACATGGCGGTGGTGTGAATTTATTTTTGTTTCGTATAAAGAGCTATAATAAACAGAACTGAATAGGTCTGTAACAAATACACATCCTCAATCATGTTCAACCTTGTAGTTGATGAATTAGCCGCCTTTTCCCGTTGACTACTAAGATAATAATTAATAATATTATTTCATCATATGTCGCATAAAGATGTATTTCCAAAGTAGCTTATCTAGTAAAAAATAATATAAATATACTATGGTATATTTAACAAAGCAGAAACTGAAAGTCCGCGGAATTAGCCATATTTTAAATCTAATGACAACCAAGAAACTAAATAATGGCACATTGGAACCATAGATATTATAATACATAGACTGAGGAATCTTTACTGCAAAGACGAGTAAAGACAGAGAGATTACTACTACATTACCTATGTCCCGCCCATAGGACCCATGGTCCCACTGTTGGGAATAGAAATGGATTATAGTAGTGCCATCTAGTAATGCTACTAGAACCATATTCCAGACGGTATGAATGCGCCAGTGAATGATGCAGAAAATAATTTTTATATTAAAGTGTTCATTGATATATATATTTATGTATTTATTAGATCCTTATTTTCAATTTAAAAAGTTTAAAAACCGAGTTATGATTTGTTTAATTAAGCAGAGAGTATTTTCTGAGAAGTTGAATAAGTTTTACGAATTGTAATGTACAGAATGTACATTTGTATTTTCCGAATCATTAACTTAGTATTACTTTGTGCTGAGATGACTTTCTACCGAACTACTTTCCAGAGCGAGTGTGTTTAACTTTTCTTTATACGTAGTTTTATGCCGTTTGTGCATGTAAAAACTGATTTGCCTACTGGTAGGCATTTCTATTTCATTTTCGTTGCCGCAGTGTTTATTATTTTGTTGGTACGTGTTTAAGCCATTGAAGGTTATATTTAACTTGTCCCTGTATAAGCTATCTTACAACCTTTACGTGTAATTTTTGCCTGAAGGATCTTCTGTCTCATTAAATTGTAAGAACCTAGCAAACAATTTGGAAATTCGACATATAAAAGCAGAGAAATCGATATTGTTACAGATATGCATTGGCCAACCTTAATAGTAATGTATGTACCTAAACCTATACATTACTATAATTTATACGAGTTATATTACTTTGGGCACAAGTTCGAGAAAAAAATTTGTAGATAAAATTTGAAAATAAAATGTCCCAAAATAAAACATGACATTTGTCAGTGACTAATGTGTTTTACAGCGGTAAAACTGCATGCTTGTGCTGTCAAAAGCCGATCAGTTGTTTTACTACTGATAATGACATTTGATTGGTGGAATGATATCAAAAAAATGGGCTTACATTGGCTACCATGTTAATTAGTAAAAGAATCACCATAAATTATTTTTTTTTACTCCAAAATAGATAGTAAAGATGTGACTTATTGACATTCACGATTTTGATCAAAGTTGTAATTTTTTTCAGCCTCCGCCACCAATACACTTGACTATTACTCAACACGCGTTTCGCTAACCATGTTGGCATCATCTGGAGGCGATTAAACCTTTTTAATTTTTTTCAAAAAATCATCACTATTTCCGGTAGTAAAACAAGGACAATCACGGTACCTATTCATTACAAATTAATGTTGGTTATTTATTGAAGTTTAGGAAGATCAGTATTTTGTATAACAACTTATTTAATTCGAGTCCTTGAGATATTCCAAATTTTGTGGGAGTGCGAGTGGTTGGAACCACGAACAAATACCAAAAGAGATAATTTCACCTTGTTGCAATTGTTTGTGTTACTCTTATTGATCTTCTTTTGCTGACTTTGTTTCTTTTGGTGACTTTTTCCGATGCTTTTATTAATTCTAGTGAATTTTCATCAGCTGACAGTTTACAACATAATAATAATATCCTTCATATCAGAGAATTTACTGAGAATGATATAATCAATGCAATCAGGAAAATCAAGGCTAATGTGACTACTGGACCTGACCAAATTCCAGCGTTTATTATAAGAGATTGTGTGCTACTGTCCTTAACAAGCCGCTCTGCATTATTTTTAATTTAATATTGAAAACGGCGACTTTTCCTGACAAATGGAAAGAGTGGAGAATTTATCCGGTAATTAAAAAGGGCAATAAGCATGACGTTGAGAACCATCGCATTAGTACTATTTTAGTCAATTTCGCAAAAATATTTGAAATTTTAATATACGGTTTTATTTCTTTCCATACTAAGAACTCAGTTATAGTAGATCAGCACGGATTCATGCAAGGGAGGTCCACTGTATCGAAACTTGTGCGCAAAATACAGTATATTGCTGAAGCTTTAGATCAGAAAGGTCAGGTTGATGTCATCTACACTGACTTTTCTAAAGCATTTGACAAATTGGACCACGGTATATTATTAAACAAGTTGCAAAACTTTGGGTTCGGTGACGCTCTTATTCATTTGTTTATTTCTTATTTAACTTGTCGAACTCAGTTTGTTCAATATCGTGGCTTCCAATCTCTATTATTTAAACAAGCGTCAGGAGTTCCGCAAGGTTCCATACTTGGCCCTCTATTTTTTATACCCTTCATTAATGATATTATGGACAACCTTGACGTATGCTATCTACTTTACGCTAACGATATCAAGTTATATGTTTGCACTAAATCCGAAGACGACTGCTTATGGCTCCAGCATAGTCTAGACTCGCTCAACGCGAAGTGTGTTTATAAACCAATTCACTTTAAACGCTGCCAAATGTAACGTGATGTCTTTTTCGCGCAAGTCTGATGTTCTATTATTTTTAATTATAATTTGAATAATTTCGTCTTAGATAGACCTGAGTTCGTGAAGGAGTTGTCTTCAACTCAAAACTAACTTTCTCCAGACATATTGAGGAATGTGTTAGATCCAAATTGGAATACGCCTCCATTGTTTGAAGTCCCAGTTATAATGCCTATATCACCTGACTTGAGAAAGTACCAAAAACATTTCTTCAAATCGGCAACATTTATCCTGGAAAGTAACTATCCAATTAGGGGTACACCTCAGGAGTTATTTTTGAACAAATTTGACATGTGTAGTCTACTTAGAAGACGGTTATGTGTACTATAATTTTCTTATATAAAATCATCAACATCGAAATCAACTGTCCCTCTATTACCTCACTTATTAAATACCGAGTTCCTAGATTGTCCGCTAGAACAATTATCACACCTACGCCTCGAACTAACATCATCTCCGTTGCATCAAATCTGTTTAAACTACAATAACATAGAGCAAAAGTTGGATATTTTCAAGTGCGATGTTTTGACATAAAACGAACTTACGCAGTTGTTTAACAATTATTTTTCTCTTCCTATTTTGCTTGTATCGCTATGTATATTATATGCAAACGTTGTATTGTGTGTATTTTTATGTTGTATGAATTGTCGTTTACACATTTAATTGTTCTGAACGTTTTATATTGTTGTTCTGATAACATATTTTTCACTTTGGTGTTTGTTATATTCATTCGTTATTTTGTCTTTAATCTTGTAATTGTGTTGTTATTTATCCTGTAACTGTCCTGTCCTTTAACTATCCTGTTTTACTCGTTGCGTTGGATAAATTATTGAAATGAATTAAAAAAGAAAAATTAAAATAAAATCATACTGAAATACTTGGTTGTGTAATGGGTAAAGTGACTAACTCAAAGAACAAACTTTGCAGACAACTGTTACTCGATCGACACCCGACTTTTCTTCTACTCACCCCTGTACAAAATAAACTGTTTACAGCAGAATAACTTTCATGTTTCTCTTAACTCTGCCGCGATGTGTGTTTATCAAATCATAACTATTATGGTTTTAACAGGTGGATTTTATATTCTAGGTTGTTTTTTTCAATCTTCATAATAACATTTAGAATTAAACAATCTGGAAGTTCTCACAATTTTTTGTGGTTTCGAAGCCATGTGCAGCAAAAACCATATGTCCCACAGAATTTATACGCTCCTTCGGAAATATACATACATGAAGTATTAGTTACACATGCTCAACACGTGGGCTTCTCGAGACGGAAACTCTACAAGATCCTCTTATTGTGAAGTATAGAAGGACCATTTTTGTGTTTTCTCCACTTGTTGAGCGCAAAGGTCTGTATTACCGGTTCTGAAAACATCGCCTTTTATACCATTGTTTATTACTGACTTAACATACGGCTCAAGTCCGGATTGCTTTTTTCATATGCCAGCATGTAAATTTTTTTCTAGAGCGGGATGTTCTTTTAGCAAGTACATGTGTGGTGGCAAAAAACTGTTGTGGTCTGGACCTCCGGAATTTTTGGTAATGAAACTGATATTACTGTGAATGTCAGTGCTTTAAAAATGACTCAAGACAGCATCATTTTTTGCGTAAATGGTTTTAATTAGGCCAGTTCTCAGAATAATTTTCTACAAAACGCTTAGATACAGAAATTGACATGAGAACTTTAAAAGATTGTCATTTGAATTAAATTCTGTTTTTTTTCTTTTATAATTTAATAGTAAATGTATCAAATAAATCTTTCTATATTATGCAGAGGCTTGCTAATTTATAGAGGGCAGATGCCCTTTTCAGAGGATGGCACAAAAAAAAACCTGTAACTGAAAAAGAATATAATGTAATGCAATTTTTCATAAATGATAGCTTATAAGTTACAACGACTTGACAAAAACCGCTGCTTAATCACTACTTCCACATCCTATCAAAAAGGGTAACTTGATGATGGTGCGGAAGCGTCCGTGCTAGTGGTCGATGGCAAAAAATTTGAGACCTTTGTTTTTCGTACACAGACTAAATCACAATTTTTTAACCCCGTTTAATAGAGGTGGTTAAAACAATTAAAACCTTTGGTTAGTGTGGGGTGAGGTTGGTAATGAGGGTAACAAATGTCAAAATAATTTTGAGGCCGTAGCTTTTCGTACGTAGTTAAAATCCCAATTTTATGGGTTCGTACTTGCTTGATTTACCAATTTACCTCCGTTTACGCCCAACCCCCTCAGGAATAAACTCAAAATTTAAGTGTCGTGGGTACAAAAAAGTTACAGACAGACCAACAGACAGATTTTTTTTGCCCAAACTTAAAATCTGGACGTTTCATGACATTCTAAGCTTATTTGAACAAAAACAATTTTTTTTTACCATTACTATGTTTTCACTCCGGTATGTGGATGTGATTGTCAGAAAACGGGTATATTAAACCGATTTTCGTCGAATAACTAGGAAAATGCCACATTTAGCGAAAAAATGCTAGAGATCAATAAGAAAGCTTATAGTGCAGTTGAATTGATTTTTTTCGGCAACAACATTCCACCTGAAATTTTATTGTTGTTTATTATGTATGTATATAAAATATTTGTGCCCAAAAATTCCGTGTGCACATTTTGACGCGCTTTCACGGATTTTCAACTTATCTGCTTAATATATATATCTTGTACTAGTAATCGGATGGGAATTTTACAAATACTGGCTTATTTGAAATAAAATTCTTAAAAAATATAGACATGTCTGATGTGTATTGTGTATTGGTCAATCCGCCATCTTGGAAAAAAATAGAAAACGCCAAGAAAGCCGAAAAAATAAAAATTGGATATCTTTTCTATAAGGAGTAATTTCACCAAAGTTAGCAAAAATAAAACTCATTTATGGTCAAATATAATACACCAATCCCGGACACCGTTTGTCAAAGAAGCATTAGCATTTCCTTTACAATATACACATAGAATAGAACATTATATATTCATTTTTCTATAGCTACACTGATTATTTTTACAGCCTTGCTTACATTTACAAGAAATATCACTTGGTACATTTTTAGGAAAAGCATTACTTTCACTCATAACATCAGGCATTAAGCCATTCTCAGTTTTAAGCCACCCGAATTATAACGGATCTTTCTCAGAACCTAACCATTTTTGGACTTGGAAATAAAATCCTAAACAATGTTTTTCTTCAGTAGGTGGAATTGCAGACAATTCTATTTTCATCGTAATGTTTTTCAATTATTTTATTAATCTTAGGTTTGTAAGAATAGATTTTTTAGTTGAGTCATTATAACCAAGAGGTCAATATCTTCACCATCTATTATAACTTGATTGTTCAAATCAATAGCAGTTTTAACGATTGTAGTATCGGCATCTTCTCTGCATATTTTAACGTTAAAGTCATTATCTATTAACTCTACGCAATAATTTTATAAAGCTGTTCTTATGTTTACTGTTAGCTAGAATTTTTTTTTGACTAACCGATGATTTGATTGTGATTGAAATATCTACGCAAATATTTTTTTTAAACGACGAATGTGCTCGTTATTCTTAGTGCTAAATAAAAAAAATAATCCTACCCTAGTCTTGATTGCCTGGTTCTGATTATTGATCATATATTCATATATTATTATTATTACCATGCGTATACTTAATAAATTTCCATTTCAAATGAACACCAACCTAAGTTTTCGCCAGGACACTTTACCAAACTTTCTAACGTGAAATAGGTCAATTATTTAAAAACCTTACGTTATCTTCCATGATTTAAATGACTCAAAATATTTGCTATGAAACCCTTTACAAAATAAGCTAATACAAATCGGAGAGAAATATTTCTTGAGTAAGTACCTGTAATAGCCACAACTACCAGTGCTACAGCGTACGCTGTGTTACCAGCTCGAGTGGAAAGTCTAACAATCACATGAAATAATTTTTCAAATAAAAAGGTTTCTTTGAACTTTAAACCCCACTTTAGTTCGATCCACCACCCTTCTAACTTTAATAATAAAAAAGTTTGTCGCATGTTATATTTTACGATGCACTTTACAACTTTTGTTCGACATGTTCAGATTTTTATATTTTTTTGTAAAAAGTATATCATGCGAAATCAACTTTTCGTTTGACTATAGCTGAGGATAAGGTTGAAGGAATACCTTATTAAATTTAAGTTCGATATTTTTAATAGCAAGCGGAATATTCAATGAGAAATTATAAAATATGTTTTCATGTTTTTTGTAATTTTTGCATATATATGCTTTTTTCTCCAATTTCGCAATTCCGAATAAATTGGCGAACTCGAAATTTGAATCCTGCAGGAAATTTTACATCTGGTTTTAGTTTTTGTATACTAGGCCAGTGGAATTAGCAAATATGCATATTGTAATTCGTTTCAGGATGCCACGTGGATCAAACGATAGTTTTATTGATTACGAACATGACCCTGGTCCACTTTTTGACCGCCGAAACATTGTTTATTTAACGATTTATTGTTGAAAAATTCCAAAAAATCGACTTTTTTTAAAGATAACTCAAAGACCTTTGACGATAGGTTGTTCAATTTGTAGATACTGTTCTAACTTTAAAAAACGGTTAATTTGAGAGGTGTTTCGTTTAAAACGCTTGAAAATTTGTTTAAATAATGGCAAAAAACCGCGAAAATTTTCGCAATTTGCAAATATTTTTCATTCTTTAACAAAAGCACTTCAGTGCTTGAAACTTTGACAAAATATGTCATCTATCACTCCAAAGTTACCTCTAAAATTTCATCAAAAAATTTTAATTAGTTTAAGAGATATTCAATTTGTTTATTAAAAACATGAATAATGTAAAATGCAAATTCACCCAGTTCCCGTTGTCGTAGAGAGTTGATATGGACATCATTTTTTTTTTGTTGAGACTTAAACTTTATGTTTTCATTAATGGTAAATCAAATTTGCATTATTTTCAACTTCAAAATAGCGTTTGAAAAAGTGTCACATTTTGAGGTTAGGTTTTTTGCTAATAACTTTTAAACAAATGAAGATTTTGCAATTCGTTCTGATATCTTTGTTGCTGGGGTTTTTTCACACATTTTCAAAAATAAAAATGACTAGCCTTACTAGAAGCCGAGATGATTTGTTTTTTGAATAAATTCGTAATTTGTTTATTAATAAACATTAACAGCTGAAACTTGGCGAACAACTAGTTTAATAGTCTATCTTTGTAATAGAGCTGAGTTTGAGGGAAAAAATTCAATTTGCAACGATAACAATGATTAATTTTAAATCAGCGTCAGAACAGGAGTGAGAAACATGAGTCATATCTGTAACACGTTCATAAAATGATCTGACAAGTTCAAATCCGTCAACCAAAAATTTACCGTTTCTCCGATTTTGAATTTTTTTTTTAATTTGGAGTAGCGTGATGAAATAATAATATCTGTCATGTCGATTTTTTCCTGATTAAACAATAATTTGTTATAAACAATTATTTTTTGTTAAAATTTTTTTTAAGAATTTATTAAAAAAAAATCATCTCGGCTTCTAATAAGGCTACAGAGTCATTTTTTTTTTGAAAATGTGTGAAAAGACCCCAGCAACAAAGATATGAGAACGATATTGCAAAATCTTCCTTTGTTTAAAAGTTATTAGCAAAAAACCTAACCTCAAAATGTGACACTTTTCAAACGCCATTTTGAAGTTGAAAATAATGCAAATTTGATTTGCCATTAATGAAAACATAAAGTTTAAGACTCAACAAAAAGAAGGATGTCCAGATCGACCCTCTACGACAACGGGAACTGGGTGAATTTGCATTTTACATTATTTATATTTTTAATAAACAAATTGAATATCTCTTAAACTAATTGAAATTTTTTGATGAAATTTTAGGGATAACTTTGGGGTAATAAAAGACATATTTCTTCAAAGTTTCAAGTACTAAAGTGCTTTGTTTTTTGCAATTATTTAAACAAATTTTCAAGCGTTTCAAACGAAACATCTCTCAAATTAACTGTTTTTCAAAGTTCTAACAGTATCTACAAATTGAAAACCCTATCGTCAAGGTCTTTGAGTTATCTTTAAAAAAGTCGATTTTTTTGAATTTTTCAACAATAAATCGTTAAATAAACAGTGTTCCGGCGGTCAAAAAGTGGACCAAATTCAGCGTCATGTTCGTAATCAATAAAACTATCGTTTAATCCACGTGGCATCCTGAATAAATTTCAGTCTTTTTTTACTAATTCTACTGGACTATACCAACTTCTCAATCGTTCAAACACAAGATCCATAATTCATCAATGTAGGAGAAACTAAGCTGCATTTATGATTTTTTCCACTCATAAATCAATCAAAGTGTCGATTACCTGTGGTACCTTTCCTATTAAATTCTGCATCTCAATAAAAACGACTGCTCAAGCCTTCATAATCGAAAATTACCTACGACTTCCGATTGAAAACACATTGGCCTAGACATTTATTAGTTTGAACTTTCAATTATTATTAGGCAAAGCATTTGGAAACATCAAAGCGTTAATATCCAGTATAAGATAGCATCTAGATTTTTCGTGCACGGTCATTTAATTGACACCGTAGTAATAAATATTTCTTGGTTGACTGAAGGTCTCTACAGGTCAGAGATCGTACCTCAATAATGTGCGCGTTAATAGGCATTGTAAGCGTTGTTTGTTACGTTAAGTATGGATGTTTACAGTTATAATGTCTGTAATGAGGTGTAATAGTAATAATAATAATAGTTTGTAATAATCTTGTTATTTACTGTGCGAATGTTTGGCCAATAATGGGTTTAAAATTGAAATCCGATCTAAATGTATACATTTTTAACAATATTAACATTTACTCCAAAACAGTTATGTATACGCTATAAAACGAAATCTACCAATATTATCATAGAGGGACTGAGATGCGAAAAATAATTGATAACACTTGGAAAACGTTGCGTTAGGACCTCAGATAAACAAAGAAATATGGATAAATAATCTCATTTGAAGTACACAGAAGTTGTGTGTAGGGAGGATAACCTTCAAAGGGGCAGAGTGGAGAGGAATGTTTATGTTTATGGAGTCGCCTAATCAGAGGCGTAGACAGATAAGGGGGTTAAAATTTTTAAAACAATCGATTAATGTTCTCGACTATTACTTAATACTATATCTGACAATAATACGACTCTATTGAGACAAAAAGAGTACTGTTTGATTAGAATTTTTACAAAATGTGTTACTGAAGAGAAATTAAAGTATTGAACTGTCAATTCTCAAAGTTAAATGGTTCTTAAACGATAAGTTACTCTACATTTTCTGAGTAAAAAAAAATTAACTTTTGGTTAGGATATAAAAGTAACTTGATATAGGTATATCCTGGAGTTATGCGGTCTTTATAATAAAATTATTATTTTTGCTACATTTCGGTTTATTCAACCATCGTCAGTGAATTACAATTAAATGAAGACAAATATTTTTTCAAATGCTATTTTTTATACACATGGATTTAAATTGTATGTGTATACAAAATAGCATTTAAAAAAATATTGGTCTTCACTTAATTGTAGTTCTCTGACGATGGTTGAATAAACCGAAACGTAAGAAAAGAGTAATTTTCTTATAAAGACCGATAACCCAGGATATAACTGCATCAAGTTAATTTGATATCAACAGTCAAGAAAATAAAAACATCTATCTGTATGTTAGCATATAAATGAAACCAACTAGTATTTTTTCATATTACAGTATAACATATTCATCTAAAAGTTTACATACTTATCACTCAACAGTACCGGCCAGCGTTTGATTAGGTATGACAATAAGAGCAAGCGAGAGCGAAACAACTAGGCTATTTTTTTTATTGTATAACACATCCTACTCGTGCCACCTGCTTTCCTCACCACATGTGCGTAGGCAGCTCTGTTTGCATGCCTAATCCAAGACTTTCCGATACTGTATAATGAATCTGGTCATACGCTACCCGTACCATATACATAAAACAAAAATAACATCATATTACTTTTAAATCTCTATATTGTAAACAAATATACTCTACATAATGCACTACCTTATAGAGCGGGAGTTAAGTGGCTTTTTCGGCAGCTCATCGCTTTATGAACTTTGAGATATTTTTATGGTTTAATGGTTGATAACAATTCATAAAATCGACTTCTGAGGAGGCACCTCCTGTCAGGAGCGTCACGAACACTGTTTAAAAATCAGTGAAATCATGTAATCGTTACAAGGCTTGTGTGTACACATTTTATGTTTAGAATGAATAAAATATGATCGCCAGAAAGTGTGAGCCGTCAGGAGGCGCAGCCAGAAAGGTAATAATGATACAATACATGTGAGATACGGTACGGAGTCAAGTTAGCCGAAAGTGTTAAATTCCTGTATATTTAAGAGCCTATGGTACTTTTGTTGACTTTGTTTATGGGGAGGCTATTCTATTGTTGAAGGAGCTTATTTACGTTTTAAAAAGGAGCCAGAACTTGTAACGATGAGTTTAGAGTTCTGAGATGAAATATGCGGAAAAAAATCCAATTTTCTTCAAAAATCCTAAACATTTTCTTTCTGGAAATTTTTTTCTGTGTTCAAAACATAAAATATGTTCAACCTTAAAAAAGTTTGTAACGATGATGTTATATAACTTCGTTTTTTTACCTCTTTGACCTTTCTGGTTGCGCCCCTGATGGCCCACACTTTCTGGCGATCCTATTTTATTCATTCTAAATATAAAATGTGTACACACAAAAAAACTTGGCTTTGTAACGATGATATAATTTCACTGATTTTTATATCTTGAACCATGGCCAACTCGACGGGCTGACATAAGCCAGAAGTCTATTTTGTCAAGTTCGATAGAATTAATCAGCGCATAGAAAATGCTTGTAACGATGAGTGCCCGAAAAAGCCACTTAGCTCCAGCACCATTACTTCCAGTTTTTAATTTTAATATTGTTGAATATAGTTACGATAAAGATAACAGATTCTTTATCAAATCTGTTTTCGATACAACGCATCAAATTATTTCAATCTGATATGGCTTTTAAAAAATATAATAAATTGCAGTTAATTTTCTAACTTAGTAAATTTAATTTATATCGGTATCTTGGCAGGGCCGTGGAGAGAAAATATGGACTCTCAAAAAATTTTAAAATTTCCGGGCCCACTAGACAAGCCCGGGGGCATCACCCCCGCACCTCTCCTCTCTCGTCGGGTCTGTAGGTATCGATTCTGAATTAATTCCAGTAAAAGCAAAGATAAAGCAGAGTAGCCTCGACTCGACTCTTGTTAGTATTAAAAAGCAAATTATATGAGACACCCTTGATACGATAACGGAAGTGAAATGAGTCTCTTGGTAAAACTACTAGGAAACAAACATTTTTCTTAAACATCTTTTTCCTGTCCGGGTTACATAAAAGTCATCAAACTTGAAACGATTAAAGCATACGTAATTGTAAATGCTTCAAATTTTGGTCAGTTACCTGTAGGACAGCGAGTCACTTTTTTCTAAGCGTAATATTTTCTGGGAGCCTATGGAATAACAACATAACGTACCACATATATCAGGCAACCCCAGCAATTTCAAAGTCAAGACTGTTCAGAAGGGGGTTACACATTTAGAAAAATGCAGATATACATCCATTACATATCAACGTTGCCAATTTTAAAGCTGGGGATCGAACCCAGTGCATTATTATTTTGAAAAGTTAATACAGTCTATTATTATGTAATAATGTAAACATTCTGTAAAGTTTGAAATACTCGTACCAAATTTAAATAATTCTTATGTAACATTTAAATTTAGAGAAATAAATCTAAATCTATTAATCTATCTATCTATCTGATAATCACACAACTGTCTTTTTACGTTTTTTACTTGAGTGTAAAGACGAGAGAGGCAGAAGGAAAAATTATTTACTGCTAGATCAACAAAACAATAAGACAATAAACCTAACTATAACCCTAACCTACGACTATGTACACAACAATGCTTGCGTATAAAACGAACGAGATTACTCCCTTTTGTAGGTCTTTTAGTAAATTAAACAATCCATAGTCATTTTTGAACCGTATAAAACGTGATTAAACTGCAAAATCAACACAAAATTGTTTATAACTGGATAAAAACGGCGTTAAAAGCAATAAAACAATATGGCGGCACAAGAAAATGTAAACAACGGTCAACGTCCTTCGGAAGAGAACCAATGAACGCCTCGATAGACATGTAAACAATGAATATGTGATATGCCTTACGCGGAGACGGAAAGTATTATTTATCCATATATTTCTTTGTTTATCTGAGGTTAGGACCAAATTTTAAAACGAAATCTATAAAGAACGATGATAAATCAAGAAAGAAATGTCGAAGAAATAAATGTTTAACATGTATACAAGGGATAAAAAAGTGTTATTAATTTTTGGAGAATGCCACAAAAATTCCAGAACGCCGCAGATTTGTATGCCCAAAGGTATCCGAACAAACATCATCCATGTTTTCAATATTTTCCAATTGCGGAGAAACAAATCAGGAGAGGAATTGATAACAATCCTGCTGCTTTTATCGTTGATGAAGTGACAGAAATTAACGTGTTGGCTTTTGTAGAAGTGAATCCTACGATCCCAAAATAGTTGCTTCACTTTTTAATAATTTCTTTCTACAATCCCCAGAGAATATAGTCAAGCAAATCCCGAAGCTAAGTAATAATGTGCATATTCCTACTCTAGCTAATTTGTCTCAGTCGTTGTTTTTAAAACCGTTTACTACTCATGAAATGTTACATTTATTAACAAACAAATTCAAGGCCAAAAAATCATCTGGTCCTGATGATATTCCCTGTTTTCTGATAAAAAAAGTGGTAAATTTTATCCTTCGACCACTCACTTATATAATCAATTTATCATTCGAATCAGGGACATTTCCAAATAGTTTGAAAACTGGAAAAGTGGTACCCATTTTTAAGAAGAAGGATAGAGACATTTTGGAAAATTATAGGTCTGTAACTGTGCCTTTTGGTCTCTCTAAAATATTTGAATACTGTTATTTGGATAGATTATTAAATTTCTTAGAGACTTACAAAATAATTACAGAGAATCAACATGGCTTTACTAGTGGTATGTCAACCAATACGGCTATACATTCATTTTTATATAAAATATTAAAATTTGTCGACGCAGGAGAATCCCCTGTTGGGATACTTTGTGATCTAAGCAGGGCATTCGACTGTGTTAATCATGATTTACTAAAATCTAAACTGTTTGCCTATGGAATAAGAGGTCTTGCATTAAGTTTTGTTAGCACATTTCTGGAAGGACGAAATCAGTATGTTCGTTTACGACATAAAACGCAAAATTCAGTTTACAGAGTTGATTCTGAATATTTAGAACTAAATATGGGTGTTCCACAGGGATCCATATTGGGCCCTGTTTTGTTTTTATTATATATTAACGATATAGACTCTTTGGCGTCAAATGCACATTTTACAATGTATGCAGATGATATATCTATTATAATATCTAATCCTAGGGACAATCTTTTGGTAGATAATTCTAATAATTTATTGACTAATTTGAATAATTGGTTTTCTAAAAATTCTCTATATTTCAATGCAGAAAAAACTCACCTAATTAGATTTCACACCAGGCAAAAGAAATGTAATAGTTTAAATATTGATATAAATGGTATCAAAATCGAGAATGAGGAAAGTATAAAGTTTTTAGGCATACACCTGGATGAAACCTTAAACTGGAAACATCACTGTGAAGTCCTGATATCTAAAATATCATCAATAACTTATTTGTTCAGAAATATCAGATCGTTTCTCAGTAAAGAACAATTAATTAATTTATATTATGCCCAAGTTGATACACGCTTGAGGTATGGTGTCTGTTTCTGGGGACAATCCACCCTAGCAGCAAATGTTTTTATTGCGCAAAAACGTATTTTGCGATGTATCGCCGGCGTACCGGTCACTCACACTTGTAAAGGTATTTTTAAAGAATTTGGAATTTTTAGTTTGCCATGTTTGTATATTTTCGAAATTTGTATGTATGTTTTTAAAAATAGGAATAAGTTTGTTTTAAACAGTGAATACCACAATGTCGATACTAGACAGAAAAATGAATTCCATGTGCCTTATGCCAGACTTAAAATTACTTGTGAATCTCCCAGGTCAATGGGACCTAAAATATTCAACCGCTTACCGGATAAAGTAAAGTTTAGCGAGACAATGTATGCATTTAGAGGGAAATTAAAAATGTTTTTATTAGATAAGTGTTACTATTCAGTAGCAGAATTCTTTCGATCTTAATGTATATTTTATACTATATGTATACATAAGATTTATGTGACTATTCCTATACGATATTCTGTATTGTCAAAAAGGAAAATAAATTATTATTATTATTATTATTACTGCTTCTACTAGAAGAATTTGCCACGAGGTGCAAATTAGTAGTGAATCAGCAAGAAAGGTTCTCAAAAAATATGGTTAATGCTCGTTTAAGTATCAAGTGCACCAGCATTTGTACGAAGAATATGGCAACCGAAGATTAGGTTATTGTGACTGGTTACTTCAGAACAATACCGCCAACCCGAATTTTGTTTCTTTGATATTGTTTTCTGATGAGTCGAGATTCACCAATAATGGAATGTTCAATAATATTTCTAAGCCCCCTGAAAATACTTTCAGAATAAGCATAAATTATAGTATCAATAAAATTAGATTCTCTCTTGGTTGTAATAACAATTTTGACTACACAGAGCTGCAATAAAATGAACTTTTAAAACAACTATCGTTTTGAGTTGATTTGTGTATAATACGAAAATGGCGGCCAATTTTTCCATCACGTATAATGTAGTCTTTTGCAAAGTATAAGAAACATTTGCAGCAATTTTTCTTAAACGGGGTGATCTACCATGACATGCGGGAAATTTATCAGTAGGTTGTCCCACCGAAAGGAGTTAAAAAAATGAAAAATTAAAAAGTATGACCAAAAAAATGACTTTAACGCGGTACAACCATATCACTTCCCCTCCCCTTTATCAGACTTGAGATTGACAGCTGGGGAGAGTAGAAGTGACCTTTTGATCCTATGCTAGTGAACTCTACAACAAGAGATATTAACTTAAACCCGTCGATAACACAAAAACACCAAACATTGGCGGCACTTTGTACCTGCCAGTGTCCTGATTGTTCGACCGAAAGCAAAAACGCGGCACTTCGACCGCACATGCCAGCTTAACTTTTTATGCCAATTAAGGAAATGTAAACATCTTCGATATGTTCTTCCCCAAGTAAGTTCATTGCTCTATACAGACCTCAGACTAGTAACAGTAGCGTATCTTTGCAAGTTTTAATGCAACAAAAATTACTAAATTACCTCGTATCACTCTAAAATTTTGCACGGACTTTCCCACATAGAAGGCTAGTACACCATTTTATTTTCCGTGTGTCATGGTAAATCACCCTGTACAAACATTACTGTGAATTGGTTTAAGGGATTTCTGTGAAATATTTGATACTTTAAATTATACTTGATGCCGACATGTGAATCAACATCTGTTTTAAGACCGGGAAAAATATGTATTTCATTGTTAATGGGAACAAATGCTGAATTAAAAAAAAAAAGAAAATTATGGTTGCAAGCTATGAGACGAAATGAAAATGACATACAAAAGTACTAGAGGATTTGTTTCTGAAAATCATTTCAATGTAAATAAAGTTACGTTATGTACTTACATATTATCTCTCTTCATTCTACTTCTGTATTGTACTTCTTTTAAGTATTCGTGAGAGGCAGATGTAAAATAGTAACATCCTTATTAGAATTATTAGAGAAATTAGTAATCTGAATAATTTTATTTACAATTGAGCTTTAACTCATGCAACCTTAGCGGCTTTAAAGCAATCATTTGAGCAGATTTAATCTTAACATTGGTTGAACCGCAACTGCAAGTAGCTGAAAAGAATCATACACCCCTTCACACTTACTTAAAACAACTAGTAAAGATAAACGCCCAAAGAACAATAATAGGTGATCTGACGTCGCGCATCGACAGAGATACCCGCAAAAACTCGGCAGTTAATCGCATTTCAATTATTATTTAATAATTATATTGAACGTCAAAAAAATGTATATTATGATATAGTTAGACATTTTCAGAAATAAACAAGCTGATAAAAATATTTTTGAATGTAAAATTGACATTCCATTATGGTGATTTTCAGTCAAGTCTTTGCGCTTCCCCATTTTATGACATTCTAAGATAAGGGTTAAGTACCAGACCCAATTATTTTTTCGATATTTCCAGCAGTTCCCAAGTTATAAACAAATCGATCGTAGTTTAAACTGCGCATGCTTTTCTACAAGCTACGACTTTTTTTCTCTAACACCAATGACTAGAGGCTGAGACGCTGCGTGTGCATTTCTATAAGCCACCATTTTTTGTGTAGGCAGCTATATTTGGTTTTTTTTCCATTGCCAGGGCTGTAATAAGTCTTAAGTAACGTCACTTCTTAATCTCTAGACAAGGGTGCTTCAAGAAGTCAGCACTGACAATGACCAGAGGCCAACTTCTTGAGATCTTCCGATGTACACATTATATTATATTTTCGTTTTCGTTTTGTACCCGACATTTTTTTGTTCCCGCTATTTCGTTCTTTTAGTTTTATACTGACGTTCGCAAATTATGTCGGCACTATCTGGACATGACCATCTTCAGATTAACGATGTCAGAATCATCTGGAGATGATTTGACCATCTTCAAATGATTACTATATGGTTACATCACAATCTGGGGTAGAGAGCTGATGTCCTTATAAAGTACTTTAGATTAGATTCGAAAAAGGAGCTGGCTTATTAACCTTGACCACCGTAGATTTATTGTGGCACTCCTTGTCTGATTTTACTTAGAGCTCCTTGGTATAGCTATCTGCCCTTGGTTTCTCTTCGCCAAGTACTTGGAACCTCAGTCTGGCTAGGCCTTCGCAATGGCACACCAGATGTACTGAGGTTTTCTCTTCCTCTTGACAGAATCTGCACGTTGCATCCTCTGCCAGGCCCATTAGACTCATATGTCTATTAAACCTACAATGTCCAGTTAGAAGACCTACTATTATCCTAATGGCCTTTCTATTTTGGCGTAGCAGGTCTTTCGTGAATTTGGCCGATCGTTCTTTAATAAACTTTATGGCCTGTCTCTGCCGTGGGAAATTCTTCCACCACTCTAGAGATTTATTTTGTACCAATTCATTAATGGATGTTCACATGCGTGGCTTAGCCACGCCGCAAAAGAGTTCGGGTCCTACTTAGGCCTTAGATGCGCCTTCCCAGGCCAGTTCATCATTCTTCTCATTTCCCTTGTGTGCCTCGTGTCCTGGTACCCGTGCCACGGTCACTTTGTTCTGACTTCCTAAGTTCGTAAGGGCATTTATACAATCCCATATTAGTCTTGAATCGACCAGCATCGAGTGCCTTTAGCGCTGCTTGGCTGTCGGAAGAAAATGGCAATGGACTGGTTTACAGTTCCTTGCCTCATTATTTCGTTTGCACACCACTGTATAGCGGCCACTTCAGCCTAAAATATTGTGGCGTGTATAGCACTAGACTTATCGGGATTTTCGTTTTCGACCTTATCCCGTAAATCCCAGCTCCGATTCCCTGTTCTGTCTTTGAGCCGTCCGTATAACAGATATTGGAGGGTCGTTTTTCCAGTCCTCTCTGTCTGGTATTTTGATTTGAAAATGTTTATAGAAGTTATACTTTGGGATCATAGTGTCCTTGGGCATTCCCAAAATAGGATCTGCCTTCAGCTCTGAGTATAACTTTTGGTGCTCTGTTCCGTGTTGTTGCCTTATGAGCGTTGTGCTTTGCATTAGCCTATGTACCACTGAACGAGCTTCCCCTTGGATATAAAGTACCTTGTACAAAGTACTTTGTAGTTTGTTGAATCGCTGTCGTGGACTTCTTTGAAGTTCCAGGAAGTTTTCGATTTGAGACGTAATTGTCACTTCTTTTAACATAACCCCGTGTAAATGATATTATGCTCGTACTTGTTTCGGTCTCGATTAGCACTTAATTCCGGACAACTTTGAATTCCTTCAGACTTACGAAAATAAATCAAGTCAGGTGTTAATGTCTAACGGACATAAATTAACGGTCCGTTTTTCAGGCGCAAACATTTTGCCTTGCATAATTTATGTCACTTTACATTAATTTGTAATTTAAAAGTCCAGCTGTCGCATTATCTCTATCTGATTAATTATTAGTAATTTTTACACGAATTATGGGCTACGTGTTACTGTGATAGAACCTGTTTCTTTTTAATTACTGTAGAAGTAAATTACTAATATTAAAAGGCTTTTGATAAAGAATGTTTCCTTGCAAATTAGTTCAATGAACTAAACTTATGAGGATTAACAGTGTTCCAAAAATTTTAAACGTATTTCGGAATAACTACTTTAATAACCGAATATAAGTACGAAGTAATCTTTAGTTGACTGGATAGGTATGTCATATTTAATACCAGCAAAGACAACCATGAGACGGTCAACTCCATATAAAATTTGGATCCGCAATACTTAAACTGGTCTAAATACGCGCGTTACTTAAAAGTGATTAAGAAATGGGCGCGATACGTTTTGTTAGCTATTATAATACGTTTTTTGTTATATTTTGAAGAAAAAATAAAACAAAACTAGTGGAAAATTGTTTATTGAGAGAAAATGATAAAAATAAGAAGCTGTACTACAAGACTTCTTAAATAAACTGACCCACATAAAGAAAAAACACCACAAAAACGAATAAAATAAAATATTTTGAAATATAAACAGAATATACAGAGTTTATCTAAAACGGCGCATAAACTGTATAGCATTATTTATATAAAAATATAATAAAAAGTCTACGTGATTTTTAACTAGTGACATTATACCGTGTGTGTAGTCGCGGGCTAGGCATGGGGAGAAGAATTACAACATCGCGCGTGCCAGCTGGCTGAAATGAAATAACGGAGCTGGAATGTTCCACCAGCGGACGAATTTACGGCTGCCGGTGTTGTCAAATCTCTCGCGCTACGTGAATGTACATGCCTAATGGAAAATTACACGCACGGTATTAGCAATATTATCGCTTTCGGATAGGGTAAGGTGGTGTAATAGGTAGAATTTTAGCTTGAAATTCAAGGATCGCAAGTTTGTAACACAGGCAGGTTTGACCTACACATTAACACATTTTGTTAACAAATGTCTAGTGATAACACGATAAAAATTTGAGAGTAAGTAATCCATTGTGCTGCTTTTGAGTTAGAGCGAGTTAAAGGGAAAAATAATCGTTTTATAAATCCAATACATACCTAAAAAACCGCTGCCCAAGGAATCACTACTTCCACATCCAGATTTTCTATCCAAGTCTCTCACAACGAAAAAATTTTGTATGTGGAAATAATTCTTTATGGAACTTTAGTAATATAATATTTGAAATCGTCTACCCCTAAAACCCGTAAAACGATATCACACATCGGTAGTGGGGGTGGATGAAGTAAAAAATATTTTGAGGTTTTTGGTTCTTGTATACACACTAAATCACATTTTTTTTTCATCCCCTTAAATAATGGGGTAGGGGTGGCTAATGCCAAAAAATTTTTTGAGACCTTAGTTTCTCTTGTATATACTAAATACCAATTTTATAGACTCTTACCTGCTTGATTTACCTATTTACCCCCTATTTACCCCAATTTACCCCCCAACCATTCGACGGAATAAGATGAAAATATAATCTAGTTCCAGATTCCATTAAAGTACATACGTGTACCAAATTTCAAGTCAATATCTTAAACGGTTCCAGAGTAATCGTGAGCACAAAAAAAGTTACAGACAGACCGACAGATAGGCAGAAAATTTTGTTTTGCTTAAACTTAAAATATCGACGTTTCATGACATTCTAACATCTGAACAATAAAAATTTTCAAAAATTTTTTGTCGTTACTATACTTCCACTGGATGTGGAAGTAATTGTGTACAAGAGAGCAGTTTTCTTTGTGAAAAATCAAATATGATGACAATAAATGTTAACATAAATATAAATAAATAAGTGTTAGTGCATGGATTCTTTGTTCTGTTAATTTTCCGTATAATAAAGACAATAAATAAATTGCTTGGACTTTTTTTTATATTAAAATTACTCTTTAGTGACTAAATCACTTTACCTCACTAGTGATCTAACTAGTCATCTACTTTATCTCACTAGTGACTCATAGGCCACTTTATACCTTCAAAATCTCATCAATAAACATCACTATATGAAAGTGTTCGATAAAAAAATTATATTTCACAGTGTGAAATAAAACTTATTGATTTCTATGGAAACAGCAATAGAATTTAGTCTATTTTTACAAAATCATATTGTTTTCTAATTTTGAAAGGCGATACAAAAAATTTTGTATATAACTCGAAACTAAATTGTGTTTTTTTTTTACTCGTGTGGTTTATAGCACTCGCCTTCGGTTCGTACTATAAACGTCCCACTTGTAAAAAAAAACACCAGCCTGTGAGCGGCAGAAAAAGTAATATAGCAACGCGTATATTATGTACTACACCGGCCATGCGATATTAACACAATGCGATTTTGGTGGTGAAATTGGAGATTTTTATCTCTGTTTTTTTTTACGTTTAAAGAAAAAAACCGCTGCCCAAGGAATCACTACTTCCACATCCAGATTTTTTATCCAATCACTCACAACGAAAAAATTTTGTATGTGGAAATAATTGTTTATAGAACTTTAATAATATAATATTTGTTATCCTCTACCCCAAAAACCCATAAAACGATACCCCACATCGGTAGCGTGGTGGGGGTGGTGGTAGTGGGGGCGGATGAAGTAAAAAAACATTTTGAGGTTTCTGGTTCTTATACACACACTAAATCACAATCTTTTTTCATCCTCTTTAATAATGAGGTGGGGGGTAGTAATGGGGGTGGCTAATGCCAAAATGTTTTTTGGGACCTTAGCTTCTCTTGTATATACTAAATACCAATTTTATGGACTCTTACCTGCTTGATTTACCTATTTTCCCCAAATTTACCACAATTTACCCCCCAACCCTTCGACGGAACAAGATGAAAATATAATCTAGTTCTAGATCTCGTTAAAGTACATATGTGTACCAAATTTCAAGTCAATATCTCAAACAGTTACGTGCGCACAAAAAAAGTTACAGACAGACCGACAGACAAATTTTTTTTTGCTCAAACTTAAAATCTCGACGTTTCGTGACATTCTAAGCCTAGTTGAACAATAAAAATTTAAAAAAATTTTTTTGTCGTTACTATACTTCCACTGGATGTGGAAGTAAAACTAGAGAAATGGGCCGCGAAAACTCGTGACGGTGTTAAATAATTGTTTATAATAGGTTTGATATTTGATAAAGGGTAGATTGATAAAATATTAAGATGGAAAAAAGATTTATATTGCCGAATATCAAGGTCGAAGTCCCTATTCCTTTTCTTTAACCCTTTATTCCTACAAACGCATTACGTCCCCTCCCACTTTTCTATTGCTTGGATTGTGATATATTACTTCCACATCCAGTGGAAGTATAGTAACGACAAAAAATTTTTAAAAATTTTTATTGTTCAAATAGGCTTAGAATGTCATGAAACGTCGAGATTTCAAGTTTGAGCGAAAAAAAAATTTCTGTCTGTCTGTCGGTCTGTAACTTTTTTTGTGCGCACGTTTACTCTGGAACCGTTTGAAATATTGACTTGGGTACACATATGTACTTTAACGAGATCTAGAACTAGATTATATTTTCATCCTGTTCCGTCGAAGGGTTGGGGGGTAAATTGGGGTAAATTTGGAGTAAATAGGTAAATCAAGCAGGTAAGAGTTCATAAAATTGATATTTAGTATAGACAAGAGAAGCTAAGGTCTCAAAAAAAATTTTGGTATTAGCCACCCCCATTACCACCCCCTCCCCATTATTAAAGGGGATGAAAAAAAAATTATTTAGTGTATGTACAAGAACCAGAAACCTCAAAATATTTTTTTACTTTATCTACCCCCCACTCCCACCCCCTGTCACCACCCCCACCCCACTACCGATGTGGGATATCGTTTTATGGGTTTTTGGGGTAGAGGATTTCAAATATTATATTATTAAAGTTCCATAAACAATTATTTCCAGATACAAAATTTTTTCGTTGTGTGACTTGGATAGAAAATCCGGATATGGAAGTAGTGATTCCTTGGGCAGCGGTTTTTTTTATAAATTAATGATTGAAAAATAATCTCCTGAACCCTTTTCTTCGTACTCAAAAACGCATTTAAAAGAAAGGTTTTTCCCCTACCACAAATTTGTTTATTCGAAAGAAATTTAAAAAAATAATCAGTCAAATACTAGAGGTAATGACTAATTCCATTTTGATTTTTCAAAATCGCACGACGAGGAAAAAGTTACAGGGGTTTGAATGATTTACCTTTCCGTACCTCCCCCTCCAATAATTGGCCCATCACCCCCATTCTCGGCTCCATCAATTCTTATCTATTTCACCTATTTCAAAAAAATCTCATCCTCCCAACTCCTTTTTTTCGTTAAAAAATTAAGGAATTAATTTTTTGTATATTAGTGTTGCAGCAAAAAACGCGTATTAAAAAAAATCACGAAAAGTTGCCGTCCGATTTGTAAAAATTATGCTCTTCCGCGAGATCATCAATTTTTAATTTAATTTTTTTTTTTGTCAAGTCAATAATAACAAATGTATCGTGGAAAACGATTTCCAAATATTCCAAATACGTGAGATTAAACTTTCTCAGAAACGGTTGCATTTAAAAACTTGTATCAAGTATACCTTTTTTCTTTAGAAATAATGACTACAATATTATTGTTGTCTTTATTATCGTATGGTGTTCAAGAGAACGCCGATCTTGTTGGTTCACAATTTTTCACATTCCTCATCGTCTTCATATTCAGTAGCTAGGTGTACACGCGGTAGCGCCGTTTACATTGAAGCAATTGTAAGATAGCCATCGCATTTGACCATAATGCGGGCTTAATTCCTTCAATCTCACCTCGCCAATAACAGATTGATTGTTTACATGGAAGAAAATTGAAATTACACATCAAGGTAAGGAATATCTACCGTTGTGTTCATTTTCTATTTACTACTAGTCGTTAATAGCTTACGCTAGCTAATTGCAAAATTTTATTGAATATTCTTCTTCTTCCATAACACTTTTCTCACATGTTTAATTACAAAATCATCAAATCTTGATTAACAACATTAACAATTAAGACCATCAAGTCGATAATGCCTTACGGTATATTAATATTTGTTTTATCGGTATTTTATGGAGGAAATAGTATGTTTGATATTAACACCGCGTTTTCTCCTAGAAGCTTTAAATTAAAGATTTATAGTCTGAGCGGTAAGTGTGGACGGTAGAGCAAAGAATGAGCGGTATTTTCATCAAAGGAAATAGCAGGTAAATGTATCAGATTTTTATCCTTGTCATCCACATTCCAGATATTATTTTCCTGGAGTTTTATTTTTTTTTTAGTATCCAATCTGTATATTTTTCATTAAGAGTTGTCATGCCTTTCTTTTGGCTATAGCGTGAACTACATGTCAAATATTATTTTTATTTTTTTCTATGTTTCTTATTTGGATGCTCTGCCACATATATTTTCTTCTATACAATGTCCGTGAAATCTACAACATAATACAATTATCCAGTATTTTACTGGAAAATAACCTCTACGCCTGTGACTTTTACGTCAAAGGAAAGTTAGAGGGTGTTTTTTTTTTGACAAATAATGAATAAGAACAAAAATATAAAAATAACTTATTTTACTGAGGTTTCGGAAACCACGTATTATAAGTGTTTGTATGCTGTGTATATTAAATGCACAGTTTTAAGAATATATTTGTTATATTCAGCATCCATAGATACTTACTGCTTACACAGAACTGTTGATACATCTAGTTGATAGCTTTATTTTAAATAATGTTCAGTTTGTTAAGTTCTTCTTTCAACATTGGCAGCCAGGTTGTGCAAACATCTACGGAACAATTCGACACGCATTTATCCTCATTTAATAATATAGCTGATTCTTTAATTTTTCTTTTCTTGCTATCTGTCTCTTGTTATAATTTTTGCAGTCCCAGTTTATTCTATGTGCGTTCTCCCAAGCGTGTTCGCAAATCTTCGATTTCTGAATCTCATTCTTCCTAATGTGTTACAAATGAGTTTGTACCAGATTTTGCGAAAAAAATACCTATTTTTGGTTTCTTTCCTTGAGAAATAAGAATTCTGACATTGCCAATGACAATCAACTGTTGCAGGAGATTGTGTATCTAAACGAGTGCTTTGACTTAAAAACTGACAAAGGAATGTTTATTTGTCAATTTGTGTGGGTTTTACTTATTTATTTTCTGATTGTAATAATTATTATTACCGCGCAAAGGTTGAGTTATCTAGATGTTATTAAAATTATTATTGATAATGCGAGATCAAGACATACATAACCCTTGCGAGCCATAATTATTATTACAAGCAGAAGTTTAAATAAGTCAGTGGCGGACCTAGAAATTTCAATAATTTTTTTCTCGTCTGTGGCGCATCGGACCCATACGAAATATGGGAAATAACATCTCGGGAAGCACTTCTCTAACGACCCCTAAAAAATTTTGAAAAAGCGAATTTTTTTTTCAAAATTCGGTTACCCCCCCAGGTCTAGGGACTCCTGTTTAATTTTTTTTTGTCATATGCATTTTACTTGTCATAAAAATACAACAATACATTTTGAAGTTTATGAAAATATTTTCATTACTAACTGAGATACAACGAATTGAAATTTTGTGATTTGTTAAATTGTAAATCACAAAATTTCAATTCGTTGTATCTCAGTTAGTAATGAAAATATTTTCATAAACTTCAAAATATATTGTTGTATTTTTATGAAAAGTAAAATGCATATGACAAAAAAAAATAGTTTTAAACAGGAGTCCCTAGACCTGGGGGATAACCGAATTTTGAAAAAATTTTTCGCAAACTGCTTTTTCAAAATTTTTTAGGGGTCGTTAGAGAAGTGCTTCTCGAGATGTTATTTCCCATATTTCGTATGGGTCCCATGCGCCACAGACAAGAAAAAAAATTATTGAAATTTCTAGGTCCGCCCTTGAAATAAGTGAACCTACATAAACTGACAATTACACATTCTTTTGTCAGTTGTTTGAGTCGAGGCACTCTTTTAAATACAAAATTCCGTGCAACAGTAGATTTTCATTGGCAATTTCAAAATTCTTATTTCTTACGGGAAAACTTCAAAAATAGGAATTTTTCACGAAAATTTGCTACAAATCTAATGGAGTACTCAGATTAATGTATCACTTCTCAGAGATCTAAAAAAGAAACCGATCTAAATCGGTAAATAATATTTTCATGGGGGTGGTTCCAAGCAAAATGAGACAGACACACTGTATATATGAACGAATAACTATTTTCAAAAATTAGTATTTTATTTATTGGATATCTCAAGTGTAAATGAAATTATAATTAAAATTGAAATATTGTTAAAAGATAATACAAATGTATGTAAAGTTTTTATAACCTTTTAGATTTCACATGCTTGACTTTTTATATTTAGTCATTGAACCTACTGACACTGTCCAACTATAGTCTAGTCCAATTTATCATTATTAATGTTATTTTTACTTATTATTATAATAATTTCCAGTACTCCGTTCAAAGATCCATTGATTCAACTATACTTGTTAATAAAAGTGATTTTGTTTTGTTCATGAAGTTGCTTAAATCGCTTCGCTCATTCCGCAGACTTCCCCACTCACAAAATAAAATATCACTTTTAAGATACTATTATCATGCTTTTATTTCATTTTCTAAATTTTTCGCTCCAAGCAACTGCTTACTTTGCTTAAGGGCTAATCCGACCCTGTGTTGCGCTAACGTATTGTTATATCATATGTTAATTGAAACAGTTAAAACATACCGTTTTTGCGAATAAACAAACGTGTTTTATTTTAAATTGTATAAGGATAAAAACTCCTTATACAATTCCTTATTTTGGAAACAACTGCTTGTTATACAATTAAATAATTCATCGAGGAACAGCTTCATTTGAATAAATTAGTGTGTGAATCGAATAAAATTTTAATAAATACATAATTAGTAGACACACACTCGCCAAAAATATGATTCGGAATTTATAATAGACCGCAAATGGTTTTTATTATTATATATGTAATCAAGTTTTGGAATTTTAACTAAATAGCATGTCGTATGTTAATATAAGCCCATGCAGATGCCTCAGGAATGTGTGAAATCATTGATTTTCTTGTTAAAAATAAAACAAAAATGCTGCGGTCTTCAGAAGTGTCGAGTTTCATGTAGAAATTATATACGCTTCCTTATATTACATATATGAGATATAAAAAACCATCTCGTCAGACTACATGGGAACCGCACAGCTTTATTAAAAATATATTATGCAAATAATGTCATAATTATGGGCGTAATTACCTTTTATTTGTTAATTAAAAGCAATCCAATGCGAATAAACATTCATTTCTAACGCATTCACTACAAAAAACAAAGACGTACGGAAATTGCCACTAGATTACTCGACCTGATGTTAATTCGGTTGCTAATTTCCATATTATTTGCATAACACAGACACCCGAATGACATTCTTTATTACGATGATCAGAAATCTGTTTAATGAGATGTTATCTGGCTGATGGATTATTATTCGAGGCTGCATTCCATCAAATATGCAATTTACTCGCTAATTATGCGGCTGATTTATAAAAGTGAAGTAATTTGAGGGAGTAAACACGCTGTCGGGCGCTCCGTCTCGCTTTTCAAAACCGGTATGCAGATATTTATAGCCCGACAACGCCGTTTTATACTTGGAAAGTTTACATCAAAATCACACAAGAGCTTATTATTCATACTGATAAGGCTTTATTGCCAAATCCATCTCGAACAACGCGGCCTCTTACACCGAGAATGGACCCCATTAGTTGTGGCTTATATTTTTGATATCGGTTAAGTGCCTTGTAATATCGCTCGGCAATTTTAATGACGTTCAAATCAAATCATATCGAACTTTGAATAGAACTTGTACAGGAATATCGGACAAACCACTTCCTTCAAACTCCTCCAATAGCGTGACGTCGAAAAATACGCTCCGTATGCGCTTATGCTAGAGTGAGATACCGGCTTTTGCCCGCGTACCCACCAACTGATGGTACAGGGTGATGTACCCATATCCTGCACGAAAGAGATGAGTGTGCAACTTGAATGGGCAGACCATGCATTTTGGACTATGGTCCAAATTATCTAAAAGTAAACAAAACTGTAGAAGATGAAAGTAAAAAGAGAATTTGTTCAATAAATCACAAAATATATGTAATATGGGGGATAATTCGTTAATATTGTGCGATTACAGTTGAGTAATCGTATAAGCACGATGCAGACCACCTTGGATAAATGAGGGCATTATAAACGTATGGTGGTTGGGTAGCCAAAAAATAATAATGCCTTACTACAGAAACTATTTAAACAAAGCATGCTTGACAAATTACACTGTAAATTTTTGATCTATCGCAGATAGATGCATGCTTCTACGATAAAAAATCTGCAAAAAAGGATGGAGCAATTTTTAGTGAAAGAATTATCTGGATTGTTTTATTATTATAAATAATATGATTATTTTTGTACAGTGTTTCGTTATTTATTGTCTTGAGCGATCTGACTGATGCACCAAAATATACAGTGATTACAAAACATTTACAATACATATTTATTATGCTTATTACTTATACGTAAATATTATCATTTGGTATCATTACAAAAAAATCGGCAGCTACTGGAAGCGGCTGGAACCTTCCCACAGTGGATCTTTATAAGCTGTGCTTGGATATTACATCGGAAATCAGAGCACTGAGCAAACAGATAAATTACACGTGACTTTGGAGCCATTTATTTCATGAACAAATATCAAACGAACTGAAGTGCACTACAAGCAATACCTCTCATGTTTGTTTATGTTGCATGTTAATCAATTGCCGGATATTATAAGGGTATTAACAGATTTGGAAGATTTTGTAGAACATTGGATAGCGAACAAAAATAACAACACAGAATTTAGCCAAAATGACACTCTAACCTCAACAAGTCAATAACATTATGGACAATTCAAGCAGACTACGCATGCGTCAAATTAAAATCTTCCTGCTCGATGAAAAAGGTCCGAGCAAGTCGAGCTTCGTTCGAGGGCTTTATTTTGTAATATTCGAACGTTTCAGATTTAGCTCGGTTAGCTCGATTTGCAAACAAACGATTGTGACGCGTCCCATCAATCAGACGTAATATCCGAACACGGCTATAAACAATTATAACCTTTAAAAAACCAACTAAATTAAGTTTTGACATCCGTTTAAATATTTGGGTTGATTTGAATGTTGATTTTTAGGTTATGAAATAAATTTAGAGACAACCTGCACGTGACGTCACAGCTAACCTCAAAAAAATATATATTTCTTGAAATTTACAAATATTATGTAGCTGTTATTAAAATTTCTGCCTGGTTCCTGTATTTTCAACCAAAATCTAGTTCAATGAAATGTTTATTAAGTTTTAAATAGTTTGTCCCAATAAAATAAAACTCATTTTGCAGGTTAGAAATCTAATCTATAATTAGCAATCTATTTTGATTAATTAACAATATTAAAAATATATTTGCATAAATTTTTAAATATCCGCTTGGCAAGGATGGCTTCAAGCTTAAAATGCGGATATAAACATTAAACAAGATTATAGATCAATTTCGGTCACGTGACTTTGATGCAGCTGTCTGGAGGGCACACAAAACCTCATCCAATAACAGGCAATGAAAATGAAAACAATTAATTAGAGATGAGTTGCAATTTAACAACCTATTATTTTATTAAAAAATAACAGCTTGTACCCATCTCATAATTAGTTGAGTGTCCTCCACGCCGACAGCGTGACGTCAACCGAAAAATCTTAAACTTTGAGGTTACGTTAGTTACATGAAGCACATTCCACCATAACCATAACCTATAAATCAACATCCACAAAGGTTACCAACCCAAATATTTTTGACAGATGGCAAACTACATTTTCCCCTAACAATAATAACAATAATGTTTTTTTGGTGGTGTCGTGTACACATATAACGAATTCTTTTTAATTTTTTTCACGGAAACCAAATCGAAAGGGTGTAAGTGTGGTATATTGTTGAAATCGGAATTTTTACTGCTCTTCAGTGGTTCGATTACAAATTGTAAGTAATCATAAAATAAACTTGTGCCAAAATGGCACTAAACGTATTATGATCTCAACCAAAACCTTTTCAGATCTTCTGGAGCACTAAAGAAACTCTCTGCAAAGTTTCACCCAAATCCGTTTAGCAGTTTCGCCGCTATCGTGTTCACACACATACACACACACACACATAAATTTTTTAAAAACCACTTTTTTTGGTTCCTGGGACCTCAAGACGTAAACATTTTATGTTACCTCAATTTTCGATTTTGGACTAATTCTAGTACAGTTTTATTGTGGGGAGGTTAAAAAAAACAGAAATTTAAAGATTAATTTATATGTGAAGAAAAATTATTATATTTTATGTCAAAATATTGATGAGATACAGAAAACAATGTGCGACTAAATGAATTTTTTACTTGGGCATAAAAAATAATATGTTATACATACATTATGCATACTTAAAACAAATTTCCAGTAGTCTTTCGAAAAGAAAAATGTACGCTTTTTGCAATCACGGGGAGAATGGCGCTCTTCGCATTTAGATTTCCTCTAACCCAAATTCCTTCCCCTTGAAAGAGTTAAAAATATTGTCAAATATTTTAATTTTCGTTCCATTAGTTGCATAAATATCTAAAAACTTTGTGTACTTTAATCTGAATAATGCAGTGAATTACATTACATAAAAGAATCAGACACATTGGGGAATTTTGTACTTTGGGTGGCATCAATATTACAAAAAATGTTGGACTGAGTATTTGTTTTTAAGGGTTACACTCGTTGCTATTTGTTAACACTAATTACGCAGAAGTATATATGTATATCATGTGCGTGTTAAATGGTTTTTCTACATTCCCGGTTCCCAGAAGTCGCTGCGACAAAAACACTAGGTTAGATTAATCCGACCATATGTGGCATTAAACCACTTAAATGTTGCTCAGCTGCATACAGATCGAACGACCAGAACCGATCACTTGTATACCAGCAGAAGAACAACACGCACTGTTGTGTACCTTAGCTCGCCATGATTTACAATTGCTTTGTTTTGATTGCACACAATGCCGTCTTTTGTTTCTGCAGCAAACAATTAAAATAAGCGCTTTTTAATTGATGACTAGGCAGCAGATGTTCCAAAGCGCATATTTTTTAAGGCAATCATCAATGACATGACTATATTTGTCCTAAATTAACTAGATTCGTTGTATTTGTAATTTAAACAATTGTTTTGATGTTTACTCTTGAATTATGCAGTTCTGGGTTAATACAGCATCTGCGTGCTGCTGTCTATTTACTGCCATCTCATTCTCATGTGTTTAGGGAAATAAAACAAAGCAACAAGTATAGAAATATTTTATTATTTTACAAGATGAGAAGTAAACAACAATGATAATCACAAGTTGTAAAATTTACATCGCCTTGTACAACAGTCGTCGGTATGGAAACGCCCCAGATAACATTTAAAACTAAATTAGGTTACTCTCCCACCATATTCCAGGCGGAAAGGGCATAGCAGGATAAGCATGTGTTAGCTGCCCCCGCACCAATCGGGTCGAAATTTTGAGCACATGTTGATAGTAGTGTTAGATGAAATTTCCCAAAATATTATTGTGACGTGCTTACACCCTTTTTGTAAACACCCTGTATCGTGGGTTCGGAAATTATAACACCAGGGTAACACTAAACACTAGTTTATTAACTTACTAATTACAACAACAATTAATTACTTGACTAATAATACACTGTGTACTACAATTCAGTCACTTTATCACTGTGTTTACTCCTTACTCTCTGACCATCTCAACTTACCATTAGAACTGTTCTTACTTAAGTGTCCACTCTAGTTTACTCCATGCCTTATACACCTAAAGATGACAGATCTCGATGCTTCTGTGATGACGTCACCATTATCCAGATATATCTAGCAAGTTCTTTAATATTTCTAGAGCTTCTAGTAGGTTCTTTCTCTAGTAGGTGCAAATCCACATTCAGACATCCGAACTAACTGAATTTGGGCCTACTTTTTAGTGCATCATTGTAACCAACATAACCTTAAATTTTAAGAGGTTGCAACATTATTTTTGGAAAACCATTTTTACGGGAGTTATGGGGGTAAAAAGAAAAATGGAAAAAAATTCTTCATTGCTATCGTCCTCAATTACAGAAATATTATTATTCCGACTGAAAATTTCGGTGAGAATTTCAGCTGGCTTCAGAACTTTCGACAAATGTATGGAACAAACAGTATATAATTGCGCCAACGGAAACAGAGCTGTTGGCTGCTGCTCGCACGTTGCTGCAATTGTATACTATCTGTCCCACGCAAGGTATTTGTCGAAAGTTCTGAAGCCAGCTGAAATTCCCAGCAACATTTTCACTCAGAATAATATCATTCCTGTAAGTAAAGACGATAGCAATGAAGACAAAGAGAAGTCTCATCAATATAGAGTAACCTGATACATGAGAGGCCAGAGGATTCACGCAAAAAGGTCTCCCCAAGTTGTGAGAGTCAAGGGAACTCACAGTAACCAAGTATCTCGACTATAGAGAGGCAAGGGAACTCACGATAAACAAACACCCCGACTCGTGAGAGGCAAGAGAACTAACAAAAAAAAGGCACCCTGACTAGTGAGAGGTACTGTAACCTCTTCGTATTGGACTTTGAAAACTACAGTTCTTTCGTAGACTGACTACAGACGTCATCATTGCGAAATGCTCAGACTTTCAAACTAAATTTTATTTATCTGTTCTTGAGATGTTCTTTTTACCCCCATAACTCCCGTAAAAATGGTTTTCCAAAAATAAATTGTATTAGTAGTAACTCCAGGTTGTTGATTTTGTATTTTTTTTTGTTTGAGTAAATTCAATTATTATTGCAAAATAGTCTCCCTCAAGGTTCTCTGTTTTTTCAGAATAAGTATTTTGAGTAAGTATTTTGCTTTGAAATTTTACAATAATTGTTAAAAAATGCAGCAGGACCTTGACCAGAACGTTGGGAAAAATGTATCAAAGGATATAGTTTATGATGCGGGAGCTAAGTGGCTTTTTCGGACTCATCGTCACAAGCATTTTCTATGCGCTGATTAATTCTATCGAACTTATCTATCTATCTATACTCGTAATATATGGCTGTGGCTGCAAAGCCATCCGCACAACACCACTATCGAACTTAAATAACGACAAAATAGACTTCTGGCGTATGTCAGCCCGTCGAGTTGGCATTGGTTCAAGATATAAAAATCAGTGAAATCATATTTTATGTTTGGAATGAATAAAATAAGATCGCTAGAAAGTGTGGGCCGTCAGGGGCGCAGCCAGAAAGGTCAAAGCTTTAAGTCAAAGATGTAAAAAAACGGATTTATATGACATGATCGTTACAAGCTTTTTTTAGGCTGAGCATGTTTATTTAAATGTTTTGAATACAGAAAAAAATCCCAGAAATAAACTCCCGTCGGTAAGGCTAGCCAGAAAGAAAATGTTTAGGATTTTTGAAGAAAATTGGATTTTTTTCTCATATTTCATCTCAGAACTCTAAACTCACCGTTACAAGTTCTGGCTTCTTTTTAAAACGTAAATATAAGCTCCTTCAACAATAGAATAGCCTCTCCGGAAAGTTCTTAGTGCCAACAAAAGTACCATGGGCCATAGGCTCTTAAATATACAGGAATTTAGCACTTTCGGCTAACTTGACTTCCTACCGTGCCTCAAATGTATTGTATCATTACCTTTCTGGCTGCGCCTCCTGACGGCCCACACTTTCTGGCGATCTTATTGTATTCATGCTAAACATAAAATGTGTACACATGAAAAAAAATGAGCCTTGTAACGATGACATGATTTCACAGATTTTTAGACAGTGTTCGTGACGCTCCTGACAGGAGGTCCCCGCCAGAAGTCGATTTTATGAATCGTTATCATCCATTAAACCATAAAAATATCTCAAAGTTCATAAAATGATGATGTGCCGAAAAAGCCAGCTCTACTAGATCTACTTTATTTTTTGAAATCTATATTTTCATATATGAGTGAGAAGAGTTTCTCATTTTAATCCGTTATTTCCTTGATGGTTTCCAAGATCGCCAGACTTCACCACCCAGTTTTTTTTGTGGGGTGACCTTAAAACTGATGTGCCATCAATTTTGTTATAGGAAATCTCCTTATACCCGAAACCACAAATTCCGTAGAATTTGGTCCATCGTGTACATGTTTTCTAAACAAAATGAAACATTCTAGATATATAAACAACTTTCTAAATATTAAAACTTATCAATTAAATCTTTTTATTAAAGAATTGTCCTCAAAAAAGTTTCTATTTATTGTCGGCTTTGTTACGTGCGTATATATTCAGTGAATGGACTGCACATCTACAAGTTATAAGGTGAACATGTTTTTAGAATGAGTTAAACTAATAATCGATACAAACCCAGCAACAGGTGTTTCCTTTGCAATTAATTACTAATGTATTCCTTCTAATAATAGTAAATTGTTCATCTCATCCGGAGGTAGACGCTGGTAGGTGCTCTAATTATTCCTGTGATATAAAACGTATATCGAGGGAAGAACCACAAGAACAACCAACCTTTCCTGTGGTCATAGACCGCGTCCACGCCACACCATCTGGCGAATTCCACCAGAGTGTAAATGTAGCAAGTATTTTAGAATCAATTACTCGAAGAACAAGTTGTATTGTATATTTTTATATCGCCTATTGAGAATTATACTTTTCCAAAGCGTTTTATGAATGGGAATAATTGCCATAAAGTTATTATACAACCATAATACGTAATTACTACGTTATATGAAAGAAACTCAATGCGACAATGTTACTTTCATGTATAACGTTATCAACAAAATCACCTTGAATCGATGAATGGTTTCATTCATAACGTTTCAATTCGTAATTTACCATCTGCCGGATTTTTTAAGGTAATCTTTTACATGTCAGGACCTGCTGCAAGCAGTGGTGCCGTTATGCCGCCTTATCAGTAGGCAAGCTGGCTTTGTGCAACATTTTGCAATAATATACCTTGAAAATGACTCAGCTCGGAATCGACTCTTCATTGTACTTGCACAGAACATACGTTTCCTTCTAAGTGAAAGCTTCCAAGTAACATTCATTGTTGATTCAAACATACTTGTCAATGTTCATTGTATCATTTATTAAAAAAAAAAATAGTATAATAAATACTATAAAACCCTATATTCTCTATCCTAAAGCATAATTTTATTTCAATAAGTAGTCACGTGCTGTACGGCGTACGCACGTGACCTGATAATCTTCATTGATGATCAAACTTGTTCGCAAATAATTTGTTGATTGCAGTAAGCTAGCAGTCAAGCAATTGTTTTTAATTGATGGAACTTCCGTACCATCCACAGACCGATTTCTGACTATTAGCCTACATCGGTACGAAACAGATAAGTGCTAGAAGATATAGGACTTATTTATTACTCTTTTTTTAATGTGCAAATATTTACCGTATATTTCAATTTTATTTTCCGTTTAAGGACCCAGTAACTATACGATAGAAGTGTGAATATTGAAAATTGAAACTTTAAATTATACATTTATGCCAAGTTAATGAATAATAAAATTATAGGACTTTCATTTACTCCTGAATCATACAAATTTTTAGATTGCGCCGGTGTACACCATGGTTGTCGAGAGGTTTTCTATGTACCATACCTTCGATCAAAGAACTTATCTCTAGATACATCATGTGTATTGGTTTGTTGGTTACTGAGATAATCACAGTATAAGGCATTTCAGTTGCAAACATCTCATAAGTTCTTGATTGGCTAGTGATCTATTCGCAACATATCGGACACGATTGGTTTAGTTCGATTATCGTAATCTCCGCTTGACGTGTTCACCACTAAAACAGTTTAGAAAAAAAGTAAATCGATCGTTTTTTATTTTTATTTATATCATAAGTAAGTATTTTAAACTTCATAGTTATAGATATAATGTGGCTATGTTAGGAGCAAACAAGGTATGTACTGAAGAGGTAGCTGTTATGTATCTAGGAATAAGTTCTTTGATTGGAGTAGATACACCTATTTCCACATCCAGTGGAAGTATAGTAACGCAATAAAAATTTAAAAATTGTTGTTCAAATGGGCTTAGAATGTTATGAAACGTCGAGATTTTAAGTTTGAGCAAAAAAATTCTTTCTTTCGGTCTGTTTGTAACTTTTTTTGTGCGCACGATTACTCTGGAACCGTTTAAAATATTGATTTGAAATTTGGTACACACATGTATTATTTTAACGAGATCTGGAACTAGATTATATAATAATAATATAATAATAATAATAAATCGCCTTTATTGATATTTAAGTCCTGGCGGAATTTAGCATAGCTATTCCACCACTCAACCAGGACATTTTAAAGTAATATAAAACATAATATAAACTATTAACTAAACACGATACAATATAGTATACAATTTACAAGAAAAAAATAATTTCGCAATAAACAATAATCTACTACATACCTTCCTACTTAGGCATTGACATTTATATGTGATTGTTTTTCTTTATTTATTTTTATACATACGTCCACGTCTACATACAAACATACATACACACACATATACTTCCATATACATACAAAAAATTGAAAATATATTAAGAATATTTAAGGTCATTGTTCATTTAATAATTTAGTTTTAAGGACAAATTTAAATGATTGAAAAGATAATCGTTTTGTAGCATCAGATATTGCATTATAGGTATTGGGTGAATTATAAGAGAAGGATCTCTGGAAAAGTGCGGTCGTATGTTGCGGAATTGTTAAATGTTCTAGTTATATTTTGATCTTATTTCGTTGAAAGGCTGGGGGTAAATAGCAAGCAAGTAATAGTGCGTAAAATAGCATGTAAAATTTGTATTTAGTATAGATAAAAGAAGCTAAGGTCTCAAAAAAATTTTTGGCATTAGCCACCCCCACCCATTATTAAAGGGGGTGAAAAAAATTAATCATGATTTAGTGTGTATACAAGAATCAAAGGCCTCAAATTTTTTTTTTACTTAATCCATCTCCACTAAGCACACATGTGAGCACTGGCCATTTGACTCATATGAGTAAGAATACAGAGGCTATTTTTTGTGAGTGTGTTTAAAGTTTATATCGGAATGAACCATCATCGGCACTTTTCCTGCTTTTCCACAAACTCCAAAATAATACTAAATATGTTTTAAACATGCCAACCCTGTATACGCCTTGCGATCCACGCAGTACTACTCTACTCTGGTCTCCGTTTGCTGAGTAGCACGAATGACAGCATCGCACCATTTGTCGTGGTTGCCTGTTGGGCAAATTCCATAGCGCCTAGTATGCCTCTGCGAACGAATTGACTTAATCAGACTGAACGGTTTAACATACATATACCGCTTAAGGAGCCTGGAGAATTATTGCATTAATACATTTATATTGCAAAAAAACCGCTGCCCAAGGAATCACTACTTCCACATCCAGATTTTCTATCCAAGTCACTCGCAACGAAAAAATTTTGTATGTGGAAATAATTGTTTATGGAACTCTAATAATATAATATTTGAAATCGTCTACCCCAAAAACCCATAAAACGATACCCCACATCGGTAGTGGGGGTGGATGAAGTAAAAGAATAATTTGAGGTTTCTGGTTTTTGTATACCTACACATTAAATCACATTTTTTTTTTCATCCCCTTTAATAATGGGGTGGGGGGGGGTATGGATGTTAGCTTCTCTTGTATATACTAAATACCAATTTTATGGAGTCTTACCTGCTTGATTTACCTATTTATCCCAAATTTACCCCCAACCCTTAGGCGGAAGAAGATGAAAATATAATCTAGTTCCAGATCTCGTTAAAGTACATATGTGTACCAAATTTCAAGTCAATATCTTAAACGGTTCCAGAGTAAACGTGCGCACAAAAAAAGTTACAGACAGACCGACAGACGGAAAATTGCTTTCGCTCAAACTTAAAATCTCGACGTTTCATGACACTCTAAGCCTATTTGAACAATAACATTTTTTTTGTCGTTACTATACTTCCACTGGATGTGGAAGTAATTAAGTGTTTGGTGTACAAGGTGTTTCAAAGTGGAATTCTCTCTTCAAAAAATTATAAAATACACATGTTTATTTGTTTTTTTTTTAATTGTATTGTCCAGATGCCTTCCATGTCGTCTTTCAACTGACCTCTTATATTCTGTGCTATGCGCTGTCATGGGAGTTAGGAATGTTGTTGCTACAGAGTGGTCGATATTGGGCCTTAAAATTTTCTTATTAAAACGCTGAAAGATAACTTCAACGGAATGGAGCCACATCCCATACGGAAAGCGAGTCTACGACCACCATCACAGGACTCTGTTGGGATAAAATCATTTCCAGGTTTTACCCCCGGACCTTACCCCCTTAGATTTCTTCCTAGATATCAAAAAAATGAAGTATATGTCGACTCTCCAGTTAATAGTCACAGCATAAATCACAATTCTGACATCTGCAAATCGAACAGTTGAAATGTATACGGATAGAAATCAACAATATTGCTAAAAATGTACCGTGTGATGTAGAATACGAGGGTCCGACTGGAAAAGTGCTGCCATTGAGATAACATCTGGACGATAGAATTGAAATTAATAAAACTGGCATATACTGCTAATCTTATAATATGTTTTATCATAATATGTGACAGCGTGTAATTATGAGAAAAATCAGCACTTAATAATTATGAACGATTATAAGTAAAATTATAAATTAAATACTAGAGATTCCTATTTTTCCAGACCATTACATAAAATAGCTTATTTTTTGTAAGAATTTCTATAACGATACTATACTATAAATTATACACATATGCCTGGTTTAATATTCTAAAAGTTTGCTCCTAAGTTTGCATAATTACTGAGTTATTATATATAGATTAAATATATATCAAGCTCTAGTAGGTGGTTTTATTTTCTTGTTTCTTGTATCTTTAAGCCATTCCTCGTATGTTATCATACAGTATAAAGTAAAGCAGTATTTACAAAGTGTGTATAATAAGCTTAATTTCGATGTAAAAATGTGTAGCTCAGAAATCCGTCTCACAATCTTTGATCTGTCTAAAAAAATGTGTATGTGTATGTGTATGTGTATGTGTATGTGTTTAAGTATAGTAAGCCTGTGTGTTATTTGATTGCCTAAATTAAGTCATTTTTTCACCACTAGATCAGCGACTAAGTGAGTAAAAACGATCAAGAAATACAGATCATGCCGTACACCAATTACAAGCAATCAGTGATGATTTAGCTGTCCGCCATGCCATCCTAACACTCGACTGATTGTTTTGCCTAAGAGATAATTGGGCTGCACAATGCTCCGCTGGCGTGTTTGGGGGAGACCGCCGGACAAAAGAGCAAGAACTTACATGAAAAGGGTTTCGTTGATACCCAATCTCGGTGGGAAGCAATTTGGAGATATCATCTTTCTCCCCTATGCAAGTACATGTTTACTATGTCACCCTGAATACACCCGCAGTTTAAGTAAGTGTCCTGTTGTAATTAAGATCCTCGTTGTCTTCCTTCGTGATATCTTCTATCTGGAATGTTGTAGAGAGTACAGCGGCGGCTTAAGAATGTCGCGCTGTTATGCATTTTTCGACGTTCGTACAGATTATATCAAGGGAGGTTTCCAAAAATCGCCTACCTGGGCAATAATCCAGAGCATCTAAACATCACAGTGTTCTATAAAGCCCGGTGCCCTACCCATTTGTGTAAACATTAAGAAAGAACAGTAAATAAGACCTATAGGACAGGTAGATATATTTATACAATTCGAAATTCACATCTACCCGCTAAGAGACGGCATGCTTAGCATCGCACGTTTTTTTGGGTCTGTTAACACAAATAACAGAAGTGGAGTTGTTAAAAAACTTTTAATTTTAAGTAGTATTTAATTTAACAGCAAATAAATATAATGATATAAATTAAGTGGTAAACAAACACAAAAGAGGGAGTGTTTGTTTGCTAAAGATCCTTTTATTACGTTTAATTTTTAACGTTTTGTTAATTTCTTCAGATTTGGCTTTCGGATGTTTCAATCCGAACGATTACATTACTAGTTTAGCGCTATTTTTAAAGAGCACGTCCTTATAAGAATTGATGTCAAAATTTTACTACCAGTACAACTTCATTTGCAAACACTTCTGAAACGTCATCTATCAATATGTTACTACAAGTATCTGAATTTCCCTAAAAACTGCTCGTAAATAATGCTTCTACTTTTTTGCCGGCAATTTTTTTTGAACTTCCAAAAAAACCCGTTTTATGAAAAATTATTTTGAAGATGTATTTCGAAACAATTGACAAATAATGATACTTAGTCATTATTCCAACTTAATGTATAATGAACGTTATCTTATTCTAACGCACCTTTAAGCAACCTGTCAACTAGCTATTTTCATTCTAATGCACCTTTTGCTCAGGAATTTCAGTTTTTGACCCGGAATTAATTATTGTAAAGCTGAAAATTTCCAGGATTGTAGTTTTGGTCCAGGAAAACACGTAGAAAAAGGTCCCCTGCTCTCCCTCGTCGGCTTCCCTGTTTTTTCAGAGCAACAAGGGCCGAAGTCGCAAAAATTGCAGAGCTGGCTATACAGTGCAACAGAAAGGTTGTTACTTGTCCGATTTGGGTCGAAATGATCATAAAAGATTAGGCGAAGCATATTCGTTCATATTTCAGATGTTCAATGCATATTTTTGTTCATAATTTTCTATCTATAGTTCTGTCAACATTTCAAAAATTTTAATTTTTTTTTTAAATTTCGTAATGGCGCCATTGCGTATAAATGAAGACTCGAAGGGGAAGACGTACCCCAATAAGGTACGCCATACTTTGGGCTTTCCATTGATATGTCTACCTTCTCTGTAGCGTCACCTGTTACGGATGAGTGTCGCAGCGTGGCGGCAGCGCCCGTCATGCTATTGGTGTTTTATAAGATTTATTGAATTTAATTTTACTCGTCAGATTCAGTAAATGACCCTTCGGCAAGATATTATTGATCTACTGGGAAGAGGGGTCGTCCGCATCATCATCCATATCCACTGACTGACTGAGTGTGCAGCTGGGTCCTCTACAGCTCCTGCACATGATGCTGCAGTTCAGACCAGAATTCCTGCATTCACACTGGGCACCGCCGTCCGCCCTGCAGGCACAGGAAATTAGCCGGAACCAGGCCCTGGATTCCTGATTTCCACCCCCATTCCTCCGGGTTGAGGTTGACGCCCAGCCATTGCTGCACCTGTAAAAAAGCACATGCACGTTACTTGATTGCTGCAAGTTTTCGAGAGATTAAATCCTCACACTATTTTCCCTAACGCCCTCACCTGAAAGTATGCGCGGAATGAATGTTGTTCACATGCGGCACTCGTTGGCGGGAGGCTTGCCAAATCAAAGTAGGCTGTCACCGACTGCTTCGCCACGTTCTGGTTGTATCGGTGTACTCGTAGCTGGTCCAAGCTCTCCTGCTCACTGCCTCCATAAAGAGGCAGCCACAGTCCTCTTGCCAGATGTAGGTTGTGAGAAGACAGCGGAGCATTCCTGTAGTTCAGGTCACTTCTTCAGGAGCTTCCACGTCTTTTGCTTTCCCATTCTATATAGAGCTGACGTGGTGTCGCATCTTGTCATGGCATGGCAGAAGAGAACGGAGTCATTCATTTGATCAGGACTGCTCCTGATCTCCTGGATCTTAAACACTCGTCCGCTTGAAGTGCCCGTGGCCGGACTCAGCATTATGATGGAGGTGTCATCTCTAGCACGGGCGATGATGGTGACCCGCTGTCCTGACACATCCATGTCGAGAGCTGTCCTAACCATCAGGTAATCCGCACCTGCCACAGCCTGGATGACAGTGACTCCACCATTTTGGAATTGAGCAGAGAGGAGGTTGATGAGACACGTTTTATTCTGCAGGTGGCTCAAGTCTGACTGGTTGGTCTGCACAGATGACGTGTGTTCATCGAAGACCACTTCTGCGGGTGCCCGCTTATAATAACGACGCTGCTATTCATGTGCCTTCGTTGAATTTTGTTCATATCCATCGAACACCATAGTAATAGATGATCCAAATCGCTTCTGAACAAACCTGACGTATGCCTGGGCTATTTCTTCAAAAGTGGAGGGACGAGGCCAAACAAGGTCGTGAAGAAGGTAACCACCGTCGAGCACTCTGCAACTAGCCCCACTGTCAGCAAGTTCTTCAGGTGTAGTGCTTGGAAAAAACTTTTGAATAACTGAATTGGCAGTCTTCCGCATCGACACCTCATCGAAGAGAGCAGGTTGGTCTAGTAGACAGTTCAAAACTGAGGTATTCCTTCAAGTCTTCCTCGGATTTCATCACACAAACTATCCGCATGAAGAGTTGCTGAGGGCTTACAGGCACGATTTTGTCGCGGACAACACCTCTTTGAACTGATGCAAGCGGCTTTACTCGATGTTTCCTGGAGAGTTTCACATCACCAATGAATTGTCCAGTCAAAATCTTGACGGCTCCCGAATAAAGTCATTTACTAAGTCTGACAAGTAAAATTAAATTAATAAATCTTATAAAACACCAATAATATATAAACAGGAATTTGCAACAAGTCTCATCAGCGCAGCCAGGGAAGTTCCACCGGAAAGCGCGACACTCAGAGTGGCGTAACGTAAGGTAGACATTCCAATGGAAAGCTCAAAGTATGAAGAGAAATTTTTATTGGTTTTCTCCGTCTTCATTTATCCGCTATGGCGCCATTTCGGAATTTTTTTAAATTTTTTAAAATTTTTGAAATGTTGACGGAACTAGAACGAAAAATGATGAACAAAAATATGCATGGAACATCTGAAATATGAACGGATATGCTTCTCCTAATCTTTTATGATCATTTCGACCCAAATCGGACCAGTAAAAACCTTTCTATTACACTTTATAGCCAGATTTGCAATTTTTGCTACTTATTCCCCTATTGCTTCGAAAAAACAGGGAAGCCGAGGGGGGAGAGTAGGAAACTTTTTGCTACGTGTTGTCCTGGACCAAAACTACAATCCTGGAAATTTTCAGCTTTACAATAATTAATTCCGGGTAGAAGCGATATATTGACTAAAACTCCTGCGCTACTTTGATCAATCAGGAACTAGCAATATTCATAAAGAACGGGCGAGTCCATTTTTTTCAAGGGAGAATCCATGTTTTCGTGCTTGACGTTTAAACGTCAAACAAAGTTTTACTGTAAACTATCTATATTTTTTCACATTTACGGCCGGTTTTATAGATTCAGATTAAACTATAGTTTAACTAGAAATTTCACAAAGGGCCAGTATTATAATGTTAGATTAAACTGTGCAGTTTAAACTTAGAACTTCGAACACCTTCTGTGACATTAATATAATTTTTTCGTCGTCATTAGACAGTAAATAATAATAAATAAATAATAACTAATCAAATATTTCGATTATATCCATCATATTACATATAAAAACAAAATTAACGACATTCTAAAACAGACGTTTTTTCAAGGCCGTAGTTTAATCCGTACTCCGCGGTTTAATCCGATATTGTAAAACTGACCCTTAGAGGTTTAAATTGTAGATTTTTGTGTTTTGTAAAATACCATTTTATAAGCGTTTGTCAAGATCGTCATTGTTATTGTTATAGAACCTCCCAGAATCGAAAATTTCACTTGGTAATTTTTTTTTCCTTGTCCACAAAAAAAAAATTTACTAAGTGAAATTTTTGGCGTACTTTTGAATTGTGCGCCTTGTTGTGCCTTACTTTTCTGTGAGGTATGAGTCCTTTTGTGCCAGTCTTCGGCGCTGATGCCTTAAATATCTTATGCTGAAAATTAATCGTCTTTTGATAAATTTTTTCCTAAGTCGAAGTTTTTATTTATTCTTTAGGTTCTATAACAATAACACTGACGATCCTGACAAACGCTTATTAAACGGTATTTTACAAAACACTAAAATCTACAGTTTAAACCTCGACACAAATGAAATTTAACGCGTACTTTTCTAGGTGAAACTTCTAGTTAAACTCTAGTTTAATCTGAACCTATAAAACTGGCCCTTAAACGATTCAAATAGTTGAAATTGTCGTGGATAAAGTATAGTATTCTACTACCGTGCGTAGTCACTTTCCCAGACTTTTTTAATAATTGTTTGGCAACAGATTAAAATACTAAAATAGCGTATTTTGGGATCTGAAATTGCACTGAAAAGGTAGACATTCTTGATCGATTTCAGAAAAACGTACTTTTTCAACGTAGCCATAGCTTGACCAATTTTTGTCGTAGAGGGTTGTACTAAGAACCAATTTGTAGGAAATTGAATTACTATTCAACTTTGCAATGAGCATGTTTTGTAGACTCTCAGTTTTTCAGTGAATCACGAAAAACGAGCGTTGAAATTTCACTTTTAGTAAGGGGTGAAAAAACACTAAACTTTGAAATAATTATCTCGGTAAATTTTTTATTAAATTGGACGGACTAGTGTCAAATTCGAGGTCATCAGCTTCAAGCTGATGACCTCGAACTTTTTTACAAAATTTGTGATTTTCAAGGTATTTGAAAAAAAAAAAACGTTTCTTGACAACATCCCCCGATCAAAGAAGTTTAGCCGACAACCGATTTTGGTCGTTTTTTTTTTACTTATTTATGAGACCCTGAAGGACAGTTTTCTGCTACAATTTCAGGTCGTATCGTGTCCAAGTCAAAAATATAAGTCACTGTTTCTACCTTTCCATTAAACAAATCCAAACGTCTTTGAAACTCAAAACAATGACTTGTTACTTCGAAGATTACTCCGACTCGGGCATTGGACGAGTTATTGAGTGGATTTCATTAAGGAACTCAAATGGCTTCATTATCTGTTAAGTACGCGTTGAAAAAAATTAGAATAGCTCATCAAAAATAATCGCTGCTCTTCTCGCTGAGGCAACGCCAACTAATGGATCGAGGAGCAAAGCGTGTCGTGGTACTTTTACTCGGCACATTGTAAATATCACGGACAAAGATCTAAACACAGGAGCCGTACGCTTTTTGAAATTATTAATCAATTATTTTGACACAAATGAAACTTAACACGTACTTTTTAGATATTTATCAGGCAAGGTATTGCGCAACTCCAGACCTTTCCGAAGCCATTAATAATTCTCACGATTCAGTTCATTGTTTTTGTGAGTTACTGTTTTGGGAAATTATAAGGCATGTTAATGGTTGCAGAAGTATGCCCATTACTATAGCGCTACTTAAACGTAAGTGGTTTGGTGCCGCCACCACGTTTCTGCCCGCAATTATGCTTTTTGATAATCGGCAACTGCTCAAGAATATTTAGATTGATTTTGATTTATCCGTTTCTTTTTGTGGTAGGTACGTGCGAGTGTTCGGTACTACGTTATGAATTTGGTGAAATAAATGTTAAAACCAATTTTAAAATTATATTTGGTAAAACTATATAATTTTTATTTATTTATTTATGTATTTACTTATTTATTTATTTATTTAGCAGAAGATTCCAATTCCAGGGTGGGAAAGTCACAAAAATAAATAAATGGTACTGCCATGCTGAATTTTCTTTCTCGCGCGACTTAAAGAAATTTTGGTCATCAGTAAATGTTCTAGTAAGCGTACTACGAGTATTAATGTATAAAATTTGAGTAAAATCGTTAAAGCCGTTTTTGAGAAAATCGAGATTTTCGATTTTTAAGCATCAATAAATTTATCCGCATTTTCCGGGGAAAACCACTAAAAGCATATTGTTACGTTTGTAATGTAAGTACTACTAAAATTTGAGCGGGGGCGAGCGTAGAGACTTCAATGTGAATGTCAGTCGATATTCCGTTGAAGCAACATCGAGCGCGGCTAGTACTTGGATGGGTGACCCATCTTGGGAAATACAGCGTTCTCGTCCCACCTTCTAGCGGCTTGTATATCAGTGTATACGCGGAAGTTACGTAATTTCAGTCGAGGATTACGTAGTGGATATACCATCCTTCGGAGGGGATGTAAAGCAGGTGGTCCCTTGTCTATTAAATGTTAGGCAAGTAAAACATCCTTACTCTTCTTAAGGGAAGAGGTTCGGCAAAATTTCCAGGTTGGGGGTAGCTCGTCTCCTGGCGTAGGAGATAGGCCCTGGTAGCGGAAATGGGCCGACGTTAAATAAATCGATTAAAAAAAAAATAAAATTTGAGCAAAGTCGTTAGAGCCATTTTTGAGAAAATCGAGATTTTCGATTTTTTTGACATCGGCAAACTACCCTTAATTTTGAGGGTAATAGTCCAGTCAACGAAGGAGTGGTAGAGGACATGGAGAAGGGAATGTGTTGGGGGTAGTTAGGAGGTAAACATACTAAAAGTCCCCGCCCCTAACCCTGCCACTTCAGGAGGTGGAAAGGTCCGTTTTTTCGGTTCTTCGCTTATAACTCGGAAACGATTCGTCGCATCGTATGGAAAAAAATATTCTATGCAAAATTAAATCAAATTAAATTTCCTACAAGAATATTTATATTCATTTCCTTCCTATTGTTATTTATGGTTTCCGAGATATTCGCCAGCGAAAATAGATAATTAATAAAAAAAATCAGTTAGATATCTGACATTTCCCTATCAAAACGTTTTACCGTAGTCTGCTAATAAATCACAGTCACAAAATAATCTTTATTTTACAACACTCGATGTATTTACTAACGTAATATTTTCTCGAAAGCTGTACATTTCCTTAAATATATAGTGACTGATTCGCTTAAAATGAAGACACCCTTATAACCTTTCTATTTTGTTTCCGGTTTGAATCAAATTTTATTCAAGTATAGAACAAATTAGGATCTACTTATGACCAGAAAAACATTCGCCTGCTACAAAGGCGAAGCCACTTGCGGTACCAAAATATGCGGAGAAAATAAAAACATTTTGAATGTTAAAAATTCTAAAAACATGCATCGGATCGGCCCAAAAACGTACATACACCAAAATTTGATTTGGTTATTGATGGCGGATTTCTCAAGTTCCTCTGGCAAAGGGGATCCTTAGTTTCCGCAATTTGTGGTGGATACGTGAAATTCGTCAAGACCCACTAATATGATTTTTTATTTTTTTTCGCATATTTTGGTGCCGCAGGTGGCTTTGCCTTTGTATCAGGCGAATGTTTTTCTGGTCATAAGTAGATTTGCAACTATTTCATTTATATGAATCGAAAAATAAGCTTGAAATCGAATCTTTAAGTGTACTACATCGGTATATATTAACAGTATCTAGTTATACAAAAAAAATTAAGATGGAGTTTTTTTTTTTTCGAGAATAACATTGCACTTGCTTAGATTTATGTTTAGTTTATTTTGTATTGATCAATCATTTCGTAAATTGATATCATCTTCAAGCCTGTGGCAGTAGTCAATAGTATTAATTGTGTCGTATAACTTTAAATCATCAACGCAACGTTTTACATCGCAGGCTAACAGTAGTGTCGTTTATGAAAATAATAAGAGGCCCCAGTATGGAACCTTGGGGTATCCCGAAGTAGCAGTGATATTAACACACTTGGAAACTATAGTATTGCGCATACTGACTTCTGTTAGTTACATAGGACAAAAAATATAAATAAATTATCAGTTAAACCAAAACACCCGATTTATGAAGTCGCACAGCTTAGTCCAGTCTGCCAAATGATTTTAAAAAGTCTCAATGCTCCGCAGCGTACTGAAAAAAATATACCGAGAACTGCAAATGAATCGGGCTGGCATAAATCCATGCTGCTCCAAAATTATATGGAGCTTCATAATTCTGTACACGATTTTATATACTAGAGATTCAAATACCCTAGTAAAAACCGCTGCCCAAGGAATCACTACTTCCACATCCAGATTTTTTATCCAAGTCACTCACAACGAAAAAACTTTGTATGTTGAAATAATTGTTTATGGAACTTTAATAATATAGTATTTGATATCCTCTACCCCAAAAACCCACGGAACGATACCCCACATCGGTAGTGGGGTGGGGGTGGTAATGGGGATGGATGAAGTAAAAAAATATTTTGAGGTTTCTGGTCCTTGTACACACACTAAATCACAATGCTAAAAATTTTTTTGAAACCTTAGCTTCTCTTGTATACTAAATACCAATTTTATCGACTCTTAACTGCTTGATTTCCCTATTTACCCCAAATGTACCCCAACACTTCGACGGAACAAGATGAAAATATAATCTAGTTCTAGATCTCATTAAAGTACATATGTGTACCGAATTTCAAGTCAATATCTTAAATGGTTCCAGAGTAAACGTGCGCACAAAAAAAGTTAGACAAACAGACCGACAAACTTTTTTTTTCTCCGAAACTTAGAATCTCGACGTTTCATGACATTCTCAGCTTATTTGAACAATAAAAATTTTTAAAAATTTTTTTGTCGTTACTATAGTTCCACTGGATGTGGAAGTAATTACACATAATGGTGTAAAATAGGAACTCCTTTGGATATTCTCCAAACTTTCGAAAGTGTTAAGGTCTTCAACAATGAATTGAATGTGAATAGTAAAATAGCAGAGCCCTTTAAAAGAAATGCTGTAATTCCGCCAGGTACTGCTGTGTATTTCGACTTGTTTTTTTTTAATGCCGCTAATATTTCATTTTCACTCAAAATCGGCACTGATAAGAAATGATTGCTAGTCAGAGTAACCTAAATCAAAGTTTGATGAAGCAGTATAACTAGAAATCTTACAAAAGTGTTCATAATTCCTTGTGGATTGTATGATTCTACTTTTTAAATTAGAATTAGAAAATTAATGTTTGTATTGTCTCTACTAATATATTGTATATTCTTGTCATCATGCTGATGCGTAAAATTTGTTGGCAAGTTTATGCAAGAAAAGGTTAACAAAATACAAAGAAAAGTGAAGACAGTAACTATTCATTAATGGTATTTGTCCAGTTTATTGACAGAGCAATGATACTGTACTACTCTGTATGATAAATAAAGTCTGTTATTGTGTTCAATTGTTATGTTATAAAAGTTTGCCATTCTAATGACTGGAAAGGCATTTATATAGAGACAGTGTATTGAAAAAGGCACAAGAATATAAATGAAATTAAAATAAGAAGATGCAAAAATTATCTAGTTCAGCTTTTAAAGAACCATCATAAAACTTGTTCTGAAAACCAGTCGCCATTGAAAGACTGCGGAAATTAAAGGCTGAGGTTTAGGTTGATTTAAATCATTGATTAAAATGAAGTCTGTTAATGTAAATCAACATATTGAGAAGGAAAGATAAACAGTGGTTAATTTTTAAAACATTTTAGATGTTATGTATTTTTACGGGCTTTTTATTTATAGAAACTACGCTCCCAGTACGTCATCCGTTTTACAATGATAGGAAAATACAAAAACTTATAGTACAAATTTAAACAAGTTATAGCTTCATGCATTTTCAGGCATACGTAGCTTGACAGAAATTTGAAGAAATAAATATATTTCACATAAAACAAAAAAATGTGTATCCAAAGGTCAACATTCTCTCAGCCGAAATTACTATAGCGAGCACGGAAGTGGCCTTTTTTACCGACAGCCACACATTAAGCAGTCTTATACATGGTGTTAATGTCACCAGTAGTGACCGTATCCTGTTTACAGGTGCAACTTTTTTCGAAGTACAATTTCATTTTTACAGTAATAAACAAAAGTACGAACCGTTTCACTTTCCCACACTACTGCTTCACTAGAATATACTTTTTTTCTGAAACGACTGTCTTCAACATATAAATACAAGCGTAAATCGATGTGTAGACCACAAAATGAAAGACAACAGGATTTAATGGTTAATTTCACTGGTTTATTACAACTTAATTTTAATCTCGAGCTTCTCCTCATAGATCACGACCGCCTTGAAGTAGGTAATGCGAGATAACAACGGGTATATTTTTTGGCGGGCATAATATATTCCAGGTCTGCAGCAGGACCAGAGCGGACGCATTTCAAAAATAATTTCTTATGGTAGCACATTCGTGAACAATGCGTAAATACAAATACTGTCTTCACTGCCCAATAAAACTAGACAAATAAATATATGAATAGGAGATGATTAGATAATGGCAAAGATAAAAATCAAGTCTTTCAAAATACTAATCTTATTCGCAACATCGTGGCAGACGTTTTATGATCCATACACTGTTTTTAGTCGGCCTCCCTTCGCTGTATTTCACTTCTGACAGCATCACCTCATCTGCCACGGTTTCCTTTTTTATTCATACAGAATCACCAAAATTCTTCCCACTTGGGCACATCAACCCAACAAACAGACATTTCCTTATCTATGACTACCTGTATTTTTGTATGTATTATTACAAGTTCCAGATACCGACAACTTATTATATTACAACTTTCTTCTATTTTTTAGTACAGTCAGTAATTAAAAAGTGGTGCGTCACTTTAGATTCGACATCTAACCTAAAGACAAGCGCACAATTGAGCAATGTTTCTTTCTCTTTAACAAGCGAAGCATAGCATGCAATTCTCTCCACAAACTGACGTACCACTTTTGGTCACTGACTGTACTAGCTTGGCCTCTGAAATTTAAAAGCACAGTGAATTTAAGTGATAGCTCGTATTTTGACAGCAGTAAACACTATTGACACTTGCTGCTGCTGTTTACCTGTTACGATGTTTTTTGAGCTTTACATCGCCGCACAATGGTGCTTTTTTTTGAAAGCAGACGTTAAAAATCGATAACCTAGCCAATTTTCGATAAAAGTTTGCGAAATTTGGCAGAGTTAAGTATTTGGATATGCTAAATCCAGTTTTGCTGCAGAATTTTTTTTTTCAATATGGCGGCTACAAAATTTGGGCCAGAAGAAGCAAAAAAGATGAAAAATTCAATAAAATAACCCAGCCACAAAAAATTTGACCCGACTAGTCCAATGTATTTTTCGACGCTGAATTCGAATCCGACCTCAGAAAAGCCTAAACACCTTCAAAATTTTGAGATAGAGCGAAAAAACACCCTTAGAATAGGGTAAAATCGCCCCTCATATATGGTGACAATAAGTACATGCAAAAAGTATTCCTAATGTATAATCCTAGGGTTTTTGGGGTTGCTGATTTCAAATTTCAACATGTCAAAAGCCAAAAATTGATTCTTAAGGTGAAAATCGAGTAGAAAGGGGTTGGAAGGGGTGTAAAAGTGAAAATTTGACAAAATAAGTAATTTTCATTCTAAATTTATATTTATAGGAGTTTTTGAGGTTGATGATTTCAACTTTCAGCATGCCAAAAGCCTAGAATTTATTCTTAGGTTTAAAACAACCGTAAATTAGTGCTTGAAAGTGGTGTAGAAATAAAAGGTTGAAAAAATACTTGTTGAGTTCAAGTTCAAATCCGATCTCAGAAAAGCCCATGTGCTCTCAAAATTTTGAGCCTTCAGCGAATAAACAACCCTAAAATAGAGTTGATTTGTGGTAACAATAAATAAATTCAAAAATTCTGTAGCAAAACTGAATTTAGCATATCCAAATACTTAACTCTACCAAGTTTTGACGCCTGTTTTCAAAAAAGCACCACTGTGCGCCGCAGTGTGGTCAGGTCAGGCAGGATTGGATGCAGGAAGACTATCACATCAAAACAGTGGCATGGGCGCACTCGATAATTGTTAACAATATTCATAATGAATTTTTTTGAGTGTATATTCAAATAACAATGAAAAACTAAGTGTATTTGATTTTTTTAAATCAACAATTCTTGCGAACCATGCTTAAAAGTAACTTAATTCGTACGAAGATATAATTTTAATTTAAATTCAAATCAAGCAAATCTTTCAAATGGACTTTTTTCTTTAAACTAATAATCTCTTTCTTTTCCAGTTGTACATCGAAGTTTGTTGGGGAGTACTGCCAACATCTCAACCCTTGCCACACAGGCCCAGGCCCACGATGTCAAAACGGCGGTTCGTGTCAGGTACGCGTCTCGGCCGGCGGTTCTCCGAGTTTCACGTGTTTGTGCCCGCTCGGTTTTAGTGCCTCCCTCTGTGAAATACCCATTGCGAACTCCTGTGATAGCAAGCCGTGTCTGAACGGTGGCACCTGTTCGCTTCGCTCCCTGGAATCCTACCAGTGCTCCTGCGCCCCGGGATATACAGGTAAGATGGAGTCATTTTATTTAAAATAATCTGCAAAAGTATGTACATAAAGCTTCCCTCTCTATTTGGCATCTTTTATTCAATAAAAACAGCTAGCTGAACTTCACGGAGAAATATAAATAATGATTTGTTATGCTTATTATTATTTGTTTTTTGTGACCACCCAGTATATATTTTTCAGATTTTCTTCCTTGTCAATAGTATCAGTTAGATACATTCCAGATATATTTTTTCATCGTTTCTATTTTTTTTTAAGACGACCACCCTGTATATTTTGTACTACTAGTATAGCAGGTGTCTTATGCCAACTATTGCCCTCCCTCACGTTTTCATTAAAAAATTGTTGAGGGTATCTACCCTGTATATTTTTCACCAAAAGTATGTCAGTTTCTTCCTTGCCAAATATTTTTCTAGTTTTTTTAGATATAGCGCCAACAGACGTGGTGCGTCATTGTAGACTTATTTGTATCGAATTGAGTGGTTTCTTCATGTTACATTTCGTCTTATTCTGTCAGAATTACATGAGAGATTCAAAACACCTTCAGGCAGCTTATATGAGTGCTTTTTTAGGTGACGGTTTCAAACTTATAAGCAGTACATCAGGAGATACTAACAATGCACAAAGTAAATGCTCGTTTGTTGCAATTCTAGAAATGTTTGTATTGTCTCCCTGTAGACTTCAGGTTTTTGGAACTTGTATGCATTTGCCTGGTTAAAATTCAACCAGATCCAAAGGGGCAAGTATAAGCAATTCTTCTTTCGTGGGCTGCCTACAGACAGGCAAAGTAACTGTTTAAACCAAAAATGACGGCAAAACTATGCACAACTAATTTTCAAAATACCACCAGCCTTAGTTTTCCACCTAGTTATCCAATAACATGGTCATAGAGAATCGTCGTATAGGCAAAATATATATGTAATGAAATTGAAATTTAGACATGATTTCAATTTTCGATAAATGGGGAAAGAAAAATTGAACTGCTAATTACACAAATATTCAGTTCAATAAAATTTAAGGAAATTTTTTAAAAATGTAGTCTATGCACTGTTTTGCATCGGGCTTCACCCTTACATTGATCTAAGTACTGTATTTAGTCGATTCCAAATAATTTGAGACGTTTAAATCTCAGCCACTTTAAATTAGGGTTTTGGTCTGCATCTTTAATAATGAGATGTGGATATTCGTGACAGTAGAGGTATTTTCTAGAATAAATACTAATTTTGATATTTAACTTCTTTGAGATTCTTCAAAACCACATATTTTCTCATAATCAGCACATGTACTAACGACCAATTTTCATATATCCCTGCGTCGTTGTGGTTTATAACAGGGATTTCCTTTATATTGGTAACAGAATTTGAAAATAGTCCTGACTTTTATTAAGCTGAACCCAAATCAGTGTCGAATAGGTCCAAACCCAGATCATTGAGATCTTCCCTTTTCTTTTATTTTTTTACAACTTGTAGTAGTGTGTTTTATAAAATTTCTGCAGTTAGTGACCTCAGAAGCAGTACGGACAGTAGCACCGTCTTATTTTTTTTGTCTCTCGGACTCGTTTGTAAAAGTCCCGAAGGAACTGCATCTTATTGCAGCTCATGTCGCTTTCCCTGTCTTAATTTACTCTACCCATACCAGAACTCCTGTCCACTGATCAACTGACAGATGTCCATGACAAGAATTCAGATGGTTTTCGGTTATTTGCATTTGCCTGTAGGCTACCAACTAGGAACATTGAATTTGATATAGCCCACAGTTCCTGGTTCCTTTCCGCATAGTCTGCAGTCGAGGCCATCTTCGCATTTTCTGCTTGTGTGCAGGTGTGTTTCTTGTTAGAAGTCGTGTTATTTTTCTTAGCTGAGTCTTGTTCCTTGAAGAATTTTTTTTGCATGACCCTTTGATGAATGTTTTACCTTGTCGATTTGCTGGGATATTCCTCCAACGATTCTCGTGTTCTTTGACCCTTGATAACTCTAACTCTAGCCGTGCCTTTGATAATTCCCAGCATGAATTCTGGGTCATGAAATGTGTTAGCTATTACTTGCCTGGCAGGTTCGTCAGCTTTTCTATTGACAGATATTCCAGAATGCCCCGGTACCCAGAGTAGTTCAACTTGTTCCGCTCTCCCATAATTTTAAGCTCTTCATGACAGCTCAATATCAATCTGGATCCCGTCTTATTAGAAGCTAATGTGTTAGCTATTACTTGCCTGACAGGTTCGTCAGCTTTTCTATTGGCAGATATTCCAGAATGCCCCGGTACCCAGAGTAGTTCAACTTGTTCCGCTCTCCCATAATTTTAAGCTCTTCATGACAGCTCAATATCAATCTGGATCCCGTCTTATTAGAAGCTAATGTGTTAGCTATTACTTGCCTGACAGGTTCGTCAGCTTTTCTATTGGCAGATATTCCAGAATGCCCCGGTACCCAGAGTAGTTCAACTTGTTCCGCTCTCCCAGAATTTTAAGCTCTTCATAACAGTTCAATATCAATCTGGATCACATCTTATTAGAAGCTAATGCCTTTAAACCGCCTGTCTGAAACAAAGATGATTGCCTGCAGAAAAATGGGGGCTTTCAGAAGAGCATATGCAGTATGGGCCTTCTTCTTAGTTTCTGGTCATTGACGTTCGAGAATTAAAGGACAAAATGGGATGACGTAGAAAAACATGCGCAGTTAACCTTCGAACATAAGGAGGCGTTGTAACTCGAGAATGGCTAGAAATGTCAAAAATATTATTGGAAATCGAGATATTTTGGTTTAGGTATGCTCCACCTGTGTTCTCGCTTACACATTCAACTATGGCTAGCATTTCTATCTGTACTACAGAGGAGTAGTGTCCACGGAGAAACTTAAATTCGCCCCCGACCTTTCTCCCTGTACTCCGCCCTGGTCCTTCTTTCCGCCCTGGACCTGTATGTATACTAACTTAGCTCTTTATGTAATATGCCACATGTTCCCGTTAGCTAATCCTTCCTAGCTCTAATGGTGATGCTGTATGTTGTAAGTCTTGTTGCCCGCGATATTTGGTATCATGTAGTGTGATTTCATGTTCTTGCTCCATGAAGACTTGGATAGTTTGAGGTTTGTAGCCTTTGTACCTCCATTTTGGCCTCCATCATCTCGCTAATTCTGCAACTCATCATCAAATAATTATACTTCTCCCTTGACCAGCAGTGGCCAATGAAGTTTTTGAGAATTCGAAATGGTTTTAATAAAAGATGTGGATTGTCAGATAACCATTTTCTGTAATTTTGGAAGTCTATATATCCAAGGAATTCATGTTTTTTTTTTAAAATGCATCTAAACGTTCGCCGCGGAAAGATTTTCTTATTTTTACCAAATGATTCAGGCATGTGAGATACTGACTTCCTGTTCCTGAATCGTTATGCAACACTCTTGAAGCTCTGATGTAAATTTTCTTGGTGTATATCAATCTCTGCAAACTTTCCAGTAAACTTTCAATGATAGCTAACCGTTTTTGATGCCCTATATTTATTCGTGAACATTCAGACGCTCTTTTGCCTCAATTTAATCATCGTTGAATCAAAATAACTTTTCCGTTCGCCTTTTAAGATGTATGAGATGGCCAATAGTAATTTTAGAAGAATCTGGTATCACGCACCATGATCTAGATAACCCGATTTCAAGTTTTGGTTTCGTTTAGCATAAAAATGTACGAGTTATTTAAATATGAATGCAGGGCTATTAAAGTAGATATAAATAAATGCAGCACATTTAATAGGTTTCATTAATCGTTTGTATATATTCGCGTTAAAACTGCGCTCGAGATGATTATAACAGCTTTTAAATATATGTAAATTTCGAAATACCGAAGGTTGAGTGAACCTAACGCACTGCAACTTAACGATTTTTCTCCAAAGCCGGCTCGATGGGAGATTTATTTTAACTCTTGCGATATAATAATTATATATTCGTGCCTCCTTAAGGCTAACAACTGTAATAATACGTTTAAAATAGCATGGAGTGATCTAGGAGGGAATATATCATTGTTATCACTTAGAATCTATTTATCCAAAGCTAATTTGCATTAATATTGCACATATAGATATGGATTAACGATCTCCGGGAGAAAACGGCAAATTTTCCTTTGTCGTCTAGATCCTTATCCGGTAAATTATAGCCTAATTCGTATATCTCGTGTTCACGATCTGAACGTCTAATTTCGAAAATGTTTGATGTTTCGTAACTTTTTCGGCTGTGTTATTACCTCGTGTACGATGTATAGTTTGTCTTTTGTTCCGAAACCGCAATCACGTGACCTTAGGTTCATACGTAAACATTACTTGTAATAGAAAATTACATTATTTACATTGTGGAGTCCGTTGGCTGGAATACGCTTAAGATGCAAATGCCAATAAGGAAGTCGCAGTAATGTTACATAAATAACGTCACAAGGCGGGATGTTATTGGAATATTAATCTTTTCGTCTTATAATAATTGATCATGGGAGGCGCAGCAACGAATGGTTGACGGGTTCGGATTTATTACTATAACTTGTGTTATTTTTTGCAGGGAAACATTGCGAAAAACAGGACCACTGCGCCTCGCAGCCATGCCGCAACGGCGCCGAGTGCACGTCCGTCGGCGATTCCTACAAGTGCACTTGCGCCCCGGGTTTCACAGGAGCCGCGTGCAAGGACGATAAGGACGAGTGCAAGCACAAACCGTGCAGACACGGGAAATGCCACAACACCCATGGAAGCTACACGTAAGTCTATTTTGAAATAATTTTTTGGTCCTTCGGAGCGGATATTGTGCTTATTAGCAAGCAAAATAATAATTTGAGGTTGGACACGTCTACGAAATATGTATGTGTCGGCTAAATGTTTACGTCGTTGGTAAAACCAACAGTGCAAGTGTTTTATCCGATAAGTGCTACACGTTTAACTTTAGTTCATTGATCAGATTATCATTTTTTTTAAATGTGTGCTTATTTTTTTGTTGTAAACCATTTATCAACAATGGAGGAATGGCACTATTAGAGATTAAAGTTATTATAAAATTACATACTAATCTGGTCGTGCTAGTATAGTAATGAGAAATCTCCTTTTTGAGACATCTTATATCTGGTATCTCTAGCTCCATCATAAATAAATATTGGGTATGTTGATGTTATTTTTTATTATTTACAGTTAGTCAAGAAATGAGACAGAAATTCAAATAATACGAGTATAATTGATTAAAAGTTCAATTTGCTTACAGTATAATGATTGGTCTAACTAATTATGTATAAAACAAATCATATATGCATACCAAACATGGCAAGAAATAAGCTTCCAAAAGATAATTAATTTAAAAGTTTCTGTTTGTAAGGAAAAAATGAAAAAATTTATTAACTTAAGGTGTCGAACGTCTTAAAAAAAATTAAAAAGTCGTCTGGATGATGAAAATAATAATAATAATAAAGAGAAGTCCTTTTTCCTCTAAAATAATGCATTTGTTTAAAACATCGCACTGCGTTTTAAACAGTTTAAAACATCACATTGTGTATTAAATATGTTTTAAACATTTATTTAAAACACAGTGCGATGTTTTAAACATCTTGTTCAAAACATTTTGTTTTTGTTTGTTAAAGATGCCAATCCTGGTCTACAGTAATAAACGTCGTTATTATTTTCGTAAGGGAATGTATAACAATTACAAATAATTTAGTTTTGTTTAAATTACAAAAATAAAAGTCCAGTTTTCCACATAAAGAATATGTGGTAACTGTGAACCAGAAGTTAGATGTTATTTTGAAAACATGTATCCTCTTTTATTGGTAATATCTTACATACCGTCTAGTTTTATCAGTTACTAACAAGTAAAATTGAAAATTTTTAAAAACCCCCGATCAATGTATCTAATCGTACCACAGTTTCATATAACCGAATCAGAATGAGGCCTAAATCATGTTCGGCTACCATAATTGTCTGCACATTTTCAATTTTACTTCAATCGGACAATTTCTAGAGAAGTTCAACATGGCGAATTCAAGATGGCGACTAAACATCAAAATCAAATATGGACTATAACCTTCTCGACAAAATACTCTTTCAAATAAAAAAAACTACATCAAAATCGGATCACCCGTTGAAGAGATATGAAGCCACAGACAGACAGACAAACAAACTTACGCGCCAAACTTATAACTCCCCTCTTTTGGGGTCGGGGATTAAAAAAAACAAAAGAATATCAATCGGCAATAATTCTTCATTTAATCTAAAAAAATATATGTGAGGTTTTTCAACAAAAACAAAACTTATCTTTTCAAAAACTTTGTTTAAAAGGTTTTAAAATTATAATTTTTTATGTTTGAAGTAAGATCCATTATTATACTCTTCGCAGAAACGAAGAGTATATTGCGTTTGATCGGCACATTTCTAAAACCGTAAATATCGCTCGTAGAGAAAAAAATTTCATATCATTGTGTTAGTGAACGAATTCTGAATAACTTTCAAAATGTTAATTGCCATCAGAAAAAATTCTTTGCCACAGAATAAGTAGCATTTTTCATACAAGCATATTTGGTCATATAGATGCCAAATAACCCCCTGTGCTTCTGTTCAGTGTCGGCATCACTTTACCAAACACTCTGTATACTACTCTTACGTGACCTTAAATTCTGACTTTAAACACGGAACTTAGAATTCTGACTTTAAAGTCAGAGTTTAAGAAAAAAAATTAAAAATTTATTGTGGCCCTTCTACGCTTCCGCAGTATAATGAGATAAATAATTACGAAATCTTGGCGGTAAGTGATATACACCACCATAAATTTTATGGACACGCTTATTGTGTGTTTTTGCCAAAGCCGTAGCCATTAAGCACTGCGCGGCGTGCAGTAAAATCACATCCATTATTATGCATGCCTGAGCAAAAACTAATTGATTTTAATATCGTAAGTTTATTTATTATGGTTTTATATCCGTGTCGCGGTGGAACCATCATTGATAATTTACAGCTAGTATTATCTTTCTTTCGACTTTTACAACGACCGGCTTTTGTTTCTGCCTCCGCATAGATGTTTTATTTATTGTCTTTTGGATATGTTGAGCCGTAGGTGGAATACATTATGGCTCTCAAACATAGGAATTCCAATTTTGTGGTTACGTAAATACGTTGTTTGTGGAAATTTGGACGTTTAAATGCTTCTCCTCTGATATATCGATATTTATTTATTCTCGCCGGTATTCGTTTGTCCAACTCCTCCGCAGCAAGACCAGTTTGAATTTAGTTTCAGTAACCTAAGAGGATGTGGAAGATTCTGAGAAATATCGACGCGCGTCCTTTTTTTTTCAATAAATTTCGATCGAGTTAAATTAGTAATTTAAGAAGGTAACCCATGCGTTTTTCAGTAATATTAAACCATTCATCTTCGGAGCAGCTTTTTGTGCATCACAAAAGGGAGCAATAAGAGAAAAACGCCTTAAATGAAGCGGCACTCGGCCATCGCCGGTTGAATATAATGAAAACTAATTATATATAGGCTGTACATGAGCATAGCGCCAAGTAACAAGTTCAAATTATAATGGAACTACGCTTTGATAAACACAAGATGCGCGTACCAACTACCAGAAGCCCGTAGGTTTTCACGCCACAACGTGGACGTAATAAATAAGAACAAGATGACTAGAATACTGCATCTGCCGATCATGGCAGCGTTTCGTATCAATTTTCGCCGGGAATTTATAATAAATTCTCTATAGGAATGGTCAGTAGCTCTGGTAATAATTATTCTCTGTAGTTACATTATTCCATTTGTCGTTTTTACCTAGCTCAACCACATTATCCCGCACTTTGTATGTTAGAATCATAATGTAACAAAGCATGGTGTTATTTCTTGATACTTAACCATATTATTAATATCTGTATACAAAGTTGTCGATATATTTGTTTCACTCGAAAACTGTACTTTTATTAAGTTCTAAAATTGCTATTGACAATTGGCATATAGTCCTGTCAATGAATGGAAATGCCAAGATCACAATTTTGGACTATTTAGGAGGTAAACACGCCAAAAGTCCCCGAACGCAGGAGGTGCGAAGGGTGCATGAAGTTTTTGGTTTTCCGCTCATACAGACTAGATGTTGTTTGACCCAACAGTTGACGTCAGAGAATTTGAAAATATCTGCACCACACTTCTTGAAGTTTGATACTGATTTGATCGGTCAGGGTGTAATGGCCGCCAGTGACCGTGGTAAGATGTAGTGATCGTCACCCGCAGTACGCCCATGATGATCAATTTTGAATACGTTGTACCCTTCCGATCGCTTTGAAAATTGGATAAGTTTTAAAGGGGCATATAAACATTTATCTGAAAGGAAATGATAGGTGCGCCTCGAGAACATCCCCTAAAAAAAATTTGTTCACCACTTTTAGACAAATGGACTCAACAATTTTTTCCTACGTTTATGCCATCAAAAACCGTAACATATATTTTTCTCATGAAAATTGGTTTATCCTTCTTGAGAAAAAAAAATCTTTTTACCCCCATGACCCCCGTAAAGATGATTTTCCAAAAATCATATTTTGGGAAATTTCATCTAACACTCCTATCAACTTGTGCTCAAAATCTCGACCCGATTGGTGCCGGGGCAGCTAACACATGCGTATCCTGCGATGCCCTTTTTACATATTTATTAACAAGATGTGTTAACATGAAGGTCAAATTCTAATAAGTGTAGAAAATATAAGTTTTTTTTCTGAGGCTATGTCGATAAAAGAGAATTTGTAGGGTAAATATAGGAAGAGGAAACGTTTTTTCTTTCGAAATAGATAAAATTTTCTATTAGTACCTACAACTTGTTCCATGAAGCCCCACATCCGTTATCTGTCTTTCAAGGTCATATAGCAGAAAAACACAGCTAAGTATGATTGCATTTTCAAAATCAATGCCATTATTTTTCAAAAGTTAACTCTGAAATTGTTTATATTTGGTTACTATTCTAAATAAATATTTTTCTAAATTATAAAAACGTTTGTTTTATCTCATATTTCTATAAAGCATTCTCACCTTCAGTAGCATTTAAATGAACAGCCGAATATATTTAAATTTAACGTTGCACTCAGATCTGCGAATGCCCAGAAATGAAATATTCTTAAATCAGTTCGTGGCTCTGGTCATGTCAGTGTAGTGTAGTTGTGGTTGTAGAAAGTGTGTTTTATTAAAAAAGGTAGTTCCACCTTGTTTGTTTAAGATCATGTATCTCCTCCGTTTACTACATTTGCAGACGCACAAACAGACATATTTCCTAATTATAATCAATACAGAGGTGAAACAGTCGTAACGGAGGTGAGCATTTATGAAATTTGAAGCTTTTTTCTACAGAATATTAAACTATACACCTGCGATAGTATTAAAGGTGTCACTAATATCATCGCTGATGGTACATCATTACATATATGATACACCTACATATATTCAGTATAACTCACCTCCGTTATGGAACTTCCCCTCCGTTACTAACCTTTTTCGTTTTTTCTTATATCCTATAAAATACTCATTGAGAAAATATGTGTTCTAGTTTGATTTATTAGCTGTTCGGTATAGTTTAAATAATTTTAAACAAAAGTTTAAAAAAGAGTAAATTGAAACTTAAAATAGTTTGAATTTTATTGGAACGACCTATAATAGCGGATTTATAAGTGTCCCACCTAGCCGCGGTACGTGAAAAAGTAACCCAACCGTTTGTCGCAATGAAGTATTGCCTACTCCACATCTTGCCTCGTATTAATTAGCAACATTTCGCCTTTGTATTTAATGATATACGTACGCGCGCGTTATCTAAGACAAAGAAATAGTTTTAGAAAGCCCATTGTTGGCAACTAATTGCTTCGAGTGTATAGAGGAACAGATCTCCGTATTGGTATAAGAAACCCGCCCACTCGCAACCTAACCTCACAAAATGCCCCGGGACATTCAAGCAATGGTAATTTATAGTGGTTTTCTTAGTCTGCTCGGGGTCATAAATCGTGGCCGGCTCATAGCTAGTTCTTTGCAGCATTTAGTGCAGTCCAAAGTAAAAACGACGCTAATTATAAGACACTCTTGAAGTACGCCATCATTTTTACAGTAATTATTCAGAATGGTTTACTGTATGTCTATCCTTGGTATGATTAAGGAAGATTCGCGGGGTATTGTGATGATATTTGATATCTTTACAATTAAAGCAAGCCTATTGGAAGGATTGAAACAAATGCAACGAGATTGGAATATAATTACATCACTTATCTTTGATGCATTATTACACCGAGAAAAACAATTTCTTGTTATGGCGATGACGCAAATGTGCGTATCCTGTAGTGAAGCGGTAATAGAACTGAACGAAGACATCTGGAAGTTAACAGCGATGCCATGTGTAATATACGATATAATAAATAATAAATTAATTTTAAACCTAAATATCCACTCAGTTTTTATTTGAATTGAAGAAAATTATGGTATTTTTTCTTGGGTTGTGTTATTTTGAACAGACATCTTGAAATGTCAGGGTCAAGTGATCACTGGCACTTTTTTGCTGAATTCTCAAATCAATGAATGCCCAAAAGGGGATTGTAGAGAACATGGAAGAGGGGAAGATTTTCCTCTTCAGGAATGTGTTGGGGGTAGTTAGGAGTTAAACATACTAACAGTGTCCGGGGGGGGTGGAAAGGTTCCTTTTTCGATTCTTCGCTTATAACTCGGAAACGATGCGTCGTACGGAAAAAGGTAATCTATGCAAAATTAATCACAATTAAATTTCCTACAAGAATGTCTATATTCATTCTCTTCCTACGTGTTATAGTTTACGAGATATTCGCCAGCCAAAATAGATAATTAATAAATAAATAAATTAGATACCTTGAATATTTCTAACAAAGCGGTTTACCGTGGTCTGCTATAAATCACAGTCACAAAATAATCTTTATTTTACAACACTCGACGTATTTACTATCGTAATATTTTGTCGAAATGTATACATTTCCTTAAATATACAGTGTGACTGACTTAAAATGGAGACACCCTTATAACTTTTTTATTTTGTTTCCGATTTGAATCAAATTTTACTTAAGTATAGAACAAACTAGGATCTACGTATGACCAGAAAAACATTCACCTGCTACAAAGGCAAAGCCACCTGCGGTACCAAAATATGCGGAAAAAAAATAAAAACATTCTGAATGTTAAAAATTTTTAAAAATGCACCGGATCGGCGCCACAAACGTACATTCACCAAAATTTTTTGGGGGGGATTTCTTATACATAAGTTCATCTGGCAAAGGGGATCCTCAGTTTCCGCAATTTGTGATATTTAGTTTAGATATTAGATATTTGGGTATTTAATTTATCAAATAGAAACCAAAGTCACGTGTAAAAATGGCGTCAGTAGAAGAAGAATGAGCTACGCAATTTGAAAGCTACGATACAGATCAGGCACCTGTTACTTGAACATTTTCAACATGCTCAGTCCTTAAGGACGCGAATCAGTTTCGTTTCGAATCAAAAGCTTCTTATACATGAATAATGCACTCTTAATTTCCCCAATCGTTGCAATTAAAGCAATTTAAGGTGTTGCTAGTCCTGCTGGAATCGCGTCCATAAAATCAGTAGATCACTATCGGCATTTTCGAGACCTAATTACAATTTAAAATGAACTTATCGTAATTTTATTCTACTAGCACGGGTGGTCCTTGCTTCTCGCCGAATTTACATCGAACCTAATTAACTCCGTCAAGATCATTATCCTTTTTTGTCATTTATATTGTGATTACGGTCTGAGTTATTATTTCATCGTAATTTTAACCCCGCTGTTTAATGCGAATTCCTCAAAATTCGCTTATATTAATTAGCGATTTATTGATTAATATTGTCAGACTTCATTAACTCATGATGGAAGCGAAAGCCACCGATACCTATCGATGTATCTATAAAAGGTCTTATGAGACCGGTCCATATCCCGAATTTGCTTCATTAAACATTTTTTTATTTGTCAAGTTTTCAGAAGCTCGGTAAAACGAGGGGCGCAGATTAAGAAATACCAATAAATAGGATGCCAAAAAAAATTCATGCGTTTGTTTATTGGTTCCTTATGAGAAATGCGACGAATCGTTAATTCGACAGATACGCAAAATATTTTTAATGAAACCTGGCAATTAAAATTTAGTTATGGATACAAATACTGCTACTTTACAAAAATGTCTATTTTTTAAACAACTACTTTCCCGGCTATTTGCCAAGCGGAATATTGAATGATACAAATACAAATAGCCGGGAAAGCAGTTTTATTTTAAAATTTATTTCGAACTTACCGCTGATAAGTTTTTGCTTAGCTAAACACTACTCTTCAATTCTTACAGAGACGCCATTTTGAAGGACTATTAGTTTACGAGCTACAGCATGTCAAAAGTTATAAAAAAATGTTTTTAGAAATGTTGCTCTCTGCTGCTCTACAAGATTGTCATTTGACATGTTACGTGGAAAAATTTTTAAATTCTTTCTAAGACTACAATTCTTAAATTAAGAAGTTAAACTCATATCTACAAGAATTTTTTTTTTCTTTCAAGAAAAATGCTATTCTTAAAAGTCATAATCTTAGTTTGCTTCTTTCGATGATAACTAATTACACAGGTTTACAGAAAAAAAAAGTTTTGATCTGGGAATGGGACCTATCATTTCCTACGTATTTTGACCAGCTGAAACTGAATCCGTCAAAAAAATAATTTTCTACCACATAGATTTTGAGTAAATCCCGGTTTTTATTGTCAAAAAACCGTATTTGGCGATAAAAACCGAGATTTACTGGAAATCTACGCGGTAAAAAATTCTTTAAATTAAAAATTCGGATTTAGCACACAAAAATACATAAGGAATGACAGGTTTAGTCCTTGGATCAGACATTTTTTTTTGTAGACCTGTTCCAAGGACTAAGCCTATCATTCCTTATGTATTTTTGTGTACTGAATCCAAATTTTCAATTTAAAAAATTTTTTACCACGTAAATTTCGAGTAAATCCCGGTTTTTATCGTATGTAATATCACTAGTGCTTAAAATGTTATCGAAAATTTTTTCGAAAGCGTGTTGCCTGGTAATATAAAGAGTGCAAATTGGCAGTTTATTATCTGATTAAATCACGACCGCTTTAGCGGGAGGGATTTAATCTTTGATAATAAACTGCCAATTTGCACGAGTTATATTAACTAGGGACAACTTAGCTTGAGAAAAAATGTTTAGATAAAATTTAAAGCACGAGTGGTATTTGAGGAGAATATTTCACGAATAAATAATTCATTAAGTACATCTTCAATATTATGTTTTCTCATTAATTGCCTTCAGACGTTTTCTTGTCACTTTTTAGAGTTTACTGACCTTTATTTTCAATTTCCTCATTAATTTGATATACAGAAATATTTCCAAACCGACTCATATTGTCAAAACAGCAAATCTGAAACAAACGCAGTAGAAACAACGGAGATTCGCTATATTTTAAAATAATCTAGTGACATTTCTATGGCAACTAGTAAATAAATCGAGTTGAAACCTTAGATATTATAATATATAGACTGGCTTAACACCTTTCAGGCGTTTCTGAGGTGCAATGTGACGAGGAACGATAGAGAGAGCACTACTTTATTCCCGATATCCCGCCTATTTATTACTACACTCATGGTTCCGAGATAGACAAAGAGAGCGCCATCTAGCGCTACCGCTACTAGAGTTATATTCCATAATAATTGTTCATTGATTCATATTTACGTATTTAATCCTCATTTTTAACTTACGAAGTTTACAAATTATGTTGAGGTTTGCTTCGTTAGGCAGAGTGAATTTTAAATACAACAAATTAAAATATTGCACAGCTTTGATTCAAAGTTACTTTTTGATAGATTACCGTATGTAAGTAGGTACCTATACATTTTTAGTGTGTTTCCAGAGCGAATGTGTTTATTTGACATTTATAATAAATGATTTGCTTAACTTTGTAACTACATTGTTGAGCTATTGAAAGCTGTGCTTGACTTGTTCCTGTATTGTGAGCTAGGTATATTAAGTACAATCTTTGTATATTATTGTTACCTGATTGAAATAATTACAGATAGGCAAGGGTTATAGCCTATATATATCAGACAGGCTTCTCTTTGGAACTGACGATTGTTTACTATATATGTGGTGTGTTTATGTTTACTAGTACATAATACAATGTTACAATTTACAAGGTAAGTTAACAATTAGTAATAAGCTAGAGAAGATATTTATAGATAAAATTTAAAAGCGCGAGTTGCCCTATTTGCGGAAAATATTTCACGAAACAAAACGTCAAAAAATTACCGCAGTATTTGCCGCTGCAGCGACATAAAAAATTAGAGCGATAAATTTTGCATGTTGGTACTGTCAAAAGCCGATCTAGCTTGAATTACCACTAATAATGACATTTGATTGGTGCAATGTTGTGAAAAAACGGGCTCTCATTGGCTATAGCGTTAATGAGTGAAATAATCGTCAAAATGCGTTTTTTTTGAACATTTTTGACGTTTACTCAAAATCTACGCGGTAGAAAAATTTTTTAATTGAAAATTCGGATACAGCACACAGAAATACTTAAGACATGATAGGTCGGTCCCATTCCCAGATCAAAACTTTTTTTTTTTTGTAAACCTGTGTTATTGACTATAAAATAATGTCTCTCTCTACTTCAGCCAAGAAAATGTTTCGAACAATATTCAATACTAGCTTATACTTAAGAATGTACGGGAAATATCCTTATAGTGCAAAAATGCAAAATTTAAAGTATAACGGATTACTTTAATATAGAATAGTTTTCTTTCCATGTAGAAATAAAATTCGTATCAAGATATCTTTATTTATGTTAGTTTTGCTTCAATTCAAATGCCAAAAGCCCAAAATTTGAACGAAACTTTGAATACACCGGCTGTTGCTTTTTCAAACACCCAGTGTAAAAGTACAGCACTCATTTATCGTCATATAATTTCAAAATATGTCTTTCCAAGGGGAATGTATCCTAAAAAAACTTACTTCTTAACGTTACAACCGTTTTTGTACGTTTCATTTCCTTTCTTTCATGTCTCGCGTGCAGTTAATGAGTTATCTCGACTATATATATACATGTAAAGGTTTATTACAAAATTACCTAGGTATGTAATAAGTCCGTAAGTAACAATCTAGAAGCGAACTGGACTCCTTTCCCTCGAAACAAGAGGTTCGTCGCCTTATTGAGTGTTGATCTCTCTAGTAACACATTGAATTTTCATAGCCTTGTTTACGCCAGTTTTATTTTCATTTTATACAATCGACTTACCTGATTCGATGGTCCTTAATTCTTGTTTGATACTTCAGCACGCGAAAAAACCTTCAAAGCTTAGTTTGGAAAGACATTTAATGAGAGACAATTAAATAAAACGTATAAGGTAAAAATGATTGTAGCTACAATATTACATTTAAATGCTTTTTATGACATTAGCAATTATTTATTTATGCTGGAAAGTAGAGCTATATTATAGATCCGGTTGAATATCAATTAGTAGTTTATTTGAAAAAATAGATCTGTGCAACAAACGACCTTGCCTAAAGACATTGTCATTATGCATGCAAAAAACATAAAAACAATTATCGTAACAGCGTTCATTATTGATAATTATGCACATGTAATTTCCCAGGAAAAAATCCGCGCTGTAAACCAGTCAATTAGAAATATCAAACTCGTAACTTCGATTTATTTATAGGATTTGTGCTTTTATATACAACCTGGATAACCTGGCGATTCATTTAATTATGTAGAATATGACTAGGCGGTGGTCCCATATTAATTTCATGAAGCTACACCTAGTATAAGGTGAGCAAAAATTAAAAACAAGATTCTTTAGTCGAGAATTTGGCGAAGTCATAAAATTTATTTGTTTTTTAAAATTTTGTGATAAAGAATTCAAATTCCGTCAGAATTGCATTAAGATAATTAGTTTAATTATCTTTTGTGATTTCTGCTTTTACTTGAATTATTGAATGATCTGTTTAAAATGAAAATCAGCATTGAAATCGCCTGTCAATATTATTTTGCAATTATTATTTGCATCAACGTAATTATTTAATCATTGTATACATTTATCAAAAGACATGTGAATTTAACATTTGGGGGTCGATAGCAACAGTTAAACTCTAAGAGATTGTAGATTTTAGATTGTTTAGGGGGTCGCTTGGCCCTGGGTTGGCCTTTCTTCACCTCGACCTAAAAGGTCTTTTGTATTGATTTCCAGAGGCAAAAGCCAAAATTCACATGTAGAAGCAACTTTTTTTTTCCAGAGTACTTATACTTCCTATATAGTACAGGAAAAGATTGAAAAAATGACCGTAACTCGAAAAAAATTTGAGTAGACTTTAAACTTTGGTTATAAGCTTAAAATAGGCCAAAGTGCATGAAACAAAAAAGTTTAGGAGTTTTACGGATTCGCGGGAACCTATGGGGGGTAAAAAGGGGTATTTTTAATAAAAAAAAATCGATTTTTCTCTACTTTCTCGAGAAATATGGCATTTACAAAAAAAAATAGTTCAAATAAAAGTTGTTTCTGGCAAAATTATCTTTAATTTGGTATTTTGAAATTAATTTTATAGCAATAATTAACCGAAATACGGCCATCTTTCGATGGGGGGGATGGCGGATGGATTTTTTTCTAAAACAAGTGTTTTAAATTAACAAAATAATTGAGATGCTTAATTAGGTGATGTTATATATTAACGAAAAACAGCATTTTTAAAAGAAAAATTAATTACTGAGCAATTACAATAACAAAATGCTGACATTTTGTTATCAAAAATGTGAAAACGTACATTGAATCGGCCATAACTTCTTTATTTTTTGTGATGTAGAAACAAACAAAAAATCATTTTAAAGATTGATCAAGTACACAGCCCCACAAAAAAAACAAAAGTTCAAAGCAGCGAACCAGACCCATGTATCCCCATGTATTTTTGGTCACTGAATCCGAATCCGGGGTCAAAAAAATCGTACACCCCCAAAATCATTAGCTAGTGCCAAAAAACACCTCTGAAATGAGATAAAAAGAAGATTAAGCTACCAGAATAGGTGTTACTTCTTAATCAATCGAATTATACAAATTAAGGTTAAACAGCAGCGTATATACAATAGATATGAAACACACCCTCGGGGAGGGGCGAAAACTAGCCCCCATATATAAAAAAATCGATCCAAAACTGCTAGAAAAGCTCGAAATGTCTAAGTTTTGTTAAAGTATTAAGAAACTACATCAGGTCCGACGTAATCTTCATAAACTGCCCCTATATGGATGAGAACAACCACTCTTAAGTTCAAAGGACACGAGAAAAACAAGAAAAAACGTAAAATCCAACAGGATTTCTATTTTCATAGATGCTATGATTGGCTGAAATTGCGTAGTACTCTAAAATAGAACCAGAAACTTACGTACCATCAACATCCTACACTGTCAACCCTCAGAGGGTGGGTGTGAAAACTACCTCCTATGTAAGATTTAACTATAAAAAGTTACAGTGACTTCTATAAAAATTCGAAACACCTGCGTTGTGTGGAAGAGAGAAGAAACTAGACTATTTTCGACGATGTGCTTGAAAACCACCCCCACGGGGTTGCGAGACACTACCCCTATATCTGTAGGATGCTGGAAAAACAGAGAGAAACTAACCGGATTTACATTTTTATGGATGCAAAAATCACGTTGCACACTTAAAGTTTAAAACTAATGTCCTACAAATGTGATTAAGTAACACCCCCAGAAAGGATGTAAACTACCGTAATTCAAGATGTAACGAAAAAGCTATACTGTTGCTTATTCGTTTCATTTCCATAGTTTTTTTTTATAGGCGTCTCTCAACCCCGTGGGGGTGGTTTTCAAGCATAGCGTTAAACATAGTCTAGTTTCTTCTCTCTTCCACACAACGCAGGTGTTTCGAATTTTTATAGAAGTCACTGTAACTTTTTATAGTCAAACCTTACATAGGGGGTAGTTTTCATATCCTCTGAGGGTTGACACTGTAGAATGTTGATGGTACGTAAGTTTCTAATTCTATTTTAGAGTACTACGCAATTTCAGCCAATCATAGCATCCATGAAAATAGAAATCCTGTTGCATTTTACGTTTTTTCTTGTTTTTCTCGTGCCCTTTAAACTTGGGGGGTGGTTGTTCTCAACTCTATAGGGGCAGTTTATGAAGATTACATCGAACCTGATGCAGTTTCTTATCACTTTAACGAAACTTAGACATTTTGAGCTTTTTCAGCAGTCATATTGCTGTTTTGGATCGATTTTTTTATATATGGGGGCTAGTTTTCGCCCCTCCCTGGGGGTGTGTTTCATATCTATTGTATGTACGCTAGTGTTTAACCTTAATTTGTATAATTCGATTGATTAAGATGTAACAACTATTCTCGTAGCTTAATATTCTTTTTACCCCATTTCAGGGGTGTCTTTTGGCTCTAGCTAATAATTTTGGGGGTGTACAATTTTTTTTGACCCCGGATTCGGATTCAGCCACCGAAAATACATAGGAATACATGGGTCTGGTTCGCTGCTTTGAACTTTTTTTTTTGTGGGGCTGTGTTTAGTGACGAACTTAGGAGGGAGGCAAAGGGGCAACGGCCCAGGGCGCCGTCACAAAGGGGCGCCGAAGGAGCCTAAAGAAATTCACATATTTGTACGACGTAAACTTCATTTCCAACTTTTAAATAATAGATCGCCCGAAAACTCAATTATGACGAGCTGGTAGATAAATTTGCCAAACAAAAGTCAAGAAAAGTTGACTTTTAAATCATTATTTTGTGTTGTGAAAAATAAAAACTAATAAAAAAATACTTTTTTATTTTAGTAATGTTATTATCACCGAGATAATTAAGGGCGCCAAATTTGCTATTGGCCCGGGGCGCCAGATTCTCTAGGTTCGTCTCTGGCTGTGTTACATTTAATTTTGTTTCTTAGAACTTTTGATGGAAGTGTCTCAGGTTCTAAGATATTCAATATTTTAAACTAAATACTTCATCCTAAAAACGGTCGGATGTCATCTATAAAATTAAATATCTCCGAAACAATCAATCCTACACAAAATATTGACAAGATAAATTTATTCTCAGTTTATAAGCTTCATTTTAGATGTCCGCCATATTTTCTCTTAAACTAATATTTGCTGAGATAATTGCAGAGAAACAAGAATGTTACATTTTTTTCTATAATCCCTTTACAATTTAAAATGCAATTAGTTATAACTTAAATCTATCAATTTATATGAATAGTTGATTAGAACATTTTCTTCTTAATATTCAATTATCTCACAGCTCCAATGGTTTTTTTTTCGGTGCCACGCCCTGAAAAGGGGTGGATGCCACCCCCTATAAATTAGTAAGCCCTCGCAGAACATAGAAACTTCTTTTTTTTGTGCATTTACTATTAAGCTGCCAAAAATGAACGAGATTTAATTCATGCAACATTATTCCGAACTTAAAACCTCTAGTATTTCGGTTAATTATTGCTAGCAAATTAAATTTAAAAACACCGAATTAAAGATAATTTTGTCAAAAATAAATTTTATTTGATGGAAATGTGTTTTTTTTTGTAAATGTCATATTTCTCGAGAAAATAGAGAAAAATCGATTTCTTAATTAAAAATACCCCTTTTCACCCCCCAATGAGGTCCCGCGGATCCGTAAAACTCCTAAACTTTTTCGTTTCGTGAACTTTGGCCTATTTTGAACTTATAACCAAAGTTTAAGGTCCGCACAAATTTTTTTCGAGTTGAAGTAAAGTTTTCCTGCAATAATACGACTTCCTGTATCATAGCAAACAGTATTAAACTCTTCTAATTCTAGTTCATTCTCTGTAATGCTACTATCATTTACTTACCACATTAGTATATTTAATTTTTCTGCATTGTAGTATTATAATTCTTTTTATTTCTTTCACATAAATAACTTTTATATTTTAGTGTGTACTATATTTTTTTGGTAAAAATAATAATTATTATTATTACTAATATTTTCAGTATTATGTTTTGTCAGATAAAATTAGAAGTTGAAACTGAAGTGTATTTGCCACTCCTAGTAATCTTTTTCGTTTTAATTAAATAAATGACTTAATTAACACTCCCCATTTCTATAAAGAAGGAAGCGTCTTCAACATCCAAACCAGGATTAACTTTATTTCTGATTAAAATTAAACAACCCTAAAGTCCATGTACAATATTTTAAGCGGTGTATTATTTAGAATGGTAACCTGATACAACAAATGCCAGGTTGTAAGGTACTGATTATCCTCACATACAGGCTTGAGTAACACCTTCGATTTTTGCATTCAACAACTGACTTATTTTTCATGGTGAGCATCTAATATCTATCTTTCTCTTACTATACCACGAACAAAGGTGTCATATGTTGTCTCTTATATAATTTCAATATCGAACGAAATCCGCCTATCGTGTACCGTCATGAAAAGTACCGAGATCACGACTCTCCAATGAGATAAAAGCAGTAAGAAATGAACAAATGATTTTTACCTTTCTCTGGCATTCAATTGTATACATACGAATCCTTTGACAGTTTGATTGCTATCTAAAGTATAGACTGCTGAGTACTGGCTGTAGCTACATTTTAATATGAAAATTAACATGTGTCCCCTTCGCGGACTACATCTGCTAGGTCGACGCGTTGAAAAAAATGCTTTCTTCGCTTCTCAATGTGCCAATTAAATCGTGTATGATTCAATAAATCGAAAGTGAGGTGTGTCGATTCCCCCTTCCATCCAAAGCTGCGGGAACGCACAGTGGTGGTTTTATTGTAAAGAAGCGTCAAAAATCGGTAACCTAGCCAATTTTCGATAAAAATTTACGAAACTTGGTAGAGTTAAGTATTTGGATCCTAAATTCAATTTTGCTGCAGAAAATATATTTTTTCAATATGGCGGCTTCAAAATTTGGGTCAGAAGAAGCATACAAACTGATCTTGGAACTCGACCCGAGTAGTTCATTGTATTTTTCGACGCTGAATTCATGCGACCTCAGAAAAGCCCAAACACCCTCAAAATTTTGAGCTGAAGCGAAAAAACACCCCTTATATATGGTGACAATAAGTACATGCAAAAAGTACTCCTAATGTACAAACCTGGGGTTTTTGAGGTTGCTGATTTCAAATTTTAACATGCCAAAAGCCAAAAATTGATTCTTAGAGTGAATATCGAGTAAAATAAGGGTTGAAAGGTGTGTAAAAATGAGAATTTGACAATTTTCATTCTAAACTTATATTTCTAGGGGTCTTTGAGGTTGATGATTTCAAATTTCAACATGCCAGAAGCCAAAAATTTATTCTTGAGGTGAAAATCGAGTAAAATAGAGGCTGAAAGGGCCGTAGTGAAACCAGCAGCTAAAGATAGCAGCTAAAATATACGAAAACACCCGAAGACACATAGACGTTCGTCACAATGATAACTGGGTACATTCCTAAAAAAATTAGTAAAAAATAGAGCATTAAATTACAAATTCAAATTGTAAGGCGCATAACAGTAAAAAATATAATTATACGTGTATGATATAAATGTTTCATATATTACTTGTTTGCAGAGAATTCTAAGGCTAAAAAACTTTTTGAATCAACGCAAAATAATAAAAACTACATATCAAGTAAATCTTAACCAAGCTATTGATAAATAATTTAAATTTTTCTGCCAAATAGCATCGATTTCTCTTTGGTCCCCGGGGGTGAAACAACCCTTTGTATAGTAAAAAATTAATAACTGCACAACCATTTGAGTGTCCAAGATTTGCGCTTGGGAGAACTTATAATTAGCTATTCTGAATATTCCTGTAAAACGGCATCGATTTGTCTTCGGTCCTCGGGGGTGAAACAACCCTATACATAGTAAAAAATTAACAACTGCACAACCATCTGAGTGTCCAAGATTTGCGCTTGGGAAAATTTGTAGTCAGCTATTCTGAATATTCCTGTAAAACGGCATTGATTTGTCTTTGGTCCCCGGGGGTGAAACAACCCTTTAGTAAAAAATTAATAACTGCACAACCATTTGAGTGTCCAAGATTTGCGCTTGGGAGAACTTATAATAAGCTATTCTGAATATTCCTGTAAAACGGCATCGATTTGTCTTTGGTCCCCGGGGGTGAAACAACCCTTTACATAGTAAAAAATTAATATCTGCACAACCATCTGAGTGTCCAAGATTTGCGCTAGGGAGAATTTGTAGTAAGCTATTCTGAATATTCCTGTAAAACGGCATCGATTTGTCTTTGGTCCCCGGGGGTGAAACAACCCTTTATATAGTAAAAAAATTAATAACTGCACAACCATCTGAGTGTCCAAGATTTGCGCTAGGGGGAATTTGTAGTAAGCTATTATGAATATTCCTGTAAAACGGCATCGATTTGTCTTTGGTCCCCGGGGGTGAAACAACCCTTTATATAGTAAAAAATTAATAACTGCACAACCATCTGAGTGTCCAAGATTTGCGCTAGGGAGAATTTGTAGTAAGCTATTCTGAATATTCCTGTAAAACGGCATTGATTTGTCTTTGGTCCTCGGGGGTGGAACAACCCTTTACATAGTAAAAAATTAATAACTGCACAACCATTTGAGTGTCCAAGATTTGCGCTAGGGAGAATTTGTAGTAAGCTATTCTGAATATTCTTGTAAAACGACATCGATTTGTCTTTGGTCCTCGGGGTTGAAACAACCCCTTACATAGTGAAAAATTAATAACTGCACAACCACTTGAGTGTCCAAGATTTGAGCTTGGGAGAACTTATAATTAGCTATTCTAAATATTCCTGTAAAACGGCATTGATTTGTCTTTGGTCCTCGGGGGTGGAACAACCCTCTACATAGTAAAAAATTAATAACTGCACAACCATTTGAGTGTCCAAGATTGGCGCTAGGGAGAATTTGTAGTAAGATATTCTGAATATTCTTGTAAAACGACATCGATTTGTCTTTGGTCCTCGGGGTTGAAACAACCTCTTACATAGTGAAAAATTAATAACTGCACAACCACTTGAGTGTCCAAGATTTGAGCTTGGGAGAACTTATAATTAGCTATTCTGAATATTCCTGTAAAACGACATCGATTTGTCTTTGGTCCCCGGGGGTGAAACAACCCTTTATATGGTAAAAAATTAATAACTGCACAACCATTTAAGTGTCCAAGATTTGCGATTGGGAGAACTTATAATTAGCTATTCTGAATATTCCTGTAAAACGGCATCGATTTGTCTTCGGTCCTCGGGGGTGAAACAACCCTATACATAGTAAAAAATTAACAACTGCACAACCATCTGAGTGTCCAAGATTTGCGCTTGGGAGAATTTGTAGTCAGCTATTCTGAATATTCCTGTAAAACGGCATTGATTTGTCTTTGGTCCCCGGGGGTGAAACAACCCTTTATATAGTAAAAAATTAATAACTGCACAACCATTTGAGTGTCCAAGATTTGCGCTTGGGAGAACTTATAATAAGCTATTCTGAATATCCCTGTAAAACGGCATCGATTTGTCTGTGGTCCCCGGGGGTGAAACAACCCTTTACATAGTAAAAAATTAATAACTGCACAACTATTTGAGTGTCCAAGATTTGCGCTTGGGAGAATCTGTAAAAAGCTATTCTGAATATTCCTGTAAAACGACATCGATTTGTCTTTGGTCCCCGGGGGTGAAACAACCCTTTACATAGTAAAAAATTAATAACTGCACAACCATCTGAGTGTCCAAGATTTGCGTTTGGGAGAATTTGAAACAAGCTATTCTGAATATTCCTGTAGAACGGCATCGATTTGTCATTGGTCCCCGGGGGTGAAACAACCCTTTATATAGTAAAAAATTAATAACTGCACAACCATTTGAGTGTCCAAGATTTGCGCTTGGGAGAACTTATAATTAGCTATTCTGAATATTCCTGTAAAACGGCATCGATTTGTCTTTGGTCACCGGGGGTGAAACAACCCTTTACATAGTAAAAAATTAATAACTGCACAACCATCTGAGTGTCCAAGACTTGCGCTTGGGAGAATTTGTAGTAAACTATTCTGAATATTCCTGTAAAACGACATCGATTTGTCTTTGGTCCTCGGGGTTGAAACAACCCTTTATATAGTAAAAAATTAATAACTGCACAACCACTTGAGTGTCCAAGATTTGCGCTTGGGAGAACTTATAATAAGTTGTTCTGAATATTCCTGTAAAACGGCATCGACACTCAAATGGTTGTGCAGTTATTAATTTTTTTACTATATAAAGGGTTGTTTCACGGCCGGGGACCAAAGACAAATCGATGCCTCTTTATCTTTTATCTTTAATATTCAGAATAGCTAATTATAAGTTCTCCCAAGCCCAAATCTTGGACACTTAAATGGTTGTGCAGTTATTAATTTTTTACTATATAAAGAGTTGTTTCACCCCCGGGGACCAAAGACAAATCGATGCCGTTTTACAGGAATATTCGAAATAGCTAATTATAAGTTCTCCCAAGCGCAAATCTTGGACACTCAAATGGTTGTGCAGTTATTAATTTTTTACTATATAAAGGGTTGTTTCACCCCCGGGGACCAAAGGCAAATCGATGCCGTTCTACAAAAATATTCTGAATAGCTTATTACAAATTCTCCCAAGCGCAAATCTTGGACACTCAAATGGTTACGCAGTTATTAATATTTTACTATGTAAACGGTTGTTTCACCCCCCACCCCCCCCCCCCCCCCCGAGGACTAAAGACAAATCGATGCCGTTTGACAGGAATATTCAGCATAGCGTATTATAAGTTCTCCCAAGCGCAAATCTTGGACACTCAAATGGTTGTGAAGTTATTAATTTTTTACCATATAAAGGGTTGTTTCACCCCCGGGGACCAAAGACAAATCGATGCCGTTTTACAGGAATATTCAGAATAGCTTATTACAAATTCTCCCAAATGCAAATCTTGGACACTCAAGTGGTTGTGCAGTTATTAATTTTTTACTATATAAAGGGTTGTTTCACCCCCGGGGACCAAAGGCAAATCGATGCCGTTCTACAGGAATATTCTGAATAGCTTATTACAAATTCTCCCAAACGCAAATCTTGGACACTCAAGTCGTTGTGCAGTTATTAATTTTTTACTACATAGAGGACCAAAGACAAATCGATGTGGTTTTACAGGAATATTCAGAATAGCTTATTACAAATTCTACCTAGCGCAAATCTTGGACACTCAGATGGTTGTGCAGTTATTAATTTTTTACTATGTAAAGGGTTGTTTCACCCCCGGGGACCAAAGACAAATCGATGCCGTTTTACAGAAATATTCAGAATAGCTAAATATAAGTTCTACCAAGCGCAAATCTTGGACACGCAAGTGGTTGTGCAGTTATTAATTTTTTTACTATATAAAGGGTTGTTTCACCCCCGGGGGCCAAAGACAAATCGATGCCGTTTTACAGGAATATTCAGAATAGCTAATTACAAGTTCTCCCAAGCGCAAATCTTGGACACTCAAATGGTTGTGCAGTTATTAATTTTTTACTATATAAAGGACCAAAGACAAATCGATGCCGTTTTACAGGAATATTCATAATAGCTAATTATAAGTTCTCCCAATCGCAAATCTTGGACACTTAAATGATTGTGCAGTTATTAATTTTTTACCATATAAAGGGTTGTTTCACCCCCGGGGACCAAAGACAAATCGATGCCGTTTTACAGGAATATTCAGAATAGCTTACTACAAATTCTACCTAGCGCAAATCTTGGGCACTCAGATGGTTGTGCAGTTATTAATTTTTTACTATGTAAAGGGTTGTTTCACCCCCGGGGACCAAAGACAAATCGATGCCGTTTTACAGAAATATTCAGAATAGCTAATTATAAGTTCTCCCAAGCGCAAATCTTGGACACGCAAGTGGTTGTGCAGTTATTAATTTTTTTACTATATAAAGGGTTGTTTCACCCCCGGGGGCCAAAGACAAATCAATGCCGTTTTACAGGAATATTCAGAATAGCTAATTATAAGTTCTCCCAAGCGCAAATCTTGGACACTCAAATGGTTGTGCAGTTATTAATTTTTTATTATATAAAGACCAAAGACAAATCGATGCCGTTTTACAGGAATATTCAGAACAGCTTATTCTAAGTTCTCCCAAGCGCAAATCTTGGGCACTGAAATGGTTGTGCAGTTATTAATTTTTTACTATATAAAGGGTTGTTTCACCCCCGGGGACCAAAGACAAATCGATGCCGTTTTACAGGAATATTCAGAATAGCTTACTACAAATTCTCCCAAGCGCAAATCTTGTACTCTCAAATGGTTCTGCAATAATTAATTTTTTTACTATATAAAGGGTTGTTTCACCCCCGGGGACCAAAGACAAATCGATGGCGTTTTACAGGAATATTCAGAATAGCTAATTATAAGTTCTCCCAATCGCAAATCTTGGACACTTAAATGGTTGTGCAGTTATTAATTTTTTACCATATAAAGGGTTGTTTCACCCCCGGGGACCAAAGACAAATCGATGCCGTTTTACAGGAATATTCAGAATAGCTTACTACAAATTCTCCCTAGCGCAAATCTTGGACACTCAGACGGTTGTGCAGTTATTAATTTTTTACTATGTAAAGGGTTGTTTCACCCCCGGGGACCAAAGACAAATCGATGCCGTTTTACAGAAATATTCAGAATAGCTAATTATAAGTTCTCCCAAGCGCAAATCTTGGACATTCAAGTGGTTGTGCAGTTATTAATTTTTTTACTATATAAAGGGTTGTTTCACCCCCGGGGACCAAAGACAAATCGTTGGCGTTTTACAGGAATATTCAGAATAGCTAATTATAAGTTCTCCCAATCGCAAATCTTGGACACTTAAATGGTTGTGCAGTTATTAATTTTTTACATATAAAGGGTTGTTTCACCCCCGGGGACCAAAGACAAATCGATGCCGTTTTACAGGAATATTCAGAATAGCTAATTATAAGTTCTCCCAAGCTCAAATCTTGGACACTCAAGTGGTTGTGCAGTTATTAATTTTTCGCTATGTAAAGGGTTGTTTCAACCCCGAGGACCAAAGACAAATCGATCTCGTTCTACAAGAATATTCAGAATAGCTTACTACAAATTCTCCCTAGCGCAAATGTTGGACACTCAAATGGTTATGCAGTTATTAATTTTTTACTATATAAAGGGTTGTTCCACCCCCGAGGACCAAAGACAAATCAATGCCGTTTTACAGGAATATTCAGAATAGCTTACTACAAATTCTTCCTAGCGCAAATCTTGGACACTCAGATGGTTGTGCAGTTATTAATTTTTCACTATGTAAAGGGTTGTTTCAACCCCGAGGACCAAAGACAAATCGATGTCGTTTTACAGGAATTTTCAGAATAGCTTACTACAAATTCTCCCAAGCGCAAATCTTGGACACTCAGATGGTTGTGCAGTTATTAATTTTTTACTATATAAAGGGTTGTTTCACCCCCGGGGACCAAAGCCAAATCGATGTCGTTTTACAGGAATATTCAGAATAGCTTACTACAAATTCTCCCTAGCGCAAATCTTGGACACTCAAATGGTTGTGCAGTTATTAATTTTTTACTATGTAAAGGGTTGTTCTACCCCCGAGGACCAAAGACAAATCGATGTCGTTTTACAAGAATATTCAGAATAGCTTACTACAAATTCTCCCTAGCGCAAATCTTGGACACTCAAATGGTTGTGCCGTTATTAATTTTTTACTATGTAGAGGGTTGTTCCACCCCCGAGGACCAAAGACAAATCAATGCCGTTTTACAGGAATATTCAGAATAGCTTATTATAAGTTCTCCCAAGCGCAAATCTTGGACACTCAAATGGTTGTGCAGTTATTAATTTTTTACTATATAAAGGGTTGTTTCACCCCCGGGGACCAAAGACAAATCGATGCCGTTTTACAGGAATATTCAGAATAGCTAATTATAAGTTCTCCCAATCGCAAATCTTGGACACTTAAATGGTTGTGCAGTTATTAATTTTTTACCATATAAAGGGTTGTTTCACCCCCGGGGACCAAAGACAAATCGATGCCGTTTTACAGGAATATTCAGAATAGCTAATTATAAGTTCTCCTAAGCTCAAATCTTGGACACTCAAGTGGTTGTGCAGTTATTAATTTTTCACTATGTAAGGGGTTGTTTCAACCCCGAGGACCAAAGACAAATCGATGTCGTTTTACAAGAATATTCAGAATAGCTTACTACAAATTCTCCCTAGCGCAAATCTTGGACACTCAAATGGTTGTGCAGTTATTAATTTTTTACTATGTAGAGGGTTGTTCCACCCCCGAGGACCAAAGACAAATCAATGCCGTTTTACAGGAATATTCAGAATAGCTAATTATAAGTTCTCCCAAGCTCAAATCTTGGACACTCAAGTGGTTGTGCAGTTATTAATTTTTCACTATGTAAGGGGTTGTTTCAACCCCGAGGGCCAAAGACAAATCGATGTCGTTTTACAAGAATATTCAGAATAGCTTACTACAAATTCTCCCTAGCGCAAATCTTGGACACTCAAATGGTTGTGCAGTTATTAATTTTTTACTATGTAAAGGGTTGTTCCACCCCCGAGGACCAAAGACAAATCAATGCCGTTTTACAGGAATATTCAGAATAGCTTACTACAAATTCTCCCTAGCGCAAATCTTGGACACTCAGATGGTTGTGCAGTTATTAATTTTTTACTATATAAAGGGTTGTTTCACCCCCGGGGACCAAAGACAAATCGATGCCGTTTTACAGGAATATTCAGAATAGCTTACTACAAATTCTCCCTAGCGCAAATCTTGGACACTCAGATGGTTGTGCAGATATTAATTTTTTACTATGTAAAGGGTTGTTTCACCCCCGGGGACCAAAGACAAATCGATGCCGTTTTACAGGAATATTCAGAATAGCTTATTATAAGTTCTCCCAAGCGCAAATCTTGAACACTCAAATGGTTGTGCAGTTATTAATTTTTTACTATATAAAGGGTTGTTTCACCCCTGGGGACCAAAGACAAATCGATGCCGTTTTACAGGAATATTCAGAATAGCTTATTATAAGTTCTCCCAAGCGAAAATCTTGGACATTCAAGTGGTTGTGCAGTTATTAATTCTTTACTATATAAAGGGTTGTTTCAACCCCGAGGACCAAAGACAAATCGATGCCGTTTTACAGGAATATTATATTAAATTATAAGTTCTGCCAAGCGCAAATCTTGGACACTTAAATGGTTGTGCAGTTATTAATTTTTTACTATATAAAGGGTTGTTTCACCCCCGGGGACCAATGACAAATCGATGCCGTTCTACAGGAATATTCAGAATAGCTTGTTACAAATTCTCCCAAACGCAAATCTTGGACATTCAAGTGGTTGTGCAGTTATTAATTTTTTACTATATACTTGTTTCACCCCCGGGGACCAAAGACAAATCGATGCCGTTCTACAGGAATATTTAGAATAGTTTACTACAAATTCTCCCAAGCGCAAGTCTTGGACACTCAGATGGTTGTGCAGTTATTAATTTTTTACTATATAAAGGGTTGTTTCACCCCCGGGGACCAAAGCCAAATCGATGTCGTTTTACAGGAATATTCAGAATAGCTTACTACAGATCCTCCCAAGCGCAAATCATGGACACTCAAATAGTTGTGCAGTTATTAATTTTTTACTATGTAAAGGGTTGTTTCACCCCCGGGGGCCAAAGACAAATCGATGCCGTTTTACAGAAATATTCAGCATAGCGTATTATAAGTTCTCCCAAGCGCAAATCTTGGACACTCAAATGGTTGTGCAGTTATTAATTTTTTACTATATAAAGGGTTGTTTCAACCCCGAGGACCAAAGACAAATCGATGTCGTTTTACAGGAATATTCAGAATAGCTTACTACAAATTCTCCCAAGCGCAAATCTTGGACACTCAGATGGTTGTGCAGTTATTAATTTTTTACTATGTAAAGGGTTGTTTCACCCCCGGGGACCAAAGACAAATCGATGTCGTTCTACAGAAATATTCAGAATAGCTTATTATAAGTTCTCCCAAGCGCAAATCTTGGACACTTAAGTGGTTGTGCAGTTGTTAGTTTTTTACTATATAAAGGGTTGTTTCACCCCCGAGGACCAAAGACAAATCGATTCCGTTTTACAGAAATATTCAGAATAGCTAATTATAAGTTCTCCCAAGCGCAAATCTTGGACACTCAAATGGTTGTGCAGTTATTAATTTTTTACTATATAAAGTTTCACCCCCGGGGACCAAAGACAAATCGATGCCGTTTTACAGGAATATTCAGAATAGCTAATTATAAGTTCTGCCAAGCGCAAATCTTGGACACTCAAATGGTTGTGCAATTATTAATTTTTTACTATATAAAGGGTTGTTTCACCCCCGGGGACCAAAGAGAAATCGATGCCATTTGGCAGAAAAATTTAAAATATTTATCAATAGCTTGGTTAAGATTTACTTGATATGTAGTTTTTATTATTTTGCATTGATTCAAAAAGTTTTTTAGCCTTAGAATTATCTGCAAACAAGTAATATATGAAACATTTATATCATACACGTATAATTATATTTCTTACTGTTATGCGCCCTACAATTTGAATTTGTAATTTAATGCTCTATTTTTTACTAAATTTTTTAGGAATGTACCCAGTTATCATTGTGACGAACGTCTATGTGTCTTCGGGTGTTTTCGTATATTTTAGCTGCTATCTTTGGCTGCTGGTTTCACTACGGCGCTGAAAGGAGAGAAATATGAAAATTTGACAAAATACGTAATGTTCATTCCAAGAGTATATTTCTAGGGGTTTTTGAGGTTGCTTATTTCAAATTATTTCAGCGTGCCAAAAGCCTAGAATTTATTTTTAGGTTGAAAATAAAGTAAATTAGTAGTTGAAAGTGGTGTAGAAATAAAAAGTTGAAAAAATACGTAATTTAGATTCTGAAATTAAAGGTTTTAAACTTGTTGAGTTCAAGTTCGAATACGATCTCAGAAAAGCCCATGTGCCCTCAAAATTTTGGACCTTTAGCAAATAAACAACCCTAAAATAGGGTAGGTAAATGAATTGTGGTAACAATAAATACGTGCAAAAAGTAGTTAATAAGCGCAAACGTATTGTATTTAAATATAGATTTTTTGGTATATCGCAAAGGATTTTCTACTCTGAGGCTGCTAAGCAACCCCTAGATATGGGAAAACCACCTTAATATAAAATTAAACTTCATGAGAGAGGTTAAAGTCACTTTAGTTTCTATTCAGAAATATATAAAACAAAAACTTCCACTTTTTCCTTATTTTAATGGTAATCATGTATTTTATTTTTATATGAGGGTAGTTTTTACACTCATATGAACTTTGATAAAAGGGGTGAACTTTAAGTCGCTCTAGTCCTACACAATTCCAAATTTTCATTTTTTTTGCCATTTTTTAGCATTCATATACTCTATGATGGTATGATGGTGTTTATTCTTTGCAAGAACAGGGGTATTTTTCAGCCTAATCTAATGCCTGCAGTACACTCTCGCCGAGGCGTTGCGAGGGCAGGCGAGCGCGAGAGTGTACTTGCTGCTCTCGCATCGCCCCGTGCGCCCTCGCCTTGTCTCGTTAATGCACTCGCCTGCCCTCGCAACGCCTCGGCGAGAGTGTACTTGCTACGCTCGCATCGCCCCGTGCGCCCTCGCTTCGCCTCGCCACGCCTCGTTAACGCTCCGATTTGTGTCGGTTTTTTGGCCACGAGTCAAAGGGAACACAAGCCGCGAGGCCGAGGGCACCTAGTATATTCTCACTTGCTCTTGTCTGGGGGAGCTGAATTTTTGCAAAAAGGGCAATTGTTAATTAAAAATTTGTTGCAACTTACCTAATTGACGAAAAAATTTGAAAATTATCGACCATAAAGATCTTCCAGATGAATTCAGAGAAAAATATTACGTCGAAACGCGACAAAACTCAAAGGCAAATTTTTACTCTAGTGCTTATCCAGTCGTTCTAATTAATCGTACTAATTAACTAATCGCTCTAATTAAGTTCTATTCAACAAAAATCGAGTATTGTGAGAACGTGAACAAAAATAAAAACTTATTTTATTTTCTCTCGTGAAAAGTGACTTTTATTTCAAACTTAACTCATATACAGGGTGTTCAAAATTCACGGAACAAAAAGTGGGTGATAGTGCAGTGTCTTCTGTACCCGAATGAATCATAGACAGACAGAAATTGGTACCAAGATTCTTGTTTCGTTCATGGCCCGAAACAATAAAACTTTCTTTTGGCCCAATAAGGAAGATAGGCAGGAGCTGGAGCGCACTGGAATTTTGAGCAAATTAAAAGATGCACCGGTTCCAATTTCATCAAAATATTTTAAAGTTTTAAATAACGATGAAATTGACACACTTTTTAACGAAATATTTAATAAGTAGTACGTAGTAGATTTTGTAACTTCTTGTTTTATTTCATTTTTTTAAATAGGTGTTAAACATTATAATTTTGTTCTATTTTGTTTTCATTTGTTTATTTTCATATCAATTCGAAAGTTTATTATACTGTTAGTAATTAGGTCATTCTGATGAGAGTCATTCTGTGTCATTCCGATGATGCATTGTTAACTTAATTTTTGTACTACATTACACAAAAAAACGTTTGGAAACCATACTACTTGGAGAAAAATTAAGTAAACCTAACCTGTGAAACCTAAAATCTGGTGCCCTAAAACATCATACATAATACATTTAGAAGCATTTATAAGGCTAATTTGCTTATTAATTTATTAATTTTTTAAAAATATTGTCTGGCTGGGTTATTAGGCTACAGATGAGGGGGTTGATTGTCGTTCTGCAAAGATTACCTCATAACTAACATATTCTGAGAATTTTATCGACTTTGGATTTCTGGAATAATATTGTAACAAATATTTTTTTACAGTCAAGGGAATATTTTGATGTCCATTTCATGTAATTTCCTTTATGGGCATTTTTCATATGCTTAACCGGTTACATCCTTTATTAATTCAGGCATGTTTCATTATTATACAGTGAGGTAAATAATAATAATTAAAATCACATTTAAATTTTCAACACTCACCTTTTTCTATTTCGATGAATTGTTTTCATCCACCATCTTCTTGGTTTCCAACGTCCATGTCATTATTAGAAAATATTATTTTCAACATAATTTTTTTCTTTAAAATGCTAGGAATCATGTCATGTAATTCAATACTTCGTCAGTATTAGCTAAAAGAGTAGTTGTTTTGATTGATTCTTCAATAATGAGTGTTTTTAAGTTTTTACCTAATTAGTATATTAGAGTGCCCAGATTAGGGCAACAATATACAGAAAGTAGGTAATTTCGTAATAAATAAAAAAGTGTGTAAGTTGTGATTTGCTTAATACCTAAATAATATTTTCCAATCATGATAAAAGCAAATAAATAAAATTAATTAATTGTAAAAATATCCATGTCTTTCATTCACATTACTAAAAATAGAGACATTCGCCGAGCGGTCTCGGCGAGAGTGTACTGCAGGCATAAGAGTAGTTGTTCCGCCATTATTTAGGGAGATGACTGCTAAATATAAAACATAACCCTCTCCCTTGTTTTGATATTCTTTACCATTCATTCCCATCAGTTTATAAATCCTGAAATGTGGGTTAGTTTTGCCTCGTTTTAGGGTGGCTTCCTTCTATTTTGGGGGTTGCTTAACCGCCTCAAAGTAGAAAATCCTTTGCGATATACCAAAAATCTATATTTAAATACAATACGTTTGCGCTTGCTAACTACTTTTTGCATGTATTTATTGTTACCATAAATCAAGGATAATTTACCCCATTTTCGGGTTGTTTATTCGCTAAAGGCTCAAAATTTTAAGGGCACATGGGCGTTTTTGAGATCGGATTCGAACTTGAACTCAACAAGTTCAAAACCCCAAAAAATATAATTTCAGAATCTAAATTACGTGTTTTTTCAACTTTTTATTTTTACATCCCTTTCAACCGCTAATTTACTGTATTTTCAACCTAAGAATAAATTCTAGGCTTTTGGCATACTGAAATTTGAAATCAGCAACCTCAAAAACCCCTAGAAATATACTTTTGGAATGAAAATTATGTATTTTGTCAAATTTTCATTTTTCACCCCTTTCAACCCTTATTTTACTCGATTTTCACCCTAGAGAATAAATTTTTGGCTTGTGACATGTTGAAATTTGAAATCAACAACCTCAAAAACCCCTACAAATATAAGTTTAAAATGAAAATTACGTATTTTATCAAATTTTCATTTTTACACTCCTTTCAACCTTCAACTCGATATTCCCCTAAGTACCAATTTTTGGCTTTTGTCGAAAAATACATTAGAATACTCGGGGCGAGTTCCAGGATCAGAACTTTTTTTTGTTTGCTTCTTCTGACCCAAATTTTGAAGTCGCCATATTGAAAAAAAAATCTGCAGCAAAACTGAATTTAGCATATCCTATACTTAACTCTACCAACTTTCGTAAATTTGTATCGAAAATTTGCTAGGTTACCGATTTTTGACGCCTGCTTTGAAAAAAATCACCACTGTGGAACGGTTCAAGTTGATATTTCGTAGCGATTTGTTAAACTATATTATTTATCAATGTCTGCACCTAATACATTGTAATCCAACATTTGTTCGAGGCAGTTTGTAAAAGTTCCAAAAGCCGCTGTGAAACCAGTTGACTACTTTAAGAATCCCAGGAACTCTAATTGCCGGACGGAAACAAAAAATAAAGTAACGAAATACGATAATTTTTTGTAAGTAAAATGCCAAGGAATATCCAACTAAATTCGTTAGAAATACTACTCGGTTTTTGTTACTTGTCAATTGGACAAATGGTATATTGGTATGTTGTCTTTTTTGAAGCAGGAAAGTTGTGTAGTTATTTTATGTTCCCCCCAAAAAAAACATTACAAATGTTAATTTTCGATGTTGAGGAAGAGGTTAATTATCTATTTATCTATCGAAAATCAAAGAATGGCTAGAGTAGTGTAGCCTTTCGCAAAGTGCCGTCTTGAAATGATATGTACATATATCTATAAAAAAAGGCAATAAGAGAAATGTCCAAACCTGAAATATCAGAAAGTTTGTATAATTTTTTATTTACATCAGTAAGTATACACATAGTCCAGTCAACGAAAGAGTGAGAATTTTCCTCTTCAGGAATGTGTTTAGGGTAGTCAGGAGGTAAACATATTAAAACTCCCTGCCCATAGCCTAGCGCTTTGGGAGGGGGGAGGTCCCTTTTTTCGATTCTTGGCTTATAACGCGGAAACGATGCGTCGTACGGAAAAAAGTATTCTATGCAAAATTAAATTTCCTACAAGAATGCCTATATTCATTTTCTTCCTATGTGTTACAGTTTCCGAGATATTCGCCAGCCAAAATCGATAGTAAATAAATTTATTAGGTATCTGACATTTCTGTATCAAAACGGTTTACCGTGGTCTGCTAATAAGTCACAGTCACAAAATATTCTTTATTTTACAACACTTGATGTAGTTACTAACGTATATTTTGTCAAAATCTATACATTTCCTTAAATATACAGAGTGACTCACTTAAAATGAAGACACCGATTTGAATCAAATTTTACTCCAGTATAGAACAAATTAGGATTTTATGACCAGAAGAACATTCGCCTGCTACAAAGGCAAAGCCACCTGCGGTACCAAAATATGCGGAAAATAATTAAAAATCATATTGGTGGGTCTTGACGAATTTCATTTTTGTAGGAAATTTACTTATGTTTAATTTTGCATAGAATATATTCTTCCGTACGATGCAACATTTCCTAGTTATAAGCCAAGAATCGAAAAAAAGGACCTTTCCATCCCCCTCCCCCTAAAGCGGCAAGGCTATGGGCGGGGACTTTTAGTTTGTATACTTCCTAACTACCCCCAACATATTCCTGAAGAGGAAAATTCTCCCCCTCTCCATGTCCTCTACAATCCCCTTTTGGGCATTCATTGATTGTACTAATGGTATATTGGTTAGTAATGAATTCAACATCAAAATTTTACATTTGTAAAATTTTTTAGTTATATCATTTTTTGTTTGTTCGAACAAAACTAAGTTTTTTTCAAAGAGCGTTGGGGGGGGGCTTATTTTTTCTTGGAAATGCAATCTGTATGTTATAAGGACGGCACAGTGAAATTTTGTCTAATTTTGTGTGTGAGCGTTTTTTGTAAATTGAGTTTTAGTTTTGAAAAACGTGTTTTTGTCTCTTTTTTTAATATCTCGTGTTCTTTTCATCGGATCAGGCCAAACCTAAATGTTAAACAAAACCACATAGGTCTAAATCCTATCAGCCATTTTGTTTTTTCTTTTTAAAAAAATAAACACTACGAAATTACTATAAAAATATTATCTTTTTTAATGAAACTTATAGACCTTATACATCTTTATATCTAGTAAACTATTATGGAAAATTACGAATAAAAATATTTATTTTTTCCCCTAACGAACGAAATTGTTGAAAAATTCTGGAAGCTTTACCGTCGTTTCGTCACACTAAACCGTTTCTTCCTTAAATTGTAGCTTTTTGAACGTGCTTTGTAACAGTAATAAAAATAAATTTTGTGTGCTATTTTAAAATTAAAAAAAAAACTTCATGTGTTCAGGATTTGAACCGCGGATTTCCGCATGGGAATTCTCAATCAATCAATCAGCAGTATTTATTTAGTATTAAGAGTACAGCATATGTGCCTCCTCGGAACCCAACCCGGAGCCAGCCACACGACCAGGACAGGTGACGTCGAGGTGAGTGTGAGGCTGGGCGGGGTGGACCCGATTCAGCTTAGAGATAGTTCGAGTGGGGGGCTAGTAGCTCCTAAAAACTAGGTTAAAATATTTTATTGTCCACATGGACCTAAAAGTAAATTAAAAATAAACACAACACTAAAAACATTGGCGAACGCGCACTACACAATTTTGGTTATTGACACGGGAAACATGGGAATTTTCACTTTAATCATTGAGGTATGGCCGCGAAACATTCGCGGATTTGATGAATTATGGCAGAGAAATCAAAACACGAAATTTTTAAACGATCAGATCTTCGTTAATACATCAGCAGAGTTGGAAAAAACAGTTTTTTTTTTCATTTTAAACAAAAAAAACTTGTTTAGTGCATTTGACCACTGACCATTTGACTCATATGAGTAAGACTACAGAGGCTATTTTTTGTGAATGTGTTTACTGTTTATATTAGAATTATTTATCGGAATGGACCATCATCGGCACTTTTCCTGCTTTTTCACAAACTTCAAAATAAAACATTTGTTTAAAACATCGCACTGCGTTTTAAATAGTTGTTTAAAACATCGCATTGTGTATTAAATATGTTTTAAACATTTGTTTAAAACACGGTGCGACGTTTTAAACGTGTTTTAAACATGTCTTAGGCATGCCAACCCTGTACTTGAGTGGCAAGGCCGTAAGATGCCGATATCAAAAGACCAATAATGGCGTTTTAACCTCATCGTAAACTGCATACTCCAAATCGAAAATTAGATCCAGCAGGAACGTACTTTGACTAAGCACTTTAGATGAGTAAATACAATGCTTGGATATCATCTCTGCACGTTCTCCTAGAATCTCGAAGCTTTGGTAACGGGAGTGGGGGAAATAATCTTGTAATAATAAACATGCGTATACCTACGTAATTGTAGGCATATTAATGATTAAAATTTATTTTATGAATTCATTAAAGTTCTCACATAGAGCATAAGCAGTAACAATTTCTACTCAAAATATATATATGTACAGAAATGAATGCATGAAACGCAAAAGATACGATATCTCAGCTTCTAATTAATGTAGAATTTTCTATTAATTGTTCGTTTTTGAAGCCCTTTTAACAGATGACAAAAGTATTTGGCTGGATACATTTTTTCGAGTAAAAAAATTCATTACTAAAACATGCATAATACAAAAAAATGATTTTTACCACCATTGTAAAGCTTGTTCAAGAAAAAGAAATTCTTAGCGTAACGAAATGGCAGTTTTTTATGAAGCTTTAAAAACTTTTCAAAAATCTCGTTTTTTAGGGAAAATTATACATATTTTTTTTTGTAATTTTCCATAACAGGTTACGTCTCCAAGATCCATAATTTCACAAAGTTTCATTAAAAAAGATTAATTATTTTTTTAGTTATTTCAGTTCGCTTTATGTAAAATTAGAAATTTTCGTGTTTTTTATTTTTTTGCAAAACAACAAAATGGCTAATAGGATTTAGACCAACGTTGTTTTGTTCATCATTTGTTTGCAAACATTTTGATTTTTAGGTTTGGCCTGATCCGATGGACAGAACCCGAGATATTAAAAAAGAACGGAACAGAAACACGTTTTTTAAAATTAAAACTCGATTTGCAAGAAACGCTCACCTCCAAAATTAGAGAAAACCTCAATGTACCCTTCCTGATAACATACACATTGTATTTCAAAAAATAAATTGTCCCCCTCCCCCAAACAGTCTTTGAAATCTTACTTTTAATCTTAGTTTTATTCGACTATTGCGTTGGTAAGTGTATATTATTATATCTATACGTTATTTAGGTATTACTCAAACGAAACTTCCATACTGAATAAGAAAGTACCTTTTTTTAACCGAAAATTGAAAAAAGGAGGTTTTAATTTAATTTTTTAATGTAGAGCTTCTACCTACCGGTCGCCTTGACAGGCTTAGACTTTGTTTATAAACACTATCAGGATTACGTAGATTTCTGATTTAAATAGGATCTTTTGACAAACAGGAAATGTTAACTTTTGTGTTATCTTACTAGGTTAAATAGTTGTTGCAGAAAAGTCACTTAAAAAGTTTGATGAAAACGAAAAGTCCCACGTTATTAGCGAAGTAAGTTTCGCTCATAATTATTTATTAAAACCTGAATACCAAATTAGCTTTCAACACAATCAGCAGGTCTCGTGGTGTCTAATTAGTTATAATTAATAGAAAATGTAACTGATATTTTTCCCACGGGCATAACAAAGCCGAATTACATACAATCACTATGCGATCTAAGAATAATCCTAATGCGCCTGATACTGTTTGTTTTTTGGTACACCGTGTTCACAAAATGATGATATTTCATGTTTTAAACAACAAACTTCATGGGAACTGGACGGTCTATACAAAAACATTTTAAATACCTACGCCATAATGACTGTAACGCGCAGGAGGAAGACAAAAAACCAGCCGCCCGGCTACTGAAGAAGGACACCTGATCAGTTAGATGTTATTTTTATTAAAACAATGTAAGACTCGTATGTGCGCAGAATATATACAGTTGAGGTAGCTGGAGATTAGATAATTAGTATTGCGACCATAGACACTTGCAATACAGCGACGTTCACACAAACGCACGGCCAAGAAGAAAACTTGATCGCTCCTGCTGCTCTGAACATTCGGATGCACTATTGAAAATTAACGCACCTGCTCAGGTTGGTGACTTGGGGAGGTCAAAGTTTTATACCCAAATAAGGCGAACTTGTACAAATAAACACACCTTAGTTGAAAATTCCAAAATCCTTTGTTATACTGTTACCACAAACATTGGTAGTTGGAATGGTATACATAAAAGAATATTTAAAACGTAATGTTTGTTACGTGGCTATAACAGCCCGTTATTGTTGATGAAATTAAAGACGAGTCGAAAGCATTATTGGGTCAGCCCTCAGATGTTTAAACAAGGACAAAATTCCACACCACAACAAGCGAGTGGTGGTTTTGGGGTTAAAGTAAACTGCCGCCAATTGAAACGGACCAAGCGAATTTTGTTGAATTTAATCCAAACTTTTTGAAAAAGAAAACAGATATCGATATGCGGTTTTCAGGATTTAAGAGATAATTTATCTGTGAAACAGCGAATTTTGTCCATTCTTTTATTTTGAAGTACGTTACTACTTACAGGGAGTAAAGGAAAAGCATGTTTTTTTACCAAATTTTATAACTACCGAGATTCTACAAAAATTTTTTTTTCAAACGCCAGAAAAACGACATTTCTTAACTCATTTCATGGAATTAAAGACGGGTGTGCGTTGCCATTAACAACGAGGGTAAAAGCTTTTTCTGACTCTGTGAGCGGCAGAAAAAGTAATATCCATAGCAACGCGTATTTTATTTAACACGCCGACCATGCGATATTAACACAATGCGTTTTTGGTGGTAAAATTCGAGATTTTTTATCTTTATTTTTTTTATATAGCTTATCGACGTTTGAAGAAAAAAATAGCATGGTTTATTAGGAGTAAAAGCCACTTTACTCCTAATAAAACAATAATTTTATTATAATAATTATTTTAATATTAATAATTAATTAATTTTATTATTAATAATTATTAAATATTATTTTATTAATATTAAATTAATTATTTTAAAACATGAATTATTAATTAATAAAACATAATTTGTTGCCAACGATAGTATCGTTGTCAGCAAATATTACCAAAAAAATGGTACGCTTAAGTCGATTTGTAGTTTTTATTAATTTTTCCTTTTCATTTGAAATTCGTTCAAGTGAACATTCGAAACTGCAGGTACATTGTTTTTCGTCATTTTTTGATAGTAACACTAAAACTTTTCTCGGTCATTTAAAAACCGCTGCCCAAGGAATCACTACTTACACATCCAGATTTTCTCACAACAAAAAAGTTTTGTATATGGAAATAATTGTTTATGAAACTTTAATAATATAATATTTGAAATCCTCTACCTCAAAAACCCATAAAACGATACTCCACATCGGTAGTGGGGTGGGGGTGGTAGTGGGGGTGGATGAAGTAAAAAAATATTTTGAGGTTTCTGGTCCTTGTACACACACTAAATCATAATTATTTTTCATCCCCTTTAATAATGATGTGGGGGGTAGCTAATGGCAAAAAATTTTTTGAGACCTTAGCTTCTCTTGTATATACTAAATACCAATTTTATGGATTCTTGCCTGCTTGATTTACCTATTTACCCCAAATTTACCCCAATTTACCCCGCAACCCTCGACGGAACAAGATGAAAATATAATCTAGTTCCAGATCTCATTAAAGTACGTATGTGTACCAAATTTCAAGTCAATATCTTAAACGGTTCCAGAGTAAACGTGCGCACAAAAAAAGTTACAGACAGTCAGAAATTTTTTTCGCTCAAACTTAAAATCTCGACGTTTCATGCCATTCTAAGCCTATTTGAATAAAAAAAATGTTGTCGTTACTATTCTTCCACTGGATGTGGAAGTACAGGTAATTAAAAATCTGAGAAAATCATGACTCCAGAGAACAGTTTTCATAGCACAACAGAATTTTTAAACCTTTTTTTTGTTCATGTTGCTATTTTAATTTAAAAAAAAAACTGTTGTATTGTCAGAGTTTTTTCGATTTTTAAGCCTTAGATATCTTTTAGACAATTTTCTGGGTTCATTTTTGACGAAATTTTCGATGAATAAGGTATTCATAATTTAAGTCATGATATTCTGCGGGCGAGGCAAAAAAATGCGTTTTATTGAAAAATACCGCCTCAGTCTGGGAACCCTTCACAAGGCTGACAATGACTGTGAACGTCTCGTGAGCGTCATGCTCAATCATACTTACACGCAACTTCATTCACTTTCATTTTTCTAACAAAACCGATTCGGTTCTTTATTATTTCAAAAGTGCCATACATAGAATATTACAAATAAAGCAGTAAAATTTACTTTTTCTGAAATAGATCGGCAATGTTTACATTTTCGGCGCGATTTCTGATCGAAAAATGCATAATTCCAGTATTTTAGTCCGTTGCTAAGAAACTATCAGATAACAGACCGGAAATGATCCGTTGCCAAGCAACGATCAACAAAACCGTACGGGAATGTTACTTTCCCGGCCTAGGTCGGGAAAATAACATTCCCGTACGGTTCTTTATGTATATTTTAGGCAGTAAATAAATACACGCAGACAAACCGACTCACACTAAAATTGCATTTATTAGTAAGCAGTTAGATTGGAATGAAGAAATGTTATGCATTAATACAAATTCCTTAATTTATAGTAATATTGATTGTGATTTCAGAAAAAATAGTATGTGTACTTCGGTGTGAAAGCACATTCCCGGACCTCGATGCTTGTTGGCCTCGGCTAGCGCTTCGGCCAACAATTTGCATCGTCGTCCGGGAATATATTGCTTTCACACCTAAATACACAATATACTATTTTAACTGGGAACAACGCATCTTATATAACCGAACAATGTTTTTGTATTTTCCTACATATATGTTTATAAATACCAGTGACAATTCAGTCGGCTTTGAATCAGAAAGAAAACAAGTCGTTGCTCTGCTAAATAATATACATGAAGATTAATTTTTGGGTGATATATGATCAGTTTATAAAACTGGTTTCTTTGTTAAGAATCGACTTTTTAACATTTTATAATATATCTATTTTGTATTTAAAAATATTCGACAAAAAAACTGAATTGAACAATCACTTAACTACCCATATTATAGACATTCTTCTTCTGTTTAATCGTTTTCGCCATTTAACAAAATATCAGAATTCGGTCCTAATAACGTCTGTCAAATTTGCAGATAATAATGTATTCAACTGGCTGAATGAATATTCATAAGATAATCTTTGTTAACGCAGTACTTGACTAGATTGGTTATATATTGATATTTGTTTTAATTTATTGTTAATTCATTTAAATATTTACGACATAATTCAAGATTATAATTTATAACTTCTGTTGTCGTAAAAGAGATATATGTATAATGTAATGCTGTTTGTTCTAAGAAATTGAAGGATTTAATATGTAAGGAAAACAAATAATGTGGTTATTAGTCTGAAGTTTCAAGACCAAGTACATAGGTTTCTTCTATTGTGTCTATGTACTGTTTTGTTTTTTTTTTTTGAGATAATGATCAAGGGCCGATGCTCCTAAACGCACTTAAAAATGCATTCAGCATTCACCACTACCTCTTATATTCACTGATTTCAGTCCTATTAACCATGCATGAGACATATTACAAAGAAAACCGAATAACCATCATCCAAACGGCAAACTCAAATTATTTTGAAAAATGTGTAATAATTTGGCAGAAGCAGCTCGCAGCTCTTATAATAAACATTTTCTTATTATTAAAAATGAAAAACCGCTGCCCATGCAACTCTATTACAACGAGAAAAATATTGATACTATTTGCACTCCACTATTGCTCATAGAACTAAAATAATATAATATTTAAAATCGCCCAAAACCCAAAATCGATAGGCCACACGGTAGTGGGAGTGGGGTGGCAGAGGAGGAGGCTGATTCCAACAAAATTAAGGCCTTTGGTTCTTGTACCCACACTAAATCACAATTTTATATTTTACACCCTTTAATAATAAGGTGGGTGTGGCTAATGCAAAAAAAAAATGAGGCGTTTGGTTAAATCATAATTTTATTTTTTACTCCCGTTAATAATGGGATGACTGTGGTAGAGGGGGTGGCTAATGCGAAAAACATTTTTAAGGCCTTTGGTTCTTGTATACACACTAAATCACAATTTTTTTTTCACCCTCTTTAATATTGGTGTGGGGGTGATAGTGGAGGTGGCTGATACCAAAAATATTTTGATACCTTGGATTCTCGTACATACCCTAATCCCAATTTTATGGACTCCTTGTTTGCTTTATCTGATTAGCTTCATTTACCACTCCTCCCCAACCTTTTAACGGAATAAGACCGTTGTCCCTGATCTCTTTATAAAATATACAGTGTCCCATCGGGAACTGCACCGCTTGATATAAGGAAAAATACGCACCATAAAATTTTGAAAATTTAGGGAATTACTAATGTCAGTATGAGTCGAAAACATGTAGCATACTCTATCCATAAGCCCAGCCGTTTCAGAGATCTTTGACATTTTATTAAAAATTTGAAACGGTTTGCAATAACCTTTACAACTTTTTTCACGTAACCTATCCTCATTTGCTTTTTGGCGTGCAGAAAGACCATAAGCTTAGCTACGCTCTACAGTTTAAAGAAATCAATAATAATATACTAAGTGTTTAATTTTTACGTTGCATTTTGTCAACTTCAAACCGCAAAAACTTGTTTAAGTCAAATGGAACCCTGTATTTTTTTGCATTCAATTAAGTAAAATTCTTCTCCTATGTATATATTGTGATTTAACCTTGCGATTTTAAATTGAAAATTGCAGTTCCCGGTAGGACACCCAAATTTCATCGATATGATGAACTGTTCCAGATTAATCGTGCTCACAAAGGAAAAAGTTACAGACAGGCCAACAGACAAACATTTTTTTGCTCAAACTTAAAATCTTGACGTCATTTCATGACATTTTATGCCTATTTGAATAAAAAAAAAATAAAAATTTTTTTTTTTACAAATTTACTTGAATAGTTTGGTTTTTGTTTTGTAAGTATCGATCAAGTAATTTGTGAAATGAGGCAGGGAAGCGGTAGTTGTGGGTATAAGCTAGTCATAAAATAAAATAACATTGTCCGCCTACAACACTATCATGCGTCAAATTTTGTCATGTAATAAGCAATAAATCACCCTGTATATTTACTTGAGACAAAGCAACACAGCAGGTCATTACTGCCTCGATGACAAGTAAAAAAAACATCGACTAAGTATCGCTCGTGGTATGTCACAAGGGGACAAGCTCCATTCTATTCAAGAGGAACACCCATTCGGGGTTCGACCAAAATTATAATAACGATAACACAATTTAAATAACAATGATCCCATTTAATTCTTATGAAAAAACGAAAAAAAGAACCTCCCATTAGCCATTGTCGATGTTACCTACGTAATATTTCTCTAAAACTAGCCGAGGTCTCGGATGAATTATAAGACAGGCGATGTATTGTTAACCGACTGGTCCCATCACATACTCGCCGAGCCCGCAAGAAACCGGAACCATTAGAGGGAAGAGTTGACCCCATGGGGTCACCGAAAGAGATTTCAGGGGTTATGCGCACGTTGTATAACAGGTCCACTTATGACATGCTGCTTTTTTTCTGGGAAATTATTGAAATAATAGCCTGTTGTACGCCGGTAACAAGCTGTGGTACTTTAGAGTAATGTAATGTATAGCGGATTTTTTAAATTCTTGTTTTCTATCTGACTTGAATCAAGCTCCGGTATACAAATTGGGTGAAACAATACAATAATATTTAGAACAGTTATACATACCAAAATAAATAACGTCCAGCAATATTTTTTTTACAAATCAGCGTTGATACGGACAATGCACTTGTAGTAGGAAATCGATGCAGCTGGAAATTTTATTGCAGAAAACTGTTGTTTAGGGTTCCATAATTTTTTTTTTTTTTTTTTAATTGACCAAAATCGAATGCCAGCTAAACTTTCGAGGAGAGAAGGTTAGATATCAAAAAACGGTTTTTCGCGATCATGAAGAATTTTATGAAGAAATGTTAAATATACAACTTGAAGATTTCAAGGCTAGAGTCCCGTTCAATTTGGTCAAAACTTGTCCGAGATATGATTCTTTAAAGTTTAGTGTTTTTTCACCTTTTTCTAAAAGTCAAAGAATGACCCCAAAATAAGTCCGAAATTCGCCTCTTTTTGGGTACTACATTGCGAGCAAAGGAAAGGTGCAAAATTGATCCCTTTGTATCAAACTAATCTTTGAGGAATTCTGAGAAGAGCATATCTTTTCGTTTTGCGAAAAAACGCGAAAACCACCCCTATTTAAGCGTTGAAAATATTTAAACAATGCCAATATATTATAAATATTTAATAATTGCAACAACAGTAATGCTTGAGTAACGAACATGAACCCTACTGAACTATGCGCAGTAGAAAACCACCCCCAACGAGGAGTTGAAAATCAATAAAAACAGTGAAAAATAAGCATTTGGACTATAAAGGGCCCCTTATGTTATTATTACATATTTTTACCCCCAGAGATATCTGTAGGAAGTCCCTCTAAGTTCCATGTATAAGTAATGGAAAACAATTAAGTTAGTTAGCTAGTTTAGCATTCGGCCCAGAGATGGCGCGCGGTGCCACAATCTGGAAATTGCAGAGAGCTCACTAGACAATTGCAGAATAAGGAGAGAACATTCTGGAGCTCTCATCTCTAGGTATATAAAGTAATGGAGAAGCCGCCATGCTAAATAACAATATATAAAGCAAAAGTTCAGGTTGGCTCTGGTTTTCCCAATACAGATAATAAAGTGGAACGCAGATATAGGGGTCTACAGACGATCCAGCTGCTGGGACCCGACATTGTCGGTACGCCTTGAAGATAATTGGAATTCCAGCGGATCAGTTCACTTTTACGAATGAGTTCAAAGCATGCCGACAAGGCTGGCTCCCTGCCGCTGGATCGTGTGTAGATTCCTTATAAACCCTAGTTTATGGGCGGTCCCCTATCACAAATAACTAACTACCTACCTCTTTATTTGTCACTAAAACTAATATTCATTCTTAGGTAGTCGTATGTGTACCTTGTGCATGATAAGCGTACATTTTCGAAAGTAAATAGTGCTATTTTGAAAATATGCCACGGGATTGTGTAAATACACCTAACAACTTTTGTTATATTTGTGGTGAAGTGACTTTTGCGCATCAAAAACGTAGTTTTACTCCCAAAATTAGGAAGGCGTACCAGTTGTATTTTGGTTGTACAATTGGAGATGATGACAAAAAATGGGCACCTCATATATGTTGCAGCAATTGTGCGAACAATCTTTGCAGTTGGCTAAGTGGAAGAGGACGTTCAATGGCTTTTGCTGTGCCCATGATCTGGCGAGAACCTACAGATCATGTTACCGATTGTTATTTTTGCGTGATACCTCCTATTAGACAGGGTATTAACAAGAAAAAAAGGATGGTAATACAATACCCCAATTTACCATCTGCCATTCGCCCGGATCTCCACCTCAAGAATACAGCCTTGATTCTGACGAAGAATCAGATGATAATGTAGATGACTTAGTCCAGCCATCAACATCACAAGATCCCGATTTTTCTGCCGAAGTGTCCGGTGGTGAACCACACAAAATTAATCAACGCGAATTAAGTGATCTTATAAGAGACCTTGATCTGTCCAAGGCAAAAGCGGAGCTTTTGGCATCTCGATTACAACAATGGAATTTACTACAAGAAAATGTTAAAGTTTCCATGTATCGAAGTCGTCAAAAAGATCTTATATACCTTTTTTCAAAATGGAAAATGACTTGGTTGCCTGCAAGGACATTGACGGTTTAATGAGTGCTTTTCACATGCCCCATGATCCTAGTGACTGGAGACTTTTTATTGACGCCTTGAAACTTAGTCTAAAAGCTGTGTTACTCCACAATGGAAATAAATTGCCATCAATTCCAATCGCCCATGGTGTCCACATGAAGGAAAATTACAGTAACATGAATGTATTGCTACAAACTATAGAATATAACAAGTATAAGTGGCAGATTTGTGCAGACTTAAAAGTGATAGCTATCTTACTTGGTATGCAGCAAGGGTATACCAAATATTGCTGTTTTCTTTGTGAGTGGGACAGTCAAGCGCGATTAGAACATTACAAATAAAAAATTTGGCCGCCAAGACTGGGTTTTGAACCAGGAAAAAAAATGTTGCCAACATTCCATTAGTTGATTCACAAAAGGTAATACTGCCACCACTCCACATAAAACTGGGGCTTATGAAAAACTTGGTAAAAGCTATGGACAAAGAAAGACGTGCTTTCAGTTATTTAAAACAAAAATTTCCCAGACTTATTAATGCGAAAATTAAAGAGGGAATTTTTGTGGGTCCTCAAATCAAGAACCTTTTCAAAGATGCTGAATTTGACAACATTCTAGAAGGTAATGAAAAAGCTGCTTGGAATTCCTTTAAAATGGTAGCAACACACTTTCTCGGTAACAAAAGAGCAGAAAACTATAGAGACCTTGTTGGGAATCTACTTTCTTGCTACCAGAAATTAGGATGCAATATGTCATTAAAAGTCCACTTTCTACATTCACACCTAGATTACTTCCCAGAAAACTGTGGTGCAGTAAGTGATGAGCATGGAGAGAGATTCCACCAGGATATTCAAAATATGGAAAAAAGATATCAGGGCAAATGGACTTCTGCGATGTTGGCAGACTACTGTTGGACATGTATAAGAGACGCTCCAGAAGTAACTTATAAGAGACGGGCTAAGAAGCGCAAGAAGAATAATTAATTTTCTGATTAAAGGGCTTATATTCTAATTAAATATATAGTATATAACACGTATTTAAAATATATATCAAAATGGCAAATATTTTTTTGCATGATGTAATTAATGGCTTTTTTTATGAAAATTATACCATAATATGTGAGTTAGGTCAGTTATTACAATTTTTAGAGCCAACAAATTTTTTTTATGACTATGTTAGACGTAGTTGGGACCAAAACAATGCAAATAAGTTTAATAAGTAATAAGTTTATTTCTGTAATGTATATTTTTTTTGTAATAAAGACTTTTATTATTATTATTATTATTGGCAATGATGAAAATAATCATATGGTAACAGCCCGTTATCAGCTGGTCATGGTTAACGCCAATATAAAGAGATCGCGGTTACAATGCTATGTTAAATATTTGGCGAAGTATAATTGTTTTAAGTAGACAGGGAAGTGCAGATAAAATGATTCTAATCTCCAGAATCGGCGTTTTGCTTTGGCATTAACGGTGTTGGCTTTGGCGGCAGAGCAAACACGGATTTCCGGTGGGTTTGAATAGTCCAATCTTCTAATCTGACAAATTCTGGAATGGCTTAAGCCGACCACTTAGTACTGAATAAATGACTGCCGGTTAGCGTTGCGTCATAAAAGTTTCCTCACCACCGCTAATACGGAGACGGCATACGAAACAAGAAAACAAAAACTTAAGTGGTTTACCGTAATGGCAGAATGCATGTAATTGTTGCGATCTTTCCTTAATTTAATGATAATGAAATCCAAATAAGAATTACTTTAATTGACCTTTCATTAAACAGATTTCTATGAAAACGATCTAGCTTTACTTATATGTACCTAGGCTAACTGAAATGGCCGCATATAAAACAAGGCAATTCATGTTACGACACTGTTTATTTCCCTACATGGCGCAGGAATTTTTCTATAAGGAAAATTGGCAGTTTTAATTATTCTTGAGATGTTCTTCAATGAATATTCAACCGAGCAATTTATGTTACAAGACCTCTACCTGGAATCATCCACATAAAATCCGCAAGAACAACGCTCATTTATTTTGTTATCGGTGACTTAAATTTATTTAATGCTCTTCAGCTTTTCCAAAAATAAGGATTACGTAACTAAAAAAGAACGAACAGCTGTCCTATGGGCTATTAAAACAGTTGATATGAGCACTGAACAGTCCTTATTTCAATATAAACTTCAGAAAAACGTTAATAAACCGCACCTTCTGGTGGAATCGGCGCATTAAAAAGTGTAACAACCATACGACATTTATAGTCCTGTCAACGGGGGTTTTCATCTCTAATTTGAATGCTATTGAATGGATTTTGATGAAACTTTGTGCAATGCATTTATAATGACGTCAATAAAAAAGTTGAAAAAAAGATCAGAGTAGGAAATGATCGCGGGTTCCGTAACTTGTAGAATTAGCTCAAGAATGAAAAAAAAATATTTACCTTTTTTGGACCAAAACAAGAAAGATGTTTTTCTGAAATCGATCGGCAATGTCTGCATTTTCGGCGCGATTTCAGATCGAAAAATGCACAATTCCAGTGTTTTAGTCCGTTGCTAAGAAACTATCACAAAGCAGACCGGAAAAGATCCGTTGCCAAGCAACGATCAACAAAACCGTACGGGAATGTTACTTTCCCGGCCTAGGCCGTAACATTCCCGTACGTTTTTTATGTATATTTTAGACAGTAAATAAATACACGCAGACAAACCAACTCACATTAAAATTGCATTTATTAGTAAACAGTTAGATTGTAATGAAGAAATGTTTTGCATTAATACAAATTCCTTAATTTATAACAATATTGATTATGATTTCAGAAAAAATAGTATGTGTACTTCGGTGTGAAAGCACATTCCCGGACGACGATGCAATTGCATCGAAATGCTTTCACACCTAAATACACAATATAATATTTTCCTCTTGTGAATTTTTTCGAAAATAGTATATTGTGTATTTAGGTGTGAAAGCAATACATTCCTGGACGACGATGCAAATTGTTGGCCGAGGCGCTAGCCGAGGCCAACATGCATCGAAGTCCGGTAATGTGCTTTCACACCGAAGTACATACTATTTTTTCTGAAATCACAATCAATATTATTATAAATTAAGGAATTTGTATTAATGCATAACATTTCTTCATTACAATCTAACTGCTTACTAATAAATGCAATTTTAATGTGAGTTGGTTTGTCTGCATGTATTTATTTACTGTCTAAAATACACATAAAAAGACGTACGGGAATGTTACTTTTCCGGCCTAGGCCTTGAAAGCAACATTCCCGTTCGATTTTGTTGATCGTTGCTAGGAAACGGATCTTTTCCGGTCTGTTTTTTTGTAGTTTCTTAGCAACGGACTAAAATACTGGAATTGTCCATTTTTCGATCTGAAATCGCGCCGAAAATGTAGACATTGCCGATCGATTTCAGAAAAATGCATATTTTTCGAGATATGGCCATTCTAAAATTCCTAAAAATGGGGGAGGGGAAATGTAAAAGTTGAAAAAAAAATCTGAAAAAATTCAGGTGAATGTATCATCGAAATACAAGATTTTTTTTTATTTGCAACTTTTCTGTAAAGTGCGTTTTCACCGAGTTTTTCTAGAAAAACATGAAATTGTAGCGCTTTAAAAATATGTAAGTTAAAAATTTGAAAAAATTCAGACATATGCATTGAGGCTTTCTAATTATTTTTTGACTTGGTATTTTTTTGTAACTTGCCAATTTTCCGAGTTACAGGCAGTTTTCACGATAAATCATGTACTACATTTTTTGTACATTAAAAAGGAAAACTTTTTCACATTTTCAATTTAAAAGTTATAGTGAACCTTTAAAAATGGTATAACTGTATAGGTTTCATATTTTTTTTATAATAATATATACAATGTGTCCACGGCAAAGCGGTATTATAGGTGTAAATGACATTTTTTTTTGTTTGGACTACAAACCCATTTTTTTGTATTCTGCTCTTGCTTCACCCAGAAACTATTTTTAGTATCTTGGACTTTAAAAAATTTATAGAGGGCGCTGGTAACAGCTTAAAAATAAAAATCGCATCAGGTAAAGTGTCTTTTCTATGAGAAATATTGAAAAATTTTATTAGAAAAACTTGCTCAGAATTAAAAAATATGAGGTACAAAATTACAGAACTAAAAAAAATTTATTTTTTTTTATTTATAAAATTTTAATTTTTTTAAATATAAATGTAATGATAATTTAAATTCATTTATTCTACCCATGTTCCTCCATAGTAAGGAATTGGCTGAATAATAATTTAGCAGAAAAGTGGATTAGACGATTTGGATCCCTTCCGTATCCACCCAGATCACCTGATTTGAATCTTTTTTTTGTAGACCTGTGGACAGGTCTGTGGCACAGGTCTACAAGAAAAAAAAATCTGCTCCAAGCCTTACGTATTTTTGTGTACTGAATTCAAATTTTCAATTTAAAAAATTTTCTACCGCGTAGATTTCGAATAAATCCCGGTTTTTATCGTCAAAATACGTGTTTTTTGGCAATTTTTGACATTTACTCGGAATCTACGCGGTAGAAAATTTTTTAAATAAAAAAATCAGATTCAGCACACAAAAATACTTAAGGCAAGATAGGTTTAGTCCGTGAAGCAGAATTTTTTTTTTGTAGACCTGTGTAATTTATCTTCAAAAATAAAGAAAAAAAGGGAATTTACCGTAGAAAACTCTACTGTTCGTCCAAAGGCGAAGGACGTGATAATATTTATTTTCGGAGAGTGCCAGTCCTGCTTCTTTCCACGTATGTTGGATTTTTCCACTCTCAGTGGGGTTCTTATATAATAGACGAGTAAGATATAAGTTCGTATTGCTCACTGCTCCCTTCAGTGTGCCTTCTTATGAGGCACTCACCTTATCTCCAATTACTTCTTTCTATTCTAATCACTTCTTAATTTCCTAATCACTTTTATAATATTCCTCCCAGTAATTTCTGTGATCTGATCGATGTCCTGAATAACAGATCTGAGGTACCTTATGATGAATGTATAGATTCAGGTGTCTACTTAACACATAAAAAAGCACAAGATGTTAAACTTGAAAGTTGATCATTCATTCAAGAAAATGCAAGAGTTCAATTAATACCATTTATTGTATAAAGTTCAAAGTATGCAGATAATTCTGGTAGCTTATCAAATTTATAATGTAAGAATCTGCACACCAAACATGGCAAGGACGGACTCACCTCTTAGATGATGTTTATCTCAACTACATGCAATGAGAGTAATAGTATAAATCGACTGGCACAAAAATATTCACAATTTCCTGTAAGAATATGCTATACAATTTTACTCAGGTTAACGGTTTACTTAGAATTTTATTTCGCTCGTGCCTAGCTTTATAATTTCTAATAGTGACTTTATCATTCATCAGAACTTGTCATTTGATTTTCAAATTTCGCCGCACTTTCGAAATTTGTGCCGCACTTAGTCGACAATGTGAAACAATGGTTTTAACCCAAATTTTTGCGTAGATTTCAAAACTTTGCTTTGCTTTGCCTTGAAACAATTAATAAAAAATTCTAAATCGAATTTTACCATTTTTCTATGATTCTATTGGTTTATACAACATCATGTATGTGTGTGACACACGGTATTGTAAAGGCATTAAATATAAATATATCTTATGGACTGTAAACCGCAGATGCGTAAAATAATAATAATATTTGTCATTAAACTCTGTGAACTGTAACCGATTTTTTGGTTACTACACGGAATACGGAAGTTATCTCGCTCAAAGAGGCTATTTGCTGATAATAACCGCAACATTTTTAGCTCCAGTTTTACGAATAGAAAGTACCTGCCCAGCTGATCATCAAATGTGATATTTTACTGTTATGCGATTTAAATAATCAAAGCGATAATTAACGTAGCATAAATGCATAAAGTTTGCTATAAATATGGTTAATGTCATTTAAATTTACAAGTATATTAAAACCAGTAAATATAAATAACTTTGTTTTGCATATTTATGGTTTGTGTCTATTGAAATTATCGATATTGTAATTAACTGTAATACTTTGTACGAACAAATTATAGTCTACTGGTTATTTACAATACAGGGCAGAGCAGTTTCCAAGTACATGCTAACATTCGTAGTCAAAATTACTTCTATACTGTTTAATAAATGTGTTGATGAAGGCAAATGGTCTGATCTGATTGGAATTGTCCTGATAAATTTCGTTCTATTAAACATAGATTAGTCAAATATGCTTGATTTGCTTTCCTCACATTTATTCAATAGGCAACAATACGTAAGTCTTAACGATAATAGGTCAGGATTATTACCTATTAATAATGGTGTTCTGCAGAGATCTTTTCTGGGGCCTGTTTTATTCCTCATCTACATGCATGATCTGCTTTTCTTTGTCGGTCAGGGTTCATGCATACTGTTTGAAGATGGTACCGCCCTAATTACCAAGGATGATATTGTCTTAAATAAAGATAGTCTGTAACTTCTACAAAAAGCTCTTCCAACAAGCTAAAACTAACGAATCGGAGGCTCAAGTTATGCTTTTCAGCTCAGATAAATGGACACAAAAGTCAGAATCTAAATTACTTGGGATTATACTTGACAGTAGCTTAAATTGGCCACCTTAAGTGGACTTTTTCTATTAGAAAATTTCATCTCAAATTTTTTGCCTACATCAGTTAAAACGTTCTTTATCTTGTGATATTCTACGTATTACGCATTTTGCGATAATTATTTGTTTTGCAAAAAGCTGCTAGCTATCCTATCCGTGATATTGAAAGTGGCTTATGATACCGTGCTAGGTACTTTTAAGAAAATATAAAATTATGCCTTTGCTTTGTATTTACATTTCAATCTACACTATGAGAAAAATTGTAAAATTGTAAAAATTAAAGGTACTGAAATTTTCTTTCGATTGAGACGTATTACGACCTTTTATAATGAAAACTAAAAAAGTTGCAAACAAAAAAGTAACGCATTTGTAAATTTATGCGCCATTTTTTTTTTAGTCTTATTGCTCTAATTTCTTATTAATTCAAATTTTTTAAAAATCCTTCTAGATATTGTTAATGCTTATTATTACTAACATGCTCAAATTTTTTAGAATTTCTAAAATAATTTTTTTTCATTCTGTACCCATTTTCAATAATGAAAATTTTCACAATTTTTTGAAAAAAATCAGGTTTTTGGAAATTGCTCAGAAAATATTTTTTTTATAAAAAATGGGAAGGATACAAAAATGAAGCTTATAAAAAAGAAAAGTTTGTTTTTTTTTTAATTACTTCCACATCCAGTGGAAGTATAGTAACGACAAAAAATTTTTTAAACATTTTTATTGTTCAAATAGGCTTAGAATGTCACGAAACGTTGAGATTTTAAATTTGAGCGAAAAAAAATTTCTGTCTGTCGGTCTGTCTGTAACTTTTCTGTGCGCACGTTTACTCTGGAACTGTTTGAGATATTGACTTGAAATTTGGTACACATATGTAGTTTAACGAGTTCTAGAACTAGATTATATTTTCATCTTGTTCCGTCGAAGGGTTGGGGGGGCAAATTTGGGGTAAATAGGTAAATCAAGCAAGTAAGAGTCTATAAAAGTGGTATTTAGTATATACAAGAGAAGCTAAGGTCTCAAAAAAAATTTTGGCATTAGCCACCCCCATTACCACCCCCACCCCATTATTAAAGGGGATGAAAAAAAATGTGATTTAGTGTGTGTACAAGAACCAGAAACCTCAAAACATTTTTTTACTTCATCCACCCTCACTACCACTCCCTATAACCACCCCCACCCCGCTACCGATGTGGGGTATCGTTTTATGGGTTTTTGGGGTAGAGGATTTCAAATATTATATTATTAAAGTTCCATAAACAATTATTTCCACATACAAAATTTTTTCGTTGTGAGTGACTTGGATAAAAAATCTGGATGTGGAAGTAGTGATTCCTTGGGCAGCAGTTTTTTCCTACAACAAACTGTTCCAGAGATATAAAGGTTTAAAGATGGCGCTTGAGCGCATGCGCAAGAAAATTATGTATTTAAAATATCTCAAAAATTAGAAGATTGATAAAAACATGATATAAGAATGAAATGGAGTTTACAAAAAAACAAAGAGTCTGGGTTTTTATTTTATTTCTTATCCAGAGATATGACAGTTTGAAATAATGTTGAAACTTTTCAGTTTGAACGCGCATATTAAATGTCTATAGTAGGTAGAGAAACGAGCAATAGCCATTTATTTTTTCCAAGAGCACGCAGAAAAAGCAGTTTACATTGCATTTTAGCATGTTTAGAGTGCAGTTTAAAAATATTATTTAATTAATTTACATAATTGTATTAATTTGATTTATTTATAACTATCTGTATTTTTAATAAAATTAGATATATTACTATATTCTTTTGTGACCATTTTTAATCCACCATTTTTTAAATAAATTTAGACCTCGTAATCATATTCAGCGACCTAAAAAACGTGATTTTATTTGTAACATTAGAAGGATTATTAATTTTTCAGTATTTAAGGGTGATTTTAACCCTCAATATTTTCGTCTCATAAGTTTTGACCTCACAGTCACATTCAGCGACCTCAAAAACGTAAGGATATGGATTTTTGTTAATTTATTCGAAAAATTAGAAGAATTATTAATTTTTCAGTTTCTAGAGGTGGGTTTCCTCCCTTAAATATAAAAAGGAGGTAATGCGATAAAATAGATTTTGATGTATGTATTTTATAAAGCATATTGCAAAAAAAATAAGGAAATTCCTTTCATCGTTTTAGGGCCGGGACTTTTACCACTTTTTAGTCGGAGAGCAGTCAATCTGTAGGAAGCATTTTAAAAGTAGTCTATACAACTCGCGAACACCCACCTAAAAAACAGATGATATTATGTAAAATGACCTTCTGGATTTGATTTTTGAGTTCGCCCGTTAATTTGAGATTGCCAAATCAGTCAATTCGCAAATTTTTTGAAAAATTTTAAAATTATGTGTTAATTTTTGTTTTGCACATAACACATCATATCTTTTTTATTTTAATTCCGATTTAGACCAATATTTTACACATTATCCCTCCAATATTCTTGGACAGGCTGACGATAAAGAATATAGTGTAACTAATAATATAGTGCCTAAAAAAAATATAGTTACCCTCTATTGTCGCGGTTTTTTAAAATTTGCATTGAAAAAACCCGATCGAGGTAACTTTTTTATTTTTAAAGAGCGAGTTATAGTATAAACGAGAAAAATGTTCCATATACTTTAAACAAACTTTTTTATAAAGAGATTTTTTTGAAATTCGGCTCATGTAAGGAGATGACACTGTTGAATGCGGCCGCGCAACTCGTCCGCGTTAATTTAAAGCATAACTTCTGTTAACGTCGCCCATCTGTGGTGTCGTTTAAGCGATCAAGTGAGTCTACGGATTATTTAGTTTCTATTTGCAATTAAATGTTATAAAATTATGTAGATAATCTCGAAACATACACATTAAAAAATATATTTTCATTAATTATAACAGCAAGTGGGTACTAAAGATTACATTTATTTTCCTTCGCATAAACAACTTATGTTACATTGCACGTTTGCTTAGCTACACTTGCAGCTTGTAGTACAGTTATATAATTTACATTTACAAAATGGAGTTAACTCAATAAAATTGGGTTTTGGGCTTTTTGAAATCATCTTTGGAAATAAGATTTCCTCCTTTAGGTACCATCCAAAATCTAAAACATTTGGAATTCTGGACTTAATTTGTTAGGCTGTCTTGTAAATAGCACATTGCAGAAATGCCCTTTTTACTTGTATTCTCTGTACTAGGATTTACAATTTCTGATTTTCTTTTATAAGCAGTTCGGGTATACGATCTTCTACATTGTGCATGGTAAACTGGATTTAGTGATAAAAATAAATTTTTCTGTTCTAAATATTGTTTTAGAGGCACAGAAATCTCATCGGATTTTGCATTTGATCGGTACATTTCTAAAACCGTAAGTATCGCTTGCAGACAAAAAATTTTCATACCATTGTGTTAGTGAACGAATTCTGAACAACTTTCAAAATGTCCGTCTGTCCGTCCGTCACGTTTCTTGTAAACACGATAACTGAAGAAAGAAAATTCCGATTGTACTGAAATTTGGACAGTAAATTAGTGTTAGTTAGAGGAAGAACCCTATGTGAACAAAATCGATCGATAAATAAAAATGTTATTACTTAATGATTTAAATTTGAAAATTTTTTTTTTAATTTTTATGTTTTTGTAATTGAATAGAAATCTGGTGAAATGATATTTCATTTTAATATCTAAATATTTATATATTTTACAAATATACATTTCATAATGTAATATACAACCGTGAAAATATGATTTTAGCTCGTGTCTTATAATGTAAAAATTTACATTCTTTTACGTGTAAGATGGTGGTGTAGTTCTTTTAACTCGGAATCGAAACCCAAATGGAGTTTGGTATAGTTTTTTTACCAAGTCTTTTACCAACTAAGATCGTACTATAAAATTAAAAATGTCTAAAAGTAACATTATTTATAAAAAACTGCGAAAAGTATCCTATTGAATGTATAACAATTATATAAAAATCCAGTGAATAGGCGAAGAGTACGTTTTTAGCTTGTTTCCTTTGATTTCCTATCCGAGTAATTATAATTTATTATGCCAAACTACGTGTTTATAACGCACTAAATATAAGGACTGAGACAAAAAGCACTTTCAACTTAACATAAATGGACACTGGAAAATAATAATCATCCGGCACGTGTGCGTTTAGCTCTAGATGCGATTGCGGTCGGTTCATAGTAGCGCGCATTCGTTCGGACGCTGAAACAATGAATATTTCGATAAGGGAGCAAAATTTCAAAAAAAACTTCTTATAAAAGATTTTATTTAGTTCATTCGGAACATTTTCTTCGGTTATAGTAGGCACCTAACTTTAAAAATAAAAAAGATACCTCGATCGGACATTTTACTCTGCAAATTTTAAAGATTTTGCGTCAAAGAAAAGTTGTTATTTTTTTTTTGCCAACTAATTATTTTTTAGGTAAAGTTTTTTACTTTCAACATATCAAAGAATAGTTAGAGAATATTATGTAAAAAAACTAAAAAATTCTGAAGTAAAATAAAAAATATATGACGTGTTATATGAAAAACAAAAACTAACACATAATTTTTATTTTTTTTAGAAAATTGCCAATTTGGTCATTTTGGCAATCTCAAATCAATGGGCGAATTCAAAAATCAAGTTTAGCAGGTTATTTTACATCAGATTACCTATTTTTTAGGTGGGTGTTCGCGAGTTGTATAGAGGGTGTCGAATTCAGAGGGTCTGGTCTTCCACTATTTACTGCTTTGCTTACTGTACAATTGTATGAACTCTTATAATACTAGGAACGCAGTCGACAATCTAGTTCAACAGTATTCTAGAACTTGCATTACTCGGAATAATAAATTGAATGTTGTATACAAAATTTTGGAAATATTTTAAAGACCCTAACATTACAAATATGAATTTTGGTGCATTTTATAAAATTAGTTAAGAAATTCCTAAAAGAAGATGCTTTTACAATGCGAATGATTACCTTATTTTGACTGTTTCTAGGTAACAGCACCCACTAGGTACTGTCTTTGTATGTGACTTAAAATGTACTTTTATTGTATATAAATGAAGTTATTCTTAGCTTAGTGGTTGGACTATTTTGCTTCTTTGCTGGTTTGATAATGCATGAATATTTTTCTTTTTAGTTACGTAACCATGGAAGCACGAGTTTCTCGGGGTTTCTTTATTTAAAGTAGTTTCGTCTTTGTCTTTTGCCCTTTTCTTCTGCACAATGTCTCCATAGACGTTTTGTTGGCCTCTATTTTATCCGTTAGAGTCGAAGAAATTATTTCGAATAGGTTAGTTTGAACACACAAGCAACATATTTCCAAAGGTTCTAGCTTTAAAAGTTTCGTTTTCATATTGTAACTCCCTATTTTACCTTCTTGGAGTTAAATTTCGGAAAAAATTACTTTATTAGTAGGTATCTAAGTCTTGTAATGAGCATTCCTACAAAATTTCAACGTTTTTTTTCTAAAAAATAACTCAGGAACCTCGTGAGTTGTTGATAACTGTATAATGGGTGGAAGTAAAGCACATGTGCGCTTAGTAGGATGTTATTGTAATTGCTATAATACGTTATCAGATGTACCACTAATAAACGATAGTTTAATTACTTATTGACTTTATGTAATTAACAGAATACCAGAACTTACCGATATTATAAATCTCCGCAGCATCTGCTAATTAACGTAATCAGTGATGTTATTAATAAACGCAAATAAATCATAAGAACAGCTCTTATATTTCCCTCCACGTTAGATATATGACCTCTAGTAGCTAGATAAGTAAGCAACTTCGTTCAGTAATCCCAAATAATAACATCAAGTAGTCCGGTTCAGGTTGATTAAAAATGCAAATCTACCAGAGGAGCGAATTTTTTCCACTATAACTGTATTTGCAATTGCACATCCTTTTCTTCAAGCTGTTAATCTTATATCTCTCGATTCACTGAACATGTTCAACTTCTTACTGTATTTGAAATATTTTATTGCGGGCAATTAGAAAGATCCATTTTCTCGATTTGGTTTTTTCCCGACCGCTAACTACACGTCCCAGAAAACAGTTTATTTATTTATAAGTATGTGTGTTAAAGATTTATACAGAAATGAAGAAATAAATTCACTCTCTATGCTTCGTTGGTTTCATACTTCATTTATATAAACATCATTCATTTTTAATCGCGTTGGTACTTCTGTTTACCATTACTATCGCCGTAGTGAGCTTTTTGTTGCCGATTTGTTGATATTAGAATGACTATAGTCCAAGAATGTTAGAATTTCACTTCGAAAAAGGTCCAGAGCTGAATTTTGGTATGTACCTTGGTTTAGTGGTTAAATAATGTGACCCCATCGATTGGCCGTGAGCGCATATTGTTTGACAACGTATAAAAGTGTTATAAAATCTATTTTTCGCGACCTATTGACTTCTAAGACTAAAATAACCTACATAAAAAAATAAAATTCAGAAAATTCTCTATAAAAAGGGCATAGTACTTCCAGTATATCAAGAGTTGCACATCATCACTGCAAATTTGCTGACGTCAAAAAGTACCAGCATAAAATTAAATCAGTGTGCTAATTCAGTATACATATACAGAACATTTGAGTAGATGTTACACTGGAACTTTCTCCCACTACCCCCTATCGTCTTCTGTAAAACATGTAAAACATGTTATATTTAAATGTGAGCCACTCAACAAAATTTTTAAAATTATGTTTGATATTTTCAGATTCAGAATAAGAAAAAAGTTAGTAAAAGAATTAGTAATTAGTTGAGGAAGAGATAAATATTCGTTATTATATTTTATAAAACTTGGTAGATCAAGCGACAACGCTTAGTTATAAGATAAGTAAAAATCACGAAATACCCTTTCTATGGAGAATTTTCTGAACTTTTTTTTGTATAGGTATCTTAGTCGTAAACTCGATGGGCAAGAAGATATTTGTGACATTTTTTTAACCCTTTTAGATGCTGTCAAACAATGCCTTCGAGGTCAATCGAGGTACTTTTTCGGCACATTCATACTCGCTAAACGAAAATTCAGTTCAGTTGGACTTTTTCAGGGAAATTATCCTTTTTTCGTCTAACATTCCCGGACTACCATATTAACCGTGAATGATGGTTTGGGTGCAACTCGAACGACCTACCGTCAAGTGCCGGCATTAATTACTCCAACAATGTTAATAATTACCTCCGTGACTGGGTTCTTCCGTAACAGGTCTCTGTAGGAAGTACTAAGGTAGTTGGTTTAACATTTGTACTTACTTACTGCCTATTGAAATGATTGCATCTCCCAGCGTCTGCTAACATCATATTGACAGGCCATAACTATCATATTATCACCTCCATCTCATACCTACCCGTGCTTTGCTCTGGATGTGGACGGGGGGCCGTTTTCAGCGTGTCGTTGTAAGGATAGACCTAATGTGTTATGTATGAAACATATGTTTCGATTTAAATGATACAATTAGGGTTGCTGTTTACGGGAATGGAATAAAAAGACGAAGACGAGTATTATATACAGAGTGATGTACGATGACGTTGGTGATGCTTCACGATAAACAGGTTACGGAAACTTGTACTTGAAAGTGGTGTACGAAAGGCCTTGGACCTTCGATTATAATAGGTAACAGTAATAGTAATATCTTTGTTCGTCTTAATCCTCAGGTGTTTAAGTAAAGGGAAACTATGTACAGCATTGTTTTTTCTTAAAGTGGTAATTTTGGAGGTATACTAATAAGAATATAATTATTTCTACGGCGGTCATTGGAAATAGACTCTTCTATGTGTCACCTGAGAACTGGACAGTGGCATTTGCAGCTATAGTGGGTGCATTTAGATTTTGATTAGGGTGGGGGGTAAGTAGTCAAAACAGTTTTTTGCAAATATCTTGAAAGCTATAAATTTTATCAAAAAGTGTTAAACATACAACTTAGAGATTATTGAATTACATTGAATTTGAGACTAGTCCCGTCAAATTTGATCAAAAGTTTACCGAGATTTTAAAAAAAAATGTGTTTTTTCACCCCTAAAGTTAAATTTCAACGCGCGTTTTTTGTGATTAGCTCAAAAAAACATGGCCAGTATAATGTTAAAAGGCAATTTAATTCCCTACAGTTTGGCACTTAGGACAATACTCTACTATCAAAATTGCAAATTTATTCCTTTCTGACAAAAAGTTAATTTAATTTTTTTTGTAGCTTTTGAAATAATACATCAAACGACATATATTATTTTCATTAAAAATATTTATGATCTAAAGAAATCAACTTTTTTGTAAAAAAAACTTTTTTTTTATCCAAAGTTACAAACAACCATCTTTAAATACCTAATCAAAATATTACAGTTTCTATTAATTACAGCGTCTTCCATCGTCACTTGAATCTGGTAAAAATTATGGGATTTTTTTTTATAATGGTCAAAAACAATTTTTTTAACGTACAGAAAAAGTTCATGTATCAGAATCATCAATATCATCTAATGTTACCTGGCTAATTTCACAAATTCGACAAGCTCCTGCAATCCCGAATACAACAACCTTGGCCATTAAACAAAGGAGCATTATTTAAAAAATCACTAGTATGTGTACTCGTAAAAATCGAAGATTTCTTGGGCATGTAACCTTTCCCATTTTGCTTCAAAAATGTAATTAGTTTGCAATATTTTGAAATGTATACATTTTTATTGGATTGTAACGTACTTTTAATCATTGAATAATTCGATCACACTGTTGATGGCTTTTGTTGTTGCGCCAATTCCGAAAAATAAGCCAATAACACCGTCTCCGAGAAAGAACTGCCTGTCTTTTTCACCTTTCATTCCATAAATCTTGAATACGCGGTTTCGTAAATTTTCTGCGATTTAGCTGGCAATAATTTTAGTAATGCTACTTTCGCTGCTTCAACTAATTCCGGTGGTGTAAGAGAAAACTCTGGTTGGGTTTAAAAATTTAATGCAGCATTAGATTGGTTAAAGTTAAATAATTTTATTGTCATAGTGATTGAAAATTTCCCTGGATGGTGTTATCAGTGTAATGTTAAAATGATTGGGTGATTTGTGTCACATGACAAGAAATAACGAAATTTAATTGGTTGTTAAAACTGTTAAAAAATTTTCACAATAATTTTTCGTAAGAGTGCAGTTCTAAAAGAAATTATCTGCTGATAGCTGATACAAAATTGTGTGTCTGTACACTCTTTTAGTTTTATAATTTATAAACTAAGAAAATAAATAATTCATCACGTTGTACACAAAGTACTTTCTGGAATATCAATCTAAGATACGACTTCTAGTTTTGAGTTACGACTGACTGTCAAAGTTATGAAATTCAGCATCCAATAATGCTTTCCCTCCTTGCGCTTTCCAGTATTTCTACAAAGTGTGATATGAAGACTACAATGGCAACGGAATCTCGAATATGTATCACTGGAAATACAGCGGCGCTTACAAAAATTGACCATATGGCGTTGAAAGGCCCTTCGGCTGCCTTCCTGATTCAGCTGGATTTTAACCGTGATGACATTTTTATCACTGCGTCATTGAAATACCTCCTTCTTCCGACTCTTATGCCATTTTAGGTAAATTCTCAGACAATAGACAAATAAACATGGCAAACATCGACTATAAAGAACAAGTTAACTTATATCTCTAAATAGAAATAAACGATATAGAAATGTTTAACGCTCTCCCAAATAGGCTTTTTATGTCTTAATAATATTAACCACCAGATGCCTTTATAGTGATTTCTTTATTTAATTACGACCACTAGGACGACCTAATTAAGATGGTGATTTAAAAATGTTGGCAGGTCGATTTTTTATAACGACGAAGGTCAGTGTCTGAATAACTTTTAATACAATTAATAATAGTCCAGGAAATAGGTGCTCAAAACAGTGGGGTCTGAAAAAGTTTGGCGGTAGTCTCGGCGGTCGTTTTGGAAATTATTGGCGGGATTAATATGTCTTGAATACTGTTTTCACGATCACGTTTTGAGACTAAATATTTTTACTGGAACCTAAAAAGAAACACAAAAGTGCAAAAAAGATGTTTTTGCAATTATCTTGTAAATGAAAGAGGAATAAATTCTCTAGTTTTTTTAGCTTTCATAAGTTTTTTTTCGCCACAAAATTAACGCAAAAATATTACTTTAACTTTAATTTTGCTATTTTTCCCAAAATATACGATTATTTTTATTTTTTTTGTTGCGCAAGAAAAAGTATATTGTTCAATTTTGAACGGAAATTAATTTTTACATATTTTTATATAAGTGGTGCAGTTATATTTGTCTACAAATTTTTAGTGCCAATTAAGAAGGCCATAAAAATATCAAAGTCGAGCCTATTATATGCCGACAAGAGTACTACAGAGCCGTACTTCAAATTTTTGCGTATTAGAATGAACAAAATAATACTAGACATTTAAAACTCATGTTTTCGGTAGAGTATTAATGACGTTTCTGGTACATTAAAAGATCTTACTCTGTTTTGCGACAATATAGGAATATCTTATGCATTGTTGGATGCATTGCCCGCCTTTCGCAACATTGACAGATAAATTCAAAGTACAGCTCTGATAATCTATTACCCTGGTATTAACGTCGACAATAAACTCCGCGCCGTAACTATATCATAAGAAATTTTAATTAAAAGAGGCGTGTTTCTGTTTATTTTGTATCTTAATCATGCCAGAACATACTTTACATAAGTCTGTTAAGTAATACATTATATTTATTATTTAATATAGTGTAGAAAAGTAGCCTGCCCCGGTCTCCCTTGCATATTTCTTGGTTTTGTAGTTACTTTTGCATTCTGAATAGTTGGGACAATGTTCACCTTACTTTGTAACGAGTTTTCAAGATCCGCTACAATTGGGTTGTTGCACTAAGTTAAAATTTGAGAATCTATGTTAAACAATAACAATTATTCATAAAAAATCATTAGAAACATGTAGAAGTTGAAAAGAAAGTCTTATAATATTAATTACAAAAATACATGCATTTAAAACGGAGATGACATAATAACGGCAGTCTGTAGAGAAGTTAGTTATAAAACGACGAGAAACGGGTACTAATTTAGAAACTCGCTGATAGCGACGGAGAAAAAAGACAATCACGACAGTTTAATCTGACATTATATTTAACGTCAAATTCAACTGACGTTCATAGGTTACAATTCGGTATAGTTTAACAGCATCTAGATAAATATAAGTACAGATAGTGTTTTCTGCCGTACTATGTAAATAATACCACCAATTCACCAGAAAAACTGTTGTGTTCCAATAATAAACGCTGAACGTAATAATGAATGATTCAAAGCCACCAGAGAAGACCATGTCTTCTTATTGTGGAGACCATTTCAATGTCAAGTAAAGTAACAAATTACAATGTATTCTAAGCGTTTTATTTGTGGTAAGTTGTATCTTAATGTAGGAATTTGATTTTTAATATGGGTTTATGTTGTAGGAAAAACGGCCGCATTACAAGACTTGTGTGGCGTTCTAGCTGTTACAAATTTAAATTACCCGCCAAACTGGTGGATAAAACAGGGTGTATTACTGTATTCTTAACGGCTCTAGATTAGAATCTGATTAGAATGTTATTCATGCTTTGACTTCCTAAAAGGAGGGAAATGGCTTTTATCTAGTTTATGTTGGAATAAAGTGCAGTTGTTTTTGTTAGCTATTGATTATTTATGAAGCTCCCTAGACGCCCCATAATACTAGGATGATCAACAAATTAAGAAAGGAAATTTAAAAACTCGCCGTTGAAAAACTATATGAAACAAACTGTGAAAGTCGTCTAAAGTCGGTGAACACAATGGCTACGAATGCGTTGGATTGTAGTTATAAATGCCCTTTGAATTATGTGTGTTATAAATACATATCATTGTTTATTGCTTAGATAGATACTGGCATAAAGTACTTACCTATTTATTATTTTTTGTTATAATACAGACCTTTCTTGATATCTTCGTAAGTCTCATTCTGACTCTTCTTAGAAGTGAGTATCAATGGATAATAAATAATTTCTTTAGTAGATAAACTTATTTTGTTGTTTTCAGTTAGATACGCATGTATATAGTTAATAGGAAAGAAAACAATGAAAAGGAAATATTTAATAAAATACAAAGTATAGTTAACAAATTCATCTAAATTAAATAATAAAATACATATTAGACATATTATGTAATATTAATAAGGTAAGATAAAGGAAGTTCTTGCAGAAATTACAATAGTTTGTATTGTCTATAGCAGTTGTAACGTAAGTACCTTGCAGCTTTTGCACTTCCAACCATTGCAATGTCAAAACGATCGTCTCTTTTTAAAAATTCGCTGACCATAAATATATCTACCGCAAGTAGAATGTCAGAATTAGCTTTTACAGATACACTGCCTTAGTCGTTTTGTAAAAAATATTAACAATAACTGCAAACATCAATCACTGCTAGCTAAATGTCAAATTTACTTTTGACATATGAGGTTATTTTCTTTCTTGTCAGCAATGTCAACTTATTCGTCTTCATCTGTTCTGCTTATAAGTTCACATCTAATTGCCGTTATGATGTCACTACCGTTTTCGCGTCACATTCAAATAGTCTTCCAAATTAGATATATAACTAAATTAAGTCCTCCACTACCATATTTCACCATTTTTGAAAATTCGTCAACAACCCAATTGTAGATCTTCAACTCTCGTGCCTCTTTAAGTTGGTCATGTTTCCACCTCCTACAAATAGGGTGGCTGAAGTACGGTGTAGACAATTGCCAGTTGTAGGCCTTTGGATTTGCAAATTTCAGACATTTTGCAATTTTTAATGCCAGACACCTCAAGGTATGAATCCCGATGGGTTTTTGTAGGAAATGAAGAACCGTCTGTGTGAGGTTTGCGGTGGATGCAGCGGTATAGTCCTTAATCTTATCATTAGATATTTATCATCTTTTGCTTTCATACTTTGTCAATTTGGGCTTTGGTCAAAATGCCAGACTTCTTATGTCCAACATTCTTATTAGACTAAGAGCCTACAACGGATTTACTTATGTTATTTCAGCAGTCATAAGAATGAGTAGGCATAACCTTAACGCACGGAATGGAACGTCTGGCACTCCGACACAGCCGGGTGAAGTAACCAATTCAAATACAATTTTTTTTTCCATTCCCAACTTAAAAATAGAAGTTAGCCGCGAAATAGACGTTCACACTAGGGACTTAATTTTTTTTTTTAAATTAAAGCTAATGAGCCCACCTTTTGATTAAAATGGGGCCGAAATAGGTCAGGTTAATATAGATCTTATTTTAGTTTAACATAAAAAATGCGCTAGCAGCGGAAACGCCGTCAACGACTATTTCGCGATTAACTTCTATGTTAGATGTACTAAGGACTTAATTTTTTTTTTTTTTTTTAAATTAAAGCTAAAGAACCCACCCTTCGATTAAATGTGGTCTGAAATGGGCTAGGCTATTCAATTTCTTTTTATTATCACATTACTTGAGAAATTACGCTCTAACAGCGAAAACTCTGTCGTTTGTTTCGCAGCTAACTTTTATGTTAAATATGCTAGGGACTTAGTTTTTAAAAAAATTAAAGGTAAAGACCCCACCTTTAACTTCTATGTTAGATGTGCTGGGGACTTGATTTTTTTTTAAATTAAAGCTAAAGAGCCCCCCTTTCGATTAAAATTGGTCCGAATAGGGCCAGGTTACTATTTTTTTTTAATACGAGTTTTACCTAAAAAATACGTGTTGGTCGTCAAAATTATTTTGAGAACTTAAGGCTGATAGCCTTCTTATAAGCTCCTGGGTCATAATTTGTAGGTAAAAATGTTGACATTATCAAAAAAAATTTGTTTTCGCTGCTAGTTTCGCTGCTAAAATCAGTCTCGTTGAATAAGCCACCAGCTCCTGAAAATCTACTTAAAATTATTTTTTGTACATGTAAGACAGGATGCGGAGCTGCTTGTGGTTGCAGAAAGCATGGATTATCTTGCACTGCAGCTTGTTCCGAATGCAATAGTGATAGTTGCTCGAACTCTTTTCCCATTATAGAAATAAGCGAAGTTGAAAACGAAGATATCGAAGATAAATAGTATATTTTGTTAAAATTATTATGAATTATGTGATTTAACAATAAGTTTGTTTCTACAGAAATTCTATTTTTTGTATTATTTTAAAGTTTTTTGGCCGCCATTTTGGGTCCCACATTTTGAATTTGCAATTTTTTACCTTAAATTTGTAATCACAAGTATTGTAGATTACTACTCAGGTACGATTTCTTTGTCTACAGAACAAAAACTATTAAACCTTATGTGAATTGAGTATTTTTTCAAAGAATTTGTAGATATCGATAAACTTTTAAATAAAAAAAAATGTCAATTTCTAATCCATAAACATTTTAGTATTAGGTTTTAGCAACACAATGCAAAAAGTTCAATTAAAGTTGATTCATAGGAACCGGGTTCCTAGGTACAAATCTAACGGCACTCCACTAAAAAGGCTATTAAAATATAAGAGAGTGTAACGGAACAACTTTCCAGAGTAGTCCTGAAAGTAGTTACTTAACTATACGTTAACCGGGAAAGGAGAATAATGATAGATTGAACTGTCAGTAGTGTTAAGCGACACATGTCATTGTGCGACGTTGATTTGATAAGGCTTTGTGAAAATTATTTTGAATTACCTTCCCTTCAAATTTAAACGCCAATAGGAACTGTTGCTGGAAAAATAATTTTTTTGCACGTTTATCTATTTGAGTTCCGACAAAAAATTTTAGTCGCAAAATGTGATCTCGAAAACAGCGCCCCAGGACTTTCTAATCCACCAATTTCAAAAACTTTCCTTCCAAAACCGCTTATTTGCTGGACTATTATATCTGGTTGGTCCGAACTGTTATGCAAATGTTTTAGCATTTTATTATTATTTTTTTTTTTGTAAATGTAACGTTACATTTTTTTTTCAGATGTACCTGCGACGAAGGCTATACAGGTCAGAATTGCGAAAGCGAATACATCCCGTGCGACCCGAGCCCGTGCTTGAATGGTGGGCAGTGCCGGCAAAGGGACAAGCACACCTACACCTGTGAATGCCCGACCGGTAAGTCTACTTTCTTTGTTATCGATCGGCCAAGCCGCAATTGAAATATTCCAATCCGCACGGTCCACTGGTGCGTGTTAAAGAGTAATCGAATAATTTTTGGGAAGATTCGATGCTATTTGATCAGTCATTGTACCGATAGAAAATCGATTTTTTTTGTGTTAGGATGTGTCGGGGTTCAATTGTGGAACTGTTATTGTTTCCATGGGAGTAAACCGGTAGCTAGTAAATACACACGTTTTTTTAGATTTTCAAGCGATTCTTGGCGTTACTAATGGTATTCATAACTTTGGTTTACAACGTAGCACGTAAACATTTTGAAAATTGGTATATACCTATCTGTTAATTATATTTATGAAAATATAATTTAGAAACTCTAAAAGTTCATGTATTTTTTTCTACTCCCGTTATTAGTCTAGGAGATAGCTAGATATATCTATGGGACCTGGGATATGACCTGTTGGCATTACTGTTACAAAATAGACTTCTGGTATATGTCAGCCCGTCGAGTTGGCCATGATTCAAGATATAAAAATCAGTGAAATTATATCATCGTTACAAAGCCATTTTTTTGTGTGTGTACACATTTTATGTTTAGAATGAATAAAATAAGATCGCCAGAAAGTGTGGGCCATCAGGGGCGCAACCAGAAAGGTCAAAGAGGTAAAAAAACGGAGTTATATAACATCATCGTTACAAACTTTTTAAGGTTGAGCATGTTTATTTAAATATTTTGAACACAGAAAGAAACTCCCGTCAGTAAGGCTAGCCAGAAAGAAAATATTTAGAATTTTTGAAGAAAATTGGATTTTTTTCGCATATTTCATCTCAGAACTCTAAACTCCTCGTTACAAGTTCTGGCTCCTTTTTAAAACGTAAATATAACCTCCTTCAACAATAGAATAGCCTCCCCGTAAAGTTCTTAGTGTCAACAAAAGTACCATAGGCTCTTAAATATACAGGAATTTAACACTTTCGGCTAACTTGACTCCGTACCGTGCCTCAGATGTATTGTATCATTATTACCTTTCTGGCTGCGCCTCCTGACGGCCCACACTTTCTGGCGATCATATTTTATTCATTCTAAACATAAAATGTCTACACACAAAAAAAATGAACCTTGTAACGATGACATGATTTCACTGATTTTTAAACAGTGTTCGTGACGCTCCTGACAGGAGGTGCCCCGCCAGAAGTCGATTTTATGAATCGTTATCATCCATTAAATCATAAAAATATCTCAAAGTTCATAAAACGATGAGCTGCCGAAAAAGCCACCTAGCTCCCGCTCTATAAAGTCAATAATATAAGTTTTAATGACGTCGGCTAAAGGGAAAACGTTAGCGAGGTCTAAAATATTAGGAAAGAGGTCGCACGGTACTATGTTCACCAAATTTTTCAACATGTTCTAAATGACCATTCTATAATGAAATTTTGACGAGTGATTAATTGAAAAAATCATTAATATATGATTATTTAACCAAGTATAATATTATTGTTTTTTATGTCAGAAAAGTCGTACAAGACAATTTTATAAATCTTTCGAAAACACATCCAAGCTCCTTTCTATTTAAAAACGTAAAATACTTTACTTTGAAACATTCCGAGGTAAAAATACTTATTGATTCTAGTAAATTATTGTGAATTCGCTAAACTATTTAAAGGATATTGCTAAGTCGGTGGCTAAATGTCATTGCCGTTCTGGTTATGCCAAAGAAAATCTTTGTTATCTAGTGAATGTCATAATGTTAAAACGGTTAAATAAGTCCTAAATAGGCCTTGTTACATGCGATTATGATTGATTCATTTATTTTGGAATACTTCTTGGAAGACGAAATTGGTCTGCTTGATGAAATAAAGTGAGGATAAGTTTTACCGCTAACTACATTCGGCGTGAATTTTGCCGCTGACTAAAACCAAGAACTAAAACCAAGATTTGTACACTATAAGGTTGCCTCGTAACTCATGATCCCCACCAAAAATGTCATTAGTCGTCAATGAGCGCTGGTGTGAAACAACATCAAAACCAGGGCCTGATTCAAAATATCTAAAAAAATTATGTAATGTTATAATTAGGCAAAGAACTCGTAACTGGAACGAGATCGCAATGACCCGCTTGAGGTAGAGGTAATTATCCTCGCATTTTGAGTCACCGTTTTGTATCGGGGTAATCAGAATAAGTTGTAGAATGTCACACTACAGATCATAGTTTACTTCAGACCATATTTCGGGCCAGTAGGGACCGTCTTCTAGAGTGAGATAACTTCGCCGCTACTGCGCACTAGAAGAACCTCTCGCCTAAAAGAAGAATAAGGAGGGAACCTTACACTCTACAAATCTTGGACTAAAACATCCAACAGTTGACAATTAGCACATTTTCAACGTTGTCATTTAGGGAACTGCTGCTCACAAACATTGCCAATCATTGCAATCCCTAAACGCATCCATTATATGATGTACTTCTACTCCATAGTATAATAGATGTCTGATTTCCAGTTATATCTTCGGTGCTTATGGCTTATAGCTAAGTAAATTGTTGTTGCAGATGAAACTTTTAATGGAACATATTAGTTATTTTTGATAAAGAAATACTGCAGTTGAAAGAGGTAGAAACTGTAGGTCTCTCTAAAACTATGTCTTGTATAAGGCTAAATATCAGGCAATTGAAGGTAGTTTGAGATGTTGCTGGACATTTTGTATAATGTATTTCTCCTCACAATTTGGATGGAATATTCTCCTCTCTTGTATAGAATAAAAAAAATGACTATTCGCTTGGGGATTGTAAGGTAGCTTTTCCTGGAATATTCACTCTGTTAATAATTTTGTTCGCGACAGTGGAGAATCTCTAATTTCTTGTTTGAGAGTCCGGAATTTGAATTATTAAAATTGATTGCCTATCTTGAATTAATTTTATTCACAATTTAATTAGTTTGAATTATATACTCATTTGCCTGAAATCGATAAGTTGATCAATATAATTTCCTTAGCGCAAATACCAACTGTTTCGTGATGATGTTTAGCTACTTGTACATCAACTGTCGTGTGAAAACCTTCCGAGGATATTATTTAAAAAATTGTAATCGCTTCTGAATGAATTAAAAATAACGTCTACATTATGCGAGATTTGATACGAATTGTAAAGACATCATAATCATTGATGGTTGGTTTCCTTTCTGTGCTGAGCCCAAGCCGTCTCGTCGGGACTTGAAGTGCTTGAAACGTATATGTTGAATGTCTACATATGTCATAGTTGTGTCCAAATGAATGGGTATATTGTTGTGCACTTCGTAGTTTAAGGAGCGCCTGTTCTCATGTTCCCTCGTACCGTCATGAGGAAAGAGCATGAAGCTCCATTGTAAACGTCGTTTTGAACGATTCAAGTTCCACGGCATAAATGTTTACTTTATTACTAACTACTAGAAATTTAATACACTAAGATCGATGATTTATTAAGGAAGTAGCTGGGTTTGGTTTACTTTATTATTTTATTTGAATTAGTGGCGTCGTACGAGGAATATATTAAGCTGAGGAATATTGCTCTTTTTTGTTTCCATATGTCCATCCCACGCGTAAGCTACAGCTCTGTTGGGTAATATTTTACATATATATGACTTTATGACCATAATATTGTTGGTTTGCAATTATTCATTGCCTAGACAATCTCTAAAATGTCCTATTCAGTTACTGTTAATTGCCTGGACACCTTGAAATTCACAAGAGAAGCTAAGTTTCAAAAAAATTTTTGTCATTGGTTTTGGGTTTGGGGGTTGTCTAATTATATGTGGTGTGCGTTTATGGTGTGCGTGTTACTTCAGAGTTAGATTTGGTGTAGATAACTGAAAACAGATTTTTTCTTTATTTCAAGCAATACAAATTTGAGATCAGTTTAGGGTCGTTTGGAAATGACGTAGAAAATAAGCAAATAATGTTTAAAGCCAAAATTACACTATGAAAATTTGAAAGGCCCATTTTATATAGCCAGTACTGTACATATTTTCGATTGTAAGGTATTGAGAAGCCAATGGGGTATTTTCCTATTTTTTTTTTCTTTATTGAATAATATCATAGAATGTGTACAAACAAGCCTTCCAATACAGATTTCCGCGAAAATAATTATCAATTTTTTGAGAAAACAGAAGTTAAAATAAGTGGAGCAACAGGTGTTTTCAATGGTGACGTAGGTAGTTTGGCCGATGACGTAGGCAGACTGTATGGATTTGTTGATAGAATGGTTTTATACAAAACAGTGTGGTGTTGCCAAGTTGAAATTCCTTCTCTAGTTCTAGTAATGATATTTGAAGAAAACAGGAGTATAAAGCTTATTTATTAAATCAATTAAATTTAATTTTGTGATGTAAAAAATAATAATGGGCGTGAATTATTAAATATTTTACATAATTTTTAATGTCGATTAGATTTTTAAAAACATATTTAGCAATATATGACAACAGTGTCAACGGATAGTCAATGTGTTTTAACGGGTCGTGTTAATTTGAATTATTTCGATTTCTTTTATCGAGGTATTTGCTGTTATTTACAAATAACAGTTAATGTCGTCGAAAAGATGTTTTATAAAATGTTGTGGAAACACAAGTATAAGTGCGTCGGAAAAAATTTCTGTAACTGTTCCGAAAAATATGGATATATTCGAAGAACTTGGTTACAAGCTTCCAATATTTCTGATCCCATCCCTTCAGGTTCATTTATATTTTGTTGTTACGATTAGTCAGCCACATACTAGTTACAGTACTGTTAATTAAAATACACTTACTAATAATAATAAGTGTACTTACATACTTAAAACGAAGTGTTTACCTTTGCATTTTCACATTTTTCACGTTTTCTGACAAAAAGTGAAAATTTTGTTTATAAAAAGAATTTATCATGTCGTAATCAACTTTGGGGAGATTGGATGAACATCCTTTCACAAAATTCAACTCCATCTTAATACTTTATTGATAAAATATAAAATAACGAAATCAAACGCCACATAAACAAACAACAAATAAATCTAACCTATGTTTATTTCACTTGTATTATGACAAGAATTGACAACTGGCAGCAAGCAAGCAAAGTTGAAAGTTGGAAGAGAGCCATTTTTATACAATGTTGCAACATAATCCTCGCCGCGAATTTTTTTTTACATTTTCAAGATAACTTCTAAATAATAAACATAAATACCTTTTAATTCTTTCTAAATACATGTCTATAATATTTATTGATTTTCAAGATATTGACCAAAATAGAAGTGTTATAGGTAAAATAATGTAAAGAAAATACACAATTCGGTATTCATATAAGACAGTTACAGTCTAAGCGGAAGTTGTCTGTTATCGGTTAAATTATTTCCCCCCAAATAAAATCATTTGAAATCTGCGTCTAGACGGGCGTATTTTTATTTCTTATTTTTATTTAAGAAATTATTGTTTTGGTTTTGCAGTAATTGCTAAAATAATAACATAATACAAAGAAACGAAGTTTTAGAAAATGAAATTTTCATTCGATTAAAAATGTAGAAAATTTCGATATAATCAACCGGTAACGAGATGCTTTTAATAATAGGTGAAAATTGCGTATTTTAGTGACTTTTAATGGCCTTGGGGCACAGGTTAGCGTTATCTCATCGAGTTGAAATTTTGAATAGTTCATTTTTTAAATAATCGGGGTGAAATCGAAAAAAATCGAATGTCACAAAATAAGGACCACCCTACTGCTGATCTAAGCTAGAACACTACAGAGGGCGCCTCGATTTCAAGATAACTTTATCATATAACTTATATTATATCTTACCTAAAATTATGAAGAATGTGGAAAGTAGTGCTTATGAAACTTAATTCTGCACTATTCAAATTATTGCCTAATAAATAGTAGTTATATTATTATATAATGTGTTGAGTGTGAAAGGATATGTTTTAGCTACCAAAGCTCCATCGTTGGATCATTACTCTGTTTAGATTTATTTTTACTTTTGCATCAGGTGCTATCTAACTTATTTATGCTACATTATATCAAAGTAACCTCTGCGTACTTATATTGCAGAGCCTAGAAGCAACTTAACGTCTGCCCGCAAACGAGACCGCTTATATATACCGTTGTATTTGTCAGGCACATTATAAAATCTAATTTTCCTCATTAATTTTCTCAGCATTTGCAAGTAGTTCGTGTTCGTGTCTCATGTGTTTTCTGTACGGCCGGTAACATGATCTAAGAGGCTGCCGAGATGTGCCGTAATTTTTCTTTTCAACGGAAGAAGTCGTGAGCGGTACTTTTTTCAATTTTTGTGGTGGGCGTGAAATATTTATAGCGACTAATTAGGTTGACATCGCAAAATATGTCCTTTACGATCCCTGTAGGGAAGTCAGACAGACGATTCGCGGAAAAAGAACTTTTGGTAGAAATAGAAAGTTTATATAACGTGAACATCACAAGAATATTCAGAACTTCACCTTCAATATGTCCTATATATGAGTGAAAAATTATACATGGGTCCAACAAAAACACTTTTGTTGGTCAGAGGAACGGAACACAAGATATTGTAGTTTTGTAACCAAAAGTTTAAATCGGTAATAATTAGAAAACTGCATGTTATATTTTACGGATACTGACACTGTATATGGACGTGTTATAACTACATCTTCACAGCAAGATAAACACAGCTTTGATACTAGCATTGTGAGTCTCGCCAATTAGAATATGCTTTGTTATTTTTTTCATCACCGGTTTTTTCAATATCATACGGCGACAGAACAATAGCCAATTGAAATTTGGGCATGTTATCGTCGGTACTTAACATTACTTCACATCAAATTCTTGTCCAAGTGATGAATATATGAATATTAAATAGTAATATAAGATGTACAAATACAGACTTGTACATCTTATGATAGCTCCATCTTATTCGAGATAGTCATTAGAAACGCTATTGAATTAAAAGTTTACTTTTTTCTATCAGGTTGTCTTCAAAAGGAAATAAAGTAATTTGGAACCGTTTATAATATCATTAGTCAATATTGTAGCGGCTTAAAAAAACACGCGTAATATAACGTTATGTTGTGCTCATGTTTAACCATTTTATATACCTACACCTGATAATTTGCTTTGATACCTAACGAGCTCTCATTATTACCACATTATACAATACCTGTAAATTTAATAAATCCTATTATATTCTTTGATTTCCGCAAAATTCTTTCGCATTTATCCTTTTTAACCTCCCCACAAAATTGTGGGAGGTCACTAAAATTGATCGAAAATTGAGATAACATCAGATCTTTACGTTTTGAGGTCCCAGGAATCCAAAAAACAGGTTTTTGAAAAATGCCTGAGTGTGTGTATGAGTGTTAGGCGAAACTACTAAACGGATTTGGATGAAACTTTGTATGAGGGTTTCTTTAGTGCTCCAGAAGATTGGAAAAGGTTGTTTATTTTATGATTACTTACAATTTGTAATCGAACCATTGAAAAGCAGTAAAAATTCCGATTTCAACGATATATCACACTTCCGATTTGGTTTCCGTGAAAGAAAAAAATTAAAAAACAAAGCAAGTTGCGATCGGATTACGTTTAGTGCCGTTATGGCACACCATTTAGTGTTCTTTTTGGCTTTAGCAAATAGACATGCACATTGCACAGACTTTTGACAGAAATGCTGGAATATTGTCCAAACCCGTTGTCATTTTAGATTTCATTTCAGCTTCAGTAAAGGCATTAATGCTTATAAGAATATTATTATGGTCATACATAAAATCATTACGGTCATCTTTACCGGGTGCCTGGGAATAAGATTTACTAAGAAAAATTGCAAATTCACCTCTATAGGATTCTCTGAGTTGAGTGGGATAAGTCGGAGTGAACGGATGTGCATCTAAAACTCTCCCATTTAAAATTCGAAAATACCGGGTAAAACTGCGTTAAATTTGGTAAAGATCAGGTTAATTGTAGCTCAAAAAATTCCGCGTAAATCGATGTGTTATAACAAAACAATGAAGTTGAAATGGAATTAATATTTGAAAATAGCTAATACAGAGTTATTTAGTGGCAATCAGTGTGGTGCATAAAGAATCCAGCTTAAAGCAACGAGTATATAAACAAACGACCCGACCCAGGCAATAAATAACAAATATAAAAGCTGAGTACCTTTAAATTTCTAAGTAAAACCATTGAAGCGTTGAAAAGTCGACATCTGTCGACAAAGGATGAGGGTCAACTTGGGCGGTTTTTGCCCCAAATAGACATTAAAAAAAATCAGAAAACATTTTTTTAAATGTCTTCTAACAATAATAAGTCGATTTTACCCCAAACGGACTATCCCCCCCCCCCCCCCCCTCATTCCTGAATATGTCATCACTTGCTAACATTGTTCTTGGGGAGATATGTCGCTTTCAAACTTATATTTGCTTCATAAAATGGTAGTGTGGTATTTTATCGTATGTAATATCACTAGTGCTTGAAATTTTATCGGTAAAATTTTTTCGAAAGCGTTGTTGCCTGGTAATATAAAGAGTGCAAATTGACAGTTTATTATCTGATTAAATCCCGACAGCTTTAGCGGGAGGGATTTAATCTTTGATAATAAACGGTCAATTTGCACGAGTTATATTAACCTTATGGCAACTTAGCTTGAGAAAAAATTTATAGATAAAATTTAGAAGCACGAGTGGTATTTGTGGAGAATATTTCACGAATAAATAATTCATTAAGTATATCTTCTATATTATGTTCAGTAATTAATTGCCTTCAGACGTTTCCTTGTTACTTTTTAGAGATTATTCACCTTTATCTTCAATTTCATCATTTACGTCACATAAAAATGCATTTCCAAAGCGACTCATCTAATAAAAAACAAAGTAGGTTTAAATTATGACAATCAAGAAAAACAATATACGTTAAACCATAGGTACTGTAACTTATAAGACTAGTCATCACAACAAAGCACGCTTCGACCAATCACATTACGAGTATAATCACACAAATTGCATATTACCAATCTATCGCTTTTACAATAAATTATTTTTATTTATTTGCTTTTATCATGATTAGAGAATATTATTTAGGTATTATGCAAATCACAGCTTACACACTTTTTTATTTATTATGAAAATACCTACTTTCTGTATATTGTTGCCCTAATCTGGGCACGCTAATATACTAGTTAGGTAAATACTTTAAAACACTCATTATTGGAGAACCAATCAAAACAACTACTCTTCTAGTTAATACTGACGAAGTATTGAATTACATGATAGGATTCTTAGCATTTTAAAGAAAAAAAATATATTGAAAATACTTAAATCATTTATTTACATTTAGTCATTCCCTTTTACGTTCTAAGGCTGCGGCTCACATGGTATGGTACCGCCATCTAGTAACGCTAGCTTAACTTAACTGGCCTAAACAGTGAATTGAATTATTATATTATTGTTTATTAATATATATTTATGTATTTAATCCTTGTTTCTAATTTGAGAAGTTTAATACTTAAGTTAAAGTTTACTTGTTTAAATAGACAGACTTTAAGTACAACGAATTATAATTATTATATAAATAAGTGTTAGCTGCTTTGTGATGATTGGTGAATTACCATACGTTACGTAAGTACCTACATTTGTGTATTTATCTTGAAATAACTGATTTGTCTGCTTCGTAGATATTTATATTTAATTTTAGGCGTGAAAATTATTTTGTAATTACGCGTTACGTTATTAAGCCATTGAAAGCTGTGTATAACTTGTCCCGAACCTATATATGTTCTACACAGCATTGGCTTTTTAGGTTATTAATACCTACAATAGGTACTACAATTTACAATTTACGTTAACAATAAGTAATAAGCTAGAGAAGATATTTATAGATAACATTTAAAAGCACGATTTGTCCTATTTGCTGAAAATATTTCACGACACAAAACGTCAAAAAATTTTCGCAATATTTGCCGCTGCAGCGACCTAAAAAATTAGAGCGATAAATTTTGCATGTTGGTACTGTCAAAAGCCGATCTAGCTTGAATTATCACTAATAATGACGTTTGATTGGTGCAATGTTGTGAAAAAACGGGCTCTCATTGGCTACAGCGTTAATGAGTGAAATAATCAAGCAAATATACCCAACTACTCGCAAAAACAACAAGACGAAAACAGCAACATAAAACATCAACACTGTTAGGAGGAAAGACAATTAAAAAATGGATAGAAATGTACACAATGAAGTACTGGGGACATACCCAATTTCACAAGAAGAGTCAGAAGAGACAGAAGTCCAAAAACACAAAAAAGGGAGCTCAAACGCTCCCTCGCGACACAATGCGGTAACGCATCTCACAGATACCTACACCTCCCATCCCACATTCCTTTATCACGCCATATGGCTCTCGCTGCTGGCAACAAGCATGACGTTAGTCCAACGCAGCGTGGACGTAGCAGGTCCAGCTGTATAACCCTGGGAGTGGCAGCAATGCCTACCGCACGCTGGTAAATCAATCAATCAAATTCACCTCTATAGGATTGTCTAATTGCCTATTATCATGTGCCATGGTTTATTGGTAATTCCAAAATTGATTGATTGGAGACTAATTTAATGCTATTTTCTGCAGATTTTACAAAATTCCGATATCCCTTATATATTTATATCCCTTTTTATTTCTGCTCGCAATGTTTTAAACTTAGTGTGTAGTGGGCGATATTGCATCCAGTTTCATGCAAGTGAGGTTTTCCATGATTATTAAAAGTAGCATTCATAGAAACGGGCGACTGCTGAATCAATGTCGTAAATGCGGCAAGTAGTCCAGTTTACATTCTGGAGGAGCATCTCATATAATAAAGGAAAGTTTGCTTTATGCAAAACATGGAATATTACAGTAATGAGAAGCATCCCTAGACGGAAATTTCCAAGTATATAATTTAATCAGTTCATGTTAGAATTAACTCACGAAATTAGGTCAGATGTACGATCGCTTAAACGAGCGAGGTGGATCCACTTCTAAACGTTATTCAAATGGGGCGTAATCGTATGCATCTCTGCTGCATGTCGTGTGCGCTGGTCGCAAGATGGTCATCGCGAACTACACGATAGCATAGAATGTCAACGGGGGTCTTGGAAGTTCTCCGTGTTACGTCTCATTTGTATGTCGGCAGTGTTATAACTTTTAAGTACTTTTAATCTTAAGTATTTAGTAGCATATGTTGATCACTGCAGGGTTCAATGCTCGGGCCGTTCTATTTTTGTGCTTGGGCATTGGACACGGACGATACAGGGTGTACGCTTTGTCTGACTCTGTCCATGGCAAAAACCAAGACAAGTTTTCGTAACTACAGAGAAGAAAAAAGTGAAAAAAAATTTTTCATCCATTTTTTTAAAAATTTTGAAATTAAGTCAAGCTAGGAAAAATAAAAAGTACAGTTGGATAGATCACGTATTTATGAAAAAAAAAATGTCCTAACAAAATTTATTGCTAAAGCAACGGTTTTCCCGGAAAAAAATAGTCAAGTGTAACGTTATAACTCGGAGCGAGATCCATGCGTGTGCGCACTTGAATAGGCATGACTGTGACACCGACGCTCTGAATTACATGTCACTAAATCAGAATTTGTTCAATCTACATGAATGTTGGTTCATGCTTTCTTGTTTTAAACAATACAAGCAAAAGATGGATGGGAAAAATATACTTATACAAAGTGACCCGCTTAAAAGCGGGGCACCTCTCTAAAATTTTTATTTATTGTGCGATTTGAATCAAATTTTACTCAAGTATAGAACAAATTAGGATCTAATTATTACCAGAAAAACATTCGCCTCCTACAAATGCAAAGCCACCTTTATTACCTTGTGGTACCAAAATATGCGGAAAAAATCAAAAAATCATATTAGGCATTTTATTATCGGAAAATTTTGTTCAGAATTGTCCAAAAATGTTAAGTCCATTTAATCAAAATTAAAAAATTGAAAAATTGAAATTTTAAAAATTGAAAAATACCTAATTATTAAAAAAAAATTGAAAATTATTTGACAACTGCCTGGCAGCTTGGGTTTAATTTCAAACAAAACTGTCATAGTACAGTTTTCTAAACAAAAAACCCATTAAAATGATATTTTCGAACTTGGACATTATTTTAATAAAAATTTCAGTATTTTTTTATTTTGATTGAATTTTGGACTTAAGGTTTTTGAAGTGTCATTAACAAAATTCTCCGATAAAAAAATGCCTAATATGATTTTTTTTTTAATTTTTTTCGCATATTTTGGTACCACAGGTGGCTTTGCAGTTGTAGGAGGCGAATGTTTTGCTGGTCATAATTGGACCGTAATTTGTTCTATACTTGAGTAAAATTTGATTCAAATCGCACACTAAATAAAAATTTAAATGGGTCACTCTGTAGATATTATCACACCCGAACTCAGCTGCCGCAATAAAAAATATAGAAAAAATAGCCCTTCGAAAAAATTTGTTCTTCATTAAGAGCTGTTAAAAAGTATGTAATGTAATGTATACTTTGATTATTATGGTTTATTAAGTTATAGTAACATGGATTAAAAAATACATATTTACCAGTAACGCTTCTTTAAAATTTATTTTTTACATAATAAACAATGTGTGTTAGAAAACAATTGCAATTAAGCCAGCTTTTACAGTTTAGTAAATTAGTTAAGAAAACGTCTCTTTAGTTTTTTGAGGTTGCTGATTTTGAATTTGACGTTAGTATATGAAAATTCAAAATGGCGGATCCAATATGGCTGCCCAAACTTTAAAAATATGAATAATTCCAAAAAAATTATAAAAAATATAACAAACGGTGAAGTTATAGAGGTGAAGAAGATGCAACACTTAGAAGTGAATGTCTCCTGATGCTTTTCTGTGTCTGTCATTTTCATTTCTCGGCTAGGTTAAAACACCTTTTTTTTTCCATCCTTGTTAGCTACGTTCCAACGTTCAGAGGTTGAAACCCTCATCAGCTCCACTAAATATCATATTTCTGCTATCTTTGGTCAGTTTTCTAAATACATAAATTCATCTTCCACAGATTAGACACCCAGTTACAAAATCTGTAAAAAATAATACCAAAAGTTGTTAATTGTGCTCAAATACAATGAAATTTTCCGATCCATCGAAGTATCCAACTTTTTTCGTGGTATGGCGAGTTTTTATTCCGTGGACGAATATCAATAAATATACAAAATTTTTAAAATTATTTGAATATTACGTAGGTGTCGACATTTTAAATAGCACCTGTCTATTATCATCACAGGGTCAATACTCAGGCCGTTTTATTTTTGATTTGAATATTTTACTAGACAAAACTATAAAAATGTAATAAACCACTTGCAGCTATTATACTAAAGTATATGTATTATTATATACCTTATGGCATTGATTTGATCATCTGCCTTTGAAGCAGACATGTTAGTTCTTAAAATAGCAAAAAGAACACCTGACCTGTCAGAGGCTAGCTATGAGGACAAAGAGACGAGATTTACCTAGTTTAACGAATAATAATTATTGTAAAAGTAAATTACATTTTTACTGTTAGATTTGTGTAATTATCAGTTATGAATAAAAGAAAACTTTATTACCTTGAATAGAAAATCAGTCGCCTTCATTAACCACATATAATAAATATTCAAATTAAAGATATGCCTGCTGTTCGTAGGCCTTTAAAACACAAATTTATAAGTCATTATTGTCGACAGCTTCAGTTTTTGTAGGGATCTGATTGCCAATAAGTCCGTTTAGTTGCCACAACATTAGTACGAAACTAATTCCCATGTTAGTCGCGTCGTTTGGTAGGAATGACCGCTCTTAATGTCCTTTGATGTCTGATTAACTCTATTATTTAAATTTGATGGTTCTCTATTAAATTGTTATATCGAAGAGCAACGTTTTATACGTAAACTCTGGTTTTAGTAGCATCATTAAAGGTGTTCCGTTCTTGTGCAGCTGTCATTATGGTTGATTTTCTGATATAAGTGGATTGAATAAGATTTTTGAATTTAACTGTACCATTACTTATGCATGTTTAATAGTCCATCGTTAACTAACGAGGCTGTATTTTTTCATTCCGCATAATGTGATTACTAAGCAAAAAAATGTTTTTTTAGCCGCCTCTCGAGTCATCGAGGCACCTCCTTGAAAATCCGGGATTTTGTGTTTAGGAAATGGGAGAGGATACCCTACAATTTATAGTGGAATCCGAACAACTTTTGGGGATAATTTTGTAATTAAAATTATTTCGTAGTAATTAAAATTATTTCGTTAGGTATTTCAGTTTGTAAGGTAAATGCCTAAGCACTGAGCTACGGCCTTCCAATATTTAAAAAAATATTGGAAGCAAAACGAGTCCGAATCGGTGGAGGTCATATGTGAATGAGAAAAGAACCCTTACTTGCCTTCCACGTTTTAGCCCAACTTATGGGCTAAAACGTGCGTTAACTGCCAGACTGTTGAAGTCAAACGTCACGCGAAAAGTCCAGTAGGTAGTTTTGAACTACCTAAATTCAGGTTCAGTCACATTCATATAAATTTAGTAGGGCTATTACCCCCTTCCAAGAGATACTCTTACATTCTAACAGTGATCAAACAATTTACCCGCTGGCCAGAAGCATATTCTCTTTCTGATATCACGGCAAGGACTGATACACGCACTTTATCTCAAAATTTTGTTTGTCGATTTGGAGTTGAATCAAAATTATTTAACGAATTTTCAAAATTTTTAGGTATTCCATAGAATACGTACCACCACTTACCATCCTCAAAACAATGGCATTGTGGAACGATTCTATCGAACCCTTAAAACTGCTTTAATTGCTAGAGCTAACACGTCACATTGGGTAGATGAACTCCCTATTATATTATTAGCTTTTAAAACTATTCCCAAAGAAGATTTGCTGTGCTCTTCTGCCGAACTAATATTTGGTCAAACTTTACGACTACCTTGCGTTTTTACCGACAAATTACGCACTTATTTTAATAATTTGACTTTAACTTCTCCAGTTCCTCACGTTAATCATAAATCGTTTGTCAGTTCTGACATTTCCACTTGTGATTTCATATTTGTTCGCAAAGAACGTTTTAAACCTACCATCTCTCCTTTGTACGAGGAGGGTCCATTTAAAATTTTATCCTGTACAGATTATTAAGTTAATTACTTTTAATAAAATAAATAAAATTGTAACTGTCAATATTGACAGAGTCAAACTCGCCTTTTTGTTAGTTGACAAATGTAATATTCCACCAACTCTTATTAAAAAAGTACGTTTTCGCATTAGGCTAAAGTACCTAGAACAGGCAGAATTAACGCCTGAAGACATGGGGAAATTAGCTCCCAGGAAAATCACAAGCTTTGCAAAAAGTCTTGGAATCCTGGACAACAACTAGTTGTAGGATAATTCATAAAAGACCTTTTAGATCCAGGTGAAGAAAGGCTAACTTCGGGCCTTAAACAATCTACAAATCTATCTTTACTACTCTAAGCAAGTATAAATTAGTGTATGCTTATTTTCAGTTGTTTGTAGTTATTACAGGCTAGTTCAGGGAATATTAAATAGAAGCATAATTCATAATTTAGATGGCAGATGGCAGAAAACGATTTTGTAAAGGCGCAAAGTGACATTAGTTTACCTAATGTTGATTTGTTTGTCTTGTGGAGTTCATCCGCTTAAGTATTTGCTTTGACTGAGCTTAAGGCTCAATCGTAATTATAATTATTCAGATTACTGATTTCCAGAGATGGGTAAAGGAAACTTCTTCTTTGAAATTTTCCGGAACAAATAGTCTGGCGTCACTACATGTCGACCGTGAACATTCGGGACGTCAAACCCATTCTACTGCATATGTGAAATTGCACTGGTTCAAATTCAATTGTATGCAACAATGTTTCAATGAGATTAATAATCAAAATTGTTATTATAAGAAAGAGAGAATCTAATTTCATAGATATTTAAATTGGTACGCGTTCTTTATTGGATTACTTTGTCTGGACAGTATTAAAATATATAAATTACAGTTTATCTTGCAAAAAAACAAGAGATATTTTACTACTGAATAAGAAACGTTTCGAGAAAAACTTGAATGTAATCTATATTTAATGTACATGTGTGCAGTTGCAATAGTAAGCAGTAACGAAGTAAAACTACACTTCGTAAAGTTTGAAGCGTGAATTAATCCAGGATCATTCATTACTTATATTAGTTTTCATTGTCGGCGGTAAGTAATTTTGATGATAGAAAATAAGCAACCTGAGCATCTCCGGGGCAAATATAAATGACAAGGCTGCGTGATATCGAGTTACGATTGGACAATTAATAAAAATGTATTTTATTGCTTCGGTCCCCTACGGCGAGAAGTTACCGGGTATAATTTTATGTGTGTTTTATTGTCAAATCTGTTTAAAGAGGACGTATATTAACATTTTGTATATACGCTGTATACTTAAGTCGAAATTAATATAACTTTATGTTTAACTGATTTAGTTGATTACATTCATGCAATGAATAATTACGAATGGGATTGTTTTAAGGTTATCAGGAGTAATAAGAATACGTGTTCATGTTCGTGCTCAACTCGTGGTATTTATTTATTCCTTATATCAAATTTTTACCATATAGGTGCGGGTTCAAAGGTACGAACTATCAAAACTTAGTTGACCTATTTCACGAAAGAAAATTGGTAAAAAGCGTCACGGCGAAAACTAGACTGGTGTTACTAAAAGTCATTGCACATGTCGACCAATTCGTCTGATTCCTAAACTTTGTAAAAATGAAATACCTTTAATATAACAATCATTATTTTTAATGGTATCCCTACTTTGATTGATTAGAGGTAGTAATTTGCCTAATGTAAAATGATTCATATTCTGATTAATTATGAATAAAACAAATTAGATCTGCATACCATGGCATGGCAAATGGGGATACATCCCGCAGAGGATGTTTAATCTCAACTACATTTAATGGTGATGGTTTCAATCGACTGATCCAAAAATGCTCTAAAACATATGGTCAACAATTTTTGTTTTGGGGTTGAAAGAGTTGGGGACGGGCGATGATAATATAAGGCCTTCCAGGTTTGTAAACGCACCAGCAGCATATAGCCCAGTAAAGATAATATGATTTCGCTTCGCTTTCAAGCTGTCCTTGTAGATATATCCGTGTACTCATTTTATGTTTTTTCAATTTGCAAGAATTTTGTTAAACAATAAAAATTAGCTATTCGACATGAATAAAACTTTGCTCAGTCGTCAAAGCCTCAAACACCAAGTTTCCAAAATTTCATCTCGCCGCGCCGGTCGACATAACGGTTATCCTTGAAGACTGAAAAATATATATTTTTTGGGAAGTTGGAAAAAATTTTTATTTTATTATTTTTTTATGTACTATAACAATATCACAAGCCATTTGGATCGTATATCCCGATTTGGATTACTTATTAAGGTTGATGTTATTCATATTGTCTTATCAAAAGCCTTTGATAGACAAGGCTGGCAGGAACATGGCATGCTTTTGAATAATTTGTTTTAATTATAATAGTAATAATTTTCATACATGTTTTGCATGCATGGAAAAACGTCAAAAAATAGCAGGTATACATTATAATGTAAGTACAATAAAAATATATAAAACAAATAGAATATTTCATATAATATGAGGCAAATATTAAGACAAAAATAATAGTATATTATTCAACGAGCGGTAATGTAGGTAATAACTCACGCAGATGAATTCATCAAGTGAGTTATTACCATTACCGCCAGTTAAATACTATACTTTATCTACGATTATAACAATAAATATTAAATTGAGAAAATTTTGTTTAAATTACTGTTTGTTTATTAATAAACTTAACTGTAAAATTTAATTTTTGTACACACTTAAGTATAATTATTCTGCGATTTTTCGTTATGTATTGTAGCTACTTGTCTTCATTTTGGTGGTGTACCTACATATTAGTTCTAACCGAATTCATCATTTTTTGGCACAATTATTAGTTAACTTGATTTGAAAACGTCGAAACTATTCAGACATGATAAATCACCTTCCTCCCATCAATAATAATGGACCGTTTTATTTCACCGTATCGGAAAAGAATTTCTCTAGGACGTCGATTGGACAGGTTAGGCATGAAGATAAAGGTGATCGGCTCTGTACCTAGTTAGTGATTTATAATAACTACTCGTTATAACTCACGCTATTTGTTTATGGATACTATTAATTGTTCACAAGCAGTTCATTAATTAGTATATAACCTAATAAGAGTAGATAAATTAATTTATAATACAGAAATTATAATAAAAACGGTTAACAGGTCAATAAACTATAGCATTAACATCACAATACGGAAAATGTGGTAAATATAACTTTAATATATTTCAATGCGAGAATTAAAATACTCGTCAAAAGAATAGAATATATTTTCTAGAGGATACCCTTTTACATTTTTTTTCAATTGGTTTAAATTGGTTAAGTATTTGTTTTAGATTGTTAGGCAAATGATTATAAATTTTTAAAGACATTATTGTCGGCCCATTTGTCGAAAGTGGCAAGTGATGACTTGCAAAAGTAAATTATCTTTAACGCGTAGATTATAATTTATTTCTCTATCGACGAAGTTTGTTATTTACGAAATGTTCTTTTTTACATGCAGAATACACGAATACAGAATACAGCTATTTATTGAAAGGATATATTACGTATATTACATCCGGATCTGGGATTACACAAGAATCTGTTCCAGGGCCCCAATCTTTCATCATGGCAGTGTCAATGGCAATAATGGGGCTTGATGCTATGTTTGACATGAGTTTTTGGAAACATCAATATATTACGACTATCGACTGTATGAGAGACGTTCTATCAAAACTGAATATGCACGTCTAGTTTGGAGTCCATGCTTAAGGATAATTTCTGTTCTTATTAGTCGTAGTGGAATCTGTGGGTTTGGTAATTGATTCTAACTAGAAAACAGTCAAATTATCACCCATATCTCCTGATTTGAATTTCTTGCAAGAATGTAATTGCAAACTCTGAAAACCACGTTCTTCTTTGGCGAATATGTGAAGGGAGCAAGAAAAGCAATACTTTCATTGCTGCTGTTAGACATGCGCCTACGATTCCTAGGCGCACTACCCTTTGCAATTTAAGCAACTTATTTTGTACCGTTTTTTCTTTTGTTTTTGTCCATCAGACCAACAATGTGTCATAGGTGACATTGAGTATAACGACCATCAAACATATCCAGTACTTAGATTATTCTAGATTGAAATTCCCAAGTTCAGAAAGCGCTGTCAGTTGTGTGTACTGGGAGTCTTTGATCCAGAATTTCAACTAGATATTTTACCTCACTGGAGAATTTCGTACCATTCAACGTAGAAGTTATTAATGAAAGCTACCTTCTTTTAGTGACTGGTACTATGGTCAATTGCAAACCATTGCCTGAGTTAACAAGCCTTCCCCCAAGCAGCAGTTTTTGATAAGGTTGAGAACAATTTGCAGTAGGCCTGAGATCATCCTGTCATTCTTGCCTCTTATTGTAACTACCAGGTCATCACTCGTCAGTATAACCTTGAACATCAATCACGTACTTAGTTTTGGTAGAGAATTATCGACAACTTAACTTGTGTCACATTACTGTTATTTAAAATTCACACATATTAGTCTCAAATAGCCGTGTTTCTAGCTGTGGGCCTTAAAATAGCTCTTTAAGCTTAATATTTTATATATATTTCAAAACTATTTTCAATGTTGGTATATCCCCGTGTCTAAATATAAAGTAGAATGCCCGGAATTTTAATAATCTGTACAGCATGCTTGGATGTACAGCAAGACGTACAGCATTACTTACAGTTTGCCTGGTATCAGATTGTCTTTGATTTGAAAAGTTTGTTTTTCTGAGAAATGGTCTTTTGTTCTGCAATGTACTGGGCTTTGTCATTAGATAATCGGTCAAAGATGTCCCAACGTATCAGAGAATGAATTTCATCCAATCGAAACGGATGAATTGTTCCTAGAAATTTTATGTTCACCCCCCACTGTCCAGCCTAAGTGTACAGCTTTCAAATTACAAATATCTGGTCACCCTAAAATCAAGATACTTAAACAAATAAATGGTGAAAAATGTACCATCACTGTACAAATTTTATTGAACCTTATATGGTTCCATTTCTATCTCGAATCGTGCACAACCTGTATTTTTACTCGTATTTCGCGTTGTATTATTTATGGCTTTAAAATATAAAGCTGACAGTAGCAGCTTTGATAAAGAGCATATTAAATTTCGACGGCGTCTATAATTTTTCTTCGACAAGACATTTCATCTTGTAGGCCTTGATTTATACGACTATTATGCAAACTTTTTTAAAAATAAATTAGATACAAGTATCACCGGTCAAGTTCTAAGAATGTTTTCGTCGGGCAACCCATGGTGACTTAATCGGGTTCAATAGCGGGCGAGATTATATACCATTACTCCTCCGTATTTCTAGACAAATACATAGTCATATTTTTGCCACTTTCTATCGGAACAAATGTAATAAGATGTTTTTGTTAAAATTCAATAATCCTTGGAAGCAATATTGTTTATGTTATGGACCAGAGGTGGAAGTTTTTGGAGTGTAAATTCTTGGCGCGTCAAAACATTTGACTTTGTGGGCTCGTAGCTTACTGAATTTCGCTTCAAAAAAGCTATGACTTTGATGAATTTGTTTATTTCTATATTTTCTTTGACAGACAAAACAGCTTTTATCATCGAATATTTTGACCAGAGAGTAGATAGTTTTCGAATGAATGCTTCATATTCCTTTTCATAAATTTGACGAGATTTCACTGGAAGTAAATCTAACACAATTTCCTTCGCTTTTTGAGATATAATCTGTGGATGCATTTTATACCGTATAAAAAAAAATAAAAATATAAAAAGCTCACTATTTTCGAGAAATATTTGCTCTGATCAAAAATTTAGGGACCTTTAACAAAAGAATGTTGTTTGTAACACGTACCTAAAATCAGTTTTTTGAGACTCGTCGGCTATTCCGGACTCGGCTTCGCCTCTACCATTCGTCTCAAAAAACATGATTTTAGGTATTTGTTACAAAAATAACTATTGTTTTGGGGGTAGTTAAAAATTATAAGTTGGTTTTTTGGCGTAGTTCCAAAATAAATGCATTGTGATCTGTTATATGTGAGTAGGGTTGCCATAAATGTCCGGAAACTATATCGGGACACTATGTATTTCCCTAATAAAAAGGCATATATGTTAAAGAAAAATATATCATTGTCTTTTTAACAAAATTAAAACTGCTCCTTATTTTAAGAAATTTCATTGTTTTTATCGTGACGTCAAGACACAGAGGTCAATAACGGTGACTGTCCCGACGACCGTCCCGATATATTGGGACGGTTGGCAACCCTATATGTGAGGAATATTTTGAACAATTCTTATAAGTAAGTAAATTTTTGTCGTCACTTAGATGGATTTCCCATAGTTCTTTGACATCCTCCCGCCTTTTGCTTGCCTCTCTTCGGTTGATGTGCCGCAAAATGAGAAAATTCGGAAGAACAACGATATTTCAAAACATATTTCAAGACTATATTACAAGTGGACACATTTTTTTAAAATAAAAATAATCTTGAACCTATTTATTATTTTTTAAACGAATCTTTAGTTTAGCGAAACGTTGATCACCTAGATCCTTTTATTGCCCCTTGCGGGGGTAGCGAACTCCAGTTTGCGCTCCCTGCACCACTGACGCAGCCTATTCTCTTCAACGTCGCACCTGTTTTGTATTCATGACAAGGTATCATGAAGGTTATTTTCATGAAAAGAAATCCTTAGCGGTGCTGACTGGACGTTAGGAGGCATTCTGTATGGAAGTATTTATAGTTTCGAATCGCAAAGGTAATTACGATTTATTGTTGTCATAAAAATTATTAATGTGGATTTTGTGGCGATTTATGTAATCGCTCAGTACATAGTGAGTATTATTATGGCAGTAATCCTTGCTATTGATCTTTAGTGATCGGCAGATATGCCGTTTTGAGAGCGAGAACATTAGAAATAAATAAAAATATGGTATTGGATTGAAATATACCGAGATGATGCTTTTTAGGTGGATAAAATAGCGATACAGGCGTTCCAAGGGTGGGGTTAATAGGCCTTTTCCTATTCCGTATTCGTATTTTAATCTGGTATACTGCGTGCCTTGGAAAAAGTAACATGCAGTTATCTAGAAATATTTTATTGATACTTTGGCATTTGTCGTCCGACATGAAGCAAGAAGAGGAAAATTAAATCATTAATAGTTATATAAAAAAAAATCGTTGATTTTCGTAATAGCGTGGTGTATATTTCCCTTTCTGTTGATTTCGAACATTTGATCTGATTTTTCATTATATCACTGGGCACAAGCGCCCCTAATAGCACACAGTGTCCGCCGGACGTCCGTTTTATGTCCATTTAATGTACTGACGTCCAAGGTCATAAACTGGACGTCTACCGGACGTTTATCATCGGATTTACTTTGAAATTATATGGAATGGACGTCATCTGAATCTTCATTTTATGTACGGGAAGTATGTACATTATATGCCCATATAGGGACAGGAGACGGACGTCCATTTCGTGTCCGTTGATTTAAATATATTATATTTTTGTAATAAATGATAATATCTCTATACCGCTTTCTCTCCAACACGTTTCCGAAATATGTATACCTACCAGCGAATACCAAACTGAACGTCCAGCATATGTGCCGCAAGTACACACATTTTAGGTCCTTATAGGGACAGAAGCAGGACGTCTATTTAATATAAAAACAAAAAAAAACGTTAACAAAACTGGTTTTTCAATTTTACAATGTTTTTGTTTATATTTGACCGTTATTTCTGTAAAATTTGTAGTTTATTTTTATAGTAATTTGTAATTTATCATTAATAATTTGATTTCAACCTTTTCTGTAAATAATTGTTAATGATATTATTTGATACTAAACATTTATATACTTACATTTTGAAATAAATAGCTATATTAGTCTAAGACCTACTTCCAACTTTACAGTCTTAAGTAGGTACTAATGAGCTAGGTTAGTGGCCGAGTGAATTAAAACGTTGACAATCATGAGGTCGGCGGTTCGATCCCTACTCATTCCGTTTTTTTTTTTAAATAATGTACAAATGTTGTCCAAAGTTGTGACACTTGGTCGTCCCTCGGCTGCCCGTTGGATGTACTTTGAACCAAAAAGGAACGTCCTTCGGATGTCCTGTATGTCCGCCGAGGACGTCCTTCAGATATCCATGGGACAATGTTGTGCTATTAGGGGCGCGCAATTAGGGAAGCAGAGAGAAAGCGCGTATTGATGCTTTCGAGATATTGGTCTGGAGACATTTGTTACAAATTCCCCGGATATCCCATTGCATCGACATTTTGTATAATGTACTTATTCTCACAATTTGGATGGAATATTCTTCTCTCTTGTATGGGACAGTCTGCAAGAAATACCCCCAGCAAAAAATATACCTACATACATTTTCTGTTTATTTTCAAATTTTAAATTTATTTTAAACATATTTTCAACGTCCAGACTCATTCATAATTTACATATTTTTCGATCTCTTACATAAAACCACATATTTTTAACAGAAACGCAAGTTTTTACATATTTTTACATATATTTAAAAAATGAAGTAAATTAAAAAAATTCTCGCCTCACTCTGGAGGGCTAGCCAAATCTTCACATGAAGAGAGAAGCACATATACAGCGAGTAAAATAGAGTATCTGTCTCTCAACATCGGATTCAGGTAAAATGAGATAGAAGTGCTTACATGAATCCTTTATTTTAACAAGAGAGACACAAGTTTTTACCTATTTAAAATTAACCTTTGTTGCCCATATAAATAACATTTCTGGTAATGGCTACAAAAATCTAGGGCTTTATTATGAGAAATTCGAGACATTTTAAGGACATTTTCATACTTTATCTTCTGTTTAAAGCTTTTGTGAAATCAAAGTTAGAATATACTCGTATTGTTTCAAGTCCACAATATAAAACCGCTGCCCAAGGAATCACTACTTCCATATCTAGATTTCCTTTCCAAATCTCTTACAACATTTGATATATTTGCACTCCACTATGTGGAATTAATTGTTCGTAGAACTTTAATAATAGAGAGTAGAAAATATGATTCTTTTTAAAGGCTATTGCCATTACAATGTGAGAATTTGCAGGCGCAAGTATAGCAAGCGGTAATATTTTATTTTTCGAAATAGATATCAAGCATATTTTAGTGTATGTAATGAAGCATTATAAAACGACTTTTTTGTAAATATTTCGTGCAAAGACGAGATTACACCCCCCCCCCCCCCCCCGTTTTCGAGGGTGCTGAACACGATGCAAATGGTGAAAGAAGTTTTTGACCGCTGCAACCCCCCTTTATGGATTCCTTTATGTTGTCATATATAAACGGGTCTGGGGAGTGATTTATCTACGGGTTATACTTGAAATAGCATGGAAGGGGGTTATAGAGTAAGTGGAATCCAGACAGCAGGCATAGGGGGTTGATTAAACCTTCCCGAGTGGTGGAAAATTTTTTTTTTTCAAATGATTCGGTTCAAACGCGTATTTCCCCGTTTTCGGGGTCGCTGATCACGGAAAAAATATTCATTTTTAGCTCCAACCCCTCCTCATCCCTCAACGGTGAGTGAGGGGTGGTTCTGTCCGTTTGAGGGATGAGGAGGCGTTGAATATTTTCCCGTGATCAGCGACCCCGAAAACGGGGGGATACGCGTTTGAACCGAATAATTTGAAAAAAATATATTTTCCACCCCTCGGGGGGGGTTTAATCAACCGCCTTGGCCTGCTGTCTGGATTCCACTTACTCTATAACCCCCTTCCTTGTTATTTCATGTATAACCCGTCGATAAATCACTCCCCAGACCCGTTTATATATGAAAACTTAGAAAGGTCCATAAAAAGGGTGATTTTTTGCTGTTTCAGGGGGTTGCGGCGGTCAAAAACTTCTCCCACCACTTGCATCGTGTTCAACACCCTCGTAAACGAGAGAGGGGGGGGGGTAATCTCGTCTTTGCACGAAATATTTACACTATTTCTGCCTTCATTTCATAGACTATTTGGAATAAATAAGGATACAGGATGGAATCAGCTTTTTGTCTGAAACTTTTTTCCTAGGATTAGCAGGTTGTGAGAAAATCACATGTGAGGTTATGATCTCCTGTTTGGTAATTGCTGGCTCAGTACTGCAATTTGTTGCTACTAGATTTCTACGTTCTTCGTCAATATATTTCCTCCACCGTTTTACGTTGTCTTCAATCTCCAATAGTGCCACTTCTTCACTGCTAGTAAATTGTTTAAAAAAAAACCGCTGCCCGAAGAATTACTACTTCCGCATCCAGATTTTCTATCCAAGTCTCTCATGACGAAAAATTTTGTATGTGGAAATAATTGTTTATAGAACTTTAATAATATAATATTTGAAATCGTCTACCCAAAAACCCATAAAACAATATCCCACAAGGTAGAGGGGTGGGGGTGGTAATAGAGGTGTAGTAGTGGGAGTGGATGAAGTAGAAAAATATTTTGAGGCTTTTGGTTCTTGTACACACACTAAGTCCCATTTTTTTCATCCCCTTTAATAATGAGGTAGGGGTGGTAATGGAGGTAGCTAATGCCAAAAAATGTTTTGAGACCTTAGCTTCTCTTGTATACACTAAATACCAATTTTATGGACTCTTACCTGCTTGATTTACCTATATACCCCCCAGTTACCCCATTTTACCCTCCAACCCTTCGACGAAATAAGATCAAAATATAATCTAGTTCCACTTCCGTTAAAGTACATACGTGTACCAAATTTCAAGTCAATATCTTAAGCGGTTCCAGAGTAATCGTGCGCACAAAAAAGTTACAGACCGACAGACACACAGAAATTTTTTTTCGCTCAAACTTAAAATCTCGACGTTTCATGACATTCTAAGCCTATTTGAACAATACAAATTTTTAAAAAAATTTTTGTCGTTGCTATACTTCCACTGGATGTGGAAGAATTAACCACACTTTTAAAAAATAGTAGTTTGGCCAATGAACTAATTTTATACGCATACTACTTATTGGATAAAACAACTAGCGGGGTGTGCACTTTTGATTTTGATTTCCATATGACACAATCTTCTACGATTGTTATGAACGCGATGGAATAGGCATACGTGATTAGGAGGTCAAACCACCTGTCAAAACAATCATTTTTCTTGATAATTACGATCTGCATCACCGTTTCACCATACATATAGAGATCTAAACACACACGGCGGCTCCGTGTGAAAAATATGGTAAAACTAACACCACGACCTGAAATAGAAAATAAATAACGCAACAACAATGTGGAAATATTATTAACTTAATGGCTTCTCTATTGAAACACCCCCAACCCCAGTCGTATATTTATCTCTCTCTTTTGAGTGAGACAGAAAAATATACAAAGTTGGCCATTTATGTGATCGTCTAGATTTTTAAAGTTAGAACCCAAATTTACGTTGTGATTTTATTTTTGTTTAACCATAGATTCTTTTTATAAAGTTTGATATTACTTGTTTCTATTTACTGATCAAATTTATTTATTAATTTTGGCAACACTCAGTTATTAGATGATTTTACCTTGGTACTGTTTTATTTGACTGTACTTTATTTAATACTGATTTCACTGTAATTACAAATTGCATATGTAATTTATTTATTTTGTCTAAAGAATTATATTCTCATTTAAAATCTCACTTATCCCTGAAAAGTAGAATATTGAAGGAAAAACACAGAAAACGTTTTAATACGTTTATTTTAGAAAACTGTCATATTCATTTGAAACATTGTATTATATAATTGTTGGGACAATTGCCACAGTTTACATGAAAAGAAGGAAAGCATTCGTTGGGACAATTGTCACATTAATCCGTAGAATAATCAGGTCAGCTATGCAAACAATAAAATAAATTGTTTACAATGACAATAGTCATTTTCCTGAAGTATTTATAATGGTACTCGGCATACGTAAAATTTGACACAGCTCGGGAAATTTCCCCGTCATGATATGATGGTAAAAAGGCAATCAACAAAACCCTATCAAATTGCCACAACTGTCGTAGATAGCGATGTTCGAAGCGTAGTGTTGTTATTGTTGTGGCTAGTTACAATTGCACTTGGCCGAGACCAAAATTGGTCCCATTTCGTTGTATCGTTGTTATTTGTATCTAGATGAAGTGACAACCAACAAAATCTTGTGCTTGCCTTTCAAAATTGAAAGTGATAAAAAAAAAGAGCTGTGTTCAAATCTTATCATATGTAAATGATAACTTGGTGAGGTATAAATGCAGAGATGGCAATTATGAATCCTTAAAAGTAAATGCTATGCTGAAGACTAATAATTGCAAAGGCTGCAATAGACCATTCGCGACTGTACTAAATATTATTTACATAGCTGAGCGGAATATTAAAACAACAATCATTGTAATAACATTTTAAAAACCCAACGAAACTTTCCATTAATTAAATTACTAAAATAGTTGCAAATCACAATCGTGAGTTAATCAATTTGAATACTGAAAATGCATACTTTTAAATAAATAAACTATTATCAAAGTACCACAATGAAAACCTAAACGCAAATTACTTTTGAGTTGACTTCGCAGATTATAGAGTCGTAAATTTTAAGGAGAAGAAAAAACGATTAACGTTGTCATTAGGTTAAATTTAGTAAATTTAGAAAAATAAAAATTCGAGTTTAATTTCATATTAAATTAATGAGCAGAACAAAAATGACAACGCGTCGCATATGATTAAATAATTTTGTATACTTATTGTTTGATATACTGTGAGGTCTCCAGTTAAATCTCCCCCAGCTCCCATAGTAGCGTCGGCGTCTTGTGCGTCGCCCATCTTAAGAGCTGACTTGAAAGCACACAGTGTTAGCAAAGTTAACTAACGTTTGCCTTCCCCAGTAGGGCGGTCGAGTAACCCACGGTAGGCACCTCACGGTCTAGTCAAGAGCAACCCCAGAGGGTTACACTCGGACAGACAATGAATTACCTACTCAAAGCACTCGTCGCTCTGTGCGGAGATTGAAAAAGCCAGGAAACCTTTTGATTTCAACGGTCCCTGCTTCGTCGTTCAGCCTTCACAGATTCGTAAGAAATCTGTATAAATGCGAAATCATATAGGATGACCCGCATCTACGGAACTATCCACGGATAGCCCGCACTACGTACCATCTGACGATGGTCGCACTACGTACCACCTTTGGGGGTGGCCGCACAGCTGAACTCAAACAAAAGCAGGTACCGGAGTAATTAATACTGCCAACAAGTGTACTCTCGAAGAGCAGGTCAATAAAAGACCAATTTGTTTCCCCGGAACCGCACTTATATAGGATTTTAAAATAGAGACAAAAATTCTCAAACTGAAAGGGTGAGAAAGACAGTAAACCAAGCGAGCTTCGCGATCTACGCAATATTTGTCACGTATGCATCTAACTCTCGGCCCGCCCTTCGGTTATCTAAATTACCCATTAATAAGAAATTTCGAACTTAAGTCTTTAATGGATATGGCTTTCTATCGTTTACGTTGATGATCTTTCTGTTTATGTAACACATTCTTTTAGCCGATACGTTTGTGAGAACCTCAACTTTTGCGTCGAAACTAACCCCTGTTAAAACTGTACATAATATTATAAAGAAAATAATGTTTCTGTATTTAAGTAAATTATGCATGAAATCGATTTAATTGTTATCTTAATATATTTAATTTTGATTTGCATTGTTTGAAAATTCTAAAATAGGTAAATTCTATTTTAAATTTAGGAAATTAATTTGTAAATACACGACCTAGGTACAGGGTGTTACACTATCTGCGATCGGGACTCGATTATATAAAATTATGCGATTTAAACATTATAATTTACTAATGGTTGTTCACATTACAGAATGTGCAAGCCATTAGGTCGGCTCGAATGACTATCGTGATCGGGGCTAACTGAAATATCTTCCTTAGTGCAGTAAAAACAGCCTCAAATTTGCAATATATCTAAAGAAAATAAAAGAAATTAAAAAAGGAAAAAGAAACATTTAATTGCGAAAATGGAAATTGGAACTAACAGAAACTAAATAAGATACCGATTAAAAATTTAGTGTCCAACTATTTGTAGTCGGAGTCCCATTTACGTACTAAAGTAGTTCCAATGTATCAAGCGCGGTACGTCATCGCTAGTGATATTCTGACGTCATAAAGTACCAACTCAAAATTATAACAACGTGCAAATTCCGTGTAAATATACGGATCACCGAAGTTGGTATTGCGTAAAAACTTTGTTTATAGGGTAGACTGTCACACGTTGCTTCGAATTATAGGGTCAGTCTTGCATCGTGTTCTCATTTTGTTGTATGTTACATTGATTTTATTTTAGTTTGTTGGTTTAATCAGCGAAAGTTTTATAATTAAGTAAAGTTTAATAAGTGTATTTTTCAATACTAATATTATTGCGAATAATTTACCTGTTCTTGTCAAAACGAATAAAGTTACTTTGAACTCATGTAACCGGATGTCACATTTTAGGAGTGATATGTTACATATAAATTCGGGGGTATCACAGAGTTCAATTTTGGGCCCAGTTTTATTCCTGATTTATATTAGTGATTGCCAAATGCCTTCGAGAATGTCAACTGCATCTTTTATGTAGATGACTCGACTTTACAAATCTCTGACCTTAACTTGGAGAACTTAATGTTAAAATGTGACAGTGCATTATCTAATGCAAAAAAATGGTTTACACCTAATGCTCTTGCACTTAACGAAAAGAAAACTGTAAAACTTATATCAAGTACACGTGATCTGGGCAATGTACCAAATAGCCCCACTTGTACAAAGTTTCTAGGTGTCCTTATTGATCCATCTTTACGATGGAATGATCATGTTGATTATCTTGCTGAACAACTATCAAAAGGTATATATGCTTTTAGACAAAAGTCATTTTTAATCTCTTATTTCTGCAAGGAGGCAATTTTAATGATACGCTTTATAATTCAAAGAGTGAATTATATCATTCACAGGAATTTTTCATCTGGAAATGCGTTTTACGCCAGTATATAAGCCACTATAACTATATTTTTCTGATGAAATAAAAATTGATGAAAATTTTGTTCACTCGGAAATAAGAATTGATGAGCGGGGGGGAGATTTTTTCACGGGTCAGTATGAGCACCAGGGTGGGCCAACATAATTCCGTAGTTTCGTGCCTGCCCAGGAGGCTGTAGTGCCCTCGGATAATTTTACAGACGAGTCCTGGAGAGGAGGGTTTTAGTTAGTTAGAACAGACACATTCTAGCGTGGTTTTCCCTCCTTGAAAAAAAAAGTTTAACTGCTATCTACCTTGATTTAATTTTTTTTTGTAGGTATTTACAATTTTTTTTGCTTTTACCAAGTCTGTCAGAAACCTCTTGCTTTGTAGTTGAGTCTAGTACTGTTGGGCAGTGTACGAAATAAATAAAATAAATAAATAAAAGTTATCATTCAAATCTATACTTTGCAGAACGAACCAATTAAAATTTACTTTTATCAGCGAAACTGATTGATTGAGATATAATTTAATTTTTTCTTGGTTCAGGACGATTGTCATGTCATGTCATGGAAAAATTTAATTTTAAACGTGAATTTTGCTTCCGATTTTGGGATTCAAACTAGGCTCACTGTATTGGTCTTTGATATGACTACAAGAATATATACAGGTTGCGCCACTTAAAACTCCCCAGACTTGCAACTTTTTTATTTTTGCGATGACCATGTTGGGCATATCAAATTGTAGACATTTTTAAAGCCTTTAAACATGCATACAGAGTGAGTTAAATTTTTTTTGTTTTGAAAAATTGTTAAGGAAACTTGCTTTCTTTGAATTTTTTTTTACCTCACCCTATCATGAAATGTGTTAATGTTTCCTTATAAAGGTTTTAACTAGCTTCAATTTATGTTATTAAAATAAAAAATTTAAAAAAAATTAAAATTTTGCAATTTCCTATTTACATTTTATATAAGTTTGTTTTTAAAAAATATTTATTTCTTTTGTTTCTTGTTACTGCGTTTTGTTACGTTGATTATTGTTTGTGATATGTCTTTTACAAATAACGCATAAAATGATTATTTACATTCTTTTCTAAAACCAAAAAGAATTTCAAATATGACGTAATAACATAAATTGAAGCTAATTGAAACCTTTATAAGAAAACATTAACGCAGTTCATGTACAGGGTGAGGTAAAAAAATATTTAAGGAAATTAAGTTTTCTTCAATTTTTTCAAAAAAAAAAAAATGTTTAAATCACTCTGTACACATGTTTAAATGCCTTAAAAATATATACAATTTGATGTGCCCAACATGGTCGTTGCTTAAAAAATAAGAAAGTTACAATCCTGGGGAGTTTTAAGTGGCGCACCCTATATCATAGTGCAAGAAAGTTATTACATACGGTCAACAAAATACACAAGCTCTTCTTGATATAAGTATTTATAGCAATATTTGCGAAAAATGATTTTCTCGGACCATTTTTTAAACAGGACATCTCGAGCCAGCGAGCCTCTTTTAAGCACATTTTACGTTAAACCCTTTTGGTTTATTCATTCGGATCCCACGCATTCCTACGTTTGCACCAAACTCTAGCATAAACGTAACATAGGAATGATTCGTCTGCGGTTATCTCCACTAATAATATGCATAGCAGTGAGTGCGGGTAAACATACTGATTCCAATTTACCTTCCGTGAAATGAGCAGCTTTTAAGAACCTGCCCAGAGAGAGAGAGAGGTCTATTAACATTCGTTCTGCATTGTACTTGAAAATAAAATAATAATAGTATGTTAATAAACGCCGAGGCATCCCGATATTTTCTCACAGTTCTGCCAACGTATAGACCAAGTCCGCAGTGGGCGGAAAAAGCCAGCGATGCGTGTAAGTGAGGGCGACACCCGCGTCCTCAGGGCGTCCCGACTCGACGCGAGGGCGTCCACTCTGGCGACTTGCAGCTCAAACGTAACTTCGCCCCGTTGCGTTGCTCGAGTATTACTACATCCTCAGGCGATGTGCTCTGAGAACAAGTAATTGGTCCGAAACTGCATCTCTACCGAAAAACGTTAAAATGTTACAGCTTAAATGCTGGTCTTGTTTATTTTTCAAAAATATGCCATTCTTGAGATCGTTAACGTGGCGGATGCGATTAACTTTTCTCTTTACACAGCGCAACTACAGAAGATAATAGCTAATAGCTCTCTTTTGGTGTCTTAAAGCATGTTTCAATTTTCAGTTAAAGAGGAAGTGGTACTTAATTAAGTAGCAATTTCCAAGTAATCGTGTCTGAACAAAAAATTAATACGAAACTGCAGAATGATGTCCCCATACTAATAATGGGAAGAAATATACATTGTAGAAGATATACCTACCTGATAAAATTATATTAATATATGTACAGGGTGGACCAAATTAGATGGGATATGGGTTTTTTTCTAAAACTATGGCAGATAGACAAAAACGAATATTCTTTATAAAGTTTTTCTTGTCTTAGGAAGTCATAAACAGTTGCCAAGCTTAAGATCAATTATACAGGGTATTCTAAAAATTAGAAAATATGAAATCGGATACCCTGTATAATTTATCTTTAAATTTCGAAGCGCTCTGCTTCTAACAAGTGACGTCAGTCATGACTACTGACATCACGTCCCTAATGTTTGAAAGTTAAAAATGAATGCTGTGATTAAACTACCTATTTTAACTAATAAATAATAATAGACTTAAAAATAATAACGTAAATTAGCAGATTTAGTCACGTGGCGGAATTTGAAAGTTAAACATTTATGAAGTCATTTTTTTATGGCACTTTTTTATTATATTCTCAACTTATATACAGTCGGGGAGCCCTCCCTAGCTGTACAGGCTGCCCCCCTGATCCTTGGGGACAATGTTTTTCATAAAGATTAAAGCCTAAGGAACAGTTTAAGACATGTCCTAAAAAAAAACTGGCAGTACTTTCAAAATGGCGGCCATATGTTAAAAAAAACTGTTGTCAATGTTGTTTTTGTAATTTAACACAAAAACTAAAAAAGATGGACAAAAACTTTTCTCACAAAAAAAATAAAATTGTCTACAATTTTGTTCCTATACAATATTTTGATAGGAGTTACCATTTTCCAGATAAATGAGTCCAAAATTAAGAAAACATGGAAATTCATGTATCGGTAAATCATTTAGAGGAAATAACTTTGACAATTATTGTAAGGCATATAATATAACTTTATATTATTAACATAACAAAAAATAAAATAAACTGAAATAATCAATAATAATAATATTATAATTTGCAGACATTACGTTCTGTTAATTTAATATTATCATTAAGGTTTATAAATATTTAAATCTTTGAATTTCCGTCGCCATATTGAATTTTCAAAAAATGATCCTATCATCATTGAAAATGCATTTTTTTTAAATCAGCGCTAAAGAACTTCAAAATCGTCATTAAAGAGCCTAGAAATAGTTAGTAAAGTAATCCAATATTGTACGATTTCTTGTAGTTTTCTTATAAAAAATTATTCAGATTTGACATTTAAATAATTATGACATTTCAAAGTGTCACTTAAAATTATTTAAAAACTGGAGTTGATTAATCTTAAGAGGGAGCAAGGCGATCAAATCACAGGGGAGCAGGCGGCAATGAGCCAATATGAAGAGAGATCTTCGTAATAAACAAATTTTAGCTAAAAACTTTCTTCAATAGAAATGTAGTATTCATTTAATTACAAGAATATCTTTTTTTCAGTTTAATAACGCCAGCCGTTTGGCTAAAAACTGCTTTTTCCCAGTCAAGATTTTTAGTACAGTGCTTTTTAATAGATGGTGCCACCTACAGCACTACATTACGGCATTATGTAACTAACATAACCTAAAATTTTACGTTTTTTCAAGTTTATTCTCATTTTTAATGTTTTTATACGCATTTTTAGCTTGGACTGACTCCAAATAAATATTTAAAAATTCACGTAAATGATTTTTCAATATTGTTGATTAATAAAAATAGACTGCTAATTACAGGTTAGATTTCCAACCTACAAGCAAAGTCCTATTTTATTTGGACAAAGTATTTAGAACTTAATAAACATTACACTTAACTAGATTTTAGTTGAAAATACGGGAACCAGGCAGAAATTTTAGCTGCATAATAGCTGCGTAATACTCTTAAATCTTAAGAAACACGTATTTTTGAGGTTAGCTGTGACGTCACGTGCAGATGCCGATGCAGATAGCCACACTGCCTACCCTTCGCCCCTTCAGCTTTAGCTTTACCGATGAAACTTTGTGATTGGCGTTGTCTCCTCTTAATTTCACAATTTATGGATTTCAAAAAAAAAACTTAATATGCACCCCTTGGTCCTAAAATTTCATTTTATTGCGACGTGGCAAATAAACCATATAAGTTTAACTTTAGTGCCTAGTTACATAAATAACTATTAACACTCCAAACACGAATACGTTCTTGAAATCATGATTGATTTTCGTTGCTTTCTGTCACGTGACGTATGAAATGGACACCTCCCCTCCATGTGAAATTTTATGACGCTTTGATGGACTCCTTCTTCCTCTTAAAAGTATCATGCATTTTGTACCGAACCCCTAAGATGAGGGTCTTGCTACTGTTAGTGAAATTTTAGCCATATAGTTTGCCTTACATAACATACAGTCCACTTCAGCTTAATTGAAACTGAGAAAGCCGTAATCAATTAAAATAAATGAGTTTCTTAAACAAATCTCGTGTGAAAAAAAAATTAATAATTAGGATTGCCTACACTAATATTTCACTAATCCTTAATGTGTGTGTTTGTGTACCAATACTCTCAGCTATTGTTTGAGGTGTTTTGAATAACGTAATTAATCATTATTATTTGTGGGACGAAGAACGAAAGTTTTTCCAAAGGCCGTTTCGCAATTCGTGAGCCAATCATGCCTCGCCATACAACTTACTTTATGCAAATAACTTTTTGTGTTCGTATAATGGCTCTAATAAAATCCACTATATTGTTTGCATTGTTAATACAGCGCAGCGAGACTGGTGTGTGGGATCCACATTACAACAGACGTAAGAGATATGTAATCTCGTTATTTTTATCGTGGTGCACTAGGCAAAAACCAACGTATAAATCAGGAAGTGCTGATATCAAAATACCGTATCATATTTCGTGATTTTACGGCACTTTCGCCGAGGCACGTTGTCTGGTCAACTGTGGAGAATCCACTTTAGCTGTACGAAGAAAAAATGCAGATATCATCTAGGTGAAAACCCCCACAACGACGTTATGCGATGAAAGGTCGACATTAACAATAAAAGATTTTGTCTTTCTGACGCTTCCTCACGACGAACTGTACCCATTTTTATCACAAAAGAACGGATAAAGATGCCAGGTCTTTCCACTTGATACAACCTTAAATTTTGCATGATACAATGAATTAATGCATTGAGACGTCAATTGTCCCAGCGAACAGTTATTATGAATAGTAATTGTAATCAAGATGGTGGAGGCATCACAGACGACTTACGTAATTATGTTCGGTTAAAAATTTAACAAAAGCGCGAGATATATAAGATCAAGGACAATAAACTTAATCTATTACGTCATATGCTTTTAAGAACATGTAATTTATTATGGACTTTACAATTTGGTACAGTCGTGGTCACAACAAGGTTTCCAACCTGAACAGATGATTTTGTAAATTCATACTACTTGAGTATGACTTTGCCTTTGGGTATTTTAGTCTCCGCCCAGTAAGAAGTAGTAAATTAGCTTTGATGAGGATTTAAAAACAACAAACTTCGGAACCCGACCTACAAGGATGAAATCGACTGCAAAGTCTACCTGTTCAGCCTGTACAAACATCGTTTTTTGTTATAAACAGCCAATTGCAATGGGGTATTTTCCTATTATTTTTTTTTATTGAATAATATCATAGAATATGTACAAACAAGCCTTCCAATACAGATTTCCACGAAAATAATTATCAATTTTTTGAGAAAACAGAAGTTAAAATAAGTGGAGCAACAGGTGTTTTAAATTGGTGACGTAGGTAATTTGCCGATGACGTAGGTAGTTTGTATGGATTTGTTGATAAAATGGTTTTATACAAAACAGTGTGGTGTTGCCAAGTTGAAATCTCTTCACTAGTTCTAGTAATGATAATTGAAGAAAACAGGCGTATAAAGCTTATTTATTAAATCAATTTCAATATGTTTATCCATGAAATTTAATTTTCTCATGTAAAAAATAATAATAGGCGTGAATTATTAAAAATTTTAAATACTTTTTAATGCCGATTAGATTTTTAAAAACATATTTAGCAAAACATGACAACAATGTCAACGGCTAGTCAAATGACAGATGTGTTCTAACGTCGCCGTCGTGTTGATTTGAAGCATTTCAGTTTCTTTCATCGAGGTATTTGCTGTAATTTACAAATAGTAGATAAAGGTATTTTATAAAAAGTTGTGGAAACACAAATATAAGTGCTTCGGAAAAAATTTTGTAACTGTTCCGAAAAAATTGATATTCGAAGAACTTGGTGGCAAGCTTCTAATATTTTTGATCCCATCCCTTCGCTATTAAGTTATAGGAGAAACTTTTATTTTAGCATTTTATATAAGGATACACAAATAAAAAAATACTTTACGTTCCTCTTTATAAGCTCCTTAGCGCTTAAAACATAGGTGGCTGCTAATACATTTTTATCGGCAAAAACATATAAACAAAACGCCTCCACGTGTAATAAGCTGTGCTGATAAGCGGGGTGGAAATTATAAATCTGATTCAAACAATCTGTAATAACTGCTCTCGGTTGGAAACCTTGATGTGGTCACGGCTGTACAAATTGGTGTACAGTGGTGAACGCTTGGTTAGAAATGGATTTGGATCTTAAAAATAAGTACAAGAAATCGCACTTTCACAAAATAGCAAAAAGTGGAATTATTTTTTGATGCCAAGAAGCTCAATAGAAGAAGCCTAAGGGCCGTTACTTTCGATCCCGATTAAACGATAACGGTGGGTCAAACCAATTCAGTTACCAAGGAAACAATTGTACTTTCACGGCCCTAATTCAAACAGAAAAAATGCCTGCAACAATTGCTTTAGGTTGAAAACCTTAGTGTGGTCACAACTGTACATATGGACGTACAGTCGTGGACGATTGGTTAGAAATGGATTTGAGTATAAAAATGTGCGAATTCTATTAATTCGTGAAAAATTACCTGTAGATTTTTTTGTTTCATTGCCACAAAACTCCTCATCTGTTTGGCCTAATAAATGATAATGAAGCAGACCAATTAATTTCCGCATCACAGCTGAGACCGCCTTGTCCGAGCCGGAGAATAAAACGCGAAGGGCATTTGCATTTTCAATTAACAAGTTAGAAGTTCTTAATAATTAAAGTTAATATTAATGGTTATTGTTGTATTTATGAACGCTCTTATGACAATCTTAGACTTATCTTAATAACGTTTTATGTTAATGCTTAGTTCTTGGTGGTTTTGTATTGCCGCACCATTATAGATAATCTAATAAATTACTTCACTATGCCCACTAAAGCCCAAACTAAACACTTTCAAGATTTCTATTCCTTGTTCTTTGTTAATATCTTCATTAAAAAACAGCTTTTTTTTAAATATCTCATAAAATATTGCTTATAAAATTAACTTTAATTTACTTTTATTATTACGGAATTCTTCACTATTTTCAAAGAAGCACATATTTCGCATTTGGCTTAAAAACGACGAGTCATACATAAAAATTGGGTTATACAAACAAAAATTTATTTAGTTGCCTTTAATTTGACATTTTTGTTATCGCTGTTGAATGAAAATTACCATTACAACGTACAGAAATATATAATATTAATATAATATATATTATATAACACATACCTATAATAGTATATTACGTAATGAGTGATGTAAGAAGCATATTACGCACGAATGGAAAAGTTACGCACGATGCCGCGTAGCGGCGACTGCGTATTTCCATGAGTGCGTAATTGCCTTACAACTCGAATTATGTACTATACTTTACCAACGATCATATGTATTTAGTTATTTAGTAAAATCTGGATTTAGTTTACTAGTCAACAATATTATTCAACAAATATTATGTCAATTTTGACAGCGTTTGAAAATTAAGTAGGCGCATTTGTTTTTTAAACCCCGCGTTAGCGGTATAAGCCACCTATAATTGCGTGTCCCGTGCGTTTTGTTTACCGTGCGATTTGTTTACCGTGCGATTTGTTTACAGTGCGTTTTGTTTACAATACGTAAAATTCAAATTACATAGATGGCAGGTAGTGTGTTTTTTACTATTTACAGTAGTGATCGTAGGTAAACACATTTAAGCAGACATATCAGATCATATGTATGTATCAAGTGAATGCAAATAAATACATAATTCTAATTTAGAACATTTGTATATTAAAATTTTCTAATCTTTATAAGATTATGTCTTCCTTTAGCCTACGTTTTGCCAATACCGCTAACATATTGCGATAATGGATTGGCAGATTATTATTAATATATGCTCATATGAAGGAGAGGGGCGATCGATTTTTTGTGATAGGAAATACACACTTTATTTTCAACATGTCTCAGATGAATTTCAGTTCGTCTTTGCATTATATTAAATAAATAAATAATTAGATTTTTCTATTTTGAAAATATTTAAAATGAATCTTACAAGGTGTATGAATCTCCTTTCACGCATATTTAATAGATTGAAAACACGTTAATGTGCTCATATTGTGGCACATTTGTAAAATATCGTACACAGCAGTTTTTAATTTTTTGTAAACTATATTTGCCTTCTTGTGAAAGATATGGACTGTACACAATAATTGCATAATTTAAGTGCGATAGAACCATAGTTTCAGAAAGCTGTTTTAGTATTTGTATCCAGATATTTATTAAAGGTACATGGGTAACTGTTTTAATTTAATTAACATCCACGATTTGTTACTCTATTGGTTGATTGACTTTTGTTTGAATTTAGTACTGTCATGTCGTGAGCAAAAAAAATAGGACAACTATTTTTTTCTAATGTAAATCTGTCTCTATTTGAATGAATTTTGACAAATAACTGACAATGTCACAAAAATTAAAGTTAGATGTACACAACTAGATTTTAACAAAAATACGTTATAAGACTTGTCCCATTTTTTTTGCGCACGACAGTACCTACAAGAGTATTTTGGTTTATCCACTCGTATATAGACTTATTATTGATGTAAATTCTGCCATTTGAAACCTATATATTAGTTGAATATCTCCATTTATATGCGCAGTTTTGAATATTGGAAGTCTCGATAAATAGTTAAAAAGAAGTGGTCTAAGGATAGATCCTTGCGGAACACCGGATACAACTGATAAATTTTGTGACATAAGTACAGAGTTTCCTGTATTAACACTAGTAAACTGTTTTCGATTGGCCGACTTATTAACCATAGCGTCCTAAATGTCTAGATCCGAGAAAAATAGATGCTATTATTTTAAGTATTCAAACAGTGAAGTGAATAGTTTTAGTTTGTAAGTGCATATTAGGACCGTGATCACCTAGGTGCAAAAAAATCCTGTGATTATATAAATTTTGTGTGAGATGTGTATGATGAGTACTGACTAATTTTATTTTATTTTCTTATCATTAAACTGTCAAGCTGTCAATTAAGGAAGCTGTGAATATTTGTATTCATCGACCTCAAAAACCGCCATAAATTTTCGCGACGAAATTATCCGAATTCTCTAAGATATCACATAAAACTTCTTTTTTGAAAAAAAATTTTGGGGAAAGTGTTTAATGGGTAAACTTTGAACTACATTTACTTTACAATACATATTGCAAGAGGCTCCATGTGATCACGTTGACTGAGGATTAAGGGTTTTGCAAAAATATATACACTTCCCAATAGTTGTTTACAAGTAATATAAACAGACTTAATCATCTGCCCTCGATATTCCGCTTGTTTTTTCCTTGCAAATTTTAACCGCAATTAATTATCAGAACGACTACAACCGGCACGCACTTCAAGATTCCTTTGTTTACATGCGATATCACAATTTTTTCGTTTTGCGTATTTACTCTTTGGTCGATTGTTGCCGGAAGCAAAAACCGCAGTTTACGAATATATCTCGAAGAGTTGTAGGTGATAAGCTATTAAAAAGCGTGGGCACAAGATAGCAGCACCGTGGGAAACGGTCTCGCTCTAGATGAGAAGGACCAGAGTTTCTCGCCATGGCCGGATATACCGGAGAAATTCATTAATAACTTCTTAAATTATTATTACCTCGATAAACATAGCAGTGTAATGAATTTTCTTTATCAGGATCCATGTACTGATTGCATTTTATTAATGTAGTGGGTAAGACATTAATGAAAAGTTGCCCGAAAGACGTCAAGACGTGTGACATTCGTCAGTTTTTGTGGTGATGGGGCTATACACATAACAGGAAGGAAAAAGAGCAGCTTTTGTAGGGACGATAGGGGCGATCATCAAAGTGGGGGATGGGGCACAAAATTGTCAACTTGCCACTGGCGCAAAAAGCCTAGGGTATCCCATTATTTGAGGAATGTTGTATCAAACGTAGGTGTACTACCAATATTATATTGGTCCATTTTCTAATAGTGTTGTACTCTAATTTTTGTCATATATATTCCTCTTCATAGGTCATTGACCTTCTTTAAATTTGTTGCTGAAAATAAAACCTCAGTAATATGACTCCTGGAGAACTGCAAATGGCACGGTTTGTAAATGGCGTCATTTCCCTCAAGTGCTGCAAAATGTCGAATTCCCTCTACCTTTCGGTAGATTATTATTACTTGATGTTTTTCGATAGTTTTATCAACAACATCTACCGCATTACCAACACACATGATGTTGGTTTGAAAATTTTAAAGGATAACAATATGAAACAATGAAAGTAGTCCTAATTTGAAATTCTCCAAGGTTTACACGATTTACATTCAAACTGTAACAAAACTGCAATAGACCCATCGCTTGACGCAGTCTATTTAGGCTAAGGTTGATACTAGTACAGTCGTGATCACAACAAGGTTTCCAACCTGCACAGCTTATTTTATAAATGATCCTGCTTTTGTATGAGTTGCCTTTGAATATTTTAAGCCCCGCCTAGTTGGCTACCTCCAGCGAGCGTCTTTGAAATTAATGCCGCAATACAGATATTTGAAGTTGGCATTGCAGCAGTGCTGATGTTCCTTATCTTAACGTAGAAGATACATAGCTGCCAAACACAGAAGCTGATACAATTAAACATAATGTTCTTAATTCCTAGTGATCCCTCTTCTTCAAATCACAATTATTAATAAAGTTTTTGACGAAAAAAAAACCCGGAATGTGCAGGGATCGAACCGCCGACCTCTTGACTCGCAACCTAACAATACAATCAAACTTTATTATTATTATATATTATAATATATCCCAGACACCTGTGTCCGAATACTGTCAGACGTTCACGGGGCGCAGCTCCGTGACAGTTGAATGACAGGACAGAGCGGACTCTGGTCAACTTCAAAAAATAAAACTTTGACCTGAACTCTTTTCACCATAGGGCAAATTAAAAAAGGTATTAACAGAAGAATTTCCAAAAAAGAAATAGATAGTAAAACTTAATATTAACTGGAAGTAAAGCGCACTGTTTAAATTATGATATGCTAATACGGGAAAAAGAACAAGAAGCAACCTAACACTTAACTCACTGAACCATTGAACATCTTTATTTAAATATGTTTAAAAGATGTATACCTAGTTAGAAATAGTAAAACAAAATTATTATTACTATGTGGCAAAATTGAACTAGTCACTAAATACTTCTATTTATTTTTATTTTATAATGATTTATTTAAATTAAAATTTCAGGTTGCAAAATATATTCGGCAACTATGTCAAAACATACTGATGTTTCTATATGTACGTTTTTATTGTAATAATATATTGCTATTATGATTCGTCAAAGATCTCTATATACATATACATATATATAGTGAATATATGAATATATATAGTGAACAATGACCAATTTTGATGACAAAATGACGTCATTTTAATGACGTCAAAATAATGACCTAAAAGAAACGTGTATTTGACGTCTTCATGATGACGTCAGAAGTACGTTTTAAATAACACGTCCCTGGTACGTCATTTATTAATGACGTCAAAATATTGACCTAAAAGAAACGTGTATTTGACGTCTTCATGATGACGTCAGAAGTACGTTTTAAATATCACGTCTCTGGTACGTCATTTATTAATGACGTCAAAATAATGACCTAAAAGAAACGTGTATTTGACGTCTTCATGATGACGTCAGAAGTACGTTTTAAATATCACGTCTCTGGTACGTCATTTATTGGGACAATGACGTCGGCGACGAAAAATCACCTTTAAAAGACGTCATAATGACGTCACCCTGCTACCTGGGGTGTTAATTGTTTTTGCATCGAGATGAGGAATCGCAATCTAATCAATTTATAACAAAACATTAACGTATCAATAGGATACACAGTATTAGTTTTACACTCAAATGAAATTGAAGTTATTTGAATTTTTGCGACTTTTTGTAAGTGTCTCTGACGCGCGTGACGTCACTAGATCCATTATTGTTCTTTGGGCGTGTATCTTTACTAGTTGTTTCAGGCAAACGAGAAGTGCAAGTTTCATTTTATCTATTTGTAGTTAAGTTGGTTCAACGAAAATTAGTGTTAAATAGGACAAAAATTCATAATTTTGAAGTGTTTTCTATCACCATGGCAGAAAGCGATTTCGTAAAGGCACAAAGTGCCATTTCACCTAAAGTTGATTTATGTTGTGTAGCTCATCCGCTTTAATGCCTTTTTAATCCATCTCAAATATAAAGTTAGGAACAGTGCAAACTCATTTTACCACAAGTGCTTTCGGTTGGAAACCTTTTTACGACCAAGACTGTACAATAAAGTAATATCGTAGTAATGTTTGACTTCTTCGTGAACGTCATTATCCTTGGTTAGATATCTATGGAAAACCTCCGTCCGAAATAAATTTGTAATCGCAATGTAGACCAAACAGATTGCAGTATTTACACGACTAGCACGCCATCCGCCTTGCATATCGGAGTTATGGGTATCGCGAATCCCATCAATAACGGTGGAATGTTCGGGTCTGTTGTAACGCGCGGGAACTACCCGGGGTTAGCACGAGCTCCAGCTACGTCATTTGACTAACTACCAGCCTGAGGCCACCGGCCAATCGGCTTTTGTTCGAGGAAACGGGGCCCGCTCGATTTCAAAACGTCGGAACAAAAAACTGCCCGTATAAAACTGCTGCCGATTGGAAATTGTTCTTTTTTACGGGATCAGACAACAATAGGTTAAATATTGCGTCACTTGGGACCTTCGAAGGCCACGTCATATACAAGGGGTGCCATGGGCACGAGTCACATTCAAAATATATTCGAATATTACTTAATTAGTCGAAGACGAGACCCTTGAATTCGACACAAGGTATGTAACTCTTTAACATAGAACAGACAATTGATTTTTATGTAAAAACACTTTACAAAACATATTCTTGAGGTCGCGATTTGATTTGGATATGCGAAATTAGAAAAAATGCACTTTTTTTAACTATTTTCGCATTTTTCATGTTCCTACTCTCTGTATTCATCAATTGTTGTCGTAAAAACTTGGTATTTTGGTATTCCAATACTCAAACCTTTGGTTTTCCAAGAGTATATGCAAAATGCAACTGCAAAAATAATATTTGTTTTAATATGACCTAAAAATAAATAAATATTGATGAAAGAGTTTAATATATCACATAGGAACTGACCAACTATGGAAAGCGGCGCATTTCGTCTATATTCAGAGAGCGTATTTACAATGCGCCGTTCACAAAACAGCCTACTTAGTTCAGCAAGAAATCTTATTGAATTTGGATGGCATAAAGGCAATCATGATAACAATAAATGCGAAGCCAAACTTTGGAAATATACACCATTTTGCAAATGCAAATACTTCATTTGTAGCATCACACCTTGTTTTGTGCAAAAGTAAATGTATATTGTTCCATAAGCTGTTTATATGAAAACAATTGTATACGGGGTGTTTTTGAAATGCATCCATATATTCAGATCTATGAATACTCAATGATATACGCAAAAATATTTATTTAGCAAAATGCCCATGAATAACCGAGAAAATATATTTTGGAAATTGCAAAGAAATATGGAGTACGCTACTGATGTGGTGATCTTTGCGCGACTAACCTAACCTTGACCGCGCCGACACCGCGCAGATGTTAAACCGCAAAAAGAATCCAACAGGTACACTAGAAGGAAATGATAATAGTCTAGTGTTTACTGCTGTTAAAGTACGTACTGATCTTTTCTTTAGCAAAATGCCCAAGAATAACCAAGAAAATAAATTTTGAAAATTGCAAAGAAATATGGAGTACGCTACTGATGTGGTGATCTTTGCACGACTAACCTAACTTTGACCGCGCCGACACCGCGCAGATGTTAAACCGCAAAAAGAATCCAACAGGTACACTAGAAGGAAATGATAATAGTCTAGTGTTTACTGCTGTTAAAGTACGTACTGATTGTTTAATAATGACGAATTTTACAAACATTGAGTGGAGAAACATTGTGCTTTGTTATGGTGTGGCTGGGGAAAATGCGCCAGGTACTTTACCAGCGACGGTTTCCTAATAATAGTCCTTTGAGGTAAAACTTTGACCCCAAAAGTTCTGTGACTGGATCGTAAGACCTCCCCATTTTCGAAGGCGGGGAACACCATGGTGACATTTTTTTCCGATTTTCCGGTGCCAGGCATTTTTTTTATAGGAAAATTTTATTAATGAAAGTCTTTCATTGTTGTGCGAGCAAAATAAGAAAAATAAAATTTCTTTAATCGAAATTTCGAGAACATGCCTGATGCCCGCAATAAGAAAAATGTAATATTGCGATAAAAAATTCAAATTTGTATTGCTTGAAATAAAAAAAATCTGTTTTCAGTTATCTACATCAAATCTAACTCTGAAGTAACACGCATAAACACGCACGCCGTAAACGCACATAACTAGACAACTTCCAAAACCAAGGCTGTCCGAAGACAGTGGCGGATCCAGAGAGGGGCGCTGGGGGGCCATCGCCCCCCCGACCTTCGGAGGGCTTTACCCGTCACCACACGTAAATAATAATTAATAACTCAGATCTGCAAAAAGAGGTCTTGTCCTAAGGTTCTAATCTAACTTTTCTAAAGTATTTTGAGCCGCTGAACTCAATTTTGGACAAAAAAAATTTCTATCGCGTCAATTTTTCATCTGCTAAAAAGGGCGAAAAAAGATATTGCCCTAAAGGTCACATCTAGTATTTTGACGCGCTGAAGCTAATTTTGGACAAAAAAATTTACCTCTACCACCCCCTTTTCCCCGAAAAAACTGACATGATAGAAAAAAAAAATTTTTGTTTTGTACGTATTGAATAAAGATTATTTCTACAAATTTTACTTATTGTTAATTAACCCCCCCCCCCCCCGGAAACCTACTCTGGATCCGCCACTGTCCACAGACATACATCCAAACCCACCGGCATTGTCAGTGCCGCACAACCTTTTACTTAAAGTTAAAATTTTGTATACTTCATTTTTTAAATAATTGGAACCACTTTAGGGGCTGAGGCCGAAAAAATTGTAGGAAGAAATATTGTCAAGTATAGCTAAGGCCCACCCAATATTCACCCTATGTATGTGGCGTTCCGCACCCACTAATAGGCCATTTTTATTTTGTATATTTCAGGGTCTCGTTCTCCAACTAAATTGGTCGTATGTCGACCAGTGAAATAGAGGCGTAGATAAAACGGAGAAATAGTATTACAAAATGGAATTTTAAGATTTTTAGTTGAAATAAACAAATGTATCGTTCTCGATACAAACTTGTAGTGCTATGTTTACATAAACATACACTTTTTGAAAGTAATTAATCATATTAAGGGTGTTATGACTTACATGTCGGTTAATACTAAATATTTAAAAGTTCCTGGGAAAAATCACGGGCAAAGGTACTTCAGGAAAGGTTCGGTTTACAAATAAGTCTCTCAGGCAGTGATTAATATTACATTCATAGTATACAAGGCTCGAGTACCCGGATAAACAAAGAATAATTGCCCATAGACGAAGGAGGGCCTGAAGGGCAAGAAGAAATTGTTATTGTAGCCATGAAATTTACAATTGATGTTCAAATATTGATATCTACTACTTAAATATCACACTAAATGTTTATTGTAGATAGACACGACATACTTTGTTGTTGAAGGCAAAGATAATGTATTTATTATAAATGCACTTGGTCGATGCTAGATAAATTATTTTTATTTTCCATTATTCAAATATTTCATAAATAGCAGGCGATTCTGTTGAGATGGGCGAGAAACGTTTTTCTTGTAGCGTAACGGCATACCTAAAACTATCCAAATAATATAAGAAAATTAATTCATATATGGAATGGGTGAGACATAGAATAGTCCAACTCTCCCTTAAAATAACATCCCAACTCTCCCTCACTGCTTGGTGTCATTAAAAGTGACCAGATTTATTTTTAGGTGAAAGTGAATCATGAAATGACCCCAACATTTAATAGCTAAAACGTCGGTCGTTACATGTAAAATAACCCTCCAGCAACTCTCTTCCTGATTACATCGCTCTATATAGTAAAGGATCCTGGTGTACTTTATCAGACTAGATTTCTTTTCTGTTATAATTATAGTCTAGGTGCCCGCGTACATAAATGCAATTTATACATATCCTCGTATAACTTCTTGTATGGTATAATTGCGTCTAGTCTACTTTTTTCCTCTGCGAAAATTTTCGTAAACGCGGCGTTCCTCCTCGGCATGAAAAAGACGATTTCCACACGTCGGACTGGAAAATCGGCAAATATATTTTGTCCGACAATTCGAAAATTGGATTCTACGTGTTTTTATTAAGCAATCTTGAAAAAATCAGCTGGTTATCAATGAATGTTTTAAAGTTATGGTATGTTATGTTTAGGGTGGTAGACACCCTTAACGTTCCAAAATTTTTGTCACACAGTTTGTAGAAATATATAGAATATATATGTAGAATCCAATTCTCAAATTGTCCGACAAAATATATTTGCCGATTTTCCAGTACGACGTGTGGAAATCGTGTTTTTCATGCAATGTTTCGAAATAAGTCAATTTTTAGTAAAATACTTGTCGGTTTTTGCCAAATTTTTATTTAGCTAATTGCATTCGAACAAGGCGAGTAAATATCATAACCAATTCTGAATTTATAAAAGCAAATGCATATTTGAAGGTTATGACTTTATTAAATATCACAATTCAAAAATTCCTCTTCCAAATTGAACGCATATTTCCAATCGTTTCCAAATATAGTGAACATTACTTCTGACTTCCTTTTTACACATAAATCGAAGTGTGGTTTTATTATTTTTTCTTTTTCATATGAAATTCGTTCAAGTAAACATTCGAAACTTCAGGTACATAATAAGAGTTACTACTGCACTGCACGTATTTTCAAAAAAGTATGGTCCTATTATGCCATGATACGAAATAGGGCACCAGACATTTTTTGAATATTGTCTTCCAGTAAAAATTCCGAATTGGGGGTTGATCTCACTCCAATACCTAACATGTTGTGAAGCAACAGTGCTATTTGTTGAAAACGTTGACTCGTCGAAGAATATAAATTTATAAAAATTCGTGTTGCCACTTAAAATTTCATTTCCAACCCATAAATAGAAATCTAGTAATTCTGCTTCATCTCCTCCTTCTAAGGTATGGTTAAAATAAGGTTTGTGTGGAAATATTTTATTCTCTTTCAAAATTTTTTAGATGCAAGTTTTATTAACCACCTCCAAATGCCGGGCTCCATTTCTTAACGAAAGTTGGAGATTTTCAGCAACAGATGCCAATACTAATATTGTGGTGGCGTCATTTTGATCATACATTTTTTTCTTTTTCTTTACGTCAAGCACTGAACCAGTTTTTTAAAAATTTTTACCAATTTACGAACTGCCATTCTCGAAACATACACATTGGGAAATCTCTCACTGAATTGTTGAAGAACGTAACGGTATGAACTTCCACAGTCTCTATAGCACTCTGTTAAAAAAAATCTTTGCTGGACAGTTAACATTTTAAAAATAATTTTTTAATGCAGATATGTTATGATATGTACACGTAACTGGGTAACAATGCCCCTAAAATAGAATTCCAAATTTCTACAGCTTGTACTGCTTGTAGTATTTGTCAAAGTAAAATAAAAGTAAAAATATAATTTGAAACAACTATTTTATTTCACATTTTCAACCAAAATAAAAAATATAACCAGTTTACTCTTACGGAATTTTAAGTTTTTGTAATTTTTGAGCACCCCGTATAAAAATATAATTTTTCTCAACGTCATTACTATTTTTTAGGCCTGCAAAAACTTTTATAAAGAATAACATTTTCTCGAAAAGCTAAAAAGAACTTATTCCATTTAAATATTCCACACTGCATAAGCCCGAGATAATGTTTTTCTAATCCATATGTAATCCGAGAAATGTCATATTTTTTTACAACAGACGAGTGATAAGTCTTCAGTTAACAGAAATTTCATGGATTTTAAAAATATCTTTTGACTTTTTCGCTGATACAAAAAACGTATTCCTCTTCACGCTCCCTTAAAGATTTGTCCTTGATTGTGAGGTAGACTAGCGGCAGGGCAGGCCTTAATTCCTCAAGCGCCCTCGTGCGAAATTTTAAAAGGCTAGTCAAGTCAGAAAAAAAATGTTTTTGGTCTTCATCTCAAAACTGATGAGCGAGGGGGTAAAGGTAAAATCCAAAACAAAATTTTTTCGTCCTCAATTTTACTCGAAAAAAAAAAGTATATGAAGCTCGTGGCGACCCTTATATTAGTCTCGTGGCGCCCCTCGTGGGGGGCACGGTCGCGCCCCCCCAAAGACCGGCCCTGGCTATCGGTTCCTAAAAAATTAAATAAAATTGAACATGCCTGCAAAGTTTCAATAACACTCTAATATTCTCCTTTATATTGTAAATTCGAGTCCATTTCTACCGTACTCCAACATTACATAGACGTGTTTCCCAACAAATGACATTTCAGGTTCTATTAAGTTTCAATTTTCGAAAGCTGCGAGTCAGTGTGAACGTTATAAATCACGGTTTATCAAATTTAATATATGTGTTAACATTGTCGTCAGAAATAATTTACTGCGATTTGATCCGCATAATGAAGCATTTCAACGGATATGTGAAGAATTTCGAAATATATCGGTGTAATTAACACTTTCAATCATAATGATATACAGGCCGACTTGCGAGACGTTATTATCTCTGTAATGACTTTGGAATATTTTAAAGGTCCAAAACAAATAAAAAGCTATTTTAGCCATTGTGTATTCACCAACAAATACGGGACTATAAGACAGTTAGTTGAAGTAAAAAGCAATAATACTCACTGTACAGGGTGGACCAAATTAGATGGGATTTGGGGTTTTCTCTAAAACTATGGCAGACAGACGAAAACCAATGTAGGTGTCCTGAGCTCGAATTTCTAGAAACAAATGGCGCAAACCGCGATCGTCTATCTTTTTCGACTAGCGAGCTACAGAGCGTTTTTGGAAAATTGGCATTTTTTGATGTCTCAGTTACCAAGTGTCGAATCGAAAATCGAGTAACACATTCTTAAGGGACTTTTTTGAGTAGAATCCGTTGCTGATAAGAACTTGTGTTTTTTTAAATGGAACACCCTGTAAATTATTGCATTATTCGATCACGACTTAAATTTGCTATCCAATGATATATCTGTCTCTAGAAAAAGTGGTTAATCTGTTAACGCCATTTTTACGTTATTGTGGAGGATATGCAGGGAGAGTAACATTTTTCTTTTCTTGACCTCTTTTCTATGCGTCCTGTGTATTTTACTATCCCCATTTATTCAGATATCACTCAATTCATTTTTAATAACTAATAGTTTATTTATCTGTTCTAATTAAAGAAGTGGTGGGGTGGGGTGGGGTTCCGTTTCACCTGGAAATAACTTATTTTTGCTCAAGAATTTTTCTCAGAAGTTGCAGAGTGCCAAAAACGAGTCTTTAGGGAGTCTCAGAAGCAGAGAAAACTACACCCTGGTACACCATGTGCGTCCCCTATTTTTATGGGTTGAAACTTTGAAATTTTACTTATGTGTCCATATCTGTTTCCCTATTGCCCGTAGGGCTCTATACCAAGTTACACTTTTGGAAGATTCATCCTTCCTCTACATAATATATATGTTACACATTTGCCGTAGGACAAACGGTTTTGGCTGTACGAGGCCGGAAAGGTCGCGCTGTCCGAATTTGGGGGTCTTCTGTACAGGACAAACGGCTATTATTTCCAATCTACAATACTACACATACTAATGCCCTTAAGGAGGGATCATGATTTGTGAAAAAACATTCATCGAATACCGCCCGGTTTCCATGATACGGGATGTTGAAATTTTGAAAACCCCTTTTGTAAAAAAAATGTGAACCTACTTTTTTTCGCTCATTTTTCTTTCATGTATGTACGACCCTAATATAAGAAAATTTACGTTGGTTTCATTTTAATACAATTTGGTTTAGGAGCTAGACAGCAAAATATGCCAAAAATGGCTATTTTGGTATTGTTGCGTTAAAAAAACCAAAACCAGTATAATTCTGGTAAGTGTTTTTGTTTATCCTAAAAGTCCAATTCATTGCGCATAGAAAATGTGCTTTTGTATTTAAGTAGGATCAACACTTATTGTGTAATAACGATTTGTCATGTGTTCTCCAGTCTCCTTTTTCGCAATTTTTTTTGCGGCCTTATGGTTCATAGTAGGGTAGAAAGCATTATACACGTGGATAGGGCACATAATAGGGTGTTAAAATGGGTCTCTTGTTAAAATGAGATAGGACGTACCGTTTTCGAGTAAAACGCACTTGTTTGGTTATGTTTGCTTTGAGTTTTCATTGTGTTCTGAATTGTGATCTGATATATAAATTCTACATTTTGGTGATTTCTTTCTTAGGAGATTGTTTTTTTAAATCATTTTCCGATGAAATGGACATATAATAGCTGTTTCTCGAGGAAGGTAAAATTACTGTGGATTTTGTTATAGGCACAAAATAATTTGCAATGATGATTCCAGACAAGCGTGAACCTTCAAATAGGGAAGTGAGAAACTCCTATTCCGTCCGAGTCCCTTCATTTTTTCATTAGCAATGTCCCTCATAAACAAAAAAAGCAAGAAGCGGCACATAGTTTTATTTTTTTCGTAGTCAGCGGTGAGTATTTACTAGTCAGTCGATGAAAAGTGTGATCTGAAATAATTTTTTGCAAACAAATGCGTTTTACTCGAAAAGGGTACGTCCTATCGCATTTTAACAAGAGATCCATTTTAACACCCTAATATGTGCCCTGTTCAGATATACATTGCTTTCTGCCCTACTATGAACCATAAGGCCGCAAAAAAAATGTGAGAAAGGAGACTGGAGAACACATGACATAAACCGTTATTACACAATAGGTATTGATCCTATTTAAACACAAAAACACATTTTCTATGCGCAATGAATTGGCCTTTTAGGATAAATAAATACACTTACCAGAATTATACTGGTTTTGGTTTTTTTAACGCAACAATACCAAAATAGCCATTTTTGGCATATTTTGCTGTCTAGCTCCTAAACCAATGAATGTATTAAAATGAAACCAATGTAAATTTTCTTATATTAGGGTCGTACATGCATGAAAAAAAAATGGGCGAAAAAAAGTAGGTTCAATTTTTTTTTTAAAAAGAGGTTTTCAAAATTTCAACATCCCGTATCATGAAAACCGCGCGGTATTCGATGAAAGTTTTTTCACAAATCATCATCCCTCCTTAAGGGCATTAATATTCTAGTATTGTAGATTGGAAATAATAGCCGTTTGTCCTGTACAGAAGACCCCCAAATTCGGACAGCGCGACCTTTCCGGCCTCGTACAGCTGAAACCTTTTGTCCTACGGCAAATGTGTAATATGTATATTATGTAGAGGAGGGATGAATCTTCAAAAAGTGTTACTTGGTAAAGAGCCCTACGGGCAATAGGGAAAAAGATATGGACACAAGTAAAATTTCAAAGTTTCAACCCCTAAAAATAGGGGACGCACATGGTGTAGCAGGGTGTAGTTTTCTGTGCTTGCTTATTATGCCCTCTTAAACAACTTCCACAAGAAAAAGTCCGCAGTACGCAAAATTTTTTAATAAGTCTAATTCGACTGGAGTACACCCGCGCTCATTAATTTTAATTTCCGCGGAACTTGGTAAAAGTTGGAAATTTGGGACATAAGTTGGGAATTTTTATTGAAAAAAATTTTCTCCCCGCTCATCAATTTTTTTTGATTAATTATTATTTAATTAATTTAATACAGAGTGTGAAAAACATTAATCGCTTTAAAAATAGAGTTACAGAGATTTTGTTAGCAAATAGCTTTTATAGCATCGAGGAATTTTTAAATTGTACCTTGTAAAACTTACAGCGTATTTTGTAATTTACTTGTTTTAATTTTTTTTCTGTGTGTTGTTTTATACTATATTTATACATTTTAAATGTAAAATTTGACTATTTCTACACAAATGTAAGTTTGTCTAAAGAAGTAAATAAATTATTATTATTATTATTATTATTATTATTATTATTATTATTATTATTATTATTATTATTATTATTATTATTATTATTATTATTATTATTATTATTATTATTATTATTATTATTATTATTTACAAAGTTGACTTCTTCTTAAGTCTTATGAAGTTGGCAAATTTGACACATGACTCCCCAAAATTTTAATAACAATTTTCAAAAAATTTAATATATTTGTGAGGAGGCCATGGAAAACTATTAACAACAGTCAGTGGCGCAGCCAGAAAATTCATCTGGGGGGGGGTCAATAGAACCGGCCTCCCCAGAGGATGAGTACTGTAGATTCCTCTACTAGATAATATTGGCATTAATTACAAAATATTTATTTCAAGGGATTATTTGGATACTGCTTTGTACTGATATGCTTCTTTATTTTTTGGCTCATGGAAGACGGCTTGGGGGAGCCCGGGCCCCATGGCTCCCCCCCTGGCTGCGCAATACATGTTCGAATTGTCTTCCATTGACAACTATGCATATTTATCGCATTTCTAATATTTATTGAGGAGGCCATGGTAAAAAAAATGAAAATAGAAATAATCGTAAATGACAAAAACTAATTTGTGAGTTAATTGTGAGTGAACATTGTGTGTTTGGTTTGTAAGAAAAGTTAATTTGTTTTTAAAAACATAACTACATATTTTATAAATATATATACTAGGCAGAATTAGTATTTTTAAGGCTTTAAAGGATTCTCTGCACGATTCTCGGGGATGTAAACTCTCCATAATCCTAACGACACGCTTTTGCAGAATAAATGCCCGACGACCAAGGGTAGTACTCAGTCCCCACAGCATAATTCCATATTGTAGATGGGAATGTATGCTATAATAATAAAATGTCAATAAAGAACCTTTACCGCAGTAATTTTTTAAGTTGCGCATAGCGTAACAACCTTTACCGAGCTTCACACACAAACTATCTATGTGAGCAGCCCACGTCAAATTTCGGTCGCACATGACACCCAAGATTTTAGCAGAATCTGTTACTAAAAATTCGTCGTTAGAGTTATGCTCGATCTTGTACCTAATGATACAGTAGTTGTTTTTTCTTTATTAAGTGTAGGTCGGTTTTTGTGTGACCAAATTATAACTTCTCTGTGTAGATCTTTCGATACATTTTTTTCTGCGTCAGGACTTTTTTGAACAACTAAAAAGTTAGTATCAGCGTAACAAGTAATACAAACGTTGTATTTCCTTAGAATGTATAACACGAGACAAGGTAAATAAATGGCCACAGTATGGAGCCTTGTGGTACACCGGCATTTATTAGATATTTATTGCTCTTTGTTTCATTCACATAGACTACGCACGGTTTTTAATTTAGTTGGATAAAAAATCTAAAGCCAGTTGTTCAAATAGGCGTAGAATGTCATGAAACGTCGAGATTTTAAGTTTGAGCAAAAAAATATATCTGTCTAGCGTTCTGTCTGTCGGTTTCTCTGTGTGCACGATTATTCTGAAATCGCTTATAATAATATTTACTTGAAGCTTGATATCGATATCTGGAGCTAGATTATACTGTGATCTTTATTCCGTTGAAGGGTTGGCTTCAGTTTAAATTTTCACGTTACCGCTCCCACCGCCCAAAGGCCCTATTTCACCCCCTCCTCCTGCACCTACTGACAAATATACAACAACAAAATGCAGTGAGGTGCATTCCTGCAGCCTTATGATGGACTATTAGAGTCCAGCATTTATATTAACAAAACTTTACATCGTTGGAAGTCATATGAAGGTGGAATATGACATCATATATTAATTTTCTCGGTTATCATCAATAACCGTTTATCAACGACTAATAATACCCTGAAAGATGTCCTTCATGAAAATACCAGGATAATAACATTAAATTATTTGATATCCTTATCTACGCACATGATTCTTATGTAAATCTGAAAAGTGCTGTCGTAGATTATCAAGCGAGATCGGCGATATGGCTAAGAGTATGGCATATAGAGGGCGGGGAGCAAAGGAATATTTCCCACAGTAATGCTTCCTTCTGGCACTCGACGAGCGCGCGCGCCACGTTGCCAGCTCGACGGGAGCACTTGTTGCAGTGACTGACGACAAACACTAAACACGTGCATTTTGATTGCTTTCTTTCCCAGAATAATCTCTAATCTTTAATAACAATTACGTCTTGAACAAATAAGCAGCAGATGAAATTTTTAACGTTCTGCTGGATATTTAGCAATTAGACTGTGGGAACTATTGGTATTTGTTTGTTAATATTCTATTTATTTATATACCGGTATTTTTGATGAATAGTATTCACAGTACGGTATAAATAATGGCTATTAAAGTATCGCTCTTACAAATTCAATTGTGCAAGTTTTTTACGTTTACTTTGAAAATTATTGGTAAACTTATTAACTACTATGTTGCTGAATACAGATTGTTACTAGTTATTCTTTAACAAGTGTCAGAATGTATCTTTATATAGGTGTTTGTGTAAATTCAACTTTTTGTTACGGAATGTATCTGTAATTAGAGCTTCGTGGCAAGCTTACTCTCTATAAAATAAAATCTCACGCGTCTATGGATATGAGTAATAATTAATTGGTTAAGTATTAGGTTTATTTATTAATTTAAGTTTTGCATTTATCTAGTAGGTAGTAGTGAGTATTTTGGAAGAAACTCTTGTTTTTTTGGTCCTTATGGGCCAGAAGCTCTTTTAAAGACATTTTTAAATTGGATTGGAAAATAAACTCTGAAATATTATCCTACCCTTCTTCAATCATTCACGATTACAATTATAACCCAGTCACTTTATACAAAAAAAGGGCAAACCTCTACAAATATCCAACTGAAGGTTTTCCAGTGGGATTCTCTCGAATAATTTCTCAAACGTCCATAAAGCCAATTGGACAGCTACAAAAGTTATAGAAGATCAAAGGTCACGAAAATCAGTTTTTCTCAAATACCTCGTAAATGATCGGTTTTACGTTAATTTTGTTCGTGATATATATAACAAGACCTATGTATACATAGGAACATCGTTTATGCACATACACCCGCATAATTTCTGTCTGAGATGTCCTTGAAATGGACCCTTCTTGATGATAATAATAATAGTAAGGCTTTGAGTAGCAGCTGTCTAACATTCCATTGTAGGCTCATGTACGTAGCTCCAAAAAAAGAGTCTTCAATTGATAATTATAAATATTTTAGTTTTGCAAAATGCACTACACTAAATAAGCCTGTGCAGTTGTCACTTCCACCTACAGCAGCAGCTACTCAACAGCATCTATTCAGGGTATATTACCAGGTTCAAATTTGGCTGGGAAAAGATTTAGACCCTCAGCAATGGGGCTGGACTTTAAACAATAATTTATTAGAGCCAACAACTACTCTGATTCCTCCTGCACCAGATGAACTTCTCACTTCTATTTTCTGCAATTGCACAAAAGGTTGTGACATCAATTGTGAATGCAGAAAAATAGGATTGCCATGTTCCGTAGTGTGTGGCTCTTGTCGAGGCCAGTCCTGTCTCAATACGATGTCCGAGGATACAACCGTTGAATCTGAGTTCAACGATGATGAAGCCGACCTCATTTCGTTATTCTCCGCTGAGATGATCGTTGATGAAGATGAAAATATTGAAGAAGTGGAAATAGAATAGATAGACGTAGACGAAGAAGTCAGCAAAGACGAACAATAATCAACGAAATAACTTGTAATCCATGGATTAGGCCTACAGGGAACACCATGTAAAAAAACCGCGCCTTGCATTCTACCTTAAAGGTGGTGCGGAAACGAATGTAGCGCAATTCCCTAGTTTTCTCAGCCCTATATCTCAAAAACTATTGGTTCTACGTATATTTTGTATAGGACCTTTTTGCAGATTTGTCTCACGTACAAATTTTAACAACCAAAATTAACATAAAACCGATTTGACCTGCGGCCAAGAGGCAAATAAGTACCTCATCGGGTACAAAAGATTTGAGTTTTTGTAGTGAAAGTACCACATATATGTAGCAAAAAACCGACCGTCTTCCGGGACTCAATGGTCAACTTCTCATTATGAGAGCTTGTCAAAAAGGCGAAAAAACTCGCTACCTCATTGGGTACATGCTTAAAAACGTGACAATTCACTGGGAAAACCATTACAATTTTTATTTTGTGTGGCAGACGTCAGTATTTGAACGTACATGTAGAGCAGACGACCGTCGCGACGCCCAAAATTCCGACGTTTCTTACCTCATGAGGTACATGTACAAACCTGGGTTCAAATCTAAAGTCTTTTTATGTAGATCATAAATACTTTTCAAAAAGATCGGCAGACGGTCAACTGTAAAGAGCAGACGCTCTGGAATTTATGTAGGAGTAAAAATAAAATTTCATTAATCTCAAATAGTGAAATACATTTAATTCGAGCTGTAGACCACATGTAGTAAAAAAAGATAATCTAGCATTAAAAGCCATAATTAATGAAATTGAAAATAATATTAATCCTTTTAAAACAGGGTTGGCATGTTTAAAACAAAATGTTTTAAACAAAGTGTTTAAAACACGTTTAAAACATTGCACTGTGTTTTAAACAAATGTTTAAAACATATTTAATACACAATGCGATGTTTTAAACAACTGTTTAAAACACAGTTTAAAACACAGTACGATGTTTTAAATAAATGTATTATTTTGGAGTTTGTGGAAAAGCAGGAAAAGTGCCAGTCATGGTCCATTCCGATAAAAAATTCCGATATAGTGGTCACATGTACTAAACTGAGCATTTTATTTGCAGAGTGCTGTAAAATCCATTTAAAAGCGGCATCTGACATCAAGTAGTAGTGGCAGACATAGTGTGCCTGGCATCATTTAATTTAAGTTGAATATAGTTTTAAACGTTTTAAACCTGTTTTAAACATACCATTTGAAACTTTAAAAAAACATGTTTTAAACAAATAAACTGTTTTTTTGTTTAAAATGAAAAAAAACTGTTTTTTTCCAACCCTGTTTTAATTCCGAAATTGATAAAAGCAATCTCTTTAATATATCCACTGGAAAATCGGCAACTGAGAGAACCAGACAATATTTACTAGATGTAACATCTATCGGTGACACAAGGAGAAATACTTTCATTGAAGAGTGTTCCATAGATTCAGACAGATTTGAAGGTACCATTAGAAAACAGTCTATATCAACATTTGCCTCAGAGAATAAAGCCAAATTGAAGAAAGGCAATGGAAAAAAAGTTAGGTTTGATTTGAACATGACTTGATGAGTAGAATCTTAGCCTTAGCATTAGAGAATAACATTGACCTTGTAACTTTATTGTCATTTCCATTAACACCATTCCCACTTTCATTGTGCCATATAGATGGTAGCATGAATAAGACAGACAAATTAAATCTTTTTAAGGCTCTTGAAAAAAAAGTTAATTCTATTCCACCCATTCACGTCGATTGTACAATTATTGACGGTTTTTTTACTACATTTATTAGGGGAAACGCCATAAACGTTTGGAAAATTAGCTAGACATGTGTTAAAAAATGTTTGTCGACATAAAGGCAATGAAGTTCACATATTGTTCGATAAGTTCGTTAGCCCATCTATAAAAGATATTGAGCGCGATAAAAGGGTTAATTTATATGAAAGAAGTGCCGAATTTTTAATTCAAGTTTGTGGACAACGACGGCCATCAGACTTCATGAAAGCACTTCGTAACGACAATTTTAAACAAGCTTTGGTCAAGTTTTTTTGTGAGTTTTGGCAAAATGATGTGTTTGTAGAAATACTTCAAAATAAAACTTTATACGCAAATTGTAACAACGAGTGTTACAAATTTGCGGTAGTAAACGGGCATATCGAAAGAGAAACCATTGACATACCAAATTGCTACCACGAAGAGGCTGATAGCCGAATTATTTACCATTTATCCAAAATAAGAAAAAAACAGTAATGTTGTAATTAGAGCCTCTGACACAAACATCCTAATAATTATTTTAGAAAATATGCATCACATTGATCAGTCTGTAAATGTATGGATGGAAGTTGGAATTGTATCCAAAAATACTTGGCGATTTGTAGATGTCAATGCAATTTTCAATGCACTAGGATTTAATGTTTGTAAATCTCTACCAGCATTCCATTCTTTAACAGGGTGTAACTACACGGCAGCTTTCTCCAGAAAAGAGAAACTAAAACCCTTTGAACTCCTTAAAAATGACAAAAAAATGCAGGAAGTATTTGGTACATTTGGCAACAATGAAAGCATTTCCAAAGATCAGATTACGTATGTAAAAAAAAAATAATTTGTGCTATGTAGGGGAAATCCACATTATGTGATGTCAGTGAAGCTCGATTCGACATTTTCTACTTTCATTGTAAATCAAAATTAAATCAGAGTTCATTCGATAACCTGAAAAAGTTTGATAGTACTATGTTACCTCCATGCAAGAACGTATTGCTTTTAAAAGTACAAAGAACGAATCAAATATGTGCTATATGGAATAGTGCCACCGAAAAACAACCTCAGAAATGGTTGGAATTTAAATGATAATAAGTTTTCGCCGATTTGGTTTGATGGACCTCAATTACCTAGTTCCTTAGACGAAATAGTTGTACGCGAAACCGGCATGGAGCAAAGGGACATTGATGATGAAAATGAAGAGAGTTTTAATGATTCATGTGATGACGAAGATGGCGAATAGTTATTTTTCTTTAGATTTAATATCAAACAAAATAAAAAACCTTGCTATTTTTATTTACTACTATTGTTTTTTATTGCTGTTCTTTCTTGTATACGAAGTTGTTTTGCCTACATATTCACGGAAGTCTGACAAACAAAATAATAATTGTAATAGTTTTCCTAGTGCATTATCAAATTTCCGAACATGTACTCAATAAAACCATGTGCCGACTTTGGCATTATTCTTTCAGGTTACATTTTCCAGAGCGTCTTCTCTTTATAGTTGACCGTCTGCCGATTTTTTTGAAAAATATTTATGATCTACATAAAAAGACCTTTGATTTGAACCCAGTTTTGTACATGTACCTCATGAGGTAAGAAACGTCTGAATTTTGGGCGTCGCGACGGGCGCGGGCGTCTGCTCTACGTATGCATTCAAATACTGACGTCTGCCACACGAAATAAAAATTGTAATAGTTTTCCCGGTAAAATGTCACGATTTTAAGCGTGTACCCAATGAGGTAACTTTAGCGAGTTTTTTCGCCTTTTTGACAAGCTCTCATAATGAGAAGTTGACCATTGAGCCCCGGCAGACGGTCGGTTTTTTGCTACATATATGTGGTACTTTTACTACAAAAACTCAAACCTTTTGTACCCGATGAGGTAACTTATTTGCCTCTTGGCCGTAGGTCTAGATAATTTTTTTGAGAAAAACTGATTTTCGTGACCTTTGACCTTCTGTAACTTTTGTAGCCGTCCAGTTGACTCTATGGACTGTCGAGAATTTATCTGTGACACCAAAATAAAGAGAATGCCGCTGGAAGATCTTCAGTTGCATTTTTTCAGAGATTCATGTATAAAGTGACTGGGCTATTACGTAATTTGATTTTCTCAGAGAAACGCGCCGAACCGAATTTTGTTTGAATTTATATATGAAAGATTTACAACGTATTTATATGATAAACCTTCTATACTCTAGAGAAAATAACCTCTGTCTTATTAACCATCATTTCTTAAACGAGTACCACAAATCATGCCTTTTTGCAAAACGATTGTATGAAATAATAATAAACGATTGTTGATGGCCGCCTCACGACTATCCTACAGTTAAGATAGGATATAAGCCTTTCGATTGGGAAATACATAATTGATTAAATCTATCCTTTTCTAGAGCGAGCGGCGAAGGTACCATGTGCATTGTATGCTAATATTTATGCAGAAATATCTGTTTCTTAATACTAGAATTAGATCATTGCTAATTTTCAATTACAAATAATACCGGTTTAGATAATTTTATTATTTTCCCAAGTCGATTTATGCGATTTGAAAATATTTACGATATAGTTATTGTTTTATTTCTAATTCAATTTTCTCTGCATATATTTGAGTAGGTGTGCTCAATGGTATTGGAAAGAATTATACAGTTTGTTCATATGCATCGACATCGATTTTAAGTGCAAAAATGTATGGCGGAGTTTACTTAAATTATTACTTTGGAATATTGTACTAGATTTGGTAAAGACAGAGGGGGATAAATCATTCCAGGCCACGGACATACTACTTTGTTTCGTAACATTCATAGAAATCACAACGAAAAATTCGTTTTATATTAACAAACGTCTATTGTTTGAACTATAAAAATACCTCCAGTTATTTCCAGTTCTTAGTTCCGTCTCCATACACGGTGGTTATATGGCAGATGAGAAAAATAAGACAACTCTTCTCGTATCGAGTTTTTAAAATCCAAGCAGGTAGAGTATCCCAATAGCTGTCATAGTATGGGTATTCCGAGTGATTTTTTTTCCAAAAATACAGATAAACCATATAAAATATAAAGGAATATTTAAAATTTCTTATAGCGCCATGTTTTTAGAGGATTTGCATATCTGATGAACTTTTATTACTCTGTCTACCAAATAAGGTATAAGTGAAACAACACTTTTTCTTAATGTTGTGGTGAAAGCCGCCAAATTATACGCAATGAGAGTATTTTTGTAGATGGTTAATATCAGGATAAGGTGTGCCACAAGGTTACGTGTTTGGACTTCAAATATGCCTTGCATAATAAATATATTTATATAATTTATATTTCGGTCCCTGATACTACTGGTACCAGTTTTTAATTTGTAATTCGTTTGTTCTAGAAATATCACATTTAGTGAAAAAATGCTAAAGACCAAAAAAGAAACTTATAAACTGGCTATGAAATTTTTTTTTAATTCATGTAGCATGAATAATTTCGGAGATATGGAAGCTTAAAGATGGCGCCCGAATGTTTATAAGACGAAGTATTTAGTTTGAATGTTAGATAGGTCAAAAATTCTAAGGATCAAAATTAAAGATTAAAGTTAGGCTCTCAACTTTTCTTGTGTTTCTATACCATAAAAAACAAAAAAGGTATGATCGAAACAATGTGCGTCCTCACATTTATTTAATAAAAATACCTCCATTTTGTTACTGTAACTAGCCAATTATCAAAAACAAATTCTCAAATATTGTTTTTCGTCAATATATACCATTACCTGGATGCTCAAATTGTTTTACCCGTTTAAAGCCCATACTACGTTTTAAAACTAGATCAGCGATACTTTTTGAAATATTAAATTTTTCAATTTATATAAAGGTGGTAAAATTATCATTTCAAAAAACAAAACAAAAATTCTTTTCTGTTTTCTTTCTATCAGTTTCCACTCAACAAACTCCTCGAATTTCGCTATTTCTTTGTCGTAATAATACGGTAAAGAATTTACTTCGCAATACAACTTTTATTAATTGCAGAAACTATTATTTAATAGATAAACACGATTTTACATAAAAGACTATTACTTATATGATAAATCATCTGTCGCAATAAAAAATAATCTACACACGTGAATAAATATCATTTATTAATTCAAGCTTTTATACTCATTGTAGCCTGTAAGAGGTTGGCCGGTGTTCTTTTATGAATATTTTCAATGAATATGCATATTTTTGCCTATTGAATACGAAATTTCTTTTTTCCTATAATGCAATAATTGATTATAATTTACCTGAAGATAACCTACAGGTTCGTTCTTTGCATTCCTTTAAACAAAAAAATTAATAAACGGTATATTCCATCGCGCCGACTTTCTCGCTTAAATAAATGTCTGTATAGCCAGTATTATGTAAGGTTGAGAATAGTAAATAGTAATGCCGATTTTCGATTTACGTTGGTTAGTAAATTAGCGTTTCTGGTTTGCTCCTTGACAAATGAATGTTGTTAATAACATATTCGTTTATGAAATATTAATGATTTTCCTTCACCAGTAAGCTACCTTTATTTGGAGGAGAGGGAAGAACCCTGAAGAATCCCTCAAAAACCCTGAGTTTAAAGTTTAGTTTCGATCCGTTATACGATGGTATACACATACGGACAAACAGACGGATGGACAACTAAAAGTCGCTTCGGTTGGAACCCGGAATAGGAATCTTCTAAAACCGTCGAAGTCTTGAATTTAATTTTTTTCGCCATTATAAATTTCCTTCACTTAGTCGCTGGAAAGTAAAAAATGTTATGCAACGTATAATTGTACCAGCTACACGATTATCTCTAAAAGTAGTAATACAAAATATTTTAGGTTGCCAAAACGCTAAGCTCGTAGGGCCAAAAAATGAGAGAAAAAAGAATAACACAATTTATTTATGTGTTTATTGATTATTTTGTGTTCTGTGTTTGATATCCTTAAATAGCCTTAGGTAATCAACAAAAACAATAATTTATTTTTATTTACACTTAAATTATGTTTTGGGCTGTATTTACAATTATTATTAATACTTACTATTTGTGTTCTGGTATCTGTGATGATAGTTTATTAAACAGAAACTTAAGAAAGACTAGTAATTTTATTTGAGTTACTGAAAAAACAAAGAATTACTATCAAATTTTACGTCAGCGAACAAGACGGGAATAGTTTATGTATTTATAACGTCATTTATATAAATAATGATAACAATATTAGTTACGTTAATAAAATAAAAGTTCGTTGTTCTTTATTCATATAATTAATTGGATTTGTTAGTTAACAAACAAATTACTATCGCCAACTGTCGATAGTATATTAGAGTAATCATAATAAATTGTTTCTTATTAGTTTAGTAATATAACGATTTATATCGGACAAAATTCATACAGTTTTAAAAATTGGTAGAAATGTTAAAGATAGCATAAGAATTACTAAACCGAAAAATTCCCACTCCTAAATAGTGTGCTTCATTCCCTAGGATGTCGTTTCCACCCCCATTTTGAGGTTTTCTAGATTATCTGGGGAACGGTGCATTTTTTGATAAAAATACTTAAATACAAAATTATTCCTTATAAAATTCTCTATCAAAAACCTCTTTACAATTTTTTTCATAAAATTAATAGTACCGTGGAAAATAAGGCGCACACATAAGGGTTGGTTCCAGTTAACACGATAAATTGTAATCTTTACTATGATCTACTTTAAAGTTCAATGCTTAACGCAAAAGCAGTAGCTACTAAACATTTAAAAAACCGCTGCCCAAGGAATCACTACTTTCACATCCAGATTCTCTATCCAAGTCACACAACGAAAAAACTTTGTATGTGAAAATAATTGTTTATGGAACTTTAATAATATAATATTTGAAATCTTCTACCCCAAAAACCCATAAAACGATACCCCACGTCAGTAGTGGGCTGGAGGTGGTGATAGGGGGGGTGGTAGTGGGGGGTGGACGAAGTAAAAAAATATTTTGAGGTTTCTGGTTCCTGTACATACACTAAATCACAATTTCTTTTCATCCCCTTTAATAAGGGGGTGGGGGTGGTAATGGGGATGGCTAATGCCATTTTTTTTGAGACCTTAGCTTCTCTTGTATATACTAAATACCAATTTCGTGGACTCTTACCTGCTTGGTTTACCCATCTACCCCAAATTTACCCCAATTTACACCCTAACCCTTCGACGGAACAAGATGAAAATATAATCTAGTTCTAGATCTCGTTAAAGTACATATGTGTACCAAATTTCAAGTCAATATCTTAAACGGTTCCAGAGTAAACGTGCGCACAAATAAAAGTTACAGACAGACAGACAGACAGACCGACAGACAGAAATTTTTTTTCGCTCAAACTTAAAATCTCGACGTTTCATGACATTTCCAAATAGGCTTAATTTGGACAATAAAAATTTTAAAAAATTTTTTTGTCGTTACTATACTTCCACTGGACGTGGAAGTAATTATAATAAATGTAGCTCTTTCGCCTCTAAAAAATATCGCAAAGCATTGAACATTAAAGTAGATTACAGTAAAAATTACAATTTATTGTGTTAACTGGAACCAACCCTCATGTTTGCGCCATATTTCCCACGGTACTATTAATTTTATGAAAAAAATTGTAGATACGTTTTTGATGGAGAATTTTACAAAGAATAATTTTGTATATTTATTTTTATCAAAAAATGCACCGTTCCCGAGATAATCTAGAAAACCTCAAAATGGGGATGGGAACGAGTCCTAGGGGATGAAGCACACTATTTAGGGGTGGGAACTTTTCGGTTTAGTAATTCTTATGCTATCCTTAACATTTCTACCAATTTTCAAAACTTTCTGAATTTTGTCCGATATACTACAATATTAAGTGTTATAGTACAGTGTAGCTGATATTGAATAATTTTAATATTTTATAAACGATTTAATCTGAATCCTCTAAAAAAACCGCTGCCCAAGGAATCACTACTTCCACATTCAGATTCTCTATCCAAGTCACTCTCAACGAAAAAACTTTGTATGTGAAAATAATTGTTTATGGAACTTTAATAATATAATATTTGAAATCCTCTACCCCAAAAACCCATAAAATGATACCCCACATCGGTAGTGGGGTGGGGGTGGTGACAGGGGTGTGGTAGTGGGGGGGTGGATGAAGTAAAAAATATTTTGAGGTTTCTGGTTCCTGTACATAAGCTAAATCACATTTTTTTTTCATCCCCTTTAATAAGGAGGTGGGGGTGGTAATGGGGTGGCTAATGCCAAATTTTTTTTTTGAGACCTTAGCTTCTCTTGTATATACTAAATACCAATTTCATGGACTCTTACCTGCTTGATTTACCCATTTACCCCAAATTTACCCCAATTTACCCCCCAACCCTTCGACGGAACAAGATGAAAATATAATCTAGTTCTAGATCTCGTTAAAGTACATATGTGTACCAAATTTCAAGTCAATATCTTAAACGGTTCCAGAGTAAACGTGCGCACAAAAAAAAAGTTACAGACAGACAGACCGACAGACAGACAGACAGACCGACAGACAGACAAACCGACAGACAGACAGAAAATTTTTTTCGCTCAAACTTAAAATCTCGACGTTTCATGACATTTTAAGCCTATTTGGACAATAAAAATTTTTAAAAAATTTTTTGTCGTTACTATACTTCCACTGGACGTGGAAGTAATAATAGTCCGCTTTATGTTTTTCATGTACGACCTCGCGTTCGAGGAAACTCTCGAAATTATCAAGAAACTTCCCCCTACGAAACTCACTATCGATCTCAAAATATATAGTTTGTTGGGAATCTAGGACTAGTGTTCCAGCCGATTTTTTTTGAATAATTTGTTTAAACGATTCTGATTCAGATATGCTCTCGGCGAAAAATAATTGATTCTACACTTTCTTCATTCTTTGCAGGATTCCGAGGCATGAACTGCGAGGAGAACATCGACGATTGCCCCGGCCACCAATGTCAGAACGGCGCTACCTGCCTCGACGGCATCAACTCCTACACATGCAAGTGTCCCTCGACTTACACGGGCCGCTTCTGCGAACAGGACGTGGACGAGTGCTCGACAAGGCCTTCTGTGTGCCAAAACGGCGCCACATGCACAAACAGCGTGGGAGGATTTTCTTGTATTTGCGTAAATGGATGGACAGGCCCCGACTGCTCGGTGAACATAGACGATTGTGCGGGAGCCGCCTGTTTCAATGGGGCCACTTGTATCGATCGAGTCGGGAGCTTCTATTGCAGATGCACACCTGGAAAAACTGGTAAGTAGTTAGTGCTCAAGTGTCTAAAATCAGTAGCTCTTATGTCTGTCTTATAAGTTGGATTAATCATGGTGAAAATCCAGTTAGAAAACAGATTTGTTAGTGATCTGGGGTGGACAAGTGCGACCAACATTTAGCAGTGTCGCCAGAGTTTTTTTGACTAATTTAATGTCTAATAACCAGAGCCCGGACGAAAGGTCTACATTCCAGAGACGGCTTTTACGCAGATATAATACTATATTGTAAAAATCAAATAAAACATTCTCAAGCAATATAAAAACGACGAATTGATGACATATTAGTAATATTTCATTACCTCGTGTCATCCTGTTCGTCTTGCTTTGTACAATAATGTATAAAGTGTTATTTGTATGTGACCACCGAAGCCAGTGGCGGATCCAGGATTATGCCAAGGGGTGGGCGCACCTTAACAGGGTTTCTAATTAAGCAGATACGTACGCGGGCTCGTGGGCTGTGGAGGCGCACCTAAAAATATTTTATTTTGTAAAGGGATAATTCGGCCTTGTCCAATAAACAGAAAAAAATAGAAACAAAGATAAAGATAGTGAGGCGCGACTATACTGTATTGAATTTTTGGGAGAGGATCATGTGATCATTGAGACATTTTACCATCATTTACTGTAGGGACAATAAGTGAGCAAGTAGCAAATGTGGTTCTAATGCTTATACAAAGAAAAAGAAAAGCGGCTTATATGCGTTCATTTCAATTTAAGTATTAATTTAATCGATGAATTGGTATTTTTCTCAAAGCTACTTAAAAATTCAAAATTTGAATAACCTTGTAATCCACTTGATTTTTTTAAATATACAGGGTGTTATTAAAAAATGTCATTCACTTAACCACAGATTCAGCACCTTAAAAAAAAGTTGATTGAACCTAATTTACCTCTATCCAAAATCGCACCGCTATGAAGATACAGCCCTCTAAAGTTGGAAATAAAAAAACATATTCTTTAAATATTGTACAAATATTTTTTTCAATACTGGTACGCTGTAACATATGTCAGAGCGTAACAGTTTAAAGTAAAAATGTTTTAAAATGAAGTTTTAGAAATGGCTGATTTAAGGTTAAACACCCCTTCGCCTACCCCGTTTTTAAGTGGTACGCCTATGACTTTTTGGTATGTTGTATTTTATAGAAAATTTAATTCTGCAACTTTTTTCCATCTTGTGTTTTTTTCGTTTAAGTGATCATTTTTAAATGAAACTTGCAATTTGCAATTGCGACTCGGGATTTCTAGAGATATTAAATCATTGGCTTTATGAAGATATTTTTTGGATTTTTTAATATCGATCAGTTCAGAGCCTTTTGATTTTCTTCTCTACTTATATATTTTCGAGTATCTGTTCCAAATTTAAATCTTATTATTTAAATGGCCAAAGTTGAATATTTTCCTGGAAATCTGGAATCATCGGCTTTATGCACACTTTTTACTTGTTTTTAATCTTAATCTATCCAGAACCTCTTGATTTTCTTCTCCGCTTACGTATTTTCGAATACCTGTGTTCCAATTTTAGAGTCATGGTCCGCCAAAATTGAATATTTTAAATTTTTTTAAATGGCAAGGAACTAGAGTTTCTACACTAGGTGTACATGTGGCTACTTTACAAAAATTCAGATATTTTAAGTAGACACCATCTGTCGACTTTGAGTGGCCTTTCTCACAATGTAAATAGATTTTCACTGAAATGAGTCAAAGTTTAACTCCGAAACGTTTAGTACAGATACACTGTGTGTAGTGGCGGGCTGGGGATAGGGAGTTAGAATTGCAACATCGCATGTGCCAGCTGGCTGAAATGAAATACCTGAGAACGGGGATGCTTCAGTGGTCTATGCCACGGACGGGCGAGTTTGCTGTTAGCTGGGTTGTCATATCTCTCGCGCTACGTGGAAGTACATGCCCAGTCCGCATTTACACGCACTGTATAAGTAATATGTAATTGGTAGTGAAAAATACACGTACGTATGTTAATTTAGCGTTACATCTCCCAATATCGCCAGCCCTCTTCGAGTGAGCGTTTATAATAATTCGACCTTATTAACTTTGACCCGAAAATCTCTAAAAAAAATCACACTGGGCTCGAATAACTGAAATTTTAAAAAATCAAATGTTTCTTTGATGATTGACTTTTGACAGTTTCATAAGTTTTGAGTTAGCAAAAAAATCTACGTTTGTGGCCATTTTTCCAAAATGGCGTCTCGGCCGGCAAACTTATTATCAACCATAACACAGTAATGTTAACTCTCTGGAAAACATATCAGTCAATTTTTTTTAAAGTTGTTACCATATTTTTTATTAATTTACTGGGCTATTAGTATTTTCTCTTTTTGTATTCATATGCCACTACTGAATTTGGCAAAGGAGAAATATTTTTGTTTCTAAATTTTTCTTGTAGCTCCTCCATAAAGGATAAATCCACTGGATAAATTTACCAAATACAAATGAAATTACATCCTGAATTATTTTTTGGTATATTTGTACCCTTTCTGAGTTTCAGTTTTTATCTGTTTATTGATCTCGTATGATAATTACGATAAATTTTCATTAAAATAGTACTCTTTTAAGAAAAATTTTGCATTCTCAGTTTCTTCATGTATATTCGCATATCAATGATATCATAATCGTTTGAAAAATGGTTTAAAATATACTTTTTTTTAAAATTATGGCTTATACAGTGTGTCCCAGGATAGATGTAACAAGAGGTGTAATGGACCAAAAATTTTGGAATTTTGGAATGGTATTTGGGGATTGAGCCCTGCTTGTTGTAAAACTAAAGTATACCAAAAATGACTTGATTTGGTCTTCTACAGGATGTTTTATAAGCAAAGTTGTAAAAATCTTCCACTAATAAAGTACCTTTATTTTTCAAAATATGAAAAAATTCCACTAAGAAAAGTTATTTAGAATGCAATTTTATACCTCTATAACAAATTTCAGGGATATAAAATTATTTTTTTGAAACTTCCCATTTTTTGCGAATTAAGAGTTGAATTCATATTTAAAGTTGTGTAGGAGCAAATGTTAATCATCCACTGCTTTTCTCATAGCCTACTTTTAGCTTCTACATAACTTTAAATATTAATTCACAAAAAATAATTTCTATGCAGTTTTAATTGAATGGTTCAAAATAAAATACTAATTTATTGAAAAAATGAGAAGTTTCAAAAAAATAATTTTATATTCCTGAAATTTGGTATGGAGGTATAAAATTGCATTCTAAATAGCTTTTCTTAGTGGAATTTTTTCATATTTTGAAAAATAAAGGTACTTTATTAATGGTGATTTTTTCAACTTTTTTGGTCCATTACACCTCTTGTTACATCTATCCTGGGACACACTGTATACAGAACCTCTGTGTACATTCCTCTTACATAAATAAAATGTTGGTAACTGTATATATATTAAAATAGTGAAACTGTTCAAAACTATGACGTCAGAGGAAGTCTGCAAAAAAAGCGGTAGAAAAACGACCTGCCGTATATTTTTAAACTGTATTATTTATAAGATAAGTTATTATATTATATGTATGTAGATGAAATGCAAATTCTTAACTATTAAATATACCCATTTTTTTCCTTTGCAATTTGCATGCTTCGCATAGGTCAAATAATTAAAACTGCAGAGGATGAGGAATTTTATTCGGAATAAGAATTAGACTGCTGATTTTTTTTTAAATTTATAATTTGCGATCTTTAAATGTCTTAAAAACATACATACAAGTCGTTAGAGTATAAACAGTTTAATAGATCATAATGTGAACTGCTTTTGACTCGAGACAGTAAATAAATTATAATATTCTGGACTTTTCTGCAAATATATCTTGACATAAGCCAAATTCCAAATAAATGTCTTGTAGGAGTTAAGTGGTAGCTCTGCGTTAAAACATCGATCAATTTTAATAACAATATGTTTCCAATAATAAACGTGTTTATTACATAAAATATACATTCTAAAAAATTCATAAAATTATATATTTTGAACTGTAACAATATGCAATAACATGCGTATGTACGTTGTCTTAAACCGCTTTTATGTGGCAGTTTCCTTTGTTTTATTGGGTTCATCGTAATATCACAAATTGGTGGTTATTTTGCGGTGTGTGTGTGTGCTCTTTTTTTTAAACCTGTTTATCTGCTTTGGAAGATTTTTAATAGATCCTCTCCTGAAACGCCTTTTCTATATCTGCGGTAAAGTTCTACGAGAGGATATGTTCAATCAGCAATTGGATTTTTTAATTTTTCCGCATATACAGGGCATACAAAAAATATATTCATGAAATTAAAAGTAAGAAGTTTTCAGTGACAGTTGGGTAAGCGGCTCCATCTATGATAATTGATATATATCAAAGTAGGACATGTATTTGTCGACCCTTAAAACCTAATTCATACCTAATTTCAATTCGATATCTGTAGTTTTGATTTTGTTATGAAATAATTATAATTAAAAAAAAAACTTTTTAAAAACAAGCTTTTAAGAAATAACTGGTCCGCCATCTTTGGGAGTCCGCCATATTGGATTTAGAATGACGTCACTTAGCTAACCTTGCATTGTCATCCAAACTAAACGTGTATGCAAAATTTCAGCTCAATCGGTTGGGGATAACTGTTTTAAAATTTAGTTGCAAGATTTGACCCACACTAACAAGACAAGTTAAATAAAAGCTTGTAAAAATGTGTTAAAGAACCTGGAGTTCAACGCTCACTATATCGGAAAGTGTGAACATTAAGACATATGTTTATTAAACACAGGGGCTTAGCGAGAGGGGGTATGAGGGGAGGTACGTTAAACCCTCCTCCAACTTAGTCAGACTTGACAAAAGTTGGAAATTTGAGATATAAGTTGGTAATTTTTATTTCGGTGGAAAAATGCTCATCAATTTTTATTTCGACGACTTATTTACAAAGTTGGCTTCTTATGTTTATGAAGTTGGCAAATTTGAAAAATAACCCCCCAAAGAAGTTGACTCGCTACGCCTCTGATTAAAAAACTCCGTCTATTTTGCTTCCACATCCAGTGGAAGTATAGTAACGACAAAACAAATTTTAAAAATTTTTATTGTTCAGATAGGCTTAGAATGTCACGAAACGTCGAGATTTTAAATTTGAGCAAAAAAAAATGTCTGTCTGTCGATCTGTCTGTCTGTAACTTTTTTTGTGCGCACGTTTACTCTGGAACCGTTTGAGATATTGGTTTGAAATTTGGTACACATATGTACTTTAACGAGATCTAGAACTAGATTATATTTTCTTGTTCCGTCGAAGGGTTGGGGGGGGTAAATTGGGGTAAATTTGGGGTAAATAGGTAAATCAAGCAGGTAAGAGTCCATAAAATTGGTATTTAGTATATACAAGAGAAGCTAAGATCTCAAAAAAAAATTTGGCATTAGCCACCCCCATTACCACCCCCACCCCATTATTAAAGGGGACGAAAAAAAATTGTGATTTAGTGTGTGTACAAGAACCAGAAACCTCAAAATATTTTTTTACTTCATCCACCCCCACTACCACCACCTATAACCACCCCCACCCCGCTACCGATGTAGGGTATCGTTTTATGGGTTTTTGGGGTAGAGGATTTCAAATATTATATTACTAAAGTTCCATAAACAATTATTTCCACATACAAAATTTTTTCGTTGTGAGTGACTTGGGTAAAGAATCTCTATGTGGAAGTAGTGATTCCTTGGGCAGCGGTTTTTTATGTACTATCAGCCCTAGAAATGTTGGTAAATACATTTTTTGACACCCTTGCATAGTTTATTTAATCTGAAAACCCATATTTACCTACTATATTATAAACCTATTGTTCTTCATGCGACGCGACGACCGAAATAATACAGGTCCTATTTAAAATTATATACAGATATACAGGATGTCGGAAGTATAATGGTTATGATTTTAAGATATGATATATTGATCTAAAGGGAACAAAAAAGCAATAGGTGTTGCCAAAAAAATGTAACTTTTAGTTACTCGCAAAGTGATAGAAAATGTAAAATATTTGCTGATCGATTTTTTAAAACAATAAGGTTCTTCCTGTAGCTAACAAGCTGTAGCTAACACTAACTTACTGTGCAAAGTTCAGTTCAACCAGAATGTTCTTTCTTAAGTTATCCTACTTGCAAGAAACGTAATGGACATATGGACAGACAGTCGGACATTTTAATAGTTATTCATAATTCGGTGACTAACAATGAAATGCAAAATGTCTTTCTACGACTTCTACGAGCAACGGTTTTAGAAAAGTGTCCAACAATTTTAATATACTTTTCGCTCCTGCAAAAGCTATATGGAATGAACATATAGGTTGAAAGGTAATAAAAGAGGGAAGCGAATAGAATTATAAAATACAGTGTTATATGTTCCATTTGAAATAAGCGATTTAATGGAGGTCGAAGTTGAACCTCATTTTCTGGGCACCCTGTATATTTTGGGGCATTTGTAGCTTGAGCCCACATAAGTCCCATCTCTCGTATACACATGGGAGAAAAGTGGTTATCGGAATTTACCGTAGGTTATTAATTTCCAACTATGGGTTAGTTTTCGCATCAAATTTCATTGAAATCGAAATATCTCAAAAAGTATTGGTTTTTTATATATGAAAACTTACGTCATAAGGAACAAAATTTTGACCCCCAAGTTTGGTGTGCGTAGACAATCTATTTAAGATTCTCTTTGTTTTACGCGTCAGACCAGGGGCGTTTAGACGGTAGAGGCTCTCAAATTTTCAAGAAAAAGCCAAATTTTACGTGATAACGTACATGAAAAAAACCAGCAAGGCTTTGTGTGGAAGGCCCTCCTTAACTCAAAACAAGATCGTAAGACAAAATGTTCGGGGGCTTTTGGGTCGTAAGACAAGTTTGATTTTTATGAATAGGGCCAAAATTTACGTCATAAGAAACATGAACATTTTTTTCGCCAAATTGTTTGTTTTCATGTTCTATTCAGGAAATTCCAACATAAGACATAATTTTTGTGGGCTGAACTGCTGTAAGACAATTTTCTTGTCAAAAAAATAAAATTTACTTTATACGATAGATACATGAAAAAAACCAACCAGGTATTGTATGGAAACCACCCTTAGCTGAAAACTGAATCTTCGGGCAATATATTCGGGCGACTGGGGGTCAAGACAAATTTTACATCTCAAAAAGGGGCTAAAATTTGGGTTCAAGGGTAAATGAAAATTTCTTTCTCCAACTTGTTCGCTTCGGTATTTCATTAGGCGACCCGAGATGAGACCCTCACAGGACAGCATTTTTGTGGGCTTAGCTCATGTGACAACTGGGTAATTTGGGTAATACAAAAAAATATATAAAAATGGTTTCTAAATGAATCATAATAGACTTCATACCATATTTCGGGCCACACAAGAATGGTCTGACATTTCATCGACACTCACGTCTCGCCCAAAAGATATTAGGGAATCTTATACTCTACAAATCTTGAGTAGATGTTTCAGGAGTAGCTGATACCGAATCTGGTCTCAAAAATTAGGGATTCAAAACGATGAATCCAACACAGTTGCCATAATGCAACATTATTACAGATTTACGTGAAATTTGGTATATGGAGATTTCAGGATTCTCTCTGATAATGAGCCTTAAAAAAGTTAATAAGATTCAATTAACTGGGCGACGATGAAATTCTATTTCACAATGTTTAGCGATCATTTTTGAAGGCGGTTCATTCTTTTTCATTTTTTTTTTTGTTATACCTAAGCCTAACTCATATTAATATCATACTCCAGTTGAAAATGAACTTCAAATTTAATATAGAGAAAAAATTCTAAAAGAAGATTTTTTTCTGCTCGAATTACACAGGAATTTCTCGAGTCGAATTTCGCCCGTTTCCCTGGAATGTAGATTATTAAAAATCGCGTGCTTCGCGCGAATTATCCACGCTATGGGCCGCTCCGACCATGAACATTATACGGAGTAGAAGAGTGAGCACTGATATTCTCTCAGTGTTTGATTGAAGCATGTATTTATGTGTCAATACGGACGCATTGTTATTCTGGATTCGATTTATGTATCACTGTAAAGTAGGTGTGGCGAGCCGTTCTTGATACAAGAGTTGAGCGAACTTAGGTACAAGCTGAACGCTAACTAGTTTCAAGCCTTTTCTATGTTGGAAAAATTAGAGGCGGGTGATGAGGCATATTTATAGTACTATTTTATCCCGAAACGGTTTGGTTTATGCATGCGGTGCCAGTGGTGGACCGAAATAACCGAATCACTCAAAAATGTTAAAAATAATAAAAATAAACGTCTTTATATCCCACAAAATATTACACAGAAAAAAAAGAAAACAATTACAGCATAGTTATGTGGTATACAAAATGCGAAGTGTAATTTATCACAACCATTTGGTGCACAAAGAAATTATGACCAGTCTTACTCTTACCTTAATAAAACTAGATTCATACATGAACTTAAAATAAGTCTACCGAAAGAGAGCCAAAATGTACAAAATTAAGCAAACAGTAATGATTACAATTGCTTTTTGATAATGTATGTATAACAAAGATGACGTAATAAATCCTTAAAAATTACTTTAGGCCAAGTTTTGGGGGCTATAAATTAGAACATTGACGTTCAAATAAAACAGATTTATATGAATCTTTAAAATTATACATTGTTGTGGTTTTATGTTGATTTGTAAATTTGGTAACTAAATGACCTTGTGAACAACTGTGAACGGTGTATTGGAGGAGTTAACCTAACGTTCAAGTTATGTACGTCTGTTCTGAATTTAATCCTATACGGATGTCTGGGATTTGTTCAATATTAATACAGGGAACAAACACGCAGCATGATGAATCCTTCTGTTTTACATGTTAAGCCATTTTATTTCACGTAAATTGTGTAATATTCTTTGGTTTCTACGAATTCCATATATTAATTTTTGTATTTTACGTGTGTAAAGTTCATTAATAGTCGAGTGAATAAAGCCTAAAAATCGTCAAAACCTCTTAAAATTCTCAGTAACAGCTCCGATTATGATCATTTTTAAAAAAAATGTGTGTTTTTAATATTATTCAAAATCAGGAACATCCCAAGTGGCGTAAATAATTATTTATATTGTTTAAACAATAATAACAATATTTACAGGAAAAAATATTTAAAAAAATTTTTTTCGCGATATTTATAAAACATTGAGTTGTTTTTAGTGAATAGTACAGTAATATTGTGCAGTATCTACCGACTTCTAAAATTTCTTCCAGTTCTGAAGTATTATTATAAAATATCTTCACCTGATCTCTTACATCGGTTTTATATAAGATTGAAAAAAATGTTTTGCCTTTATTGTAGAACGCGGACGTTGTATCACATCCAGTGAAACAATGCGAAAAAAGGATTAATTTCGCACTGTTTCGATGATCCACTTCAAAATAATTTACATGCTCCGAAAATTTCACCGAAAAATTGCGATTGGTTTTTAAACGATAACTTCCTTAATTTTTAAGCTATCCAATCGCTCCAAAAATCATTTTACAGGGAATTTTAAGGGCTACAAGGCGGGTGAAGTTGAACTTCCTTGAACCATCCGTTGTTTTTGAGATTTTTGAGTTTAAAGGGCTCGGGGAAGGTGGGCCTCACACTCAAATGCAAACTTATAAAAGTGATATCTCAATTAATTTTTATCCTAGAGAAATTAAAAAGAAAAATAAATTTTCAGTAAAAAAAAACCTAAATGTTTGTACTCTAGCATTTTTTACGTATCTTTAGTTTTTGAATTATTATGAGAAAATGAATTTTTTTTAAGAAATTCAAAAATAGTTTCAAATTTGAATCAAACTATTTTCAAATCTTGGCACCCCAAACCGGTCAAACTTCTAGAACATATTGTTAGTATTTAAATAAAGTAAATTGTAAATGGATTACGTTCAATTTGAATCCTTGCGGTGAAGCCATTTGTTTCATTGTTGATTTTTTCTCCGAGAAAAAGAGACAACCATTTTATTTTCATCATAACTCCGTTAGTTTGTATGCTAACGGCTTTTGCCAAAGCTCATTTTAAAGGTCTTTTCAAGTACTTTTAAAAATCTCTTCTATGTTTTCCCCTAAAAATTTTCCGTTTTTCCGTTATTTAGCGTTGAAAGGTTCGAATTCAGTTTCCAGCGAACAAAAAGTCACTTTCAACGAGCCATAACTCTGTTCGTATTGCATCTACAGAAAAAAAAAACAATCGATTTGTTATTTTATAGGCTTTATTTTTGCTTATAATAATTTTTTTGAAAAAACGTAAAGTTTTCGAGTTATTCGTGAAAAATCGTTCCAAAACATGCATTTTTTAGATGAAAAATCAACATTTTCAGTCACGAATATCTCAAATAGTATTGACTCATCGAAAAAATTTCATAGAACATTTATTGCTTAGAATTCATTGCTCTATCGATTTCTGCGGTTACTTTGAACGTAATAATTTCCTCCCCCGAGAAGGTAAAAGCTCATATCGGTACTATATAACTTGTTCCTTGAGCCATTCCCTAATTACAGTCCAAATTTCACGTCAATCGGTTTTATCCGAATGAATTGTGAGCAAAAATCCTTCAAACACTGGACTAAATTCACTTTTTCATGAATATCGCGAAAAAACATAAGAAAATAGATTTTTCCTGTTAAAGTTGTTATTATTTAAACAGTGTAAATAATTATTATCAACCTCGACTGCGAGAAACATTTTTGAGCTTAAATTTTCAATAAAAACAATTCAATGTGTTATAAATATCTCGAAAAAAAAAATTGTTAAATATTTTTCCTGTAAATATTGTTATTATTGTTTAAACAATATAAATAATTATTTACGCCACTTGGGATGTTTCTGATTTTGAATAATATTAAAAAATACACATTTAAAAAAATATATCAAAATTGGAACTGTTCCTGAGAATTAAGAAGTGAAAACTTTCATTGATTCGACTATAAGGCAAGGACCATATAAAGAATTCGCATAATTAAGAAGATATAAAACTAGAGTTTCACAAAGCATGATCTTAGTTTTCTGAGGAAGATAGTGTCCATTTCCATATATTAATTTTAGAGACAAATAACCTGTTTGAAGCAATTTATCAACATGACTCCCAAATCTCAAATCACTGTCAATAATAATACCAAGACTTTCAACTTTATCTTTTTTTTTTCCAGCACGTTGTTTTCTACAACAATATTTAAATTAGATTTAACATAATTTCTTTCTTTCTTCGGTCCAAAAATTATTACTTCTGATTTGTTTGGATTTGTTATTAAACAGTGACCTTGAGCTGCCATTAAGAATTTTTTAATACCTTTTTAATATCTAATCCGGCTCTCTCCACTTCTAAGGGAGGAAAAGAGTAATAGAGTTGTGTGTCATCTGCATATAAGTGAATTTTACAGTAATTCAAGTTATTGACAATGTTACTTGTATAAATTCCAAAGAGCAGCTGGCCAAGGACGGATCCTTGAGGTACACCGGATTTCAAAATTAAATAATTAGAGCTTATGTTATTTAATCGCACACTTTACTCGCAGTTTTTCATATAATCACAATTAATTGTACTGAATCTTCAGATATACCCGTTTAAAGTAATTTATAGCGTCGAAGGCTCTACTGAAATCCAGTAGAACTAAATATATGCACTTTCCACGATCTACTGCTCCTATAATGCTTCAACTATATGAAGCAAAGCTGTGGTACAACTGTGACCAGGCCTAAATCCAGATTGAGTTATAGGAATCAAATTATTTTGCACAAGATGTTGTCTTAGCATTTCCATTATCTCTTCAATAATTTTGGATAACGTTGGCAAAATGCTCATTTCCCTACGATCTTTAAATTCATCAGGATTAGACTTTTTAGGCAGCACAGTTACCACAGCTTTTTTCCATACAGAAGGAAAGACATTTGCATAAAACAGAAGATTATCAAGTGTGTTATGTATGAGGACAACATAATTTTATTAACCTTGCACTGAGTCCATCGCACCCAGCGGCATTTGGGAAATATTATTTAATACTGTAGATTCATTAGTTATTTGAAATTTAAAATTGCTATTATTTAAGGTGTTGCTTTTATAAAAGTTTAAAATGTGTCCCGAGATAGTAACAGCGGGAACAGCATTTACAAAATGCTAGTTTTGTTGACGAAATTATCGTCAGTGTTCTACTAAATATTTCTGTTTCTGTAAAATATTATCAAAGGTAGTAATAACTTTCTGCACTGCTAGTAGAATGTCTTATGTTATCTGGCTAATTATTAAAATTACGTAGAATTTTTCTAAAACTAGAATTAGATTTTTCAGTTTTCTCATTTTTGACAGCATGGACCATATGCTGCTTAAATCTAGTTATAACTGAATGTTTTGTTTACCCAACATATTTTAAATTACCAGCATTACAGCCAATTTCGTAAATCCCGAACCTTTCGATTAATTAATTAATGGGTTACTTAATCACACAGCCCTTTGTATATATTTTTTCACGGGCCAGCACCCTTTTAGGAGCACGTCACTGGAAATATTTTTTACTTGGTCCACCAAAACAGCTGGAGCATTAAACCAAACGAGTTAAATGAAGTGCAAAGAAGAGAAAAACACATAAAAAATATAAACACAATTTTATTGCTTCCAATTCCGATATAGACGTAAGCAAATATATATTACGAAACGTGCAAGTTTATAGCTCTTATTATACAAAAAAAATGTCAACTCGTCGTATCCAACTTGTTCTCGAGCATGAAAATGAAGAAAGGATCTAATTATAATGAAAAAAAAACCTACTCAAGTGTTTCTGTATATAATTACATATTTGCATAACCTGAAAATATGCTTAACTTAAAAGAAATAACTTCTAGTTTGATATTATTGAGCCACATTCTTTATAACTACCTGAAAACAAGACAAAAGTAATAACATGGTGAGCATATGGAACTAAAAAAGTAGCCAAAAGTAGAAACCAACTTGAAATGCTCGTGGTACCTTATTTTACACACCAACTATATGAAAGGTAACAATTAATCGATCGTTACGGTTTCTATAATTAAAAAATCGTTAAAATCTTGCGTTCCCTTTAATAACACTGGTACGGCCCGGTAATAACACCCCGAGAGGTTTTCTCCGAGAATGTTGAACGTGTTACCGAGAACACCATTATTATTATAGTGTTACAACCGAAATGCAGTCACAAGGCCATTTAATTCTTGCAATTCGGAAAGGTCAGCGTTGTCCGAATTAACTGTTCAAGTTTTAAAAATAGCTCTTTACTCTCATTATCTCTTATTAATGAATGAGGGTAAAAGCCAAAAAATGTTTACAAATCAGTAGGGAATGCGCACACATTTTAATCTGGATAAAATTAAATTGGGTTGTTGCACTAAGTTAAAATTTGAGGAGAATCTATGTTAAACAATAACAATTATTCATAAAAAATCATTAGAAACATGTAGAAGTTGAAAAGAAAGTCTTATAATATTATAATATTAATTACAAAAATACATGCATTTAAAACGGAGATGACATAATAACGGCAGTCTGTAGAGAAGTTAGTTATAAAACGACGAGAAACGCGTACTAATTTAGAAACTCGCTGATAGCGACGGAGAAAAAAGACAATCACGACAGTTTAATCTGACATTATATTTATAACGTCAAATTCAACTGACGTTCATAGGTTACAATTCGGTATAGTTTTACAGCATCTAGTTATGGATAAATATAAGTACAGATAGTGTTTTCTGCCGTGTAAATAATACCACCAATTCACCAGAAAAACTGTTGTGTTCCAATAATAAACGCTGAACGTAATAATGAATGATTCAAAGCCACCAGAGAAGGACCAAGTCTTCTTATTGTAGAGACCATTTCAATGTCAAGTGAAGTAACAAATTACAATGTATTCTAAGCGTTTTATTTGTGGTAAGTTGTATCTTAATGTAGGAATTTGATTTTTAATATGGGTTTATGTTGTAGGAAAAACGGCCGCATTACAAGACTTGTGTGGCGTTCTAGCTGTTACAAATTTAAATTACCCGCCAAACTGGTGGATAAAACAGGGTGTATTACTGTATTCTTAACGGCTCTAGATTAGAATGTTATTGATGCTTTGACTTCCTAAAAGGAGGGAAATGGCTTTAATCTGCTTTTATGTATTTTATCTAGTTTATGTTGGAATAAAGTGCAGTTGTTTTTGTTAGCTATTGATTATTTATGAAACTCCCTAGACGCCCCATAATACTAGGATGATCAATAAATTAAGAAAGGAAATTTAAAAACTCGCCGTTGAAAAACTATATGAAACAAACTGTGAAAGTCGTCTAAAGTCGGTGAACATAATCAGTCGGAAATGGCTACGAATGCGTTGGATTGTAGTTATAAATGCCCTTTGAATTATGTGTGTTAAAAATACATATCATAGTTTATTGCTTAGGTAGATACTAGCATAAAGTACTTACCTATTTATTATTTTTTGTTATAATACAGACCTTTCTTGATATCGTCGTAAGTCTCATTCTGACTCTTCTTAGAAGTGAGTATCAATGGATAATAATTAATTTCTTTAGTAGATAAACTTATTTTGTTGTTTTCGGTTAGATACGCATGTATGTAGTTAATAGGAAATAAAACAATGAAAAGGAAATATTTAATAAAATACAAAGTATAGTTAACAAATTCATCTAAATTAAATAATTAAATACATATTAGACATATTATGTAACATTAATAAGATGTAAAGGAAGTTCTTGCAGAAATTACAATAATTTGTACTGTCTATGGCAGCTGTATAAGTACTTTGCAGCTTTTGCACTTCCAACCACTGCAATGTCAAAACGATCGTCTTTTTAAAAATTCGCTGACCATAAATATATCTACCGCAAGTAGAATGTCAGAATTAGCTTTTACAGATATACTGCCTTAGTCGTTTTGTAAAAAAAATATTAACAATAACTGCAAACATCAATCACTGCTAACTAAACGTCAAATTTACTTTTGACATATGAGGTTATTTTCTTTCTTGTCAGCAATGTCAACTTATTCGTATTCATCTGTTCTGCTTATAAGTTCACATCTAACTGCCGTTATGATGTCACTACCGTTTTCGCGGCACATTCAAATAGTCGAAGTTTAACAATTTTTTAAAATATGTTGCGCTAAGAATTTTTCTTCCAAATTAAATATATAACTAAATTAAGTCCTCCACTCGCATATTTCACCATTTTTGAAAATTCGTCAACAACCCAATTCTCTCTGTTACAATAACAGTTTTGATTATCAGTCTCATTGCATGTATTGCATTTGGCATCAAATTTAAACTATTTTCACGGTCGACGTATAGTGACGTCAGACTATTTGTCTGCTCTTGACAGCATCGTAATAAAAAGAGCGTTTGCAGTGTTTATTCGTTCGTAAAGTCCTAACTTTTGAGTTAAGACGGACAAATCTGCAATTTATTTATGTAGCGAATTTCGCTGTTTCTGCTCCTATATTAGTAGCGGACTGTAATTTAAATGATTTGTCGGATAGTTCCACTCTAAACAGTTTTGCTTGTTGTTTTTAAATTATTAGATGTATAAGCTGTTGCTATTTTAATGTCAATTTTTTATTATTGTACAATTTGACACACTACATAACAAATTTTCAGAGTTAGGTTGATAAAATAATTATATAAGTATCTAAAAACGGGAACGCACATTATGGACAAAATTAAACATTATCTATAGACCGATTCTAACACTAAATGCTAGAAGTATTTATTTATTCATTATAACGGATCTGCCATCCATCCTCGAATATCGTAAAAAAACCTTTTAAAAACCTATCATTTTCCTGTTACAAATACTCCTAAGGTTTTCTAAAAGTGTAACATCACGCTGTACGGTATAACGGATTTTTTCCACATTATCAAAGCCAACTATCTCTTATTTGCCCAGGTGTATTTTTTTAGAATGAGTAAATACAAATAAACTATTATTTATATTTTACCGTTGATGAATAATCTATGTGAAATTTGCATTTAATATCAACTTATATAAGGCAGTTTAGAGTTAGCAAAAAGTCAAACCAGTTTCGATAATGAAATAGTCCGCGTAAAAATTGAAACTGATATTAATTATAAGTAAGTCTTGCGGTATGCCGTATCCCATATACAGTGATGGTTGTATTATGGTACAGAAAATAACTCATTAGGGAATTAGCGATGCATATTAATCATAATATATGCAGTACTTTTTTACGGCTGCATAAAATGATATTTACGGTTAATATACTGCTCGTAATAAAAGTTTTTAGAAAGTCGCGTTTTTATTTGATGGACTTTCACGAGTAAATTGTACAAATATAGATACAAAACAATTTAAAAGCACGTAAAACGCTTTTTGTGTTGTGTAGTAAATTGCTGTCGATGGTAATCTGTTTCTCATAAATGAAAACTAATACTTTTATAAGTTATATTCCGAGAGTTGAAAGCTGAGATTTTATCTTCTTATTCACAACGTTTTGCCAGATGTTTTGTGCCCATGCATTAGTGCAGTTGGCATTCGTTTGCTGTATAGTACGTTTGACGGCATCATGCTATCTGCCTGTTAGGCACAGAGCCTCACCAAATCTCTTTTCCTTCAGCTCCTTGTAGTGGAATCAAGTTAGGATTTTAATGTGAATTGTTTGGTCAGGGCAGTTTTTCTGTTTTAACATGTTCAGGGGGTCAACTTAAGTTACAGCTCAGTTTTGCAGTTTCTGCGAGGTCGACGTATTGTTTATTTAAACAATTTAATTTTTTTGACCATGTTTTCCATCGGTTTTTTATGAATTTCTCGAAATCTATAAGTCCTATGAAAAACAACAAAAAGAAGGAAAATCTTCGTTATGAGCTGTACAATAAAAGTACATAAACTATAATTCATTCCAATTGTTATTATTATTTAAAAAAAAATTGAACATTGCAAAATTACGCATTTTAAGCAAATCACTGTTCTTTCAAAAATAATGGATAGTATTCAATGAAATTTTGGCAAAATGTAGCCTTTGTAAAGTACAGTCACCACTTAAAATTTCAAATTAAAATTATCACTAAAACGGCTCAAATATACAATTGTTGCTAAAACTTTGCATCCCTGTGAAATCCTGTCATCAAAACGAAGAAATGTGTACGATGGCTCAAATTGTAGCATTCTATAAGTACCGCTCTATATTGTCCTCTCTTCGGATGACATGGTCAAAAAATGAGAGGATTCGGGAGAATAGGATGCTGGAGAGTCGCTTTTAGGGACGACCAGTAAACACCAATAAGTCTAAGAAACGTACAGCATGCTGCAAAACCATACGTCAAAAAACGGTAAATTTAACATTTCACAAATATATTTTATAAGCTGTATGCAAGTAGAAAATTAGTTAAATTATGACATTTAATAAATGTACTATAAATGCGTTTAATATGTGTTTCACAGATACCTTTTTTAACATTGTATATGCCATTTTATAAACTATCTATAAAACGCATACGCAGTCCCGGCTACCAAAAATTATGCGAGCGAGTTATTCGGATTAGGGATAATCGCAGAGGTCAGGCCCAACCTCAGTGCAGTGGAAAAGGCCTCGCCCTGGGGAACTGCCTTATTGATCAAATCACCACATTACCAGATAGCGTGGTTAGTATTTGCCCATGCTTAGGGCTATCCATCTTTCACATCTATGTTCCTTTCTAGAGTGTTTGATAAAAGTGATTCAAAGTAGATCAGCAACTTAAAGCTAATGTAAGTGGGCAGCCATCTTCCTGTATGTGACTGTACTTTTATAAATCAATAACAACTTTGATTTACCTCTTATCTCAAATTTGAAATTCATTTAAATTTTGGCAAAAGTATTTTTCAATTTTATATATTACTTGAATTATACATATACCGTCAATTTGCTAATATCACATTTCTTGTCATGGATAGAACACTCCGCTACATCGAATAATATGCCCAGAGGGGAGAAGGTTTCTGAATCTTCGATAAATGTTCAAAATACACCAACAAAACCTTCTCGTTGAAAACAATATTTCCCTTTTTTTCTGCATACTATTTCTCGTACCGGCGATACCTTAATTCATATTTAAATATTTAACTCTTGAAGACTGTTAACAGTCCTCCAGGCTAGTCATGTTACTATAAATCATGGGCAAAAAAATAAGCCACCAGACGTTAATTCCTCGGTTAGTTCGTTAATAAAGAACAGAAATAAAAGTGGTCCCAAATTCGACCCTCGCGGAACACCGGAGCTAAGAAAGCACAGCTTCGTTAAGAAATGTACTGATTATGGTGGGACAGATAAGATTTTAGTAATAAAATTATCATTAATGTTAAAAGTGGTTAATATGTTCAGTTAAAGTTGAATGGTCTATGCCGTCAAAGGCTTTTGAAAAGTCTGTGTGGGTGACATCTACCTGACTGGTTTTGCCTATATTCTCTGCAATGAATTGTGTAACTAAAGATAAGTTAGACAGTGTTAATCTTTTTCAATGAAGCCATGCTGAGAATAGGAAATTGAATTCTTCACCTCTAGCAGATATCACGCAGTAATATATTTTTTTTTTTAACTATTTAACGTCGGCCTATTTCCGCTACCAAGACCTATCACCGACGCCAGGAGACGAGCTACCCCCAACCTGGAAATTTTGCCGAACCTCTTCCCTTAAGAAGAGTAGGGATCTTTTACTTGCCTAACATTTAATAGACAGACAAGGGACATCCTGCTTTACATCCCCTCCGAAGGATGGTATATCCACTACGTAATTCTCGTCTGAAATTACGTAACTTCCGAGTATACACTGATATACAAGCCTCTAGAAGGTGGGACGAGAACGCTGTATTTCCCAAGATAGGTGGGTCGCCCATCCAAGTACTAACCGCGCTCGACGTTGCTTCAACGGAATATCGACTGATATTCACATTGAAGTCGCCTCTACGCTCGCCCCCAGTAATATTTTAAAAAGTGCAAAATTATATAGATCTATAATTACTAACTTAGATGGATCATCAGTCTTAAAAATGTGACACACTTTGACCATTCTTTATAAATCTGGAATTGTTGCTCTCTTTAATGCTAGAATAAATAAAATGGTGAGAGACGTGGCAATATTAGCAAAAGCCAGCTTAGATTTAGTCAGTATGAAAATATACTAGCGTCATTGGCTGGTATTTAAAATTCCACGAAATATGATTGGTTGCTAGTGTATGAGGGAAGAAACTCAATTGAACTAGTACCTGTTGAACAATTGGGGAATTATGATGCTAACAACTTAGTCATACATGAAAATCGACGATTTTATATTATTTCTAAGGGTTTTTTTCTTTTTAGGTCTCCTATGTCACCTGGACGACGCATGCACGAGCAATCCGTGTCACGCCGATGCAATATGCGACACAAGCCCCATAAACGGCTCCTACACTTGCAGTTGTGCCTCTGGTTACAAAGGCATTGACTGTTCCGAGGACATAGATGAATGCGAGCAAGGTAGGTAACAAATTATTACATGCAAATATTGGCTACGTGTTAAACTTCTCAACTACTGCATATCATAAATATTTTATAGTGTATTGTGCTCCGTTGACGCGATTTGTTCGATTGTGTTGGCGAGGGGCGAAGCCATGGCGTCTACATATAGCCAAACTGCATAACATTTAATAGGTCTAAAGGAATAGTAGAATAAGTACTTCAAAAATACTGTAATGATTGTTTTTTCTAGATGATGTGCAGTACAGAGTTCGTAAAACAAAATTCAGTGTTAGTGTTAGTAATTATTAGTCGGGAGCCCGCACTAGTTGTACATGCACAGCCCCCACCCAATCCTTGGGGACAACGTTTTTCGTAAAGATTAAAGCCTAAGGAACAGTTTTAGACATGTCCCCAAAAGAAAAACTGGCTGTACTTTCAAAATGAACGTGCATAAAATTTTCTACGATTTTGTTCCTATACAATATTTTGATAAAATATATAAAATATTCCAAATAAATGAGACCATAAAAATATCTCCGTTCCCGAGAAAAAAAAATCAGCGTAGAACCAGACCAGACCTTATAGTGTTTATAAAGTGAACAATTCTACATAAGACATGGCTATTACGACATTTTTTTTGTGGTACAGATATTTTTTATTTCGAAAAAATTTGAGAAATTGTTTTTTAACATTTACATTGCAATATCTTCAAATCTAATTGAGCTGTCGATTCGATCTGATTTTTTTTTAATTTCAAGTACACAAATAAGCGCTTCCAATAGGGTCTTTTTGTTTTTATCGATAATTGTTTATTATTTTTTTTTAACAACAATGAACTTATTACTCGACTATTACTTCGCTAAAAATATACTCATATTTTGACTAAGCGACAAACTTTTTATGTTTGTAAATTTTCATATATATGCAGTGAAGCAATTGAAGCCAAGATACAGTTTTTGAAAAAAAAATTCATCTATGAATTATAGTTTTTTATTTATGATTCTTTTTGTGACGCAGTAGCATATGGCATACACTCGGCAGGCGTACGGCGTAATTTATCCGATTGACCTTTGAAATAACCTTTTTCAGTCATGTTTAAAAAAATTTAAACCCTTTTAAATACGGTACACTTAAATACACACTATAATTTAATATCACAGACCGAATACAACTAAATAATTTTACGAAATAACCGCAAACTGTCTGAGATATAGTGATAGATGACGTCAAGTCCAATATGAGTGTGTTTTCAGTTATGCCCCCTCTCCCGGATATTAGTCGGTGATTTAAATACTTTCCAGTTAAAAATTATGAAAACTCAAATGAAAATTTGCTAATTGCTAATGTTTAGCAACACTATATTAATATGTATAAATTAATTCAAAATATACGGCACATGTTACAAGCCTATTGTCGCTTTTAGCATTGTAGTCGGAAGCATCGAAGTAGATGAATAATAACATATTATTTTCATTTTTGAGTTTCGTTACATCAAAAGTTTAGTTATTAGACATTTTTTTTGTTATTAGGGATTTATGCTTTTTCACTTTTTGTTTTATTAATTTTTGGAATAAAATATTTTTGTTTATTTTTCGGAGATATCTATTTTCTTCATGGGACGAAATGTTATTCCATTTTATGTAACGGCAACTGTTTATTTCGCCCTGTTTCTCGTTATTTATTTAATCAACCGGAACATCATCGTAAAATTCGCAATCGAGTCGACAAAATTAAAAATGAATGGAAATATTATGTTTTGTATATTATTGTTGTTGGTGGTCCGTCTTATAGACTGCATATTGATAATTCGACTAAATACGAAAATTTGTCGTAGTTCGATGGTGAATACGCTGGTCATGCTGAATTACATCGGTCAGTTATTTCCTAATCATTTACTGAGGGTGCATAAAGCTGATAATAATGAAGGTTTTGATTGTGGTACTTCAAATATTATTTGTAGTTTACTTTTTTAAACGACTTCGCAAAATTTTAAAAGGAGGATATTCTCAATTCGAACCACAACTTTCTCTTATTTGTTAATTACCCTGGATTGGCTTCTATGAAATCCTTCTCAAACGGCAAGGTACGGCTCGATGGTGATCCCTTAATAATTTCGTCAAGCTACCGTTAGTATAAGGCGAGCAAAAATTGGAAACAAGGTTTATTTACTGGAGAAAGTCGAGAATATGCCGGCTACGCCAGTGATAAAAAAATAACATTGCTATAAAACATTCGTATATTTATTCCTTACACTGTTGCCAGGCATGCTGAATGCAACACTATTAATTTCATAATATTTTTTAATCTGAACATTAAGGGGTCTACAGACGATCCAACCAACCCACCGACCTTCTAGGTACACTTTGAAAATTGCCATGCGAACTCGTAAAAGTGAGCTGGTCCGCTGGAGCCAACATTGTCGGTATGCTTTGAAGACTCTGGAATTCCAGCAGACCAACTCACTTTTACGAGTTGTCATGGCAATTTTCAAATTGTAACAAGAAGGTCGGTTCGGTCGTCTGTAGACCCCTTTAGCGTACCTTTCATATTCCATTAGAGCTGAACTTAAAGCACCCGAGGAAACATCAGAAGAAAATTTTCTGTATACCAACATGCATGCGTGAGAATTTTATCCATCCTGTTCCAGTTATTATTATTATTATGACATGCGGTAGGAAACAAATTAAATCGTAAATCGTTTACTTATTGCTTAAACATAACATAATGAGGTATACATAAATAGGTATACGTCATTAGTAGCTCATATCTCGTACATCTATGAAAAAGGTTAATCACAGCTTATTAATTTGAATTAATAATAGCTCTACGGTCCATCTCATTATTGAAATTAATCAAACAATCAGCTTGTTGTCTTATAAAAGTGTGTAGTTCGAATTAAAATATGTCAAACGGTTTTATTATTATTACGAATAAAATACAACCTCTTGTTTCCATTGGCAACCCGCTGTTCGCTTCTTATTAAAAGTGGCCATTGTAAACATTGGGTTACACAATGACGATTTGGTTTGGTAGGCGTACTGTGCGCCAGAGAAATAACAATGATGGGAATGTTATGTAGTTATTGACAGTTTGGTTTAGGTGTAGATTATGAACATATAAAAGGTCCTTTGGACAAGAGGAATTTTGCAAAGTTTATATCTGTGGCTTGGTGCTAAAAGGGCCAATGTCACTTTTTCTTTAAAATGACTTATTGACACCAACGAACCACATTCGTTCAGATTATATCTTGAAAAAAAAAGGCCAATGTCAAACTCTCATAAATGACTGAGAATTTTAAGTTTTTGGGGAAAATGTAAATTTGTAAAAAAAAAATTGTAGAACAGATGAAAGGACCAATTGTAACATAGACTGTATTAATAAGGTATGTTTCGTTTCTAGAAAGCTCAAAATAGACTTTGGCCGTTTTATCATAATAACTTACACAAATGATAATAATAATAATATAATTTTCCATAAAAACTTTAAACCTCATTTCCTCAAATTGTAAATTTTTGACATTGGCCCTTTTAGCACCAAGCCACAGATATATTCTTTAACAATTTCACTAATATTGTTTAATTCGAGAAAGTTTTTAAGATAATCCAAAGTTCGTGGGATTGATCCATTTTGAAACAATGAAGGAACATAAAAAGAGATCAAAATAGCATCTAGCTTACAAATTTTGAGGCTTAAATTGAATCAATTTTTTAATTCGATTGAATTTCCAAAAATGGTGAAATGTCGTAGTGAAGGCATTTATTTCGTTTATAATGTAGTAAGTGATGTTTTTTATAACAATTAAGTAATAAAAGAGCATTTAGAACCATAGTTATTAAAATATGAAGCCTTTACTGCATGTGCAGTGTTAATCGTGAACGGTTCGAGCAATCCTATGACGCATTAAAAAATGAATTAAATGAGAATTCCTTATTGTCATCGTATTATGTCCAAGTACACTCAGCAATGAGCTATAATATTGCGTTATGGGGACAATCTATAGAAGCTACTGGCGTTTTTATAATACAAAAGCTCATATTAAGACTAATGTTCAACCTAGATTACAGGTAGTCATGCCGTGTGACTTTTTAGGAAAAATGCACACTAACTTGTATATCAATTTATGTACTTAAAACACTTTCAAATTTTATCAAAGTAAATTTTTTTAAAAATGCCGATTTTCACGATTATCCTACTAGAAATAAAGACAAGCTTTGTCTTGGTAAAAGCTCTCACGGGAAATATACGAAGTCTCCAGTCAACGCAGGCTGTATGTAATTTTTGCCTAATGCAATAAAAGGTTTTTTGAGTCCTTCAGGCGACGTTGGTGAGGTCTGCATCAACGGCTGAGTGCAGACCCTGACAAGGCATCACAGAGACTTCTAATCCAAGACTTTCCTTAAAATATCCAGAATGTACGAGAGTGAAAACGATACAAGAATTATTATTAGATTCAATGTATTTACCCATTTAATGCTTATTACTTGCAAATCTAGTGGAAGTAACGCAAAAAAACTGAAAATTTTACTGTTCAAATAGAATGTCGAGATTTTAAGTTTGAGCAAAAAAAATGTTCTGTCTGTCGATCATTCTGTCTGTAACTTTTTTTGTACGCAGGATTTCTCTGGAACCGTTTAAGATAGTGACTTGAAAGAACCCCGCACCAAATACATGGGAAAATGGGTCTCGATGAAAAGTTTTGTAACTTTGGGAAAAGGGAGTTGTTGTCCCGATCAAACTTTCAAATGTAACCTGGGTCTGAAAACCCGTCGTTTTCGAGTTACAGACGGTCGAAAAATGTATAAAGTAGGGATTTTCGCTTCTCGCGGATTGATCGACAGTGGATAATAATAATTATAAGAACAAGGTCTACTTTATGTAGTATTATCGTAAGGGATGCTTCTCAATTGTCCCTCATTTGCCCCCTTATTGCGATATATTTATACAGTGTGACCACGGATGGACTTAACTATACTCGTAAACATTTTTATTTTCTGCTTTTCGAAAAAAGTCATTCTTCATCATTTCTTTTACTTGTTTTATAAATACGATTCACGTTGAGAAACTTCGATTTTGTTGTACATGGTGCGCAAAAAATATAAAAATATAAACATAAATATAAACGTTGAATACGTGACATATCGTAAGTTCAGAATTTACCGAAATCACCGGTAAAAAATTAAAATAACCGGTAATTATCGTCGTGTGTTTTTTGTCCTATTTACCGGTTAACCGGTAATGCAATCCCTAGTGGCTTTTATCGCTGACGCGGCATCGTGCGTAACTTTTCCATTCGTGTGTAATCTTACATCACTCATTACGTAATATACTATTACGAGCATAGTTAAGTCCATCGTGGACACACTGTATAAATATATCTCAATAAGGGGGCAAATGAGGGAGAAGTGAGAAGCATCCCTTAGGAGAATACTATATAAAGTAGACCTTGTTCTTATAATTATTATTATTATTAACCACTGTCGATCAATCCGTGAGAAGCGAAAAACCCTACTTATAGGTACATTTTTCGACTGCCAGTAATTCCGAAACGGCGGGTTTTCAGACCCAGGTTACATTTGAACGTTTGATCGGGACAACGAGAACTCCCTTTTCCCAAAGTAAAAACTTTTCATCGAGATCCATTTTCCCATGTATTTGGTGCGGGGTCCTTTGGTACACGTATATATTTTACCGAGATCTGGAACTAGATTGTGTTTGGATCTTATTCCGCTGAAGGGTTGGAGGTAAATGGGGGTAAATAGACAAATCAAGCAAGTAAGCGTCCATAAAATCGGTATTTAGTATATATAAAAGAAGCTAAGGTCTCAAAAATATTTTTGGCATTAGCATTAGCCCATTATTAAAGGGGGTGAAAAATCAAAATTGTGATTTAGTGTGTATACAAGAATCAAAGGCCTCAACAATTTTTTTTACTTCATCCACCCCCAATGAAAATGACCTTTCATTGGTCATCACATGTTATGAGTTAAGTAATCGCAATGAAATAAAAATTAGTGGGTTTTTCTTGAAGATTGTAAGAAAATAGGCTAATTTCAAATACAATTTCTCAGTGTAAAAATAGGTTAAAACAAAGTAGCTGAAATATTGTAGTTCAAGTTAATATACATATTTTCAAAAACTCGTTAATAGCATTTTTTGCAAGATACATTATTAAACTTCAGTGCACAGTGAAGATTGTGGACATTTCATCATCCCTTATTTTTTTTCTTTCCTTTTATCCGTCATAGATCACACAAGTCAACGTCTAACCTTCATTACGCCATTGTAATTAAGCTTGTTAGATATGCACGTGAAAAATGTCATCAAACGACTTGGGCCATAAAATACAAGCAGATTAGCATAAAGGCGGCACCCAGCAGCTACCAAATAAGCTGAGGCTATTTACATACAGGTATTGCATCGAAATTGCAAACAAAACTGCCGATTTAAGTAAATAGTCGCGGACGCTCGCGGAATACGCAAGTACGCCCAAGATGAATGTTTAATTAGCAACTTATTTGCATATACAAACGTCGATTTGGTCCAATTATAAAAAAGGACTGGTCAAGTCGTTGTCCAAGGTGTAGAATTAGGTGTAGGTGTACATTTTTACGGCCTGTGTATTAATTTATCTGCACAAATTGCTTGCTTTTTGACTGACAGAATGTGGGAGTCAGTTAAAATTCAGATTAATTGTTGCGTAACAGATTCCCAACCAGCAAATATGTTTTATAATTTAAATGCTACACGATTATTTTGTTTTATTGTCATTTTATTAATGCTTCTAAAATGCTAATTGATTATATTAGAGTTGCAGAAAACACTATTTGGTTGTCTGCAACTGAACTGTTTTATAAATTTATACTTAAAAACGTTTTTACAGCAAAATTATAAAATGTCTTATAAAGCAGTTAAGAAATTATTTTAGAAACGTTTCCGTGACTAAGCTATAAAACATTTCAGCCTATAAAACTAAATAATTTTATAGTGCTTTTTTAGTAACGTTCAGCAGTATTTTCAGCAGCGTATAAATTTGTATTAAAATTATTTTATAGTTATTTCCTATTATCTTATAAAACAATTAATATTAAAGCACTATTTGGAACAGTTTTGCTATTGAAAGTAAATTCTTGTTCCAGAGCCTGCTACATAGGTAATCATTATACAGGGTGATTCTTTTAAGGCGGCCATTAAAATATTTCCCACTTGCAGATGAGATAGAGATTTGAGATTTGGTACCCTACCATAGTCGACTATTGCGGGTCCGAAAATAATAATTTCAAGATGGCGGCACTTCCGGAAATACCGGAAGTCGATACCAACTTGCTCATTTTAAATGGAACACCCTATATATTTTCGACTTTTCGAAATGATCATAAAATTCTGAGTCAAAACATGTAGCACACCCTATACCTAAACCGAGCAGTTTCGGAGATATATGACATTTTATAAAAAAATTGACAGGTGCAACGGTTTGCAAGAACCATTATAACTTTCTTCGTGTAGGAGATCCTTATTTGCTCTTTGGTACGTAGAAAGAACACAAGATGAGCTACTCTTTACAAAAAAAATAGATTCCAAAATAGTATACCAAGTGTTTTATTTTTCTCGTTACATTTTGTCAAATTCAAACCTCAAAAACTTTTTTATTTCAAATGGAACACCCTGTATTTTTTTATATAAAATTATGTTAAATTAAATTCCCTTTTTTCTAATATAAGCATTGTAGGGGTTAAAGTTACAACTTTTCGAAATATTGGCGATTTTCTTAAATGACCAAGAATTTTTAGTAAAAATTGCCATCAACTTACCCATGATTAGAAACAATCATTAATGTCAGTCATTCTCTTTTGTTAAAAAATGCCATCACGTTTAAATTACACCCACGAAGACTTTTAGATTTGTTTATTATTTATGGAGAATGTGATAGAGTAATAATACCAAGAACATGTAACTCATTTGCTAATCGATACCCACTTTATTGTTTCAATTCAATTGTTTCATAGGCTTCTACGTTTTTTTGGATAAATTATAATTTTCAACAAAAACTTGCGAAAAATTCAAAGTACATGTGTTAGATATAGGACATGCTGATATAAGTCCACCTCAAATTTAATTCTACATCGATTGCCATAAAAAAATTTAGCACGTGCCATTTGACAGAGCAAAATATTCTAAAATTATCCAATATACGGTTTACAGTGGATGGTGGCCGGTTTCTGTTCTTGTGGGTATCGAGTAGCAAATGTGTTACATGTTCTTGGTATTACTTTATCACATTCTCCGTAAATAATAAACAAACCTAAAAGTCTTCGTAGATGTAATTTAAACGTGTTGGTGTTTTTTAACATAAAATAATGACTGACATTAATGATTGTTTCTAATCATGGATAAGTTGATGGCAATTTTTATTAAAAATTTTTGGACATTAAGAAAATCGCCAATATTTCGAAAAGTTGTAACTTTAACCCCTACAATGCTGAAACTAGAAAAAAGGGAATTCAATTTAACATAATTTGATGTAAAAAAATACAGGATGTTCCATTTGAAATAAAGAAGTTTTTGAGGTTTGAATTTGACAAAATGTAACGTGAAAAATAAAACACTTGGTATACTATTTTAGAATGTATTTTTTTTGTAAAGAGTAGCTCATCTTGTGTTCTTTCTACGTACCAAGGAGCAAATAAGGATCTCCTACACGAAGAAAGTTATAATGGTTCTTACAAACCATTGCACCTGTCAAATTTTTTATAAAATGTCAAATATCTCCGAAACTGCTCGGTTTAGGTATAGGGTGTGCTACATGTTTTGACTCAGAATTTTATGGTCATTTAGAAAAGTCGAAAATACGTAGGGTGTTCCATTTAAAATAAGCAAGTTGGTATCTACTTCCGGTATTTCCGGAAGTGCCGCCACCTTGAAATTATTATTTTCGGACCCGCAAGGGTCGACTATGGTAGGGTACCAAATCTCAAATCTCTATCTCATCTGCAAGTGGGAAATATTCTAATGGCCGCCATAAAAGAATCACCCTGTATAGTGTTGCAATCTACTGCAATATGGCAAATGGCAATAAAGTAGTTATAAAATATAATTGTTTACGTGAACATAAAAATGCTGCTGCTATCTATGCAATAAAATATATTTGAAACAATTGATTTCCTGTGTCAGCTGTGAGTTTATATTTCATCAGAACTTATGTCTAACACTGAGCAGACTGGTGTAGATCGTACGTGCTAAAGAAGAAATTAAAAATATCATATTTAGGACAATGGAAAAAACATTGAAAAACTAATTTTAGGTTAGTTTTGCAAATTGCGCCAATACTGTCTCAGTATGTAGTTATTTTCTGAGATGAAGTGGGCTCTAACTAAATGGGCAGAACTGTATTGGAAGATTTTAGTTTACGCGTATAATTTTTCAAATTTTAAACTTCGTTTTTATCTCTGTAGTGTCTAACAGTAAATAGATTTGCCTGCCTGGCAGAAAGTGTGCACCACATGGGAAACTTTTTTTGTTAGTGAGTTATCAGAAAATTTGATCCTTTATAAAAAGTTCTGCATAAGGAAAAAGTAATTCCAATACTACAAAAAACGTTACCGATTCCAAGGTTATCCGCCACATTGATCAACCATTAATCAAAATTCTACATGCATGTCCTATTTGAACTGTCCTAGGGAGATTACTAGTGAAAATTTTCATAAAATGAGCAAGGGTGTTAAAATGAAAACTTAATACGCAATTTAAGAAAGAAAGAAAGAAAATTTATTTAACCAAGTTACAAAAAGTTTTTGGCAAGTCAAAAATTATAACAAAAAACATGGAAATTTAAACATACAAATACAATAATCAATAAAATTATCATATAATAAACAACAAACAAGAGAGAAAAAAACGTTATACATTAAAAGAGCAAAAGACCAAAAATAGGGTAGCAGACATTTTATAAAGTGGGAAATTCAGTGTTAAAATACTCTTCCTCTGAGTAAAAACAGAAATTCAAGAAATGCATTTTTAACTTCTGTTTAGATATATTAAAATGAAGGATTTTTATGGAATTTGGTAAATGATTATATAGCTGAAGGTTTAATGAGTTTCTTGAAGATTTAACAAGTCTATGTCGAGGTTGTCTAAGCTGTGGGGCGGATCTGGTTGAATAATTATGAAAATCAGAATTGGTGATAAAATTGCCCTTATTTTTGTGAATTTCCAATAACGAAACATACATAAATAAAGAAGGTACAAGCAGTATGCCCAGTTTTTTTTTAAATTGGCTGGCAGTGATTCCTCCACCCAGCATTGCTGATTAACCTGAGATCTCTCTTTTGTAATTTAAAAATTTTAGTAGCATGGCATGAGCCACCCCAGAAAAGTATTGCATAGGTAATGTGAGAGTGAAATAAGGAGAAATAGCAATACTTTAAAGTGTTGGAACACAGAACATTTTTTAGTCTGCGTAGTAAAAAAATTATACTGGATAATTTGCTTGAAAGTACCTCCACGTGTTTACACCAGCTTAGTTTGTTGTCTACAAGAACTCCAAGTATCTTGACACTGTCACCGTTTACCAGTGCATTTCTATTGGAAAATAAAAGTTTTTGAGTTTTGTCTTCATTTAACAGTAAACTGTTAGCAGAAAACCATACCTTAGCTTGCTGAATAGACGCAGCGGAGGTGATGTTTACATTGTTAATGTCATAATCAAAATTTAGCATGGAAGTGTCATCGGCATACGCAGTGCATTTAACAGGAGACAAATAGTGAAAAAGATCATTAACATATAAGATAAAAAGTAGAGGTCCCAGTACAGAACCCTTGGGCACTCCGTATTTGACTGGTAGAAACTCCGAATTAACGTTATTAATAGAGACACATTGTTGTCTGTTGTTCAGAAAAGATGAAAACAGATTCAAAGGTAAACCTCTAACACCGTAAAAACTCAATTTTTCCACAAGTATGTCACGCGAGACGCAGTCGAAAGCCTTGGATAAGTCACTACATGTGTTAAACTTTAGCAACTTGAAGCACATCAGGGAAGTGACCTTCACTAAAACATTTATTAATAAGAAGTGTAAGCGGTTCCAAAATTATGTCAATGGTTTCTTTGATAATACGACTATTTATTCCATAAATATCGCAATTGGAATTACTTAGACTATGAACCACCTCTGAAACTTCACACAAAGTAACTGGCTCAAGAAAGATAGAAGAACTAAAGCTAGGTACATTTTTTAAAAGATCTGTTGCCTGGACATTAGATGTGGGTATAACAAATTTCTTGGCCATAGTGGAGAAAAATTAATTAAAGGAATCTAAAGGAATATCATGTTCAGGTAAAGTGGATTTAGGTTTATTTCTTTCAAAATTAATTAAATTCCAGCGCTCACGTGCCTTGTTATCAGAATTGCTAATGAAGGAATCATAAGCTACTTTTTTAGCTTCAACTATTTTTGATTTATAGTCTTTTTTCAAAGTGGTATATAATGTGAAATCGCTAGTACAGTTGGCAATCGTTGTAACACAGGATAGAGTCTCCCTCATTTCTCTGAAAGAGTCGTCAAACCACCGAACCGGAGGAGAATTACTAATTTTACATTTTTTTAATGGAAAATGATCGTTAATATATGATGAATAAGTTTTTATTAAAAACTCAGACAAAAAGTTTGCACTTACCGATGCCGTTGGCATTAATATTTCTTCTTCAATTATTTTTTGTAGGAAGTTTGAGGGATTTTTTAATGACAATAAATTGACCTAAGTGATCAGATAATCAGATAACGCCAGTCTCGTAGCTACCATTCATCAAATTCGTAAGGAAATTATCAATACAAGTCCTTGTATGTGGGGTACTTCTGGTAAAATCGGAGATCGTGACTACAAGGCCAAAAGATGAAGTTAGATTTACCAAGTCTGATAGGGAGGGGAGGTTCTCCTAAAATTAATGTTTGAATGAAATCACCGGTTAATATAATGTTACTAAACTTAGTTGAGCAGTGTTTTAAGAGATTTTCTAACAGATTAAGAAAAACTTCAATGTCTCCAGTGGGTGACCTATACACATTGATAAGTATACAATTTAAGCACGAAATTTCAATAGCGCAGAATTCAGCATTGAATTGACTAATAAATTCGCTAGTTTGAAAAGGTTTATATTTAATTGAGTTTTTTACAAAAAATTTAACAGTAATAGTTACAATAAATTGCAGTTTTTATCAAAATGTTTGTTCCGGTTATTTTTACAGTTATTTTTCTTCACTTACAAGTTATAACAAATATGCAAAATAAGACATTTGTGAAAAAAATTGTTATATTTTTCATTTAAGATACGGCCCTGTCACAAGACCGTCACCTCTAAGATACATTATTTTATAGATGTTTTGTAAGAATCGCCTATAGTTTAATTATCTTAAAATGCTTGTGTTTAACACAAAAGTATTTTATAGAAGGAAGCTATTTCATGAGCCCAGCGTTCGAGGTCGTAAATATGACAAGACATTAAAAGTTTAAAAATCACATTTTTTGTTAATATTTATGGCAATTAATACGTGCTAATTATACAATTATGATGATTAAAACAAATTGGCATTAAATTTCATTACAAAAAAATTTTTAAATGTGAATTCAATTTTTATAAAATTCTAAAAATTATTAGAAACCTTCAGTAAACATGAGGGGCACTTAAAATTCATCAAAAACACATGGCATAATTCACAGTAAAATTTCCTTTGCATCAAAAATTGCAAGCTGTATAGGTTAACACGTCTCTAAAATAATTATTAAGTTCTTATCTAGTAAAACCATTGAAAGCTTGGTATTATAGAGATCAGCATATTATATATTTGTAAGTATATGTATGCGACTTTTTGAATACATTTAAGAAATTGTTTTGTTTTATTGGTGTTTTATAGTAATAATAACAGTGAAGTATGTGCTTTATAACGCAGTTAAATGAAGTTTCAGTAAAACTGTTTTATAGTGGCGGTACCGAATTTTCTTAGAGCCTGCAGAATTGTTTATACGATTATTTTGTAATGCAATAGCTTTTATAAAATATCAACAATGATCAAACTATTTTATAAGATGGTGCCAATTTTACATTTATAGCTGTCGTAATAACGTTTTTAAAGTGTTTCTGAGACTAATGTTTTTTTATAATACCAAATTGCTAGTTGGGTTGTTAACAGAAACGACAGTGTACAATGGGCAGACAAAAATGCAATTAGTATACCGTTTGAGGGAGCATAAATTCAGTGAACTAAGATGGGTAAACGCTAAGCAAGCACAGTACTTGGGGCAGTCCAAATTAATGAAGAAATGATAGATAGAGAGCACAATTTCTTGTATTAAAATCTACTTTCAACTTTGTTTATTAATGATTATGGTGTAGCAATATAGTTGAGTCATTTCTTAATATTGAAATAACATTTTACGCGAAACTAAATTACCTACCGTACATAATCTTTTATGACTCGTCGTTTTGCATATCGACATATTTTATATACCCATTGCCTCTTTATAAGGATAAATATCGCGAATACAATTAGTAACACAAAAGGCAGTTTATAATGTAACAGACACAGTTAAGTTTAATAGAAATATGTACGAGAATTGGCCTGTAGAATTTGCGTCTTTTTTATACAGGATGTTGTTAATTTCATGTCTTTAACATGACTGGTAATGGGGAATGACCAGACAAACAAAGAACCTTGTATAACTAACTTTTCCTCTAGAGGCTTTGAAACAAACCGACCATTTGAAAAATTACCTACGAAAAGCTTAAAAGCCTTCTGCCTTCTGTGAGTCAATGGACATATAGTTGTTTAAGAGATATGCTAGTTACATTTAAACAATTGGTAGAAAAAGTTAAAATAATAATAAGAACAAAAGTTGGTGATTTTTGTTTTTTTTTTATAACCAAGTAGGCCGTATGATATGTATGTGGTGTTTTTTTTGCATTCTTTATTATCGGTGCATTGACCGTTAAAAAAAAAGGAGATGTACGTCTCAAAAAGATCTTGGACCTGGTTTAGTTTGACAGTCGTTACTAATCTAGTCTATATTACAGAAGTTCTCAAACAATCTTATTAAAACTTCTGCTTATTTTTTTCTCCAAAACTATGGGCTTTAGACCCCATATTATATAATTTTTTTTTGCTTGTCTGGTTGCTACCCACTACCAGCTTTTTTTATGATATGAAATTAATTTCAGTCTGCATACGGTTTGTAGCAATTCAATTGCTACTTTATAAAAAATAATTATAACAATAAGAAAATGTATTTATAATACTATTCAAGATCGAACTTTTATTGCGTCACCAAATATACATAGTAACTACATCAAAAACTATTAGAATTCCTATGTAATATGGAAATGAATAATCCAAATCTGCTACTGTCCTGAAGAATAATTAACATAAGATTGCTCATTCCATCTGGTGATTACTTGCCTTTTTGATACTTTAAAATAATTCCCTAATCAGTCTTGAGTAGTTTAATCGTCTCATTTGCTTATGTCGTATTTTTTAGTTCATCTTCTATACTTTTTAATTTCTCAAACTTAAACTATAATAGATAAAAACATCAACATTTAAAAGTCGAATTGAAAAATAAGTTTTCTGTATTATCACTAAAATAATAGATGTAGCTTCTTTGCTCCATCGACTGTTATTGCCCCCTACTGGTAAATTTGTCATTTTTTTCAGTCCGTATTTTTCGGAAAGACATTTTGGAATACACTTGTCATAAGACATAGTTGTTGTTCCCAGTTTTCGGTACCCGATTATTGATATGATTATTGGTGAATATTGTTAAAGTTTTTCTTCAACATTAGTCTCAAGACCAACGTAGCTGTCTTCACTACTAGGCCATACAACACAAACCATGGCTCCATCTTCATTTTAGATAGGTTTTCATAAGTGTAATTTCTAATTAATTTTAGGCCTGTTACGTAGGATTAAAGTTATACCTAGATATAGTATAAAGTCTATGGTTCTTTTTTGGTGGATATCGCCAATTTATGCCGAAAATAATAAAACTGACCGCATTTACATTAATTATATACCTAATGGAACGACAATTCAAAGCATACGTCGATATTGCTGCGACTGTCCCAATGGCATAAGAACGGTAGGATACTGTTCACATATAGCCGCAGCCGTATATTACTTGTCTCATGCCCGATATCTTTCCCACATACAGGGGCGGATAGGGTCAGTCCAACCGGCCCTGGCAATTTTAGGGAATCGGCCCAATCAAGCGTGGAACTAGAACCTTGTATTTTTCAAGGTCAAACGCTCTAAAGTGAAAAGTTAGAAATTCGAGTAGCAAAAACATTTTCTTCGAAAAATAGGTTTCGTCAAACGAATTTCCCTTTTTTTCATGCAATTGCAAAAATTACTTGAAGGTTCAAAGTACTAACACGTAATCTGACAACCACGGTCTAAAGCAGACTGCTACCATCTTGGTAACATTTTTAAAAACGCCACTAAACATCCATACTCTTTAATAAAATTTATTGACATTGAAAGAAAAAGAACGAATAAAAAATTTAAACATTTTAACAGTATAACAATGAATAATAAATCAATAATAATTATGACTAATATTGTCTACATAAACATCTCGAAACATTAAAAAAAAAACAAAAAAGTTTCAGAAGTCAAAAGAAAAAGAAAGAAGACCCCTTAATACATCAGAACTTTCTAGCATTTATGTCAGTGGCCGAGATAGCAGCCTGAAAATATTTCGTTCTAAGTAAGGATTAAGGAGAGAAAAGAGCTGCCGTTTAAATTTCTTTTGGCCGTCGGCTTTTTTATCCGCCGGTACAAATGCCTATTTACCTCGGACCGGTCCTGCCCGGCCCCAGAGCCACCGGCCCGACGGGCATTTGCCCGCTTGGGATTAGTGGTACTTAATTTATTGGTTAGGTACCTATTTTTTATATAGCTTTCATTTTTTTGCAACTAATTGGCACTCTCATTATCACGGGTGTAAGGAATATTCATATATTGGTCCTACATGGGTTGTACGTTGGTCGCCAAGCTCGCCAATTTTTTTGGTTCTTTTTTTGAACTTAGCGCGCCTTCGTGTCTTCCATTTGTTTTTTAGCTATGTTAAATACGTATAGTAAGTGCTACCGAGCATTTCGATCGGGAGTTCGTTAAAAAAATTTGCCCTCTGCGGCCTCTGCCCTACCCCATGGCCCTCTGCACGTAGGCCTAAGGGCCTAATAAAAAAAAGTGTTTATTTTGCGTATATTTTCAGGCTACCGAACGGAAGACGGAATCTCACTACCTTAGCAAATTAATGCCAGCTCTTACTATTACGATCGCAGAGGGCTGATTTTTCCGCGATCTCAAACTGACCGAAATCAGTTGCGTGCGTATAATCTCATGCGGACAAGTGTTTAAAAATACTCTGAATTAATTTCTCCTTTGTTTGTATGCCCCGTGGAAAGTCGTGAGTGACCCGAGCATTAGTTGTTGCCCCACCCTGGTAATTCAAGTAAAACATGATAAGTAAGTTGACTGTCCGCACAATTAATCGGACCAGTTTACAGAAATGGATGGAACAACATGATTTATCGTAATCATTTGCCAGAATATTAAATTTATACCAGCATAAAGCTGTACCTACACTCGTTATGTGTCGCCAATAATTAATACCACAATTTGCATTCAAAATACCACTGAGAAATAAATCCGAAACAGTTATATTAATATGCCATCAATTAATGAGTGCAATAAGCCGATATTTATCGGACTAATCCCCAGCAGGACTTCAGAGGATAGAGTGGAGAGCGGTCTTGCAACATTGTCAGTAATAATAAGTAATTAGGAAGGATCTATTAATAAGATAATCGATCCAGATTTTTTAGTTAACTATAGCGGTTCTCTGTAGTTGACAAACTGTCACAACTATTGTTCAAAAATTATTGTAAGTACTATTACCGCTTCTCAGATCCTCCGATTTGAAATGCCTGGTTCCATTAACAATTAAGAACTGCATGAGAACTGATTTAAATAATTTTATATTTTGTCATATTTCAATCTCTTCGCAGAATTTTTAAAGATTATAAGTTGAATTTGATAACTAGATAAGAAGCCTCCAAGAGTCGAAAATTATCAAAATATTACACGAGGGCAAGCATTTTTCCCCCTTTACGCATTTCAGATATATGTTCCTAGACCTCCAAAATTATTTTGTATGTAGATAGCAAGTCGTTGTATCAAAAACATTATTACTATGTAGCTTAGGTTGACATTAAAAACTGTGAAACTATTTTCAGCCGTCCAGGCAAGTTATTGTCGGAAAATCAATTTGTTGTATTCATGCATACTTTATTACCTTTTATACCGGGTGCCACAAGTAAGTGGCTCACCCTTATATTTCCTTTATTTTTTAACTTATTCATTTGAAATTTGGGGTGCTTAAACTTCCTGTAAAAATGGACATGAAAAACGGTATGAGACCATTTCCGGATTACCCGGAAATGACAGCAACTTTCGATTTTTAAATGGAGTAATTTAATATGAAGTAATTTAATACCACTTCCGGTTTCGCCGGAAATGACTCTAACTTTTGATTTTCAAATGGAACACCCTGTATATTATTACATTTTTGGATTCAGAATGAATTTTTGAACATGTGTGGTGAATTTTATAAATTTATGACACGTTGTTATTTTTTTTTTATAGCAATTATAGATTTTAATCTAGACTGCTATGAAATAAAAAAAATACGTACTTTGTCATTTTAGTTTGTACAGAAAAAATATTTATACATAGTTACTATTATCAACCATTTTGTAGGCATTTTAATGCAAGTAATTTAGTTTTTTTTAAATAAAACTTTGAACTTTAAAGTAGATTATAGTAAAGATTACAATTTATTGTCTTAACAGGAACCAACCCTTATGTGTGGGCCTTATTTCCCACGGTACTATTAATTTTAGGAAAAAAATTGTAGGAACAATTGATATTTTTATCAAAAAGTGCACCGTTCCCGAGATAATCTAGAAAACCTGAAAACGACCTCCTAGGGGATGAAAGCACACTATTTAGGGGTGGGAACTTTTCGGTTTACTAAGTCTCATGCTATCCTTAACATTTCTACCAATTTTCAAAACTTTATGAATTTTGTCCGATATATTAAAATATTAACTGGTATTTTACTGAACTATGCGCTTTTTATGTATTTCATTAAAATTTAATTTCAAACAATTAGGGCCTCATGGAAATTGCCTATTTTTGACACCCGTGCTTATTGTAATTTATAATCTTATACCAACACAGCCCCAGTCGACATCTTCAATTATTTCCAATTTTTGCTTAAAATACTTCCACTTTAAGACTTAACAAGTTTTGGTCTGGTTAGGTCAGGGCGTGAATAATATTAGATAATAAGTTTTAAAATATGCAGACGGTAGCACCGCACAGCGAGAATATTTCATTAATGAATATTAAAATTCCGAAACCTTAAATACCTTATAAAACTGTAAAACATAACAAAAGAATGAAGTGTGAAATAAGCTACCGATTTATTTCCTGGGAGTTCATCTTTTTCGACCAAGTCCTTATTTGGAATATTAAAAGCTATTTTTTAATCTTCTTTAACTGTACCTATTCTTTTCGTGCTTACAAGAGAGGAATTTGACCTTTTAGTAATAGTACCTTGTGGTAAATTATCTTTTCAGTCGAAATAGCGAATTACAACATTTTATGACAATCCCAGGGTTTTATTTCTTGAATCTCAGAAACGCTTCAGTTTGAATGCGCTGTTGCTTCTGTTAACCACTCTGAATTTGAGCTTTAACCATTACTGTTTAGATGTTTAACTGTTCAGACAACCAGTTTACTTGGATGTTTGTAAGTTTCCCTCCACAAAATATCTCACGGATATATTCTATTTCAATGGATATGTGATAAACTTCATTCCTAGTTGTTTTGGCAGTGCTTGAAGATAGGCCAAGTGCTGGTTATGGTCCTATAAATCTCGATACTGCACCTTCTATTTCATGCCAGAGTGGCCATGTATCCAGACCGGAGTCAATTTGGTATTTCTGATCAATCGGGTTGGAATTTTCTAGTAGTTCCAAACCATTTTAGAATTACAGCAATACAATAGCTTTTAAAGCTGTTTGTCTGTTTGAGAAGATGTTTGTCGATCTGAATCTGTTATATGTTTGTTCCAAACCCCATACACACAGTTCATTGACATACATTTTAGACTGGAAACCTCGTTACTACCCAAGGTCAAAGGTATTCTTAGAGCCAAACGTTGAGGAAAGTACGGCTGGCGCCCTCATATAAATTTTTGTTGTATCATTCACACGCAAAGTGGTATGATCGAACACAGCACCACAAGACCAGCTGGCTAAAATTCTCGAGTCTCGAAGGATAGTCATATTATTAAAAAAATCGATGTATACCGCTGCCATTTAATTTCTCTGTAACTGTAGTTTGGTATGTCAGTCAGAAAATTTTAAAATAAGTAGGTTGAACAAATTTTAGTAGTAGGGACAATGATCAGAGGAAGGTGTTAAAATAAAGAAAAAAATTACGTGAAATCGCCATATTATATTTAAGTACGTAAAAGTGGCACAAGTTTGTCCAAAATTTAAAATATCTGAAAGCGCATATATCTATAATTCAACATATGTCGCTGTTAATTTGTTTGACACTTGCCATAATAGTTCAAACTACAGCAGGCGCCAATTGATCTATATAACTAGTTCCGCCAAGAAAAAATACGACCACCGAAGAGATTAAATCGTGAGATTTAGTCTATTAGCAGCATCGGGACAGGGACTCAATTAGCGTGTTTAATTGGACATATATGAACAGGCGGCCATTCCAGGACTATCTGTGAAGATAAGAGAATCTGTTGAAAGTGCTGGATTATCGTCAAGAGAGACATTCTTCATTTGCCAAATGATAAACCTTGCCTGACTATATTAACAGTATTCTGCCATACTGAACTGATCCTTACACCAATTAATATTGAAAACTAAAAAGTAAATGACAACGAACAGTTTTTTCTTCTATTATTCTTAAAAAGTCGTTAGAAATATGTATAAGTTGAAAATAATATCTTATAATATTACATGAATTAATAAAATACACGTATTTGAAACTCCGATACCATCACAACGACAGTTTTCAGAGAAAAGTTAATCATACAATCATAAATTGTAGAAAAAGGGAGTAACGTAAAAGCGGAAGTTGGTCTTTTACTTTTACGGACATATACTAATCTCCATGCATTAAACACTGCTAGCTAAACGTTAGCTTAACTTTTGACAGGTGAGGTTATTTTATTTGTTGTCAGCTCGTTCGCCCTGCATATACACTCAAAGAAAATGATAGGTAAATTCAACCAAAAAGAGCATATGAAATCGCGCCTATCTAGTTTCATAGTTAAATCAATCAGAAAAGAATAGTCATAAAACTTTATTTGTTTTCGTAAACAAATAGTAGTTTAATAATCATATCTTCTTGTAATAAATTAAATAGTACAATGACATTTTTTTATGTTCACTAACCATTTTCAATTTGGTCTACAATTAAATAGTCCAACGACTTTGTTTTTTGTTCACCAACTAATTTTTAGGTTAATCTACACTTTATTGTATGATGAAGTTTTTTTTGGTTAGCCAAAATCTCAGTATTGAGACATCAGACCACCCAAACCAAAGATTAGAGATCGTTTATAAGATCCATTCAAATATATCGATGATCCCTGAGAGAATTTGAACATTGCAATCATGTTATTAATTTTCTATAAATTCATGAGTATAAGATAATGCATGATTGATTATTGTCAGTGATTTGTATGTGGTGTCATCTGGGAATAATTTCTGTAATAGACTACGTGGTAAGCAAGCAAATTTTATGGTAATTCGTTTAGAACTTCTAGAAGACGACAATAATATTGGTTTGTCTATCAAGTACAATACTGCCCTCCTAACTTAGAAAGCAGTATCTCCACCTTTACTGGTTTTGAGAAAACGTCTTTTTTAGTTTATTTAGCTGGGCCACCACAAAAAAACTTAATGAAAATTTTTGAAATTTGTTTTAAGTGTTGCAATATATGGTCAATACTACTTTCTAACTTAGTCAAAGAGGTGTAATAATGCCCGAAACATACTAAAAACGCAGCAACTCGAAATTGACAAAATCTGGAGTTACTGCTTTTTTAGTTAGGACGGCAGAATAATACAGCGAACTAATACTGGGTTAGAATTACAATTCGATAATAGTTAAAAATAAAATATACTATTATCTAGTTTAATTTGACAGAATTCAACAAAATAATAGTCTCATCTATTTTTTAAGTTAATGTTTGTTTTGTTGTACGACAACTTTTTATTAATTAAAATAACAATCACCTCTTGTTTAAAAATACCATCAATATAGGTAATTTAGTTTAACAAAATTAACGATATTGTTAGTTAACCATTTTTTTTTGTCGAATTTACCCATATTATTTCTTTGAGTGTAAGAGCTAACTACCCTATGTCGTTTTCGCGACACAGTCAGATAGTCGAGATTTGATATATAGTTTTTAAATATTTTGCGCTTTGAATTATTTTTTTAAGTTAAACATAAAACGAAATTAACGCCCAAACTACTATATTTCACCATTTTTGACAATTTGTCTATTTTCCAATAAAAAAGAACTGTTATAATACTCAAAATTTTATTCTCTACTAGTACATTTTTCCTCACAAATTTTTATTTAAACCATTCGCTAATTAACATACTGGACACAGAACGACGACGAATGCATTATTATTATTATTATTTTTTTTTTGGGAATGTAAAATTTCAATCGGAAGGCTGAAGCGAGTATGTCTACAAATTGCCTTGCTTATATGAAATTTAATTTCTGAAATATCTAGTAGCATATTTTGGTGGTTTTACTCATATAACTTTTTGTGTATTTAGAAATTTAAATCGTCTAACAGTTGAGACTTGTCTTAAAGCAAAGGCCATCTTGGTACAAAATGTAAGTGCTAACAGATTTATTGGTCATTTCCTGATAAACGAATAAAAGCAATTTCAGTAGGTACCCTCGTCACAGCATCTTCTTGACCTATGGTCGATTAATAAACAAACAAGACTCCGTAAACTATTCGAGATAATTGACGATCAATTCCCCAGTTGACCTGTGACCCTATCAACGACATCACGTGATAATTTCCGACTACCGTGGCTTAATTAATTGCCTTATTAGATCTTAATTTGTTGACGACTTTTACTTGTGGACTAGATCTGTGAAATTCCCAAGAGCTGGGTGTAATAAATAATATTTTAATTACCACTTTATGCATACGTATTACCTACCACTAAAAATAGTACCTGGGAATGATTGATTGCGGGCTAGCGCAGTATCGCATTATTGCAGTAGCTCGGTAGCAATTGCAAATCACTAATTACCATCCATCAAGAGATTTTTTGATGCGGCTGGATACTACAGTAGGTACCTGTTTGCTTTATTCAAATAAACAGGAGTAAAAGAAACATCGCTAATAACACACAAATGTTGTGAATTTTAAGTTTTGCTGCTACTAAAAGCATAAAAATGTGGACGTTCTTGATAAATACATAAAAGAAAATCGCGTCATATACCCCAAAGCAGAAACGACAAAACAGCAACGGGCACGTGTTTCGGAATTATTGTTCCTCATCAACGCAGCGTAACTTAAAGAATAGGATCTGGAAATGGTAGATCAGGAACAACAATTAAACAAGTCTGAAGTACAATACATAGTACTGTGCGTATTTACTTATATATGCGTAATTTCCTTTTTCTTTTGTATTTATCACTTAACTCCGCGATCTCCCATCATCATATTGTTTAACAAAATCAGGATACAAAACAAAACAGATCTGCATAATTACACGCATGGTAAGTATATGATACATCCCGGGGGTGTTTACACTGCAAAAGCTTGTTTTTTTTTATACCCCAAATAAAGGTTATATTTCCGGAATGCGGCTTTCAAATATTTTTCTGGCATAATTTTTGGAAAATACGTGTAATTATCTGTAACTTTTATTTTTGAATTTTTGCGCATACCCTGTAACTATATACAGGATGTTCCATTATAAAACACAATACCTGAAATATCCACCTACTACAGCATCAAGACATCCAGAAGAAATATTGAGAGGAAATATAAATTTAACTAACAGGAGAAGAAGTAGACTAGGCAATAATAAGTTTAAAAAGTAAAAATTGCGACACCTCTAAGAAAGGACCAGGCATACTGGGAAAGAACGGCAAGAAAGAAGGTATATCATAAAGAAATCGCGAGGATATATCTCTCTGTCAGAATCAGAAACAGTAGACTCAGAAGAAGTAGAATCTTAGAAGCAAAAACACAAAAGAAAGGAGCTTAAACGCTCTCGCTGTTGGCAACAAGCATGACACCAATCCAACCCAACATGGACGTAGCCGACAAAGGCGGTATATCCTGGGTGTGGCAGCAATGCCTAGCACAACATTGTCCTGTGGATATCTGAAGGACGTTCTCGACGGACATACAGGACATCCGATGGACGTTCGTTTTTGGTTCAAAGTACATCCGACGGACAACCGAAGGACGTCCAAATGTCACAACTTGAACAATAATTGTACATCCTGAGGGATATCATACGGATGTCCACAAAATACGATATATGGACATCCTACTTTTTTATATGGATATATTATTCAGGGTGCTTTTCGAAAAAGTACAACTTCGACATGTAAGTACTTGATAGAAATGAAGTAAAACATAAACATTGTCCTATGGATATCCGAAGGACATCCATCATTATAATGTTTATTAAAAGAAATCAGAAAAAAAAAATTTTGTCGTCTCGAATTTGATGAGCGGAGAGGGGGAAGTCAGGAGTCAACTATTTTAAGAATTAACATTTTATAGTTGAGGTACTTATACAAACCTGGAAAACGTGTTGGAGGAAAAACGGTAAAGGAATAATATCGTCATCTACAACATAAATAGAATAGTTACATCAGGAAATATATTAAATAGACGTTCTACTGCTGTCCCTATAGGGATCTAAAATGTGTGTACTTGCCGTACATAAATTGGTCATCCAGAGGACGTCCGTTGTGGCACATATATTGGACGTTCAGTGTGATATTCGCTGGTGTATACATATCTCGGAAACGTGTTGGAGAGAAAGCGGTATGGAGATATTATTATTTATTACAAAAATATAATATTTAAATCAACGGACACGAAATGGAAGTCCATATCCTATCCCTATATGGACATAAAATGTACATACTTCCCGTTCATAAAATGGACATTCAGAGGACGTCCACTCCGTACAATTTCAAAGTAAATCCGATGATAGACGCCCGGTGGACGTCCAATTTATATCCATGGACGTCAGTACATTAAATGGACGTAAAACGGACGTCCGGAGGACATCGTGTGCTATTGGGGATGCTAGTGAATCAATCAATCAAGCAGTCAGGATGTTCAATTATAAAAAATCCAAGTAAATTTCATACCTCCGGAATGCGGCTTTCAATTGTTTTTCTAAGATGATTTTTGGAAAATACGTGTACAATTTTAATTTTTGGATTTTTTTTACGTAATTCCAATAATAACAAAGTTAAATGAGGTTCTAATGTTCGCGTGCCCACCCTGTACCATCTCTGCATTTGCCGATGAGTAGGAGGCTCAACTTGTCGAACACATCTAATCCGACTTACACCATTGTTGATGTGTTCCAGCGTTTATTTAAGCTTGGGAGACACAGACCCAAAAAAAATCCAAACCAAATAACAATAAATCTACATTAACTTTTTATCGAAAAGTTTATCTTGAAGAATCTAATCCTGCTAGCAGCAAAGTAATTTATTTTTTTGCTCTCGATAGTTTGCATAACTCATGACCATATCTAAACACGGATTTGATACACTTTTTGGCTGGATGTACAAAGGGGAATTGTGAATAAAAATACTAGATGGATCCAGATCGTTGACCCTAATCAGGTACTGCGATTCGTCATGGCATTATTCTGAAGTAAATCGAGCCTAGCGCACTCTTGTCAAAGCTCGTCTATTAAAAAGTCTATGAAAAAGTGATTAGAACTTTTCTTAGTAGTGTATTTTTGTGTTTATTTTATATTGATAATTTCCAATACATCCGAGTTCGTCTAATCTGTCTCATAATGTTGCGTGCCCTCGGAAACTATAAAAAAAACTTTTTTATAATCCGGCAAAGGTCGAAAAGGAAACCAAAATACGAAATTCGCATATGAGATACATTTTTATTAGGAATTGCATACAGGAGATTTCGTAACAAATCTAACTGCAAATGAAATAGGCTCAGCAATAAAAAAATTACACCAATTTGCAAAATAAAATATAATCGTTATTTAATCAATAAACATTGATGTAAAAAAGGGGATTTAAAAAAAAATAGATTCCATTCTAGTTTTCAACGCACGTTTTTTCTACTTTAAAAACAATGTCAGTTGTCTTCGTAATATCGTCTTCGATTTTGAGAAATCAATTTTTATCTTTAAATCACCCCAAAAATCACCCCTGGAATGGGGTAAAAAGAAGATTAACCTACGAGAATAGTTGTTATATCTTAATCGATCGAATTATACAAATTAAGGTTAAACAGCAGCGTACATACAATAGATATGAAACACACCGCCAGGGAGGGGCGAAAACTACCCCCCAAACAGTATATAAACGTATGTAATGATAATAAAAATTAAACGTTTTTCTTAAAATATGTCTAAAATTTTCTGTTCCTATGAATGTTATATTTGCAAAATTTTGATAATAGACAGCTTTAATATTCCTTGATTTTTCTAAATCTTTCGATACGATAGGTCGTTCATTGTTATGTGCTAAACTGACATACTATGGCTTTGATAATACTGCTGTAAACTTCTTTTTCTCTTATTTAAGTGATCGCTTTCAATCATCAAAAGTGATTATTCTAACAGTTACCGATTACTTGAGGTGTCCCACAAGGGTCTGTCTTGGGGCCTATTCTTTTTTTGATTTACACAGCAGATATATTTAACTCGGTAAAGTTCTGTCGTATGCAATGCTATGCAGACGATTGGCAGCTGGAATACTCTTTCGGACCTGAAGATGTAAGAATGCCTGTGAAGATATCAATTTCGATTTAAACTGATTGTCAGTTTATTCAAGAAAATAATAATTTAAAGATAAATCCCGACAAATGTGCTTTTATGCATTTTTGTTCAGCTAAAAGTTAGATTTACTCCTAGATTTACCGCTGAAATTAAACTTAAAATACATTAGTACAAGATCCGGCATAAGAAGTTAATACCCTCATCTGTTACTCATATAAGACTCATATAAGAAATAGTTTTTATGAAAGATAACATGTAGGCTAATAGATCACGACTAGGTTGCCCATTGGCGCAACTAAGGGGGGGGGGCAGAGTGGGCCGGGCCCATCCCGTCAGATATATTTTAAAAAAGCCTTTGTTAATGCAAATTGCAAAGATTCAGGGATACAGACGTTTACTTAAAAAAACCCCGTTACAATAGTCTGGCTCTTTTATTTTTTGCCCTACGACAAAAAAATAAGGCGCTAGGAGCGATACAACTGGAAATATACATTTTTCGAGAAAAAGTGTTTTTTCTCATCTCTTACGAGTATCTAGATAAACGTTGGTTCTAGGAAAAAACTGGCAGGGATCTACTAGAAAGATCTACTAGAAAGATTATAAAATGATGATGAATTTGCTTCCTTGAAAAATTCCTGTAGGATTAATGGCTTCGCTGCTTTACACGTTTAAAAACAAAATTTCGATTTCACCTGAAAACAATTTTCAAAGTCATGGGGTCAAGATATGGCTAGGCAACCTAGTCGCGATCTATTAGCCTACATGTTATTTTTTATATAAACTATCAATGGCGGATTTACATAAGGGCACAAGGAGCACGTGCTCAGGGCCCCCACGTAATTGGGGCCTCCGAATGTATAAAAATGGTAAAAAATAACTAGGAATAAATGAAAAAATTACAAATGAAAAGAGATGAAAACGCAAGAAAAAGTTAATTTACAAATTAAGAAAATTAAACTTTCCATTCAACAAGAATAACATCCAAATCTCAAATAATTTTATATGAAATTTATGTTTCAAATTTTCTGCATTTAATAAGAGGGGTCCCCACATAAGAAGTGCCCAGGGGCCTCTCAAACGTAAATCCGGCCCTGTAAACTATTTCTTATCTCAATAACAGATGAGGGTATTAATTTCTTATGCCGGATCTTAGACTACATAATCTTGATACGCTTATATACAAACAGTACATATTAATAATGTGACGTGTTTCCACCCTTAGGAAACCACCCTCGCAAATTCCGTGGGTTCCAAAAATTATAACAAGAGATGTCCACTAACACACTTTATTAAATATTTACTGGATACTTCACAATACTATTATTAATTTAAATACACCTTTACTGACTAAAATCACAATGTTGATGTTGATGTTGAAGTCTTAACCTCACTTTCTATACTTTTTGAACTTTCTGAACTACTCGATGAGAATGCGGTCGGTCTTTTATACCTAAAAATGACAGATCTCGATTTTTCTGTGATGACGCCACCATTCTCTAGATAATTCCAGATGTCACCAGAACTTCTGGTAGGTTTCTCGAGTAGGTGCAAATACTACTACTTTTTAGTAACCTTCATAAATTTTAAGGGGTTGCAACATATTACACTGCCCCCTCCTTAAGCCTGAACGTCCCGGTCAGGCAATTCAGCCTCTTTCACATACTTCGCCAGTCTATCCAAGTGTACGATCTTCATCTTGGACTTTTTGTTTCGTTGAATACGATAGACGACATCATTAATTCGGGTAATAACAGTATACGGTCCATCCCAAGGAGGTTGAAATTTCGGGGATCTCCATTCCTTCCGCTGTGGGTTGTACAGCCAAACCAGATCCCCCACCTTGAATCCCCCTGTACTGGCATTCTGATCATAACGGGCCTTCAAGCGATTACTAGTTCTGTTCATCTGCTCTCGATCATTCTTTGGCTGTTCTCGACTTCCATTTCTGTAGTTGCTCATGGAAAATGGTTTCCCACGGGCAGCACAATTCTTACACTTGCGACACCAGGCCTCCACATCCTGGCGACTATTAACCCAATAGAATTGTTCCCGTGCTCTACTCAATGTCTTGTTTATGCCGAAGTGTCTGCTGGACGTTTTATTGTGCGCTTTCTGGAGTACTTCTGGTACACGACACCTGGGAATCACTAGACGCATGGCAACCTGCTTCCCATCTGGGCTTTCCCATGCTCTCCTTAAAAGCCCGTCTACGACTGTAAGTGAATCCCATTGTGACCATAAAGCCTTCAGCCCCACTTCTGTGTCGGAAACATCCTTCCATGCTGGACGCGTTCCCTCTTCTTTTGCTCGCAACATGGGTCCGATTTCTACATCACGCAATTGCTCTTGCTTCAGAGTTTTCTTTGACCAACTGTGTGGAAGATCGACCTTGACAGTGTTGACTTCAACCATGTTCGGCAATTTTCTCACCTGAGGGTAGCGCTTGCAATCTTCCTTGTCTGGTTTTCTGGATAATGCAGGAGTTTTGACTGCCTGCGTTGTCAACAGCCTGGTTTTCTCGCATTGGTCGTTCACTTTTGACAGAATAAATTGTTCGTTCCCAATCCTTAACATTCGCTTCCCTACGTCAACAATAAATCCATACTGTTCCATAATGTCCAGTCCCAAAATGAAGTCATCCGTAATGTCAGCCACGATGACCCTGTGGTCGAACCTCAAATGCCCAATCTGCAAACCCAGGTCTACTTCTCCATGAACCGTAGCCCTGTCCCCCGTAGCTGTCCGGACGATCACTTCTTCATTTTGCCTCTTGGTAATCTTTATGCCCGATATAAACCCTGGCCGCACAATTGATGACGTAGCACCGGTGTCAATAGTAAACACGCATTTTCTTCCATTCACATATCCTTGCAACAACAGACTGCTTGGAATTCTTTGGAGCTGGAAAATCTTTATTTCTCTGGGGGCACCGCATTCCCTAGCCAGCACAACTTCAGAGCTCCTCTTGTCATAAAATTCCGCTTTCTGACACCAATTGTGACGTGTTTCCACCCTTAGGAAACCACCCTCGCAAATTCCGTGGGTTCCAAAAATTATAACAAGAGATGTCCACTAACACACTTTATTAAATATTTACTGGATACTTCACAATACTATTATTAATTTAAATACACTTTTACTGACTAAAATCACAATGTTTATCACTTTGTTTATCCTTGAAGTCTTAACCTCACTTTCTATCAGTGTTGCCAATGCACGTTGGCTAAATTACCCCCGGCACTCTTCTAAATTACACCGCACTACACCACAATTGAAATTACTTAATTAAAAAAAATTTGGGCCTATTTCAAAAAAGATCGCAGGAAACACCAAATACGGAATGTGCTATAAACTATAAGCTAAAACATGGAAAAGTTCGGTAGGAAGTAGGGATAACTAGTTAGTCGGGCCCAAGGTTGGTGAACCTTTACAAGTTAGGATATTGTATGGGATGATTGATGTTCCCAAATAAAACATTAAACCAATATCGATGTTTTTTGTCGACGATTCCAAATTGTTCCAATTACACCCAAATTACACCGCATTAAAAAATGTTAGCAAATTACACCGTATCTTCCAAATTACACCCAAATGGTGTAATTACACCGCAATTGGCAACACTGCTTTCTATACTTTTTGAACTTTCTGAACTACTCGATGAGAATGCGGTCGGTCTTTTATACCTAAAAATGACAGATCTCGATTTTTCTGTGATGACGCCACCATTCTCTAGATAATTCCAGATGTCACCAGAACTAACTTCTGGTAGGTTTCTCGAGTAGGTGCAAATACTACTACTTTTTAGTAACCAACATAACCTTAAATTTTAAGGGGTTGCAACATATTACAATAATATACGTTTTTCCTAAAATATGTCTGAAATTTTCTGTTCCTATGAATCTTATTATTTGCAAAATCTTGAATAATTTTTTAACAAGTTGAGTTGAGTAGCCAAGGCTAAAACCCGCTTGAAATAAAATCATAGTACTATTAGTTCTATCACATTGGCCTAGTTTTTCGGTACTCTAATATACAGTAGCTGCAAAAGATATCGTGAAGGGGCCAGCGGGGTAAGGCGAATTGTCGAAAAACTTGCCGACAAAGCAGCCAAAGTCGGTAAAAGCGACAGACAAAGGCTACTGCTACTCTCCTCTCACACCTTCGTTCTGTTATATCTATTTTCTCAACCATATTTATATTGTGACCAAGTTATTCTGCCCATTATTGTATATTTGGCCATAATCAGATAAAGCGCCAGTAATGTTTCAAATAATAATCTAAGGGGTACTTTTTAAATGTATTTATTTGTTTCAGGTTCCCCTTGCGAACACGATGGTATATGTGTAAATACGCCCGGAAGCTTCGCCTGCAACTGCACCCAAGGTTTCACGGGCCCTCGATGCGAAACGAACGTCAACGAATGTGAATCTCACCCTTGCCATAACGACGGGTCCTGTCTAGATGACCCTGGAACTTTCAGATGCGTTTGCATGCCAGGTATGTTTCTGTTTTCATAAATATGTTTCTAGAGCCCTCTTAGACCCGAAAGAGGTCATGGATTAATGTACTTGGAAGGTCTATTGACCTCTTTCTTGCCTCTCGGCTATGTTTTCCATGATCAATTGTCAGCTGTTCGGAGTAAAGAATATATTCGCCCGCCATGGAAAAACAACTTTCAGAACCGTTTAAAAATACTTTCTTGCACGCCACTGGTATTTGGTCCTCTGTATTTAAATAAAACCGAATAGAACAGCTGATGACAAATTCAGTATTGCGTTAATGTAATATAAACCGTTCGCATAAACAAAACCGATAGCAACAATATGTTAACGACAAGAACTTAACCCGCCAAAGTGACCTGTCATTAAAGAAAAAAATTAGTTTCAATTTACTTTACAATTATTTTACAGCCTATTTAAATATTCAATTCAAAAAATGTTCGAATTACTTGAACATAGAATGGCTACCTACATTAAAATAACTACCATGAATAATTAAGTTTGAGCAAAAAAATTTTCTTATTGTGAGATTTGGATGGAAAATCTGGATGTGGAAGTAGTAATTCCTTGGGCAGCGGTTTTTTACTCATATCTTAGTTATCTTACACGTAGAATATATTCTACACAACTTCGTCGTAAATAGTGTTCTATGTACACCACGTGCCTACTTCTACGCCTATGGAAAAATGGCGTTATGGACGCCCTGCTTTTTATTCAAGGAAGAAAACATGAATGAAAATTTGAATTAAATAAGGTGTAAATTGCATATCAGAAAGTATTAGACTATTTGTTATCACTGCGTGCACATGGACCTAATAATTATGTAAATAAAAAGTCCACACCTAATTTAATGAAGTAGCGTGAGAATTGCATTTATTTATTTATTACCTCAGTTTTCTTTTCGCTGCTATTTTTACAACGGTATGCTGAACACATTACCAATATGTACACAATACAAATTACACTAAATCATTTTTGAATCACTTGTATTTTACTTTGATGCTACGGTTTGTTTGCCACCAAAATAATGGCGCCCACAGCAATTTTGGTGACAATTCAACTGCGTGGCGAAAATTCTCCGTTACGAGTCTGCTTTTCCTAGTCAGTATTTTAACGGAAGTTCTATTAGACTACATTATAAAAACTAGTTTGGTTTATTCTGAGAACTTCAATTCACCAGATGTCACATCATGTAACAAATCCCAATTTTTAATAAAAACTATGACACCATTAATAATACTTTGATTAGATACTTTCAGCAAGCTTCTTGGGCCGGTCATTGTCATTATATTAGATTTCGGTGCTAGTGTATAATTTAGGCAATACTAAGGAGCATTCTTGACTCCCCTTCATCGCTGTGTATAATGGGTGTTGCCAATCCCTTTTTGTTCTCATGTCATGCGTTAATTAATGATGACATGTAACGCCTAACTTTTAATTCATGTAAACTAGTCGTAGGTATTTGAAGCAACTAGTTTTTTTATCATTTTATTCTTTTAATCGACCCAGTTGTATTATTACATGGCTGCCTCATTAAAGGAGCGTTTTGAAATCTGGAATAGATCCTTTTATACCATATTTGGCGCAAGGATTTTCTTACTTTTGTCCCAAGTCAGGCATTTAAATTATTTCTTGCGATTTATAGAGAGGCTCACAAACAATTAATTAGTAACTAGTTGATTGGAAATTATTGAAAATCGACCGGCGGATTCTTATATGCTCGCACAGAAACCTGCAATACGAGTTACGGTCTATCTGAATTTGGTCAGACCCCCAGGCGCTTGTCTTGTTTTAGTACCTGTGCACATACAGGGCTGGTTGCTCTACCAGACGCATGTGTAAGATGTTTTTACTGAAATTAGGACTATGGTGACTTTTCAGTTTGATTATTGCTTAAAAAAAGCCTACTCGAGTCGGAAAAACCATGGATTATTTTTTGTCAGCCGGTTAAATGAATGTAATCCAGAGTAAAGTTATTAGTGACTTCGTTTTTAAATCATTTCAAGAACTTGACTGTTTTCTTTGCAAAAACATTCTAATTTAATTCTAGACCATTTCTTGATTTACTAAGCATGAGGTCAAATTTAGTAACTTTAGCAACTCGGAAATTTTACAATAAAAAATTACACAGGAACACAAAAAATAAAAAAGGTCATGTACTTTTTTACCGACATATATCTATATGTATTTTGGGGCGCTGAAACTGAATCCGAGGTCAGGATGTCAATATTTTCATGTAAACTCAAAAAAACAGCTTAGAAGAAGCCTGAAATCGGGTAAAAAGTAAATTGGAAGATTAAACGAGTTGACCCATGTTTCTATACGTATTTTGGGGCGTTGAAACCGAAATCCGACGTCAGAATTTTCTTATCACGTCAGGATTTTGACATAACCTCAAAAGAAGCTCAAAAAACACCTCATAAATGGTCAAAAATGCATTTTAAAATAGATTTAAAAACTTAAAACGACCAAACCACTTTACTTATATGAATTTTAGAACGTTGAAACTGAATCTCAATTTAGAATTCCACCATTATATCAGAATTTTGACATAGCCTAAGAGATACACCACTTCAAAAATTTGCCATTTTTTCCAAAAAGTTCGACATTGTAGTTTTAGCCGTCTTCCGAGCAGGATATCGGCTAAAACACTCATCTTACGAGGAAAGTCATGGAAGATGAAGCTGTAGAGCAGTTATTTTGCTTTAATTTAAGCACAACGAAACCCTGTAGGGCCGAGAGCGGGTCGGAGAGTCACGAACGTGTGGCCCCTTCCACCTCACCTCTTCGCTACCGACGACTAGTTCCAGATCTCGTTAAAGTACATATGTATACCAAATTTCAAGTCAATATCTTAAACGGTTCCAGAGTAAACGTGCGCACAAACAAGTTACAGACAGACAGACAAACCGACAGACAGACAGAAATTTTTTTTCGCTCAAACTTAAATTCTCGACGTTTCATGACATTTTAAGCCTATTTGAAGAATACAAATTTTTTTAAATTTTTTTGTCGTTACTATACTTCAGCTGGATGTGGAAGTAAAATCAAAACTGCAATTTTTTGCGATCTACGATGTTTTAAATGACTGGCCTAATAAAGATCTGTCACTTTAAAATCGTACCTATAATGAAAGCATTGCCTACGGTTGTTCTCTGTTACCATAAAGACGCATTTTAAACATACAATTTGCACTAATGGAGATTATAGAAAAGTATGCAGAGGTAGGTGTACATAAATTAAGAGCGCTAGGTAATTATGACCCCTTTAATCTTTCCTGCGAAATAACCGAAAAATCTGATTATAAAATTATACGTTTGGTATGCGAGGTTCGTAGAGATGAATCAGAGCCCTGGCCAGAGTTCGTTCGAAAATTTCTGGTTAATGACGTGTACATTATTGCGTGCGTGCCAGATCACGTTGTTTGAGGTCGGGGGCCCTTTTGTGTCGGACGATTATTTACCGGGGCAGGTGATCTGCCGGGTCACAACAAGTTCCAACTCTTCTTCCAAATGGCCTCCAAATAGCACCGCGAGGTGTCCTCTCGTTTCTTTATTTTTATCATATGCACATACCGGATTACTTTCAACTACTTATATGAAGCGACGGAAATGTAAAAATACAAGATTTGTTCGCCATAAACAAATACAATAACCAAATGGGAAATGGTAGAATTAGATTCTTTCTTTTTATAATAAGTTTGTTTTCTCAAAAATATGTTGATTTGGTAAAATGTAGGGCATCTGCGGCGTGGGCGTGGTTAGTTTGCTTGGAGGTAAAACAAAACAAAAATCATAACCTCAAAGTATTTGTTGAGCTTGCTTGCTAAATTGCAATACTTTGCGTTATTGAGAACGACATATTTATCTGGATTATTCGTTTTTTGCGTGTGCTCTAAGAAAATTTGACTTTCGTGAAAGTGCCATAATTAGTCTAGACCCCTACTTAATTGATATCAAACAGAATGCAGCAGTAATATAAAACATTTTCCTAAGACAATCTATCCAGATATTGTTAATGGGGCTCGTGCACCGTTTGACAGCTTGGAGGTCACACAACCTCGTTAACCTCAATCATTCTTCTTCTTCTAGTGATGTCCCCTTAAAGGACTCGTGCATCGTTTGACAGCCGACATTTTTGGAGGGAGAAGAACGAGACACAACGTCACAATCACAAGAAAACTACGAATTGCACATGGAGAAATCGGAAAATTTGAGGCTGTCTCCTTCTCCTCCCTCCAAAAATGTCGGCTGTCAAACGGTCCACAAGCCCTTTGAGGGGATAGCACTAGAAGAAGAAGAATGATTGAGGTTAACGAGGTTGTGTGACCTCCAAGAATGTCGGCTGTCAAACGGTGCACGAGCCCCATACTTTACTAATTGATAGCACGCAAAAGTTAAAAAAAAAATACAACTAGGAATTTTGCATTTATTAATGATCGCTAACCTCTGTTAAGGGGACAGCACTAGAAGAAGAAGAATGATTGAGGTTAAGTGTTGTGTGACCTCCAAGCTGTCAAACGGTGCACGAGCCCCATTATATACTGTATACTAAAAGTGCGTACTAAAGTGAGGTTATGATGCATTATTTGTTTATCCTCCAGGCAGATGCCCTATTGAATTTGCAATAGTACAATTTTACATACGCGGTAAAACGGGTTTGACGTCATGATTTTCACGGTCGGCATATAGTGACGTCAGTTCCATTGTTTAGTCTTGACAGCAGCATGATAAAATGAGCGTTTTCAGTGTTTATTAGTTCGTAAACTTGTTCTAACTGTTATTTTAAGACAAATATTATCGCGGTAATATTCTGACATATGCCATGTTTTGTTTCGTGAAATGTTTTCCGCAAATAGCGTCACTCGTGCTTTTGTCTATAAATTTCTTATCTAGCTTATTGCTTATTGTTAACGCAACTTGTAAATTGTAATATTGTATTATACACTGCGTGTAATTGCGGATTGGGCATGTACTTCCACGTAGCGCGAGAGATATGACAACCCAGGTAACAGCAAACTCGCCCGTCGGCGGCATAGATTAAAGAGTCGGCGCTAGACCACTGAAGCATCCCCGTTCTCAGTTATTTCATTTCAGCCAGCTGGCACACGCGATATTGCAATTCTTACTCCCTATGCCCAGCCCGCCATTACACATCCAGTATACGTAATAATATAATAATATAAACATAACATAAACACACCACATAAGTAGACAACTCCCGATTTCAAACCCAAGGCTGTTTGGAATATATAGCTTTCAATGGCTTATAATAACGTATAATTACAAAATCATTATAATTACCAAAATTAAATAGAGTTGCCTACCAAGCAGGCAAATCAATTATTGTATTTTAAACACACTCGCTCCAGAAACAAATACTTACTTACGTACGGTAGGTAATCCATCACAAGGTAACAACACGTTAATAATTCGGAAAATCTAAACCATGCATTATACGTTATAATTCGTTGTAGGTACTTAAAGCTATCTCTGCTTAGACAAGCAAACCTTAACTGAATTATTAAACTTCTTAAATTAAACATAAGGATTAAATAGATAAATACATACTAATAAATACTTTAATATAGTAATAGTAATTCTGGAAAAATTCATGGAATTCATAGTTAATTCTAATGTAGCATTACTAGATGGGGGTATTAGAACAATATTTCTGATATCGGTAACCTTAGAACGTAAAGGCGGGAGATTTGTAAAATGCAGTAGTGTAATCTGTCTGTCTTTACTCATAATGTGATTGGTCAAAGCGTGTCCTAGAACTCTACAGTGAAGACCAGCCTATACATTACAGTACCTGTGGTTTATGTATATTGTTTTTCTTAATTTCTATGTTGATTGTCATTACATTTGAAATATGGCGAATTCAGTCGACTTAAAGTATCTGCAGCTGCGTTTGTTAAATATGCATATATACCTGCTTTGTTTTTTTACTAAATGTCTTGATTTTAATGACTTTAATTGTTTCCGAACATTCATTGGCAGACATTCTCAAATAATATAAATATTTCTTATTAACATGTCTCATTTCTTGAAAAAGGTTGTGATAATCACCTTGTAATTTTCTATGCCTGAAAATATCTCGCATCCAAAATCATGAGTCCATTTTTCTTTTTTATGATTAATTTTGTAGTTCACCAGCATTTTAAATTGTATTTAAATTACTGCCTATAAGGACATTCGTGTCATAGCATAACCACGTTATGAACGTTTGATATTCTACTTAGAAACATTATCAAATCATTGATATATGTATTAAGTAGCAGAGGACCTAAAATAGATCCTTGGGGAACATCCTATATTATGGCACATATAGTACTCGTCACATCGTGATTTAATTTGAGAATTTGGGTTCTACTGTTAAGGTATGAAGAGAGGAGGTTTACTGTATCCCTGTGACTCCACACCTCCCCAGTTTATTAGAAGTTAATGTCTGCAAAAAAAAAAGTTTGCCTAAATTGAACTGACATGGTGGCACATTTTTGTGAATAGTAACGAAGAACTAGGACAAAAAACTACCACTTATAAAATTAGGAAAGTTTACATAAAAATATGTGATTTTCGAAAACTAGCCCCTCTTATTTTGTAGTAAAAATCATTGAAAACATTTTTTAAAATTCGTGGTTCTTTTAATTACTTCCTATACTCTAACCACATGAGATTGTTCGTGTTAGTCACACTTTTCAATTAACCCCGTATTACACACGGTAGATTGAGGTTTTGCGTAAATATCACTCTCCCACATTAAACAACTCGTGTTATTGATAATGAGTTGTATGTTCATGCATCTTTATAATACCTCTGTAAATTATATGACTTAAACTTTATTAACGGTTCTTGTATCGAGAATAAGTATTTCTACGATGGGTCACGCCCATTCCTAAGCTGTGTTTCGAATGCCGGCGCTCGGATATGCCCTTTACTCCCACACCAGACATTTCTGAGTTTATCTATGCATAGATTCATGATGATCATTCGATATTCCAAGCGCTAACCCCGATGTGAATACACGTCAGTAGGTAATAGCAATCCATATATTTCTAGAAGAAAAATGTGAAATAAATAGATATTAAGAATTAGAAATTAAGATAAATAGGCACAGAGAGTTACTTAAGTTAGTGATAACGCTTTTTTGTGGTTGCCTGATGTGTGGGAGTTGAAAGATATAATAGTCCTTTGAGGTAAACCAGAAAAAGACAAAAAGCCCAAAAGTTCTGCGACTTGACCGCAAGGCATCTTCCCCTATGTTTTCGAGAGTGGGGAACACGATAGTGACAATATTTTCTGACCTCTCCAACCACTACCCCTCCCCTTTTTCCAATTTTCCGATTCTAAAAAATATTGAAATTTTGTTTAAAATATTGTCAGAGGATGCTTAATCTCAACTATATACGAAGGTTAGAGTGATGATATAAATCGACTGATGCAAAACGATTCAAATAATTATTATCAAAACAGATTTGTTTAATGGCTAGCTTTAAGAGTCTCTATGGGCGATTATATAATTTGTGAGAACTGAACGTTTTGAGATTCTTTTTAATGCTGTATGTCACTTGTATGAGGCCTGACAGTATAGCAAAGTATAAATGCTATTAAATAAATAGTAAAATGGATTTCGAAAGAATTTAATTTTGATTTCAAAATAAGTTTTTTATATAATAATAATTGTTTGTTATTTTTATATCCATAGTTATATATAAATATTCCCTATATGTAAGTGAGTACACTACATACAGCTTTTGTAAAAGTACTAATGGCATATAACCCAATAAGAATAATTAGTCCCTGTAAAACGCGAGGTTTGACGCTCGAAATGCCCCCCTCATCGGGGCCACTTGTATTTTATGTTTTTTGGGTCCTACTGCTGTAAAAATAGTGCGTCACCCCTTCAAATAAGGACAAATTTTATGCTGAGGGGGTAAAACTACCCCTAAATTGACGTAAAATAGAAAAATGATGGAATTTCTTTTTTTTTTTCACTTTTTGATTTGAGTTTAGATGAATGGGGATTGTACAATGAAGGCAAATTTTTTTCAACCCTTCAGGGGTGAGAACTACCCCTATATCGTCTTTGAATTGAAATAACGCTTAGAAAATAAGTAGAGATGTATACTTCTTAGTTTGCTTGTAATTTCTGATAAACTTCCGTCGAAAAAAATACTAAAAAATTTTTTCACCAATTTAGAGGTGAAAACTACCCCCAAGCTTGCAGGGAATTGAAAGAGATGGTAGAAATATTTTTGATAAATGAACACTTCATATTGTTTGCAATATTTTTAATAAAAAATTATAAATATGGTGCAAAATTAAAATAACTAAATTTCTTTGTCAAAATATAAACATTATGTATTAAGTTTTCTCCAGTCTTGGTCTCTTATGGGAATTATCTCATCTTCATACACTTTGGTTGATGCATTGATTCCCGATTCATACCGATCATAGCTAAGATTCAATTCATCCGCTTCTCCTTCTTGAAAAGAAACTTCCAGCTCAATTTGCACAATTCTCATCAAAATCTTCACCCTCATCAGCAAAAAAAGTGTTCATTTATCAAAAATATTTCTACCTTCTCTTTCAATTTCCTGCAAGCTTGGGGATAGTTTTTACCCCTAAAGAAGTGAAAAAATTTTTTAGTATTTTTTTCGTCGGAAGTTTATCAACAATTACAAGCAAACTAAAAAGTATCCATCTCTACTTGTTTTCTAAGCGTTACAATTTAAAGGCGATATAGGGGTAGTTTTCACCCCTGAAGGGTTGGAAAAAATTTTCTTCATTGTACAATCCCCATTCATCTAAACTCAAATCAAAAAATGAAAAAAAAATTCTATCATTTTTCCATTTTACCTCTGGTTAGCATAAATTTGTCCTTATTTTAGATGAACATACTGAACTGACAAAATATCATTACACTTAGCACATTCATAGCATTATTTTACAGTATTATTAACATTACTGCGAAAAAGGCATTTTTAGGAGTGACGCACTATTTTTAGAGCCGTGGGGCCCCGATTTTCATGATCAGCGACCCAAAAAACAAAATACAAGTGGTCCCGATGAGGGGGGCATTCCGAGCGTTAAACCCCGCGTTTTACATGGATTAAATGTGGTTTGGCTTCGCTTTCGAGCTACCCTTATGGAGATATCCGTGTACTTATTTTGTGGTGCTTTTTTCAGTTTGCAAGAGGATGTAATGTTAGAACCAATGATCTAAAAAAGTTTTTTTTACTCTAAAAATGTTTGTATGGCTGTTAACTACAAATTTTTACACTTGACAGCATTTTTCTATGTAGTGGTTTTACTCCTATATTCACCACGTGTTTTAAAACATTTTTTTTGGAAATGACCAAATTCATGACCACAATTTGGTTAAATTAAGTAAATAAAACAAACCACTACATTGAAAAATACTCTCAAGTGTAAAGATGCTTAGTTAACAGCCATACAAACATTTTTAGAATAAAAAAACTTTAACAAAATATCAACTTATTTATTTAATAGCGTCTAATACACAAAATGTATATTCTACTGAACTTCTACACGAAAATGACTTACATAATTATCAACCAGATGCAATTATTTCACAGCGAGATCAGAGCTGCAGTTGTTATGTAAATTAGGTTTTTAATGAGTGACATCTAAGTAGCTCGAAGTTATTTAAATTTAAATACGACGTAATAGTAAACTTTATTTCATTTTGTACAAGGTAGTAAAGATGCTAAATTCTTGCTAAGTACATCTCGCCACTTTTAAAACTTTTTAAAAGGTGATTATTTGGATCAAGTTATTCATAATTATGGACACCGGAATCTTGGGATAATTCTCATTGAGGAAATATCTTTTTAAGAACCAAGTGAAATTTCAATCAGAATTCGTTGCCAAAATGTGTATCAAACTCTCGGCTTATGAGAATGAGGGCAATTATATCATCAGGCTCTCTAGAACTGGTTTCCGTACAACGATGTAAATTAATTTGTTTTTTTTTTCTCTAGAAAATATTCATGCATTTATTTAGAGGCAAACTTAAGATTCGTTTAAATAAATTACAGTATCTTTTATCTCCTTTGAACAATCGGATATTCTTAAATTACGTTTTGTGTCATTGAACGAACCGAGACGAGTCCAATTGCCGTATTATTCAATTATGGTCACAATGGCCTTCTATCTGATTGTGTTTTAGGCGGCATCATCAATAAAATTGATGTTCTTCGCACACGCTACGGTGCATATTAATTAATCTTTCTATACGTGATCCGAACATCTACAGTTCAAATAATTTCCTGCTTTACGTTTATTGCCTTTATTTTGTGCTTAATACGTAGTGTAATTGAAACCGCAATCGTATAATTCCTCATATTTTTTTGTGAATTGCTGACCTGCAGTTAACAAACGACTTTTCATTTAACATCGAGATAGCGGCGACCAATCATAAACTATTCTTCATCTACTAATACATTTGTCAGATTACTCCCTTCGTCCCGTCTAATATATGATTTTTTTTTCAATTGACGATTTGCACGAAAGAAAGTTCAGTAAAAAGTGTCATGGCGCACAGTATAATGGTATCACTGTAATTCACTGTCATAACATCGTTTTCATTATCTTTAATGTTAAACCTGCTTCCATTGAATATAAATAGTCTTTATTAGGTTGTTTCGTAGTCTACAATATTTAAAAAATGTCAAATTATGCAATTTGTCAAACACTGTTTCCAACTCTCAGTTTACTAGAAGAGTTGGCAGCAGTGATTGACAAATTGCATAATTTGACATTTTTTAAATATTGTAGACTACGAAACAACCTAATAAAGATGATTTATATTCAGTGGAAGTAGGTTTAACATTAAAGATAATGAAAACAATGTTATGATTATTATATTATAGGTATTTAATTGTTGCAAAGTTTGGAAATTAGACGAGTTGGTCAACATGTGCAGTGAATTACAGTGATACCATTATACTGTGCGCCATGACACTTTTTACCAAACTTTCTTTCATGCAAATCGTCAATTGTTAATTATCCTCCTCACCCATAAAAATGTGAGGTTAGGCTACTTGCAATTGTTTTTTTGCAAAATTCAAATTAAAATATCAAATATAAGCCTTCTTAAAACCAGTATAATTATCGGCTTACATTTATAGAAAGAGTGCAAAGTCTTATATTCATTAATATATTTTAGAGGAAATCGGTCATTTATCAGAAACCCTCGAGGCGCAAAATACTAATATATCATTAATAAATGAATGCACCAAATTGGATTTGTGCAATGGCTTGTTTGTTTTAAATAACATTTCCGTTGTGAAAGTCCCTCTGTCTGGTTAGAGATTAATTTTTGTAATTTATTTGCTCTTTTTGTATGTTCAACAAGAGACATTAATGAGTTCCGCCTAGATGTGATGCAATGTCGCGGATAAGAGGATACCGTTAAAAGCATTGTTCACCAAGTACCAATTTACACATTCATAGAATCTCATAAAATAAAATAGTGCGAAAACTCTATAAAAAACCGCTGCCCAAGGAATCACTACTTCCACATCCGGATTTTCTATTCAAGTCACACAACGAAAAAATTTTGTATCTGGAAATAATTGTTTATGGAACTTTAATAATATAATATTCGAAATCCTCTACCCCAAAAACCCATAAAATGATACCCCACATCGGTAGTGGGGTGGGGGTGGTGACAGGGGGTGGGAGTGGGGGGTGGATAAAGTAAAAAAATATTTTGAGGTTTCTGGTTCTTGTACACATACCAAATCACATGTTTTTTTCATCCCCTTTAATAATGGGGTGGGGGTGGTAATGGGGGTTGGCTAATGCCAAAATTTTTTTTGCATTAGCTTCTCTTGTCTATACTAAATATCAATTTTATGAACTCTTACCTGCTTGATTTACCTATTTTCCTCCAATTTTACCCCAATTTACCCCAAAACCCTTCGACGGAACAAGATGAAAATATAATCTAGTTCTAGATCTCATTAAAGTACATATGTGTACCAAATTTGAAGTCAATATCTCAAACGGTTCCAGAGTAAACGTGCGCACAAAAAAAAGTTACAGACCGACAGACAGAAATGTTTTTTTCGCTCAAACTTGAAATCTCGACGTTTCATGACATTCTAAGCCTATTTGGACAATAAAAATTTTAAAAAATTTTTTTGTCTTTACTATACTTCCACTGGATGTGGAAGTAAATCGAGTTTACTTATTACAAGTAGGTTGTGGTAATATTTTTATTTATACACGCGATTGACGTGTACGGGACCATACTATATACGCTGCTTGTAAAGTAATTTATACGCTCGGTAGCGGTGATACTCGGTATGTGACCTGCTCGGGCAAGTTTAAGTGGTTAGGTCACATATGTGGGCTAATCATGGTCTATCCGATTCTCTGTTCGCATGTCTATTTACTCATATGATGTTCATTACGTTCGGCCCTACTAAACTAGAGAAATATCTTGAGAAAATTGCGAAAGCTATAATATGGCTCTTAAATACCGAAAAAAATAAGTATCAAATACATAGAAAACTTTTAATAATTTGTTTGAAAAGTAACTACTACGATTAAATTGCCAGTAATTGTGAATGAGTACGATATGCAACATACATGTATTATTTGGAAACAAAAGTTGTTTTTATAATAATTCTGCTGTAATTCTCGTAAATTCTTTCGATAACCCGGTTTCTAAATTATATGGTTGTTTTTATTTATGGCATAAACAAAATAATTTATTTAATTCAACTGTATGCGTACAGATAACAGGTGTACGTATTTTATGAAATTATTGTTTTTTTTGTATAAAAGATGAGTATTCGCTTATTTTTTAAATTTTATCAGCAAAATCCTATAATTTGTAGGTTTTTCACTTTTATTCATCAAAACACAGTAGGTATGTCAAAATCTTCTTTTTTAAATACGAGTACGAACGTAGAAACACAGATGCATATTTGATAATTTCACAAGCCAAAATCTAATCTATTAATTTTTAATGGGGGATTCGCAAACCCCACCTTTAGCGCCAAGAACTTCTACTTCAGCCCTCGGAAATACTGCTATTGTCACGTGCCTAAGGATTCTGCATTTTCCATTGAACTAATCAATGGAACTGATCTTTCAGAAAGATAATAACTACTAGATTGGTCGGATCAGCGCATTACAAATATAAAGCCATTGACGATATTCATTTCTGCAGAAAGTAATGTGTGTACTTTATGTATCTTTAGGGGTTGGTTCTTGGTGAAACATACTTATCTTTCTTAAGAAAATAATTATCTCTTAAAACCTTATATATCTAATTCTTTTCAGAAATTTTAAAATCTCTGACCGTGAAGGTAATATTTAATTATATAAAAACACTTAAATTTCCACAAGTCGAGTAATATAAAAAAAAAGTATTTTAAAATTTTATTTATAATTTTACCTCCAGAAACACTACGTCCTATCAACGGGCGCTGATGACGTCATCAGTCGCAGCGATGGTAAACAACTAACATAAAAAATACGTGTTTTTTTAAATTTGCAGGTACTATGTCGCTATTATTAAAATTTCCTTTTGGTTTCCATACTTTCAACTAAATAAATCATGTTCAATACACCTTAGTATTACAAGGTTGCATGTTACCATAAAGGTACCTTCAGCTACTCTCCGCTAAATGGTAGTGCACATATAGCCATTTTTGTAGGCAGGTAAACAAAAGTGTATGTCAATTTTCAATTCCCAGTTCAATAAAAAAATGAATTAAAATGGATTTTGTCAAATTTACTTTATATGCAACCTTGTAATACCAAGCCGACGAATATACCAATCGGCATTATTTTTTAGTGAACAGTTTATTTGGGACCAAGGCCAGATAAATTCACCACTACTTTTATGACATTTGATCAAGTTATCACTTCATACTGCGAAGTGATCATAGTATGGGGGCGTGCATCACATGTAATACATAACCTCAAACTTTATAAACAATAAAATTTTCAGTAAATGTACAAAATGCGAAAGTTTGAGGTTGGGTGACATGATGCTCATGGCCTATTCCTTAAATGAGTAGCAATCAGTATAGACTATGTCAGCCTTCCTGTCATCTTCTAGCAACAAAACATCCAATTGACGAAACAAGCAAAACTCCTTATTTGCAATCGTTTAAACTACATTCAAGTGGCGTGCTTGGAACTGTACTTCCCTGCTTGAAAATCTAGAAAGAACTCAAAAAAAGGCGCCTAAAACGAATATAAACAAACCAACAATCAGCTGATCATTACTCTTACATTCTGACATTTGCCTGGAGGTAACACAAGCACTTTCTTTCTCTCTGTGGCTGTCTCTTACTGAGTTTTTCATATTATTGAGTGATTCTTTTGATATTGTCAATAAATGAAGTTTTAAAATATACAAAAAACTTTTATAACCTTTAACCATCACTCTATTGGACCTTGTCCGCGATACTCACCGACGATTCTTACTTGCAGGTTTTACTGGTACGCAATGCGAAGTCGACATAGACGAATGCAAAGACAGACCTTGCCTGAACGGCGGCATTTGCCACGATCTCATCAACTCCTTTAAGTGCACTTGCGCCACAGGTTTCACCGGATCCAGATGCCAAATAAACATAGATGATTGCATTTCGAACCCCTGCCGAAACGGCGGCCTATGCCACGACGCCATAGCCGGCTATACGTGCGAATGCCCCCCGGGTTTCACCGGCCTATCTTGCGAAACCAACATCAACGACTGCCAATCGTCCCCCTGCCTCCACGGGGAATGCATAGACGGAGAAAACTCTTTCACCTGTACCTGCCATCCTGGATATGAGGGAAACCTGTGCCAACATCAGATCAATGAGTGCGAATCAAATCCTTGCCAATATGGAGGACTGTGCCAAGACCTGGTTAACGGATATCAGTGTCTTTGCAAAGCGGGGACCTCTGGACCTAACTGCGAAATTAATGTCAATGAATGTTACAGCAACCCTTGTAGAAACAGCGCCAGATGTGTCGATGGTATCAACAGGTAAGTGATTACTCAATTTGATTTGAGCTATATATTAATATTCTGTTAATCTTTTCATGCCTACAGTGTTTACCTATATGAGCCGTAAGTTTCGTGTTTTTTTATCGTGTTTGAATGTGAATGTGCATGATAGGGAGCAGTATCGCTCCCTGAAAACCCATATAGCAGATGGACATATGTATAAAATATTCGAAAAAGTATATGGTATATTCTAAGTATATTCAGAAGTAATGCAAATAACGTATAAAATCAGGTCGACACTTTTATGTCCTATACATATACCAAGCATGCAAAAAATATTTCCAATATATGTTATGTATATACATTAATGAGAATATATGCCCTTGATGTCCATAAAGTATCGTTTATACATATACCAGCGGTATGTATATTATTACAGTTACATTATTACAACAATCATTAAGTATATTGTGAACAATTCCCTTTTGTGCTATGTATACCTTTATTTTTTTCTGAGTACTTAATGCAGATTATTATTATTATATATTAGCAAATGAATGCAAAGAATGTATACATGTTGGCATGTAGTTGGCATATACATAAAAAAATAGATATACACTCAAGTATGCCTTAAATATTATGTCATAGACATATACACAATATGTACATGTTGGTATATAGTGAGTATATACATGATATGTTGTATGCCAGTATATATTGTAGGTATATGCAACAAAATAAAAATACACATGTATATTATAAATACATTTGAAATAAAATATTCCCTCCATGTATATTTTATAGATATACCTACCTTTCTAATCCAGTATATATTTTTCAAATTATGGCCAAATGGTATATACATATGTTAAATGCTATATGGAAAATTTCCATTGCCTAGATTTACTTGTTAGCTGAATGGATTTAACACGCCAACAAGCAAATCTTAAGTTCGAGCATGTCACAATTTGAAATAATTTGCTGTTATTTGCAAACGTAATAGCATTTTTGTTTTCAGCTACACATGTGAGTGCATACCAGGCTTTACCGGGAGACACTGCGAAAATGACATAGACGAATGCGCCTCAAACCCCTGTGCAAATGGCGGCGTTTGCATTGACTTGGTAAATGGCTTCAGGTGCGAATGTCCGAGAGGCTATTTTGACGCTCGTTGCTTGAGTGATGTTGACGAATGCAAATCCAATCCTTGCAAACATGGCGGAAGCTGCGAAGATGGCGTCAACCAGTTTATTTGTCACTGCCTGCCAGGATATGGAGGAAAACAGTGTGAGATTAATATCGATGAATGTGCCTCTAATCCTTGCCAACATGGCGGTATTTGCCATGACCATCTGGCTTCTTACACTTGCGAATGCATTGCCGGTTACTCTGGAATCAATTGCGAATCCAACATAGATGACTGTGCCGTAAATCCTTGCAAAAATGGTGGCTCTTGTATCGATCTAGTCAACGATTTCAAATGCGTGTGTGAGTTACCGTTCACTGGTAGAGAGTGCCAAGATAAGTTAGATCCTTGTTCGCCAAATGTGTGCAGACATAATGCCAAATGCACCCCTAGCATGAATTACTTGGACTTTGCCTGCTCGTGCAGCGTAGGTTACACTGGCAGGTTTTGCGAGCAAGATGTGGATGAGTGTGTGGTTTCTAAGCCTTGTCGAAATGGAGCCACATGCAGAAACACCAATGGATCTTACCACTGCATTTGTATGAGAGGTTATGAAGGAAAGGACTGCTCTATTAACACCGATGATTGTGCTTCATGTAAGTATTCAACACTTTGTAATTTGAGTGAAATTTAACTTGATATTTCTTTACAGCCCCTTGCCAGAATGGAGGTACTTGCTTGGACGAAATAGGTAAATTCATGTGCCTCTGCGTCAATGGTTTCGAAGGTAAACAATGTGAAATTGACATAGACGAGTGCTATTCTAATCCATGCCAAAACGGCGCAACATGTAACCAATATGTTGACTCGTACACCTGTACTTGCCCTCTTGGATTTTCCGGTATCAACTGCCAGACTAACGACGAAGACTGCACGGAAAGTAGCTGCATGTATGGAGGAACTTGTATCGATGGAATAAATTCGTACGTTTGTACCTGCAAACCTGGGTAAGCATTACAACCTTTTACGATTAGGTACTGGATATTTAAACTTTTTTTGTTTTGCAGATACACCGGCTCAAATTGCCAGAACAGGATAAACCTATGTGATAGTTCCCCATGTCTGAACGGTGCTACTTGCCAAGACCATACCACACACTACACCTGTCACTGTCCTTATGGCTACACCGGCAAGGACTGTGGTGAATACGTCGACTGGTGCGCAACGAACCCTTGCGAAAACCACTCCACTTGCAGACAAGTCAAAAATCAGTATCAATGTACCTGCGGACCAGGATGGACCGGAAAAGTGTGCGATGTCGAAATGGTTAGCTGTAAAGATGCAGCTGCCAGAAAAGGTATGTTTATATATGATAAAATTGACAAATTATCTTATTTAACGTTGTTTTGCTTCTTTTCAGGAGTGCCTTGGAAGACTCTTTGTAACAATGGTACTTGTGAAACCATCGGCAATTCTCACAGGTGTCACTGCAAGGAGGGATATACTGGTTCTTATTGTCAGAAAGAAATAAACGAGTGCGAATCGGCTCCATGTCAAAATGGCGCCACTTGCCGAGACTTAATCGGCTCGTACACTTGTGCCTGTCCTAAGGGTTTCCAGGGTCAAAACTGCGAGTTGAATGTGGACGATTGCCAGCCAAATCCTTGCCAAAACGGTGGAACTTGCCACGATTTAGTCGACAGCTTCCTTTGCTCTTGCCCACCTGGAACACTCGGATACATTTGTGAGATTAACATTGACGATTGCCGCCTAGATTCTTGTCACAACAATGGCACCTGCATTGATAAAGTTCGGGGTTTCGAATGCAAATGCCCAGCTGGTTTTGTCGGACCCCGTTGCGAAGGAGACATCAATGAATGCCTATCCAATCCGTGTTCCAACCCTGGCACCCTCGACTGTGTTCAACTCGTCAACGACTATCACTGCAATTGCAAAGCTGGCTTTATGGGACGACACTGCGAACGCAAAGTTAATTTCTGTGCTGCTGCGCCTTGTCAGAATGGCGGCGTTTGCACTACCATCCACGCTGGACACAAATGTACTTGCCAAGAAGGTTACTATGGAAAGAACTGTGAGTTTAGCGGTTACGACTGCGATTCTGATCCTTGCTTGAACGGAGGGGTCTGCCGAATATCAGACGGGGGTGGTTATGTCTGTGATTGCCCCATCAGCACCTCTGGAGTTAATTGCGAAGTAGACTCGATAAACGAATGCAGCAGCAATCCGTGCATGCATCCGGATGCCATTTGTCAAGACAAACTGGGAGACTACGTGTGTTACTGTCCGTCGAAATATGTCGGAAAGAATTGTGAGATATACGATCGCAACGCTCCCGGAGGTCTAGGAAGGCCTATCAAGCCCCAACAGGAGATCAATAACTTCTACGCAAAGGATTTGGAGAAACAACGGCAGCAATGCTTAAGAAATAATTGCTCGTTGAAGCGTGGCAATATGCATTGCGATGACGAATGTAACACATACGCCTGTGATTTCGACGGAAATGACTGCTCTCTAGGCATTAACCCTTGGGCGAATTGCACGGCACCCACTAAATGTTGGGAGGTTTTCATGGATGGCGTGTGCAACGAGGACTGTAACAATCCCCAGTGCTTGTTCGACGGAAGAGATTGCGAGAAGAAACTTCAGGCCTGTAACCCCATATACGAGGATTACTGTAAACAACACTACGCCAATGGACATTGTGATTACGGATGCAACAATCCAGAATGTAACTGGGATGGTTTGGATTGCGAAAACGAGCCTCCAGATCTAGCCGAGGGTGTCATTTCTATGGTGGTACTGATGGACATGGAGGGTTTCAAGAAGAACCTTGTGGTGTTCCTGAGAGATACTAGTCACCAGCTACGAACAACCGTCCGAGTGAAGAAAGACCAACTGGGTAATGATATGATTTATCCCTGGATGGGGTCGGCTTCTAACGGCTTACAAGATGACTATTTCAAACGGAAACATCACATAGCATTCTCAGAACAGGCAGGCGTTAAAGTCTATCTCGAAATTGACAATAGGAAGTGTACGACGATGTCGGAAAATTCAGACTTATGCTTCCAAACAGCCAACGCTGCTGCTGAGTTTCTGGCAGCCAAAGCCTCCAAACACACTCTGTCGGAATTGTTCCCCATTTACCAAGTGAGCGGATCTACGGGTCTTGATGAGGAGGAAAACCCACCTGCAAATGCCAAATACGTCCTGATAGGCATCCTTTTGGTCATCTGTTTGAGTGCAGTAATCTTCGTTGTTATTCAAACCCAGAGAAAGCGTGCCGCTGGTATAACATGGTTCCCGGAGGGATTCCTAAGAACAAACTCAGGCACGAGGAGGAGATCTCGAAGGCGTGGCCCTGAAGGACAAGAATTACGAAACCTCAGCAAAAATCCCTCGATACCCGGCATGGAAATAGATCCAAGTGGCCACCATGGACATGTACCTCAGTGGTCGGACGACGAAAGCGACATGCCTCAACCGAAACGATTCAGAGGAAACGACTTGGGCTATTCGAGCGATCACACTGCTATAACGGATTACGAGGAAGCAGAACCTCGTTGGACACAACAACACCTCGAGGCTGCCGACATCAGACCTCCCGCTATGCTTACTCCTCCACAGGGTAACGAACACTCCGATATAAACGCTCGAGGACCTTGCGGTATGACTCCCATAATGGTAGCTGCAGTTCGTGGTGGTGGTATGGATACCGGCATCGATGAAGATGAAGACGACGGTGCCGGAGCCATTATTCAAGACCTGGTAGCCCAAGGTGCCGAATTGAATGCAACCATGGACAAAACCGGAGAAACATCTCTACATTTGGCAGCACGGTATGCTCGAGCCGATGCCGCCAAGAGACTTTTAGACGCAGGGGCTGATGCCAACGCACAAGACAACACCGGCAGAACTCCCCTTCATGCGGCTGTTGCCGCTGACGCTCTAGGTGTCTTCCAGATATTACTGCGGAATAGAGCTACCAACCTGAACGCTAGAATGCACGAGGGTACAACCCCGCTGATCCTGGCGGCTAGATTGGCCATCGAAGGGATGGTCCAAGATCTCATTAGCGCCGAGGCAGATATTAATGCTGCCGATAATTCTGGCAAGACAGCGCTGCATTGGGCCGCAGCTGTTAATAATGTCGAAGCTGTTAATATATTGTTAGCTCATGGAGCAAATAGAGATGCCCAAGATGACAAGGTATGTCCTAATCGATTGTTTCAACATGGCTAGTTTTAATATCTATTTTTATTTCCAGGATGAAACTCCGTTGTTCCTAGCTGCACGTGAAGGTTCCTACCAAGCCTGCAAAGCACTGTTGGAATCGTACGCAAATAGAGAAATAACAGACCACATGGACAGACTACCGAGGGATGTTGCAAGCGAGAGACTACACCACGATATTGTCCGACTTCTAGACGAACATGTTCCGAGGAGTCCACAAATGGTGAACGTTATTCCCAACAACAACATGTTGAGTAAGTATTACCTTTTAAAGCGTAACTTTTTTCACTAACTTGTATTTTCATTGCAGCGTCACCGACCGGTCACATGCTGCAGCAGCCTACAGTGATTGTTCCTAAAAGACAAAAATCCAAGAGGCCAAGCAAAAACAGCGGCCCTACGAGTCCCGAGGGCGATGGTGTCACAAGTGCAGGCAGCATACGCCGAAAACCCAGTGTCAAAAAGAACAATAAGAAAAATACTCAACACACTGAAGTTCCTCAGAGCGTCGATTCAATAACGTCGACGTTAAGTCCCGTTGAATCTCCCATGACGAATCTACCCAGCCCCTACGACACCACGTCGATATACTCCAACATCAACTTAGCGCAAGGTCTAGAGAGCCTAATGGGGAACAAACAGCCTCCAAGTTACGAGGACGTAGTAAAAAACAACATAGGCTTTACTCTGGACAACAACTATGGCGCATTCAACATCTTCCAGGATCCGTTGATGATGCAACAGAGACAAATGCAAGCCAACACGCTGAGCCCTCCCTATTCGAACCAGTCTCCCCCACATTCGGTTCAGTCGAACATGTCGCTCTCGCCTCAAGGGTACAATGGTTCGCCTTCCCCGGCAAAAAACCGTCCGTCGCTTCCAACTAGCCCGACGCACATCGCGGCAATGAGAGCAGCGACCCAACAAAAACACGGCGGCGTCCCTCAAGCTCAGAACCTCCAGATGGGTTTTGACTTCAGCCAGACCGGTCTCGAAATCCCCATGTCGTATTCGGGGTTGACTAGCACCACCCCCGCCACGCTGCAACCCCAGCAATACCAACAGCAACAGCAGCAGCAGAATTTTTATCTGACTCCCCCCTCGCAACATTCTGACCACCTGCTGCCGGAAAATTTTCCCACCCCCAGCCCGGAGAGCCCCGGTCACTGGTCCTCCAGCTCGCCCCGATCGTGCAACTCGGATTGGTCCGAGAACATAGCCAGTCCCAATACTTACGTGTCCACCGGACACCAGACTAATAAAGGATCTGATGCTATATATATTTGAGTGTCGGACACAAGTTGTGATCTTGTTATATCTCGGTAGAGGTGTTTTTATGGACTCGAAGCGCCCAGCCGCGTTCTGATACTTGATGCAGAGATTTTAAGTGGTCTCCATAGAAAATCATCATTGGTAGACGATAGCAATTCAGAAGGTGTGGATGATTCCGTATAACTTGGAGGAACATTGACAGGTGACAGCAAACGATAAGTATTATACAGTGATTATTCAATCAATCAATCAGTCAATGTGACTTGAAATAATGACGTCATCGATATATTTTTTCATTTCTTTGCACAGTTTTTAATTTACTTTCGGAGGTTTCCATGGTTTAAGATATTTTTCCCACTTAGTTAAAAAAAAACGATTATGTTATATCGTCACTTCTGTCTAATATTGAGTCATTGAAATGGCCACTTGCTGACCAGATATAGCACCACTTGAATTTTTGTGGCTTTCCTCCCCTGTATATTTTGGCATTTTTGGAATTGGTCATTCTGCATTATGACTGAGCTAATTTCATTACTCTTTCCGCCATTTTAAAATATCTGCGGCCAATTTTAATGTTCAATCTAGTGTACCTGCCAGAAATCATTGAAGAAAAATATGTATTGGATTTTTGTTGTTCTTAATTTGTGTCACAGAGGTCGAAAGTTGTTTTAAAATCACTCTTCCAAAATTACTCAAAATGTTCTTATCGCTTTCATACTACAGCTAAATGTATTTTTCAATACCAATCTAACGATTTATCACAACACATTCTGGTGAGCGAGTTTTTGTTGGATCACAACACACTGTATTGAAAATAAAAACGCAAAAATTTGAAAATGGCGGAGAGTCATGAAATTAGCACAGTCATATCCAGAATGACTTCTGAATTGCAAAAATGCAAAAATATACAGGGTGCCCCATTTAAAAATCAAAAGCAGTAGTCACGTTTTGTGAAAGCGTAAGTCGAAGAAACTTGACAGATGAATTGAAAAACTGTTTTCATCTCGATCTGTCAAAAAATACAGAAAAGGCAGCCAGACAATATTAAAATTTTAATTTGCAAATGGCCAAATTTCTAATTTGTTACTATACAACTGAAATTAATTTGTGTAATTCTTTAGCCAAATCTGTTAATATTTAGCCAGGCTGTCATAACCTTGAATATGAATAAAAATATATATTTTTCGATTTTTGACATTTTTCAAATCAACATTTGAAAACTTTTTTGCCAGTGACTCTTTGCCAGTGTCAAAATGTGCATGGTAAAAGTTTTCGGAATAAAATATTTTTTACGTCCATGGAAATTTGATATTTTTCACAAAAAACTTTATCATTATCAAATTCTACTTTTTTAGAGACAAATTTACAGTTTCAGCAGAACTGAAAAATGTTTTATTTGGAAAACTTTTAGCAAATACCTTGGTAGTCATAAAAAAATTTCAAGTGTTGATTTGAAAATGTTAAATCGTAAAATGGGCCTTTTCATTAATTCTCAAGGTCATGGGGGGGGGGGGGGGCTGGGGGTTAAATATCAACCTATTTGGCTAAAAATTTACACGAATTAGTTTTAGACCTATGATAAAAATTAGGAACTAGGTCATCTCAAATTTTTTTCAGCCCATCCTGTGCGGCAGGTGCATTTATAGTGTCCGCCAAAAAGTCTGCACCATATGGGAAACTCTGCTGTTATTGAATTTCTAAAAATTTTATTTTTGATAAAAGTTAGTGCGTGTTAGTCCTGGTGCTTGGGTTGGAAAATTAATTTTTTTGAAATTGTCTAGAGTAAAAAAATAATTATTTTTGAATATATCGAAAAATGTTATTTAAAGAAATGGCTTATAATGTGAAGTTATATCCAGATATCAAAATTGGTTTTTCTATTTTAAAAATAAAAAATTTCCACTATTTTACGCTTAATTCCTGAACTATATTTTTAAATATTTTTCTGTTATTAATAATTCTCTCTAAGTAATGGATTAAAATCCACTTTGATGAACATTAAGCAGTACTTTTTGGGAAAAATTCTCAATTTCTTGGTGCAAAGTTGTTCTCTTTTTTTTCTAATGTTAACTTTTTCGAAATTTTTTAATACAAATCGCTCAAGGAAATCCTTTTTAAGCGATTTGAATTAAAAAATTTCGAAAAAGTTAACATTGGAAAAAAAAAGAACTATGAACCAAGAAATTCAGCGTTTTTTCCAAAAATATTTGTTTGGTCACAAGAGTACGGCTAAAAATTCTACAAAGGGGATTTTTCTCGATTACTTAGGCTGAAACTATTAAACAGGGAGAATTATTAATAAAAGAAAGATATTTAAAAATATAGTTCAGGAATTATGCGTAAAAAAGTGGAAAATGTTAGTTTTCAAATAGAACAACCAAATTTGATATCTGGATATAAATTCGCATTATAAGCAACTTCTTTAAATAAAATTGTTCGAAATCTTCAAAAATAAAGGTACTTTACTCTTGAGACAATTTCAAAAAAAATAATTTTCGGCCTAAGCGCCAGGACTAACACATATTTGTGCAGCCCCTTTTTCGTTTGAGAACATGCACTAACTTTTATCAAAAATGAAAATTTTCAGAAAGTCAATAACAACAGAGTTTCCCATATGGTGCAGGCTTTTTGCCAGATACTGTATAACTAACGTATTCTCAAATTTTGAGTTTTTGTAAGTTTAGTCTCATTTTTAATGCTTTTATTCTCATTTTTAGATTGGAACCATCGTGACATTTAAGAATTCTCTCAAATATTAATAACAGTTATTGTAGATTTGTAAATTGCAAAATTAATAAATGGCGAAGTTCAGAAATAGTTGCAAGGAACCCTTTGCTCTTTTACTTAACCAAAATGTAGTAAATAGTGTATACATATATTTTTTTTATTGTTGATTATTAAAAATAGACTGATGATTATGGGATTTCCAACCCGTAAGTATCGTATGTTATTAATAATCAACAATATTACAAAAATATGTGTATACTGTTTGAGAGGCTTTTTACATGTTATATTGGTTCTAAAAATGCAAATAAAACATTAAAAATGACAATCAACTTACAAAAACTTCAGCTAAGTTTTTGGAATATGCCAATAATTTCGAAAAATTTTTCTATTAGTAGGAGGAACACAACTACACAGGTTCTTCAAAATCAGAGTTGGGTCGAGGAAACTTTCCATATTTTATAAAAGTCTGTAAAAGTCATGTAAATAATGTAATTGTATGCACTTATTTGGAATCACAATGAAGCTTGCATCGTCACAATCAGATTTCACCATAAAATAGGCTATCAATATACCCAATGGAAAGTTAGAAGGAAAACTTCCTGGAAACTTTCGGAGTTTTCAAAACGGAAAGTTTCCAGGAAGTTTTCCTTCTAACTTTCCATTGGGTATATTGATGGGCTATTTTATGGTGAAATCTGATTCAAGATGATGCAAGCTTCATTTTGATACCAGATAAGTACATACAATTATATTATTTACATGACTTTTAAAGACTTTTATCAAATATGGAAAATTTTCTCGACCCATCTCTGTCAAAATCGATTAAAATATCTGAAACCGTTGAAAAAAACTTATTTTCTAAAAAAACCTGGATTTATTGGAAACTAAGCTGGGAACTTTCCTTCTTAAAATATTGGAAAAAATCGTCTCTTGAAATGATCTGACCTATTTAAGACCACCATGTGTACCATGGCCAATGATTCATCTTGAATGCCTCAAAACAAATGTTGAAACGAAATCCCTAATATCAACGTACTAATTGTCGCAAATCTTTGGAAAGATGAGGGAAAAGCAAAGGTAGTAGACTACCAAGTCGAATATAGCCTGTCAGTTTTCCTTCACAATCAACAATAAATTTAAATTGCTTTATTTACGGAATAATTCCATTATAGTTATATATTCAAGATATTTACGAACCTATGATATAAAATTATGTGGTAGGTTATTCTAGACGATAAATATAACTGCGCCATTAAAAAATAAATACAACTTAACAAACTATGCCAGTTACTTCTCTTCACATTTATGTTAGTTTACTTGAAATTCACGAGAACGTAAATTCTTCTTGTAAAAACTCAGATTTTCATTCGTATGACACTAGGTCTGCCAATCAACTTAGGCAGCCTCGTCTTAGATTAACAAAATCACAGAAAAACTCTTCAATTGTACAATCACATTCCTAATGACGTAAAATCTCTCCATTTTAATAGTTTCAAGATTACAATAAAACGACACATTTTAAAATATTGTTTCTTTCAATCGATGAATTTTTAAACATACAAATTTGATTATACCTTTTTAATTTGTCTTCTGCTTGTTTGATATGCTCTGATCATTTCGTATGAACTTGCCTCTTCTTTCTTTTTTTTTTTTTCTATTTGTTATTTTTGACTTTCCAAAAACATCAAGACTTGGTCAAATAAACATATTTTATCCGTTCACTGGTAAACATAATCTTGCTTGGCATTTAATGTTATTGATGAAATATGTCCTGTTACCAGATAATTAATAGCTGTATCCACCCCTTGAAAAAGTTCTTCCAACGTTTCATATTCTCTCGTATAGACTAAAGATTTTACAGTTTTGCAAAAATTCTTCGCAAATTAGTATCACGTCCACATGTACATGGATATTCTGACCACGGTTGTTAATGTTTACGCCCATTTATATGACACTTAAAACAGCTACTTAGTCACCAAAAATCCAATTTGATGCAATAACACTGCAAGTACACTGTCGTGGCTTTGTAACTAAACTATTAAATGTAGAACTTTATATGGTCAGTCGATAAATTTAGCTATGAACTACCAACTTAATTTAATATGATAGGTTCGTAAATACCCTGTGTATAATCACTCGAAATGAAAGGATCGTTTTAAATCGAACGAGGTTAAGTTAGTAGTGAAACGTTTTTACTTTGCATCGTATCAGAACGCAGCGAATTGTAACATGTGGTCTCATTTTTATTCGATGCCAAACTCACGAATGGTTTTTCATATTTATTTCGATCTGTATCTAACATAAAAAATAAGTAGGTCTCACACTTGTGCCTTGACACGTCTTGTTATTTTAAATGTGTTGTAATTTTATATAGAATACATAATTGCATTTTGTACATATCTTAGTATATTATTGTTAGAATAGTTTTTTAAATGCTCCGACTAAGGTTTTTCTAAATCAAATTTATGTGTTTGCAAGAGAAAATATTTTATTTATTTTTGTTTTTTTCTCAATTAGTTAATATCCCCTTATATCTTATTCTTACATTTTAAATGTATTAATTTATTGTTAAAAGTTGCGAACATATAAATTTCACGATCGGTTCCAAATCTCAAAATTCATGACATCTTGTAATTTTATGGTTAGATAAGTCCCGTCTCTCTATTTTTTTTATATATATAATTTTTTTATACTTTTCGTGTGGAATATCCAAATTCTTTTTATGTTTGCGCGAGTCTGTGATTCAAATGTAATTTTAACACCATTTTGACAATATCTTATAAAGTAAGTGATATTAATAATAAAAAAGATATTTTTGATAGCATTTTATATAAAAGAAATTAACGCACATTCCACTTTCGAGGATCAAGAAGTGTCTTTCAATTGTTATGCAGATTATATAATAATTATTTTGTGTATTATATTTAAAAATCAGTTGATAACTAATAGGTTTATTTATAATTATCATATTTTATAATTGAATCAGCTGATTTTTCCTTGTAAAAAGTACTGATTAGATATCTAATAATAATGATCATGGTTTTGATAATTAGGTATTGTTTCCGCAACTGTCGATATTTATTATCGATGTTTGCTTTTATTTTTTATTTTAGGATAAGTTCACGAAATCATGCTTTGTACTATATATTTTAAATAAATACATTCATTTTATAATATAATGTCGTTTTCATTAAAAATTCTAAATGAATATGAAATAATAATGCATCAGTTTCAAAAAGTTACTCAGTATAAATGCTTTTCTTTATTAAAAATGGTTCAGTGTCTTAACTACGCGTTGGGAAAGTTAAGCGCCATCTACTGATGCATAGCAGAAACCCTAACGTCTTATACATTGTACAGTGCAAACGCCATCTGTCCGTCGAAAGCGAAGCTACACCAATTAAAGTTATTTCACTGTGGAATTGATTGTGAGCGCCATCTTTTAATAGCTTTCATTATCAAAAATGGTTCTGACGGTGTCTTAACTACGCATAGCAGAAATTCTAAGGTCTTATACATTATACAGTGCAAATGCCATCTGTCCGTCGAAAGCGAAGCTATACCCATTACGGTTGCACACTTCACAGTAGAATTGATTGTGAGCGCCATCTTTTGGTGAGAACCGTCAACCTTGCGCCTAGCAGAGTACGAGCGTCATCTACTGGTAGGAACTAAAACTGCAAAAGTTCCAGAAATAGCAGAAGCCGAGTGCCACCTACTAGTAGAAACCAGCAAATTCTAAAAATTGTAAACAGCAGACCCGTCCTGCTACATCTTTAGTATTAGGATAACAGAAATGCGAGAAGGTATTTAAATATTTATCAGGAGCACTGAAATTACACCTCTTTAATATTTAATGCATCATACCAAACGGAATTTCATGAATTTAAAATATACCGTGAGTATTAGGATGACAGAAATATAGGAGGTATTTGATTAAGTACCAGGAGCACTGAAATTACACCTCTTTAAATATGGTACCAAATGCTATTTCGTGATTTTTTAAAACTACCAGGGGTATCAGGATAACAGAAACGCGAGGAGGTAATTATCAGGAGCAAAATTACCTCTTCAAAACTTGAAGCATCGACCAAACGCTATTTCGAGAATTTAAAAATCTACCAGGAGTACCAGGATAACAGAAATGCGAGGAGGTATTTAATTAATTACCAGGAGCAATGAAATTACACATCTTCAAAATTTTATGTATTGTGTACATAACATTTCGCGATTTTAAGTATTAGGATAACAGAAATGCGAGGAGGTATTTAATTAATTACCAGGAGCGCTGAAATTAACCTTTAAAATTTTATATACGGTACCAAACGCAATTTCGAGATTTTAAAAATCTGCCTTGGGTACTAGGATAACAGAAATGCGAAGAGGTATTTAATTAATTACCAGGAGCACTGAAATGGATTTTTAAAATTTTATATACAGTACCAAATGCTATTTCGTGATTTTTAAAAACTGCCAGGGGTATCAGGATAACAGAAATGCGAGGAGGTAATTAATTAATTATCAGGAGCAATAAAATTACACCTCTTCAAAATTTGAATCATAGAACCAAACGCTGTTTCGAGATTTAAGAAATATACCAGGAGTACCAGGATAACAGAAATGCGAGGAGGTATTTAATTAATTACCAGGAGCAATGAAATTACACATCTTCAAATTTCATATGCAGTATTTCGTGATTTTTAAAATCAACCAGGAGTATCAGGATAACAGAAATGCGAGGAGGTATTTACTAATTTTCAGGAGCACTGACATTATTTCTCTTGAGTCTAAAAATTTGATGTATTGTGCAAGTGCCATCTATCCGTGAAAAGCAAAACTAAGAGTATCATATATGGTTCTAAAATGCACTACTTATTAAAGAACGCTACCGTCATCTACTGGTAGAAGCTCGAAAGGGAACATTAAATAGTAGAAGCGCTAAGAATTTGATGTATTGTGAAAGTGCCATCTATCTGTGAAAAGCAAAACTACGTGTATGAGATATGGTTTTAAAATGCACTAGTTATTAAAGAACGCTACCGCCATCTACTGGTAGAAGCTCGAAAGGGAACATTAAGTAGTAGAGGCGCCATCTGTTGGTAGAAAACCGAACTACACATCTTAGTTAAAATAATTCTAGAACATACTATAGGCGTCTGAAAATAAGGAGTACGCCACCTGGTGATCTATAGTCAAACTAATTATAGGCCTTTCTGTCATTGTCTCTTTAGTGTACGATGATATCAACAATAAGTAAATAATGATAAACTGAGATGCTAAGTTATTAAAAATATGATAGCGTTTAAAGGGGCTACACAAGATACAATTTGCCGGAGCCAACCTAGTCGGTATCCTTTGTAGATTGCAGGGATAACTCGTGAAAGTTGAATTGGCACGACAATGTTCACAGCATACCCTCTTTGATGTAGACACCTTTAACCAAGCATTGAGGGAAAAAGCTGGTGCAAATAACCGTGGCTCGAGGGGCCCGAGTAGCAATAATAATGGCCTGAATAATCACACATTGCAAGTGAAATTTTTGAAATAAGTAAATATATGCATTTTCAGTTTATTTATAAAAGTAATGTATACTACTGCATCATGCACTATTATGTTTTACCCCTGAATATTTCTATTTCATATTTTACAAAATACTGTTTCAGTTATTTTACTTAAAGAATTAATAAATATCTTTTCAGTTACCTATATTCAATGTAGATATTACCACTAATTTCATGATCTGACACTTGTTTGTAAACAGAGCATACACATTTATTATGTTTTGTGTTGAATATGGGTTGTACCACACAAAATAATATGTCCTGCATTTAAAACATATTCCCCTTCATACACACAATTAGAATTTTTACATTTTTAGTGCTTCCCAAATGTTCCATACATTGCAATATGCTTAACCTAAATGTCACTCATGTTTCCTGAAAAAAAAGTGATTTAAACTACAACTGTATATAAATTTAAAGAAATATTTAAGTTTATTAATATTTAACTAGCCAGACACCGTTTATGTCGAAGAAACTGTACTTTTCAAAGGGAAAACCAGATAACCTAAAAAATATGAATTTTGCTGAATAATGCCATTAACATCTTGCAAATCACTTACAACAAAATCTTGCAAACCTTTAGGTCATATATTATTAATGTTATTATTTTTAACGCCAAAAATAACAATAAACAGATCAAAATCGATATAAATATTCGCCAAATAAATAAACAAACGGCCTATAATTAGTTCACGAGTTCTCCACTTTGGCGCTGGCATCTTAAATTCAGACGCCTATAGTTGATTTGAATGGAAGTGCCATCTACTGATGGAAAACAGAATTGTCTGCAATATTCTATTAAAGGTTGCTATCACAAACTACTTAAAAAGTGTTGACAATCTGAGTACGTCGTCTACTGGTAGAAAGCAGCTCTGTGAATGTCAAACTTCCTAAAAACTAGAAGGCCTAGGACACTGTGGAGGAACAGTACAAATAAATAAAACATTTTTCACAGGTTAGTATAATAAATGTATTTAAAAACCTTCAGAAATAAATATTACGGAATGTAGAATAATACTGCAAACATGATGTAAAAATACAAATAAATTTAAAATACATATCTTAAATATTTCATTAACATAACAATGATTCAAGTACTCGTAATGTAAAAAAGGCTACTGAACATATGCCAGATAATTAATTACCAAGAACCCCGAGAATATTTATATACAATTTTGGCCTCTGAATGCAACCTTATGGTAATCCTGAATTGTACTTCTATACTACCGACGAAATGGAGTAACAGAAATGTGTCGCATGGTATTTGGGTTCTAACCCCCTTCAGTACAGTTTCACGCCGAAGGTTCCAGCCTCCCAGGAGTACATAAAATACCTTAAAATTTTTACCATTGTACCAACAAAAATTAGATATTTTCGTGGAATATTGCTCTTCCATGTTCATTATTTAGTGTCTGAGAGGAAAATGAAAAGACTTACAATAAAGCAAAAGAACAATCTCCTAAAATAGCTATAACTCAGGTAATCAACATGCATTGATGTTCAGTGACGTAGCCAGGATTTTTATTCGGGGGGGGTCCGAAAATTTTTTTGTAAGTATATTATGTAGGTATTGTTATGTAGCTTTCGTACAATTCTTAGGTAAATTGGCGTACAGTCAAATTGCTTGAATTTTTAATATGTTGTAGATTTCGACTTTCTGATCAAAAACTCTCATGGACCCAACTCGATCCTATACTACTGCTCAAGAAATGTACAAGAATGACCTTTTGTACAATTTAAATAATTTCGAATTCATGATTTTTTTCATACATTTTATATTGTGGTGCGTGATTCGTTCTAATAGCCCTTTATAATATTTTTCACTAAAAGCATTTGTTGTTTTACTTAATAAAAATAGCGTAGAAAAAATTAAAGTTTGAAAAATGTTGGCGAAGGCGCCTGGAAATCTGTAGAAAAATAACAAGTGAAAATAATATTTGGTCATATTGGCTAAAACATTTTTTACATAAAGTAAGTAAGTAAGTAAGTATGTGTCTTCCTGATCAAAAAACTTTAATTGAAAAACTTTCGGAAATTGCTTCTTTGACCTTTAACAACAAACACCCCATCAATAAATTAAAAGTTCGACAAGATATACAGAATTTTACAAGAATTTACTTATAGTTGTATCTCGAATACTAGACGAGACTAGACTATATAGATCGAGATGGGTCCATGAGGGTTTTTGATCGGAAATAAGTCACATACATATACAACATATTAAAAATTCAGACAATTTGACTGTTGTAGGTACGCCAATTTGCATAAGAATTGTGCGGGGTCCTTTAGTTGAACTATTCAACAACTTATATTCCAAGTAACTGATGACGACTATGCGCAATGTAACGTGGATTTCGCTTGGCTAGTAATAAAAATAAATCGAATTTACTCATGATTCCACAAGGTTTTATACATTTGACTGAATTAAGGCTCCGCCCTGTCAATATTGCAGCAATAAATTGCAAGAAATTACGATTTGCGATGGGACTGGTTGCATGGAATGAAGATTTGTAATCGGCCAAAAAAATTTTTTGACTAAAACCGAAAATAAAATCAATATAATAATTTTATATAAATATCATGTCTATCAATTATACAAATGTCAATAAATTTCGGGGGGGGGGGGGGGGGTCCGGACCCCCAGGACCCCCCCCCCTGGCTACGTCAATGTGATGTTGATCTATCTTCTAAATTTTACAGTCTATTTTAAAATGGCAAACTCTGTCTTGATTATACTCATATTTGATATGAAAAGTTAAGCAACAGTAGTCATTTTACGAGTGACTCTTAAGAGGGAGGGACTTTTGATGTGCCACTGACACTGAAGCAATTTTCAAACACCAAACTCAACGACGCGTATTTCGCCAACCAAACAGCCATCATCTGGAGGTTTAATAATTTCAAGATGTAGCCAAATGTGTCAACTGCGTTCAACATTACTATTATCATCATTATTATTATTACACAGCACTAACAATATGTATTTAGCCTTTTAAACAAACCAGTACTTATAAGTTATTTATCATACATAACATCGGAATTAACAACAACCTATATTTCACATATTTGACACTTAAGCTAGAAAATCTCTTCCTAAAATGTGATGACTACTGCACTGTAGACCTAATATGGCTTATGGAAAAAAATATATAAAAAAGAAGGAAACATTTCCTTTTTAAAAATGGGATGCAAAAATAATACAACAAGTTTTAAGTAAAACAATGTAAAACTTAAGATTTCTAAAAATTGTTAGTATTTTTCTGTCAACTTCGAAAAATTAATGTAAATTAAGTCATTGTAATATTGTACTTAAAATATGTAAGTAACACGTTTTTTTTTTTACATTATTATTTTTATATACACACATAGTCATAATCAAAGTAATGCTCCTAAGAAATGAAACTGTTCAATAAATATAATGGAAATCTCTAAAATAAAATGTATATGATAAAATATCGTTTATCCTATGGAGCATTATTTTTTTCTTACTTACAATTCCTATTGCTTGTCAATAAATGGTATAATTTAAGTTGATTTACTCGTTTTATTTGCCTGACCATTCACTCACTCTGCCATTGTCAAAAACAAGATTATGTCTAGGGAGGGGTACCAGCCGTCCACGTTTCAGAATTTCCATGTTTTCTCCTGGATAGTACTAAAATAGGAGTACTTGATAAATTAATTAGTTTTTATAATATATTGTAGTTACTTTTTATTCAACAGAGCTCAAAGAAAAGTGCATACAGTACAATCAAAGAGTAGATAATTAAACAAGTCCCTAATAGCACAACATTGTCCTATGGATATCTGAAGCATGTCCTCGACGGACGTTTAGGACATCCGATGGACGTTCGTTTTTAGTTCAAAGTATATCCGATGGGCAGCCGAGGGATGTCCAAATGTTACAACCTTGAACAATATTTGTACATCCCTGAGGGATATAAAAAAAACGGAACGAGTGGGGATCGAACCGCCGACCTCCTGATTAGTAAGTCAATGCTTCGAGTCGCTTGGTCACTGAATTTTTATGCTACTACTTACTTAAAGACTATAGTTGGAAGTAGGCAATGGCTAGATTTATTATGTTATCAATAATTTTTCATTTTAATCAGATTTTATTAAAAGAACTCGATACCTGCACAAATAAGCTGCCTGATCTTAGACTAATATAGCTATTTATTTCAAAATGTAGAAAGTATTTGGATGTTTAATAAATGTTTAGTATCAAATAATATCATTAATAATTTACAAAAAAGTTTAAAATAAACAAAAACATTGTAAAATTGAAAAAGCGGTTTTGTTAACGTTTTTTTGTTTTTGTTGGGTAATACTAACATTGAGATCGTAATTATATGATCAACAGACACGAAGTCAGAATTGTCAGATTGGCTTGTTTTTCAGTTTTTCAGACCAGTGTATCCTTACTAGGGTGGCCCATCTCTATAGGGGGTGAATTTTTTTTGCGTATTTTTTAAGTCTCACCCCACGAAAATATACTATTATACTAGGAATAATTTATGTCAAAGTTTCAGATAATTCGGTGAACGGTAGATAAGATTTTATTACGGTAATACACTTAAATTTTACTTAAAATACAAATATCTACCTCTTTTGTCATAATGTTTTATTGGTGTAATTATTTCCTAGAAATTATTTGTTTTGGAAGTTTGGAAATATAATGCACCTACGGTAGGTTTTTATGTCAGTTTGCAATTGTGTTTTACAGTGGTGACATTATAAGTTCTAACATACGTTCCTTTTTGAAAAAACATTTAACGATGGCTGATGTTAGATCCTTACGAAAGGATACTTTCATTTACTTAGTTGGACACTATTCGTCACAAATCATTGGCAATAAATTGCCGTCTAATAGACAAGTATTACAAGTGCTCTTTTATAACATTCGTGAAGTGAAGCTAAGTGTACATGAAAGTGCTAAATTAACAATAAAAGAGGTGTCAGTTTTTTGGGATAAAGCTCGCATTCCGACACGTCAGGATTTTCATTGTTTTAAACAACTAGATAAACTTTATGCAGAGTGGAGGAACTTACAAAAATCGGCTAAAAGGGCCAGTGCGGGAGTAGAGAAAAAAATTTCGTTGAAAAATTGGACGATCTTTTTGACATTTCTCATGCAAATGCATTGGAGTTGATGAAAATAGATGAAGATAAGCAGTTTTTAATTAACCAAAGAAAAAAGGGACGTCCTGGATTTATGCATGGTATTGATTACCAACTTGCTTCTCAAGAAAAATCAGCTGAGGAGAAATTACAGAAATTATCCGAACGAATGCAACGAAGTCAACAAGAAAAAGCTAGATTAGAGGAAACAGTCACCTGTCCATCATCAAGTAGTAATTCAGCCGACTCCAACGAAAATGAAGATGAAATAATCGAAGCCCAAGAAGAGTTGTTACAAGACCAGCCTGGCCCGTCACAGCCAAAAAAGAGGAGATTGTATGGAACATGTAACATCATCACACCAAAAATAGCCGCTGCATTTGATGCTTGCAAAATAAGCGACAGGTATGGAGTCCATATTTTGACGGCAGTAGCAGAAGCACTAGGACATGACACCACATCTTTGTCCATCAGCAGAACCACACTTCAGCGCTCTAGACAACGCATCCTCGAAGAAAGAGCTGAAATATTAAAAACTGCCTTCGGTAATTCTGAATTGCCGGCCCCAGTCATCCATTGGGATGGAAAACTTTTACCTTCTCTCACTGGAATGGGAAATATCGATAGACTTGCTATCTTAGTTACTAGTGGAGATATTGAACAACTACTTGGAGTACCAGCTTTGCCCATTTCAACTGGAAGAGAACAGACTGAAGCAGTTTATGATGTGCTTTGTGAATGGAATTTGGACGAAAAGGTAATAGCTTTGTGTTATGATACAACAGCATCAAATATGGGTTATATAAATGGGGCAGCCACACTATTGCAACAAAAATTAGAAAGAGATATTCTATATTTTCCTTGTAGACATCATATTTTTGAAGTGGTTTTGAGAAGTGTGTTTGACACAAAAATGCCTTCCTCATCTGGTCCAAATGTGCCACTATTTAAACGTTTTAGGGAATTTTGGCCTAAAATAGATCAAAATAAACTAAAAACTGGATTTCAGGTATCAAAAATTAAACACATTTTACAACCAGTTAAAACCGAAATTGTAAAGTTTCTAAATTCAGCTTTAACTTTGCAACAGCCTCGTGATGATTATAAAGAATTTTTAATGCTTTCTAAACTTTTTGTTGAAGAAGAGCCCACTCATTGTATCAACCAGGGGCATTTCATCATGCACGTTGGATGGCCAAAGCCATTTACTGTCTAAAAATATTTTTTTTCCAAGATCAGTTCCAACTAACTAAAAAAGAAAAAATAGGTATTGAAGATATATGTCTCTTTATTGTAAAGGTTTATGTAAAGGCCTGGTTTACAGCGTCATTTGCTAGTAAAGCACCGCTTCATGACTTAGACTTTTGTAAAGAACTCATTAATTATCAAAATATTGACAAAGAAATATCTCAAGCCGCAAGTAGGAAAATAGTGAACCATTTGTGGTACCTTAATTCAGTAAATGTTGGCTTATCTTTCTTTGATGACGATATTTCAGTTACCACTAAAAGAGAAATGGTTAAAGCTTTGAATAGGAAAGCACCAAATCAAGAGGGTATTAAACGACTTATGATTAGTAACATTACTGACGTTGAAAACAAGAAAATTCAGGACTTCATATGCGAGAACACTAAACAGTTTTTTCAAAAATTAGGTTTGTCTATGGAATTTTTGGAAAATGATCCAACAACATGGAGGGAAAATGAAAGTTATACCCGATGTTTCAATATTGTAAACAAAATTAAAGTTGTAAATGATGCCGCTGAGAGAGGAATCAAACTTATTACTGACTATAATGACATTTTAACAAAAAATGAAGACCAAAAACAGTTTTAACTCCAAGTTGTAAATGATTATAAATCACAGTTTCCAAATGTAAAAAAAGAAACCCTGTCGCATGCTTTGGCCTAGTGCAAAAAATATTGTTTTTATTACTATATGTCTTGTAGATTTAGGATAATATTTGGTACTATGTATGAAAAAAACGTTTCATAATAAAATACACAAAGATAAAACGAGAGTTTTATTTCAAAAACTTCTAGTCTAGTTTTCTTAGACTACGAATTTACAGTAGTATGACACATGTTATAGTCACAACAGATAATGTCTTTGATATTTGTATGACTTGATTAGTCATTCTAAAAATAAATGTTGCTGATTAAAAAAAAAAACAATGCATCAACCAAAGAATGTAAATAATTCCATTTACTTTTATTATTGCATAATAATGCATTCTGCGGCACCCCTTGCCTTCAATTTGCCTCAATAATATTTTGAGGAGACTGTTTTTTCTTCAAATGGAACCATTTGCAGGGGTGAGAAATAAAAAATTTCGATTTCGAAAAAGATGGGCCACCCTAATCCTTACCAAATACATAAGGATACACTGGTATGGTCCGCAGTACAGACCATTTTGTGGAGAGGTTGTTTTTTTGGGGTCGAGCCAATCTGACTATCCTGACTTCGGATTCGGTCTTAGCGGGCCTAAATACATAAGGATACACTGGTCTGGTCCACAGATCAGACCACTTTTTTGTTATTTTGGGGGTGTTTTTTGGGGTTGGGAGGTGTGAACCCAGAGAATATGACAATTCTGACTTCGGATTCTGTTTTAGAGGGTCCAAATATATAAGGATACACTGGTATGATCCGCCGGACAGACCATTTTGGGGGAGGGGGGGTGTTTTTCTGGGGTTGGGGGTGAAAAACGAGCCAATCTGACAATTCTGACTTTTCAGTGGGTAAAAATACATAAGGATACACTAGTTTGGTCCACAGGCCAGACCATTTTTTTTTGTGTGGCTGTCATTAAACAAAAAAAGTACTTGTAAAAAAAATTGTGAGTGATTTTAAATATCGTGGAAATTGGTTCTATATACATTCAAGAATGTGCAAAAAAAAAAATTCCGAGTGGCATCAACTTTGATTTAAATTTGGTTGTAGCACACCGTGCATGTGCAGTGACTTTTTACTACTTTTGGTGATACCAACCTAGTTTTTGCCATGACCTTCTTTTACCAAACTTTCTAATGTGAAATAGATCAATTGAGAACAATAAATCTCCAAATATCTTAAGAACAGATTTTTGTAATATGAAAAACACTTACCTGACATTGTGATATGAAATCTAACAGAGCTGACCCAAGTTTTCGACTAGATTCAACCAGCTGCTCCAGACTAAAAATTAATTAAAAAAAGCACTTTAATAACGTGACAAACCAGCACTAGAGAAAATTTACGTTCTACATGGAGAATACCGCAATTAGTATTCTACACATGGATTTCATGATAATTCGAAAGCATTTGTTAACAGACTAAATCCAGCATACGGTGCAAATTATTTTATTTTTCAGTGTTGGTAACTTTGCTGCTGAACAGAAATTTTGTTAGTATGTTATACATGATTCATATTTAGCGTAAAAATATTCGCAAATATTCTGTCAAGGTATGTCATCCCCCTACTATATGCTGGATTTACTTTAAAACAGGCACTAACACTAAAACATACCTGCTAGCTTCGGCGAGGCCTCCAGAAACAATTGTATCACAGATTTTAGTGTTGGCATTAACATCAAACAGTGGCACTCCAAAATGACAATCTAATAGGGTCCAAACCTATTTCGATTTTTAAAAAAGACAAAGCAACACTAAATATTAGTCATAAACATACAAATACATATAGTTAACCATGTTTATTGTATTAATTAAATTTATTATTATTATAGTTATATCTAAAGAAGCAAAGAAACATGAATTCTATTTTGTGTGACAATATATCGAGAAATATTATAGATCTTTTATAAAAGGTCAATTCCTTCGTCTGCACTATGTGCACCAGTTCTAAAAGGGTAAACGCTTTTTTCTTCGAGTGTAGCTGCACCAGAACTGCTCAAACTACACTTCCTTTTTATCAGGTGCAGCGGCGGCTGGTGAAATTTCAATATTTTTTTTCTCGTCTGTGGCGCATGGGACCCATACGAAATTTGGGAAATAACATCTAGAGAAGCACTTCTCTAATGACCCCTAAAAAATTTTGAAAAAGCAGTTTGCGAAAAAATTTTTGAAAATTTGCTAGCCTCCCCTGGGTCTAGGGACCCCTGTTTACTTTTATTTTTTTTTGTCATATGCATTTGACTTTTCATAAAAATGCATCGACAGATTTTAGAGTTTGTGAAAATATTTTCATTACTAACTGAAATACAATGAACTGAAATTTTGTAATTTACAATTTAACAAATTACAATATTTCAATTCGTTGTATCTCAGTTAGTAATGAAAATATTTTCACAAACTCCAAAATCTGTCGATGCATTTTTATGAAAAGTCAAATGCATATGACAAAAAAAAATAAAAGTAAACAGGGGTCCCTAGACCCAGGGGAGGCTAGCGAATTTTCAAAAATTTTTTCGCAAACTGCTTTTTCAAAATTTTTTAGGGGTCATTAGAGAAGTGCTTCTCTAGATGTTATTTCCCAAGTTTCGTATGGGTCCCATGCGCCACAGACGAGAAAAAAAATATTGAAATTTCACCAGCCGCCACTGATCAGGTGCGGTTAGTGCAGAAGTATGACAGAAATAGCTCAGAATATTCTGAGGTCATAACGGACCTAAAATGGATAAAGCTTATTTGAAAATAGAGAAAAATGGACTTGTAGTAATAGACAGACGCTATATATTCTCACGTAGGTACATTAACATGTATCTAAAAGTTTATATTATGAGGCAAGCGTTTATTTTACTTGGGAAAGATCAGTGGCAATGGAATAGCACGATTGTGCAAGGTACAAGGGCCCAAACATGCCCATAAATTATGGGCTATATTTTCTTTGTTTTCATGTATTACATTTTTCTCTTAAATATTTGTAATGTGACCTGGGGCCCAATTTTCTGCACAAGGGCCCTACTATTCCTTGCTCCCCCACTGGGAAAGATATAGATGCAAATGATTTTGAGGATTTAGCTGTTCCAACGAAAATATGTAACATAACTGGGGTCCAAGGAAGATTTCGAAAATATAACAGAACTTTATAAGATCAGGAATTGAACAGGTTATGTTACAGACGTGTTCCCATTTAATGCCAAATTCATTCTATTCATTTTGTTTAGTATTAGCACAACTAGCTTAGAACCAGGATACTATGAAATAGGAGATAAGATTGGTACAAGTACCAGCTTTCTAACTACTGCACGCATAGCGTCACTCTTAGTCACTTTCACATCGAGACCGCGGCAGCCGCGTGTCCAGTGTCTGCCTGAAAATACATTGAAAACCATAAGACCTAGAAAGCTGAAATTTGCAGGAAGATATTTTACTTTTTAATATCAGGATTCAAAGACTGCATTTGTCAGCATTTTTTCATTTTGCAATAAGGCCGCTGTGGGTTTAAATGTTGGTGAAAACACCTCTAAAATAATTGTTGCAAGCAAGTTTGACCTTTGGCACCATTGATTTCGGTTATAAGCTATTAGTATGTTAGTTGCTATTTATTTTGTTTTTACAATTAATTATTTTTTATTTATTTGCTTTTATCATGATTAGAGAATATTATTTAGGTATTATGCAAATCACAAATTACACCATTTTTATATTTATTATGAAAATACCTACTTTCTGTATATTGTTGCCCTAATCTGGGCACGCTAATATACTGAGTTAGGTAAATACTTTAAAACACTCATTATTGGAGAATCAATCAAAACAACTACTCTTCTAGCTAATATTGACGAAGTATTGAATTACATGATATGATTCTTAGCATTTTAAAGCAACAAATATATTGAAAATAATTAAATCATTTTTTCAAATTTAGTCATTCACACTTTTTTATTTAATATGAAATTATCTACTTTCTGTATATTGGTAGTGTCAAGAGCAAAATTAAATAGGACAACTATTTTTTTCTAATGTAAATCTCTCTCTATTTGCACACTTCCAATGAATTATGACAACTAACTGACAATGTCACAAAAATTAAAGTTAGATGTACACAACTAGATTTTAGCAAAAATACGTTATAAGACTTGTCCTATTTAATTTTGCTCACGACAGTACCTTAATCGGGTCACGCTAATATACTACTTAGGAAAACACTTTAAAAGACTCATTATTGGAAAACCAATCAAAACAACTACTCTTCTAACTAATACTGATGAAGTATTGAATTACAAGAATGGCATTTTAAGGCAAAAAAATATATTGAAAATACTTAAAATATTCATTGAAATTCAGTCATTCACAACAATTATTGAACCGTACATCCTATTTAAAAAAAAAAAAACTAGAAAAGTTGTAAGTACAAATTTTTTTGAATTAGTTAGTTCTCATCAGTAGAGTATAGAAACATTCACTCATTATTTACAAGCCTATTCTTGATTTATTTTTAGGCTTTTAAATAGTGAATGAATGTTTCCCATGGTGTCTACCAAATCCGAACGTAGAAATTCCCGACTTTTTCCCGGTTTCCCCCGGACTTTTTCACCGATTTTCCCGTTTTTTTTTTCCAAGCTTCAATATAATAGACTAGTACAAACAATAAAGAAAAAGTAATGAAAGAGAAGCAGATTTTTCTAATTATCTCAGTTACAGCTCCTAAGTACGAGAAAAGAGCTTGAGCTTACTCTTGAGCAAAATTTACATTTTTCGACAAACCTTGTATACAACTGCAAAAAATTAATATCTGATTATTTCATCTTGGGTTTTAGGTCATGCAAAATATTTTATCAAGAATAACTTTTTTTCATAAAACCAATAATAAAAAAGTTTCCCATATGGTGCCGACACTGTATATTCTCATATTACTGGGTAATGTAAACAAACATATGGGGAAATACAGTACAGTATAAGCTACCCCGTATCTTGCGAATGCAAATATACCTATTAGCCGACGTTTGCAATTCCCGATTACTTTTTGAAATTCCCGTCTTTTTCCCGGTTGGACTAAATCCCCGTCATTTTCCCGGTTTTCCCGATTTTCCCGGTTGGTAGACACTCTGGTTTCCATACTCTACTGATTCTCCAATAATGAGTGTTTTAAAGTATTTAGGGGAACAATATACAGAAAGTAGGTATTTTCATAATTTAATAATATCCTTCGGAGCAGAGATGGGCATTCTTTAGTCGACTAACCAATTATGACTAACAATTAATTGATAATATATTAGTTGTGGCTAATGACTGATTGGTTAGTCATTAGCCACAACTAATATATTTTATCAATTAATCGTTAATAATTGATTAGTCGACTAAAGAATGCCCATCTCTGCTTCGGAGGAGATGTAAAGCAGGCGGTCCCTTATCTATTAAATGTTAGGCAAATAAAAGATCCCTACTCTTCTTACGAGAAGAGGTTCGGCAAAATTTCCAGGTTGGGGGTAGCTCGTCTCCTGGCATCGGTGATAGGCCCTGGTAGCAGAAATAGGCCGACGTTAAATAAATAGATAAAATAAATAAATAAATAAATAAAAATTGATCACTGAAATAGTTGACTCTTACATGACGCAATAGCTGAGACTGCGATAAGGGGAGTTCTGCATGAGAACGTATCTCACTTTCATAGTATCACGGCTTAGAACCGACGTATATTAAATTTGTATGCATGTATGGCTCTACACCAAGTGTAGACGAAAAAAATTGACCTAAACAGTGTCATGAGGAATATTTCATATTTCTAGGTATTTTGATGAATGAGATATGCTATTGGAGAAAAATGCCTATTTTGGAAGCAATTTGTTTTTCTAATACTCAGAGATGGGTAATAGAAACTTTCTGTATGAATATTTCTAGGAACTTTTCGGAAGTTTCCGGAACGAAGTTTTGATCAAAATGTAAGTTTCCTGTGTAATATTTGAATATTCCCGAAAGTTTCTAAAACTTTTAGAAAGTTTCTGGGGGGATAATAATTATATTAATTTTCTAAATAACACTTTTTTAAAATTTTGTTATTTTTATATTAAAAATTAGTTTGATTTTTATTATTTTAAATGTAATTTCCAGGCCTGGCAAGAAATCTGTTCTAATTTACTAATTTTTCCCTACATGAACTTGGCTTTACAAGCACCGCATTCTTAACTGGGACAAATTATACATCTTAAAATTTGTCAAAAAATAGTCAAAAAACATTTCGCTATCAAAAATGGCAGGCAACAAGTACATATCAATGGAAAGCTCCACAATAAAAAGAATAGACCTACCTCAGCTTTATCAGGTTCATTGTCTTTTTCCCGTTCTTCTTCAGCCTCCAACTTCTCCTTACTTTTCTCAACCTCACTTTCTTTGTCCCTCGTAAACATGCTAATATGGTCATCCATGGGGCTAGCCAGGCCCTCCACCGACCCACTATGTTTCAAATTCAACTCCAACCCAATGCTGTCTTTGGCATCTCTCACCTTTTCATTTATTTCCAATTGATCCAACTCTTCCTGCAGTAAATTGGTGCCCTCTTGGCTGGTGAAACCGTTGGCAGGGGAGGAAGACTCACTGTTGGTTACCGGAGTTAGAGCAAAATGGCTTTCGACAGGGGACTGAAGTTTTCTTTCAAGGGCATCCGTGTCGATTATTTCACTCGTCGGTTTGTCTTCAGCGTCGTTTATTTTGTCATTTGACTTGTTGTCTTCATCGTCTGTTTTTTCAGATGAATTGGTTTTTGGGGAATCCGTATCAGACTTAAAGCTAAAGTTCTCATTGGTAATTGACAATTGTTGATTGTTGTTTTCCACTTTGGTCCTTGGAACTTTGGAAAAACCTACAATTTTGTTAATTAACAGGATCCTTCATAAATAATGACCAGAGATCGACAATAAAGAAAGAGAAAAATTCTTATTTGTAGCTTTTTGAACGTGCTTTACAACAGTGATAAATTATTTTTTATATCATTTTAGAAAAAAAAAAAAACTATATATTCAGGATTTGAACCGTGGATTTCCGTACACGAATCCTCGCTTTAAACATTTACCTATTCGATGAAATATGACAGAAATAAAAACATGTAATTTTTTAACGATCAGATCTACGCGAATACATAAGTGGGAATTCCATATGATATCGATAGAACAGCAATAACAAGCAATCCTGACTTACCAGATCCTACACTCCTAGAACTCCTGCCCAACCTAACCACCCTTTCCTTGTTAGGACACCCAAAATCCAGGACTCCAATATTCGCGAAGGTCAAATAACCGCAATTGTGTTCCAAATCCACCAATTCGGCCAGGCACTTGACCGCCTGGTGGTGTTTGAAAAACAAATCCGTCGGTTGTTCCGTAATTCTCGTGGGTGTATTCGGCTTGAACGGGAAGGGAATGATGTACGTCTGAGCCGGCTGGTGAACGCCATAAGCTTGGATCAGTACTGGGGAGAATTGCAGGGCGGCATTGACGTAGAGAATGTTGGAGATCGGTATAACCGCAGGTTCATGGAGCCAAGAGGTAACTAGCAGACGGGTGAAACCAAGGAATAAACGGGGTAATTGTTTTAAGGTAGTGCCTTGAAATTGAAAAATATGTAATTAACACTGTCAAGGAGGCGTCACTTTTCTTACCTTTAGTAACGAGTAGAGAAGGCGGTCCATAACCAGTCATGTGATATAAAAACATCTTAAACCATAATGTATTGACTTCAGGTACTGCTGGTCCCAAATGGGGAGGTAATAAACTGGTAACTGGGCGAACTTCCCTACTGAGGGGCGCCATTGACACTAATAATCTGAAAAAGCATAAAAATAACTTTTAAAAAAAATCACTATGAAACTCTACATTCACGTATGATCATAGTGTGGCTGATGAGGTTCAATGATATTGAAACAGCACTACAAATTTGTTTAAAAGTGAAAAATATTTGATTGATAAGACAGACCATCAACTCTCTAAAATGTGTGACTGCTTACAACTAACTAACTTGACCTTCAATCGGTTCCAGAGTCGTAATGACAATAATCGTAATAATAATAATTCCAATTTGTGATTAAATCTACCTTATTCGACTTTCTTAAAAATTCTTCTTAAGTATCAACGGTAATGTTTCTTTACAAAGATTTTTATTTAAGTTGAGCTTATTTCCTTCAAACTATTAACATAATTAATGTCTGAATACACTAGTTCAGTTGTATTTTTAATCACTATTTATGATACAGATATTCCTGTAATCAAATCATTGCCATAAATATTAAATAGTAGAGGACCTAAAGCAGATCCTTGAGGAATACCCTCTGTTATGTCACATATTTTACTCGATCCATCATGCCAATTTGAGTTCTATTACTGAGGTATGAAGAGAAGAGATTTAATGGAATACCTCTAAATTCATTAAGTAATAAACTTACTTGTATTTCTTCTGTAGTAATCTTAAACAAGTGGCTTCGTCCAACGAATGCAAGCTTTCCAGCCTTACCAAATCCAAACCAGGACTTGGCAATTTCCTTAAAGCTAGTACTGTAGATCTTAAAATAACTGCATGGTCAAAGAATCTACGTGCCTCGCCTAAAATAATAAAATAAAATTAGTTTACCAGATAAGGAATGTTATAACTCTCACTTAAGTTACAGTAAAGTTCAATAAGTTTCAAAATTATAATTATATTTAATTCTACAGACTTTTTATTTACTCATTACCTTCTCCTTCAGCGTCAAGAACCGAAACCTTCTCCAACTCTGTCAAGAAACTATCCAAACTCTCGTCACAAAGCTTTCCAACTTCAAACATAGTGACGGCGTGTTTTTTCAGACCGGGCGACAGATTACCCATCATGAGGAAAGCGGTGAGGGCAGAATCAAACAAAAATGCCACCCGCTGGCCTCTTCTGGGTAAGGAAGAACTCGCGGGACTGTCGGGAAGCTCGGTTTGCGGTGACTGGAGGTCACTAGATATGTTCAAATTGGGGCCGTCACTCAAATTTAAGGTGAGAGGTGTGATGTACATATGTCTGGAACAAAAACATGTGATGATCGCATATTTTCATATACAAGGTAAAGAACCCCACGCTAATCTTATGCGGAGATGTAAAATGGTAAATAACCAAATTATTATCTGATAAATTATGGTAAGTAATATAGAGATGTAATTCATTTCGTAAAAAAACTGGTAGTGTAGAGCGACCAGACAAATAAAAAAACTTTTATATAACATGTAGTCTAAAGTCCAGTTTTGAAAAAAAAATAAAAAGGAATTTTAATAAAATTGGTTGAGAACTTCTGATCAGATAGTAGTAGACTGTCAGTAACGACCGTCAAACTAAACCAAGTTCAAGGTCTATTTGCAACATACATCTCTCTTCTTTGACAGTCGTAAATGTTAGAAATAAACACAAAAAACACCAGATAAATGTCACAAATGTCAGTTGGAAAAATAGACACAATGTTTTTTTCACGCAAAAACTTAAAGTAGTATAAACCATTTATTATTGGCTCTTCCGGCTTCTGGCTTTATCACAGAAGACTAATGAAGAGTGACGAGGACAGGACAGGACTGATAGTGAAGTTTCCCTCACAAACTTATTGGAACAACATAAAAACTACGAACACTATCGTGCAGAAGCTGCGTTACCAATTATTTGAAATATATGTTGCATTATACTACGTTTATAGTTCTGCAATAAACAGTGTCTTATACACTTTTTTGCTAAAATGCATATTTTTCGAGATATTGCGAACTGAACATTGCAATTTTCACCTCCTAAAATCAGTATCCCTAGACTTTTTTTTTAAATTACTCGAAAAATGTAGACTTTAATGAAAAAATGCAAGGGTACAAAATTAAAGCTTTTACGAAAACAAATCGAATGGGCTTTTCTTTTTTCCGATGCTTAGTTTTAGAAATATGAAATTTTCAAAATGGCGGCGAAGCGTTTAGAAAAAAATATATTACGTTAAAATCTAAAATTACTCAAAATTTTATTCTTGTAAAAATAAAATAAAAGGTATTAAAATTTTCTTTCGATTGAGACGTATAATGAAAACTAAAAAAGTTACAAACACAAAAGTAGAGCATTTAAAAATTTAAGCACTATATTTTTTAGTCTTATTGCTCTAATTTCTTTCATAAATTCAAATTTTTTTAAAACCCTTCTAGATATTGTTAATGCATATCATTACTAACATGCTCAAATTTTTTAGAATTTTTGAAATAATTATTTTTCATTCTGTACCCATTTTCAATAATGAAAATTTTCATAATTTTTTTTTAAAAATCTGGTTTTTAGAAATTGCTCAGAAAATATTTTTTTTATAAAAAATAGTAAGAGTACAAAAAGTTGAGATGGAAGGATGGCGTGGATGAAGATGCCAGAAAAATCGGAGCTGCAAACTGGCAACGGCTAACAAGAGATAGAGACGACTGGCGGAACAGACTTAGGAAGGTCGAGGCTCAACTAGGGCCGTAGAACCAATGATGATGATGAAGAGTACAAAAATGAAGCTTATAAAAAAACTAATAGTTTTTTTTTATTTTCCTATGAGATATGAAGGTTTAAAGATGGCGCCTAAGTGCATACGCAAAAAAACTATGTATTTAAAATTGAAATATCTCAAAAACTATAAGACTGATAAAAACATGATATAAGAATGAAATGAAGCTTACAAAAAAACGAAGAGTTAGGGTTTTTATTTTTTTCCTACGACAAACTGTTCTAGAGGTATGACAGTTTGAAATAATGTTGAAACTTTTCAGTTTGTATGTGCATTTTAAATGTCTAGAGCATGTAGAGAAACGAGCAATAGCTGTCTATTTTTCAAAGAATAAGCAGAAAAAGCGGGTTGCATTGCATTTTAGCATGTTTAGAGTGCAAATTAAAAATGTTATTTAATTAGTTTACTTAATTGTATTAAGTAACAATCTGTATTTTTAATAAAATTAGACATATTACTATACCCTTTTGTAACTATATTTAATACACCATTTTTTTTAAATAAAAGACCTCATTATCATATTCAGCGACCTACAAAATATAAGTATACGGATTTTCGTGAATTTATTTGTTATTTTAAACGGATTATTAATTTTTCAGTATTTAAGGTTAATATTTTCGTCTTTCCAATGTCAAATTATCGTTAAATCTAGAAAAAACACAAACTCTCATCTTTAATTTAAACACACATCCTGTTAAGTGTCTTGGCATTTTTCTGGAAAGTAGATTAACATGGCAAGCACACATAAAATATCTTCACAAAAAACTATCAAGTTATGTCTACCTCCTAAAAAATCTCACCAATGCTATAGATCAAAATACCATACTACAAGCATACCACGCTATGTTTCATAGGCATCAAACTGTAGGGCGGCTCGGCACACGCATCAAAAATTTTATTAGTCCAGAAAAGAGCAATAAGACTTATCACAAATTCGAAAAATCATGAATCGTGTAGAACATTATTTAAATCATTAGGTATATTAACATTAACAAATCAATATATAAATGAATGTTTAAAATATGCTAAAGAAAATTTCACTGTTGACCAAAATCGGAGGAATTACGAGACAAGACACAACCTCGTGATTCCTCCGTATTTTCGACTAACAAAAAACTTAAAATCATTCAGATATATATCCACAAAATTGTATATGTTACCCGTTGAGTTGAAAAATCTGCCTCCCACTCACTTTTCAAAGAAGGTGAAAACACTCCTAAAAGAAAATGTATTTTATAACATCCAAGAGTTTATTGAGAATATTGGAACCTCTTTTTAAAGTGTTGTATCTCATGTTTTTTCCTGTTGGTGTATTCATCATATTTATGTTTTTTTTATATATATGTATTTTTAAGTATATATCTGTAATTTTATGCAATTTCTGACGTGTGTATACAATGTAAAATTGTCTGACATAAATAAATTCTCTCTCTCTCTCTCTCTCTATGTTTTGACCTCATAATCATATTCAGCGACCTCAAAAACATAAATATATGGATTTTCGTGATTTTATTCGTAAAATTAGAAGACATACATTTTTCAGTATTTAAGGGTGATTTCGTCTCATAAGTTTTGACCTCACAGTCATATTCAACATAAGTATATGGATTTTCGTTAATTTATTCGTAAAATTAGAAGTTATTAATTTTTCAGTTTTTAGAGGTGGCTTCCACTTAAAGATAAAAACCAGGTAATGCGATAACATAGATTTTGATGTACGTATTCTATAAAGCATATTGCAAAAAAATATAAGGAAATTCCTTTCATCGTTTTCGGGCCGGGAATTTTACCATCTTTACTGCTTCGCTTACTGTACTATTAGAAGAAAAGTTATAACAGGTTCTTTGTTTATTTGGTTGTTACTAATTACACCCTGTATATAAATTATCGGTAAATTACTTTATCATAAATAGTGATGCTACCATTTTTTAAATACCGACAATTAATTAACCATATCATAACGTTACATTTTTTTAATTACATTTTACGTTACGCTACCTTACTAATTTTGTGCAGGTTCATAGTTATATCAACTTTTTTAATAAATTTCCTTATGCCTCAACCTACTCGGTTATCGTTTCTTCACATTTTATACTTACTTAGACCCTTGTGTTGGCACGGTGTTCCAAGAAGGATGCCATTTAATTCTCTCCTGCTCGATATCGAGATCTAACTTTCTGGCAAATTTGAGTCTGCAGTACAACGACACTGCCTGCTTAACCAATTCAGTATCTACTTGCAATACTCCGGCGAGCTTTACAAAAAGAAAATTACTATGAAGTTATCAAACAAAATTGCAGCAATGTATTATGACAAAATTAAAGATTAAAGCATTTACCTCGCCTACTGTAGTGTGTTCGTCTATCGACACAAATATCTTATATAGAAGTGTTTCGAAGTAATCTCCTAATATTCTGTTCATAACGAAACCCTGCAGCGGTGGAACCTGCACCCTATCAACTGCCGTAATGGGTACATCTAAGTATATTAGTCCTTTCCTAAAATAAATAATGAACACAGAATTATTTGTTCTTATATAAACTCTTCACCACAAAATTAAGGAATAACTAAGGAGGTATTTACAGAATTTCCAAAATTCGAAGTATTTCTGAATCATACAAATTTGCTGACTTTGATGTGGTGGAATTGCAAGACAGACAGATAAATCTTTATTCAGTTGTAAACAGTTAAATTGTTATAAATATGTTAAATAATATAGAAATAATAAAACAAAATAACATACATGACACTATTAATATCTCACACACTCAACAACATCTATCACACTATCAATTTTTAGGTAACGGTATTGTAAACAAATCTGTGAAATAAAAAGCTTAAAAAAAATATACATACAGTGTGTCCCAAGAGGTGTAATGGACCAAAAATTTTGGAAAAGTATTTGGAAATTGAGTCCTGCTTGTTGTAAAACTAAAGTATATCAAAAATGACTTGACTTGGTGTTCTACAGGGTGTTTTATAAGCAAAGTTGTAAAAATCTCCACTAATAAAGTACCATTATTTTTCAAAATATGAAAAAAATTCCACTAAGAAAAGTTATTTAGAATGCAATTTTATACCTCTATACCAAATTTCAGGAATATAAAATTATTTTTTTGAAACTTCCCATTTTTTGCGAATTAAGAGTTGAATTCATATTTAAAGTTGTGTAGGAGCAAATGTCAATCATCTCAAAAAGTAGGCTATTGGTAAATAAAAAATTGAATATACGAGATGTAAGAAGGTATAATGTTAATCGAACTAATTGTAAAACAAGAAACAATTGAAGACACAAGTGGATGAAGGGTCTATGTGACATTTTCGAAAAAAACGAGTTTTTTATGTGAATGAAGGCTATAATAAGTACACAAAATTGCCTCAGGTACATTACATTTGTTTCTAATGCAAAAATATCTGATTTACAAATTTATAAAGGATCTATATACTGTTGAAGTTAATATGTTGTTAAAAACTTTGAGATCAATTATCTCAAAAAAAACTGTTGAAAAAAACGAGTTTTTTTATATGAATGAAGGCTATAAGTACATAAAATTCCCCCAGGTACATTACATTTGATTATAATGCAAAAATATCTAATTTATAAAATTATAAAGGATCTAGGTACTGTTGAAGTTGGTAGGTTATTAAAAACTTTGAGATCAATTATCTCAAAATCACTTTGTTGTTACATGGACCTTTTATCCACTTGTGTCTTCAATTACTAACAGAAGATTAATGAGGTTTAAAAATTATAACAAGTAATAAATGTCAAAAACATAACAGATTCACAAACAAATTAATTATTGACCAATACAAAACAATGTTTACAATTTTTTTATTATTCGACGTAGCTACCACCCACATCCACACACATTTCGATCCTTCGCCTGAAGTCCTTAAAACTGTTTCGAATATGATCTAACGGTATGGAGTTTACAGCATTTGTAATTCTCTGCTTCAATACTGCTACATCGTTAGGAAGTGGTTCAGCGTAAACCAACTGCTTGAGGCGACCCCATAAAAAGAAATCCAATATTGATAAGTGTGGGGATCTCGCCGGCCACTTGATCGGTCTATTCCTGGCAATCCAATTTTCTCCCAAATTTAAATTCAACCACCGATTAACCATCTCTGAGGAGTGGCCAGGACAACCATCATGTTGAAAATGAACTAAAGGCTTATCTCTGAAAATATTTAAATGTTCTTCAGAAAATCTTTCAAGAAGCTGTAAATAAGTGTGCTGGTTTAACCTTCCCTCAATGAAATAAGGTCCAATAACTCCAACGTGATAAGAACAGCACACCACACATTCACTTTTTTATAATATTGTCTTCTACAATGAATTCTAAAATTTGGATTTTCAGAAGCCAAAAATCGACAATTCTGAGATGAAACAACACCATTGGTTGTAAATGTGGATTCATCTGAGAAAATTATGAAATGATGAAAAAATCTCTCTTCCATGATTTTTTCTCCAATGGTCAAACAAAAATCCAACCTCCGGCCGTCATCTCCCTCTTCAAGCGTACGTTTATAATTTGCTTTATATGCCCTAATTTTCTTTGCCTTGTAAATTCTTTGGAGTTCGGACTTGCTAACATTAATAAGAGCTGATCTCTCTCTTAGTGGCATCCTAGGATTTTCTATAACAGAGGCATGAGCTATAATAGTCCCAACATTCTCTTCATCATATGCTTTTATTTTTCTTTTCATGTTAAGAACACTACCAGTAGCCAGAAACTTTTTAATTATTCTCATAGCCTGAGTATGTGACAAAGCAGTGTTTGGAAATTTCAAATTAAATTGGCTTACCACTTCTCTTAGCGAGTTTTCACCGCCAATTCCGTTGCATTGCACAATATAAATTTTTTCACGCACTGTGAGTACCATTTTCACTTAATTTTTTATGCTTGGTTCGTTAATTTGAAACAGAAATTAAGGATAATATTGACTACGTTTGACAGACAAGTCAATAATAAATGATAAATGTGTATCCACTGCTTTTCTCATAGCCTACTTTTAGCTTCTACATAACTTTAAATATTAATTCACAAAAAATAATTTCTATGCAGTTTTAATTGAATGGTTCAAAATAAAATACAAATTTATTGAAAAATGGGAAGTTTCAAAAAAATAATTTTATATTCCTGAAATTTGGTATACAGGTATAAAAAACCGCTGCCCAAGGAATCACTACTTCCACATCCAGATTCTCTATCCAAGTCACTCACAACGAAAAAACTTTGTATGTGAAAATAATTGTTTATGGAACTTTAATAATATAATATTTGAAATCCTCTACCTCAAAAACCCATAAAATGATACCCCACATCGGTAGTGGGGTGGGGGTGGTGATAGGGGTGTGGTAGTGGGGGGTGGATGAAGTAAAAAAATATTTTGAGGTTTCTGGTTCCTGTACATGCACTAAATCACATTTTTTTTTCATCCCCTTTAATAAGGAGGTGGGGGTGGTAATGGGGGTGGCTAATGCCAAAAATTTTTTTGAGACCTCAGCTTCTCTTGTATATACTAAATACCAATTTCATGGACTCTTACCTGCTTGATTTACCCATTTACCCCAATTTACCCCCCAACCCTTCAACGGAACAAGATGAAAATACAATCTAGTTCTAGATCTCGTTAAAGTACATATGTGTACCAAATTTCAAGTCAATATCTCAAACGGTTCCAGAGTAAACGTGCGCACAAAAAAAAGTTACAGACAGACAGACAGACAGAAATTTTTTTTTCGCTCAAACTTAAAATCTCGACGTTTCATTACATTTTAAGCCTATTTGGACAATAAAAATTTTTAAAAATGTATTTATCCTGGGACACTATATAGCCGACAAACGAACTGTAATGTAGAAATTAGTAACAGTATATACAAAAAATTAAAATACGCACATAATGAGACAATACATTTAGTATAAGTTGTCAATTCCTTCAAAGTCAATGTTAAGATATTCACTAAAACTATAAAATGCTTCATTTAGAAAGTTTGTCATAGTGAATTTGAGCTCTTTCAACTCTAAATTTTTAATACATCGGGGAACCAAGGTTTGTGGTAAAGCGTCATTTTCTCAATTTACTGTATCTCTCTTGATATAAATAAAAGATAGAAATGATATAATGAAATATTTTATCTTTTTTTTAATCGCCTTATTTATATTAATGTCCTGACGGAATTTAGCCATAGGCTATTCTACTACTCAACTAGGACGGACACACACACATAGACAACTTACTTACTTGTATAAACTAAGTACAACAAAGTAGTTCAACTCTCCTGCATTTTGGGATCCTAAATCTATTAATTTATCGATAACTGCTAGCTCCTCCTCATTCACCATCTGAAAAGAAAGAGCATTTCATATTTATCAGAGCTTTTAATAGAATGATATTAAATAAAATGTAAACTAAAATAATGTCACAAATGTCAATACAACATTTGTTCTTATAAATTGAGAAAAAGGAAACCTGCACCTTTGCGACTATTAACACGTTAAGCCCCGGATGGGTAAAATGTGACCCACATTCTAAACGCTCTAAAGGACTGCGAGGTACATGTACTGCCCACACAAAGATTATATGTATTCAGACCTTGATTGAAATGATATACCCACGTTTAGACGCTAAATGCTTAGGAACTGTACAAACCGGTCCCAGAGGACAGGCAGATATTAGCGGGTTGTGAAAATCTTTACATACAAGTTCACATTTTCGGTATTAAAAATTGGTGACTAATGGTCACAAAGAAATTTACTTATTTTGAATTACAAAAACAGTGTACATGAACATGTTATCATAAATAAGTAATAAATAAAATCATTTTTTTACGGATCTACAAAAAACAGTATGTATATTGCAGGCAGAACACACGTACTTGGTTTTTATGCATTTACTTTGGGCAGTATTCCTACCGTCAACATCTTTCGCGTGTTTATAACATTAGACATAGCACTGGATGTAAGATAGAACTGAACTTGTGAGGCACACGTGAAAACCTCGCTGCTCCAGCCCGTGGCGTACTTACGTTCTTAAGTGTACCTCAAATTAAAATGCCAATAAAACATTTGACACGATAATTTAGAAAAAGATGGTGCAAAATGTATTTCCCCGAATGTATTTAACAATATTTGTAAGAAAAAAATCCAGTCTGGAGGAACTCTAAAATCGTAAAAATAATGATAAAAGTCTTTATTCATGTATTGCGAGAAATATTATATACAGTGTGTCCCACTTTTCACTGTGATAATCAGCAAATAAAAAAAATTGACTGCTTGTCGGTTCCCAGTGCCATTTTCAGTCGTTTTTTTGTGATTGTATCAGTTGCTAAAGCAAAACTGAAAATTATAAATAATTATGATTGTAAAATTGACCTTGAATACTTTTATAACAGGAAAATATTGCTGGCCAATTAAATAAAACATGTATGTCATTTGCAGTCCTCTCATTAAACTATATATATTCTAATAATGGTAATGGCCTAGAACATTTTACTCTAGACGAAGTCTTATTTAGTCAAATACCCTTAGCAAAGATCACATGGACTTCATAAGGCTATACTAAAATCGTAATAAAACCTTTGGGATTTAAGAGAACCGCTGCCAAGATAAATCCGCTTGAGAACTTTAAACTTAACAATAAATTTTCGTCTCCTACCAATAACTTTCACAAGTCCAGTGCTGCAGTGACGTATAATTTAGTTAAAAGGTCTGTAGAGCCCAAATACTCTACAAATCTAAAGGCTGTAGTCCACCGGATGCAGTGCTGTGCTGTGCCGTGCGAGGCAGTATGAAGTGGAGTCAGCTTGTAATCGAATTACATGTATTTCAATTGCGGACAGTTCACTCGTGCTGGGTTGTGCGTTTTCGTCAAGCTGTGGCTTGCTGACCCAGTTTTATTTCGCTTCATGACCGATTGGAGCAACAGTGTTTATGTGCTGTGCAGAATTGAAAAATGGAAGAATTCCTGTCGATATACTTTCTCGATAAATAGTATGTTCCTTCTCAATGTCGAATCGTATTATTTCATGAATTTCTATAAACTGTTCTTTTGAAAGCACAAAATATATTTTTTTAAATGTTCGTCACTTAAGAGGAGACAACACCAATCATAAAGTTTCATCGGTAAAGCTAAAGGTGAAGTGGGATGAAGAGTAGGCAGTGTGGCTATTATAGGGCATCTGCACGTGACGTCACAGTTAACCTCAAAAATATGTACTTCTTAAGGTTTAAGAGTATTACGCAGCTGTTAAGATTTCTCTTCACTCTTCGTAATAAACAAATTTTAGCTAAAAACTTTCTTCAATAGAAGTGTAGAGTGAAATTAAATAGAAAAGATAACATACGTCACGGGTTCGCGCACAGCGTACAACAGTTGGCATAATATCAGTGCCGTGCCATCCATTTTTTATTAAAATATTAATGATACTAGGCAGTGCGACGCCCATGCGGCCGTAAAAATAGGATCGTTACCTAGGTAACGAGCACGTGGTAACGATTTCGGTTTCTGCGCATTCTATGACGATGTTATCTTTTCTATTTAATTTCACTCTAGTATTCATTTACTTACAAGAATATCTTTTTTTTCAGTTTAATAACGCCAGCCATTTGGGCTAAAAACTGATTTTTCCCAGTCAAGACTTTTAGTACGGTGCTTTTTAATAGATGGTGCCACCTACAGCAGCATCTGCATCATGTAACCAGCATAACCTTAACTTTTAAGTTTTTCAAGTTTATTCTCATTTTTAATGTTTGTATACGCATTTTTAGCTTGGAACCGTACTGGTTCCAAGCAAATATTTAAAAATTCACGTAAATAATTTTTCAATATTGTTGATTACTAAAAATAGACTGCTAATTACAGGTTAGATTTCCAACCTACAAAAAAAGCGCTATTTTATTAGGACAAAGTATTTAGAACTTCATAAACATTACACTGAACTAGATTTTAGTTGAAAATAAGAGAACCAGGCAGAAATTTTAATAACAGTTGCGTAATACTCTTAAACCTTAAGAAACAAATGTTTTTGAGTTTAGCTGTGACGTCACGTGCAGATGCCCTATAATAGCCACACTGCCTACCCTTCACCCCACTTCAGCTTTAGCTTTACCGATGAAACTGTGTGATTGGTGTTGTCTCCTCTTAATGATGGAATCAAGGTTTGGAAATTCTCCGAATAATTTTCTCTCCTTCAAATGGTTTGCAACCCAAAATCGGTATGTTCTTGCTCCTCTAAGCAATACAAATTCATTATCAGAGTCATCTTCGTCTGAACTCATATCTAAAAGATGGTTCTCAATTTTGATGTTTGAAATCTGGGTTAAAATCATTTTATGGTATTGTTAAACAGTCTAGTAAGCACTGTGAAAGAATACTATCACACAGCACCAGTGGACGGTTAAGCCACCGCTTCTGTCAGCTTAGCATAACGCCACACAGCACAGCACTGCATCCGGTGGACTACAGCCTTTATACCCAAATTTAAAACTAAATTGGGAGAGTTTTATGGCAGGTAATTTGAATTTCTGAAAAATTGTGTAGGTCAAGAGAAATGAAATGTTGAAATAAAATAGAGGTACTTAGTCAATTAAAATAACATTTAAATTTTATTAAATAATAGCAAAACAATAAAACAATAAAAACTAACACATTTTTATAACAGCATTTTCTTGGATATGTTTATTTAGTGCAATAATTATTAACTGAACATATACTAAAGTTGCCATTTCCCATAATTCTTGACAATAATAATTCATATGCCTTATCTAAAGAAAATTTATGCAGTAAAATGCTGTTAAAATATATTGCGAATTACTCGATAACGTTATCAAGTTAAGTGAAAAATATACAAACTAAACCATAAATAATCAAACAATGAATACATTGAAGTGGTAAACCAAGAATTCTTTGTTCATAGTTTACTTTGAATAATTGAAACTGAAAATATTTTGTTGTGTTTATAATTAGCTGTTGTTTAATTAATTGAATTCATGCCAGAATAATTAAGTTTTTAACTTTGATAAATAATAAAAAATTATTGCAAGCACCGAAAACTATTATTAAGTATGAAGTATTTCAGTTGATATCCCACACTTCAGGTCTCAACTCAGGGATGGGTGCCTATAAGGCCTTTTTCCAACTCTAAAAATTCTCCAAAAATCAAATAAGTCGTTAGTTTATCCAAAAGACTAAATTATAACAGTATAGGAAAAACCGCTGCCCAAGGAATCACTATCCAAGTCACTGCACTGACAACGAAAAAAACTTTGTACGTGAAAATAATTGTTTATGGAACTTTAATAATATAATATTTGAAATCCTCTACCCCAAAAACCCATAAAACGATACCCCACATCGGTAGTGGGGTGGGAGGTGGTGATATGGGGGTGGTAGTGGGGGGTGGATGAAGTAAAAAATATTTTGAGGTTTCTGGTTCCTGTACATAGGTACATTAAATCACAATTTTTTTCATCCCCTTTAATAAGGGGGTGGGGGGTGGTAATGGGGGTGGCTAATGCCAAACATTTTTTTGAGACCTTAGCTTCTCTTGTATATACTAAATACCAACTTTATGGACTCTTACCTGCTTGATTGACCTATTTACCCCAAATTTACCCCCCAACCCTTCGACGGAACAAGATGAAAATATAATCTAGTTCTAGATCTCGTTCAAGTACATATGTGTACCAAATTTCAAGTCAATATCTTAAACGGTTCCAGAGTAAACGTGCGCACAAAAAAAGTTACAGACAGACAGAAATTTTTTTTTCTCTCAAACTTGAAATCTCGACGTCTCATGGCATTTTAAGCCTATTTGGACAATAAAAATTTTTTAAAATTTTTTTGTCGTTACTATACTTCCACTGGACATGGAAGTAAAATCAAAGGAGGTTATTCTGATTAAATAGATACATTTCAGATACTTAGGTTACAGATTGTCTAAAATAATAAAAAAGTATACAAAAATTAATAGAAAATATAATATGCAAGGCGGAAAGCAAAAAGGGACCTCTTGTCGGCAAATTCCAGTTTTTAGTTATTGATATTAAATGAATTAAGCTTTAATTCCGAACAATTTGGTGCAAAAATCATATCTCTATGTTTTTTTTTTGTTTAAGTTACTAGTGCGTTTATGAAAAGAGACCTCTTGTCGGTCCCATGTTATTTCTCCATAAGCGACAAGAGGCACCTTTTCCAGGGCTGAACATCGACTGCTTTATCGATTATTTTAAGTGTCTCATCCAATTATATCGGTTTTGTAATCGATTACAACTTGTAAAGGTAATAAATCGCAAAAATCCGAAAATCGATTATTTTGACCCAAACCACTAATTCGACTGTACTGAAAAATTGACATCGCCGACAAGAGGTCCCTTTTTGCTTTCCGCCTCACATATACTACTATAATAGACCAGGAGCCCGCCGACCACTAATTGGGTGTCATAGGTTTACTCCCAAAATGTCTGAATTGTTGTTAATTTGGGTCAATAGAGCACAGAAATTACCATGCCGGCCCTTTTTTTTTTTGAGGTAGAGGCGTACAGCAGGCCCCCAAAGGTGTAAGAAATATGACTCGTAAAAGTAAAAAAAAAAGTCACAAATAAGTCATAGGTTTACGCATGGGGGTTGGAGGGATTTCTTAATTTATCCCCAAAAATCATGAATCCAGACTTCCATTCATTTTGGGCGGTACAAGGAAGCGCTACGCTCGCCCAAATTTGAAAATAAAGTCAGATAAAAAAAATGATAAGGTTATGAATGGCAATCAGGAACCTGGTAAGTATGAACCTCCTGAGTGCGAAATTCGCCATTTTTGAAAAGTGGTGCGAATGTCTTGCCTTTCGTGATAATTGACGGCGTATCGGCTGTTTCTACCGCATGTACTAGTTACCCTTGTGATTCAATGAGTTTCACAAATTTACGACTGGCAATCATAAACTTGGTGAGTATGAATCCCCAGAGTGCGAAAATATATTACCAAGTTTCTGATAGCCAGTCGCAAATTTGTGATACTCATCGAATTACAAGGGTAACTAGTACATGCGGTAGAAATAGCTGATACGCCGTCAATTATCGTGAAAGGCAAGACCTTCGCACCACTTTTCAAAGATGGCGAATACCTCATTTTTTTCTGCGGAAAAGTGATTAACTGTGCAACAAATGAAATGCTTATTATCAACACCGTCAGCAACCAATGCTTGACAAATGAAAATAGAAGAAGTATTATTCTCGTTGATTTCCACTATCATCATTTATAAATGTATAAAACAACTAATGGTTGACAACTTATTTACAATTTCTAACAGTAAATTTTAATGAAATGCTAATCTTACCTTAACGTCCTCTTCGAGAATTAATCCAACTTCTACTCTCCACCATGGTTCTATGTTAATATCACATGGAACTTTTGGAAGCAATATCCTCACATTTTTTCTACCAAACAACCTACCTCTATTAGATCTAGATTTATTCATTAATTCTATATACTCATTACGTCCTATACCAAGCAATCTCAAACCTACAAAAGTACAAGCACATATTTATAACATTTTTCGTTCAGCCTTGAAAATAGTACTTACAATCTGCTGCGGTAAAGTTAGGTAAAGTGTCATAACTTTTCTCGGCTTGCATAAGTTTCTCAACTACAGAAATGTAATAATTAAAAGGGGTCATACGTAGACCTTTCACTATCATATCAGCTAAGTGATATGGGAATAGCATAAGCCGTTCTCTACTATAAGCCACAACACGCTCATAGTACTTCCTCTCATCCCTAAATACATGTCGAACTGAAAATAATAAGCGATATAGTCATTCCAGCAAAACAGTTTATACGAACTCTTACCTAAATTTCCACGATATCGAAGTTGATTTTTTATGCTAAAATTCACGATAATTCGGTCGTATTCCTTTGAAGAATTGCTTAGTATCTGTAAAACATTAAAGTGATAAACTTTAATATTTGTTTACATAAAAGATAAACAGAAGGGTATTAAAAATGCTAATTACCTGCTTTATGTGTGCTGGAAGGTGTGCCCAGGTTATATTTTTGCGAATATTTTCTTCTACTTCCGCATTCATTGTGGATCACGAGCATCTAACCATTTTTTAAGCAAAATTATAAATTATTTTGAAAAAAAACATGGAATGTCAAATTCTTAATCAAAACAAGCCATCTGAAGTTTGCCGGAGGCAAAGCATGTGTTTTGCAAAATGACAGAGTAGCCAACTCAAAAATAATTAAGAATCCTAATCCACAGATACGTGAATTGAGAAATAGATCGAGCATTTCTACTCTCGTTGTGTTTGCTGTCCTCGCAATGAGCAACAATGAGTGTGGCATCTCGTTTATTCTTACATAAACATGGATCAGTTCCTTTTCAGGGAAGCTAATGTTTGTTTTGACGGTAAAAATTGCACGTATTATTTTGATTTGTGTTTATTAATAAAGATGGAGCACTACTGTACAAGAGTTTCTATCTACATAAATATGTATTATAAATATAATTTATTACTCTATAAATACCTTATAATCTATCTGTTCTAATATCTATTGTTTTTATTTTTATGCGTATCTGTTTGTATATAAATGATGTTGTGTGTGTCTGTCTGTTTTTAATCTATACGTGTTAATGTTTTTGGATATATTTTAATATTTTTTAATGTTGCTTGACTTACCATATGTACAAGAATGTATTTAAATAATGGGACAATAAATATCTATCTATCTATCTATCTACTGCAGATTTGTCTCCCTTTAACATACTTTATTTTACATTGATGCTATCTCTGTCAGTAAAGTTTTTCGTGCCACATTTTCCGTGCAAAGAAAAAATCAGAACAGAAAATATTTCCACCAAGAGAATTAGATAGAGTGAAGGTTCGCGTATATGCAGGCATCAGCGCCATCTGTCACGCCGAATGCGCAAACACATGTATACGCACAAGACCATACATTAAAGATCCTCCGTATCACCCGTTAAAAACGTGCTAACCTGCGTAGGGCGGGTGAGTGTGATGTCATATTGTCATAATAGTATAAAATTTGATTCTTTATGCGTGACCTCTACAACATCTAACCCTTTTTGCTTCCACAAACACCAAAATACTGAGCACTACGCATCCGACGCGTTTTCCGTCAACAAAGCTGGCGTCATCAGGAGACAAATAAAACTAGTTTTTAAAACTTGAAAAAAAAAATGGTCTTTTTAATCACCTGTGGCATGTTAATAAATGTTGCTTTCTACTTTTTTACATTCTCAGATTTACCATCAGCGACTTATTCAACAGAATCTCACATTGCCATGGTGATGGGCTTCAAAGAATCAAGACAACTATGTTAGCGGTAACTTGGTTACCAGTAGTGTCACCTTTGCCAGGCAAGTTGAAGGAGAAGCCAGACTAAGGCCCAGTACTTTCAACTGTAGAGAGTGATATATAATCTGCTGATAAGCAAAAAAAATCGGTATTTTCACCTACAAATAGTGATATCCACCAGATAAATATGCCTTATCCCTAGGATAACTTATCCGGCACCTAGATCCTCGATCTTCGGATAATGGTTTTATCCAACGGGTAAAAATAGCCACGCCCACGCGGTTCCGCTATGATTGACGGAATTATTATTTTATCCTCTAACCCAACTTTTTAAAAATTTGGTTTATTTTAACCTAAATGTTTTTTTATTAAACATGTTTATTTGTATCCAATTGTAAATTTAAAGTTAAAACAACAGTTTTAACTTTAAATGTTTATTTGTATCCAATTGTAAATTTAAAGTTAAAACAACAGTTTTAACTTTAAATTTACAATTGGATACAAATAAACATGTTTAATAAAAAAACATTTAGGTATAATAATATTGTAATTAGGCAATCCAAACCATGTGACGCGTTGTGGGCAAACATCCGGCAAACGTTCGTTTTCGTTCGTTAAACGTTTATTAAAGAGTTTGTTTTTCGGTTGCCTTGGCTACGTTTCCGCGAGTTAATTAAAATAAACCCCGTGTTTGCCCACGATGCCATATTGCCAAAACAATTTGACAGGTTGTTGGATGGCCTAAAATGCATATTTTAAATACTTTGTCCTAACAAAATAAGATTACTTTTGTAGGTTAGAGATCTAACCTATAATTATAGCAGCCGATTTTATTAATCAATATTGAAAAATTATTTGAATGGAATTTTAAATGTTCGGCTGGAGAGAGTATATGGCTAAAAGCTAAAAATCCGAGACAAAATCACAGTAGGAGAATCTTTTATACATCTATTTGAAGCATAAAACTTTCTTACTTTACAGTGTCTTAAGTTGGCAACATTTACTTTGGGAAGTATCTAAAGCTATCGAATAGTTAACCGAAGGTACTTTGAATGAAAATACGCATGCAAGTTATCCTGCAGATAGCAAGCTACGGTTATCTTATCTGTCAGATAGTTACTCGCTGGATATGGTCTATTTATACTTAAGTGAAAGTACCGGCCCTAAGAAGGAATATACTAACCCATATCAAGGAGCGAGACATTATGCTGAAGGGTTTGTCTTTATGTTGACAGCAGAGTTATTAAGTATACATTATGATGTGAAAATCACTATCTTGATCTTAACTAAATATTAATTCTCATTGGTCGAATACAAAAATCATGTCATACAATATTTTGACCGGATTACTGCTAGATTTACATTCATACAATTATATTCCTGTGTCCGAATCACTTGAGGTAACAAAATAGTTGTATAACATTTAAATTTTGCTTGCTGGGATCTTGCATGTTTACTACCTTACATCTATTCTGAACGTGTCTGGGTGGTTACCATTTCCTCAGTCAACAAACATAATTTTCGTTTTCTTGTAATTTACACTTAAACCATAATCAGAACTTATTGTCTGAACATATCAGGTGTATGAGCTCATCCTTGCTTGCTCCAACTAAGGCGAAAAATGAAATTTCTGTAAGTTGGCTATTAGATATAGCACAAAATTAGCTTGATAGATTGAAAAAAATAGGCACAAGCTTTATGAAAAGTTTATTGTTCAAAAATTACATTTTTGGTTACCAATAAGAGCCCTGTTGCTAAAATTATCACATTTTTTTTCTTACAACTTACACAGTTCTTTTTCCTGTAAGGCTTGTTTTCTAAACTAATAATAAAAATTAATAATACAATAATAACATATAATATCACAGGGTACAACGAGACTGCTTTTCTAAAATAAATTTCAACAACAAAGTTCAAACCTTACAGGAAAAAAATTATATTAAATATACCTTGTTAAAAAATTGGAATGGTTCCCTAAAGAGGACAACATTTTCCAAGTAAAAATTTGTATAGACGAAATAAAAAAATAGGAACTAAATCTACGTTAAAATAATTTGATTTGTTTTTTCCCAATTGTTGGTCAGTCTTGAAGACACAGAAAAGATAAATGCTGCCGTTTCAGTCTTTCAATGATTGCAGTCGTTAAGCCAAGAAATGAAATCGAAAACAGTTAAACTACGTCAGAGACATACAGACTTCCCCTAGGGTTTTAAACATTAAAAATTTACCATCATTAAAACACTGATAAGACCCGACGAAAATAAAATTTACACATAAAAATAGACACCTCTTACGAACGATGCAGTTCATTCATTTAACTGAATGCTATTACCCACAGAAATGACGCATGCACCTGCTCTGCCCGTTATCAAAGGAGCTAGCGTACTCCACTCGTTATTATTGGGATCATATTGCTCAACTGTGCGTAAATAATGGCTGCCATCGTACCCACCTATGGCGAAGAGCTTGTCACCAAATAAACATGCTGCAACTGCATCTCTCTTACTTGACAGAGACGCAACGCTAGTCCATGCATCGATACCTAAAAGAACGTTGTCATAAATTTAATAAATCACTACAGAGGTGGGAAAAAAGAATTCAGTGGTTTCACAAATTTTAAAATCTTTTTGCTTGCGAAGGTAATACTTCATTATAACTAAAAATATTTGAATTTCCACAACCAGTCGATTAATACCCGAAAAAGCATTTTTATGTATGAATTGAAATTTTACCGCCAAAAACACATTACATTAACGGATGCTAATGACATCATCGGTTGCATTGATGGTAAATAAACGCCGTTCTGTATTAAAAATACATGTTTTTTGCAAAGTCTTAACTTTTATAATGGAAAATAAGTGGTTTTGTGCCAGGATACAAAAATATATAAAAAAACCTGAGAGTTTTTGAGGCAGTACCAAACAGGGACCGAAACCGAAATTTATTTCGGTTCCGTTTCGGTTACGGTTTCGGTTTTCAGAGCAGCGTAATTATTGGGATAAAATATTGAAAATCTATCTACCTAACATTTCTTTTTTATTTCAACAAAAGTGAGATCTAAAAGTATAAAATGAAGGATACCTTTTTTTTTTTTAAGTATTTACTGGAAGTTGGTGTGAAAAAAGAAACACTGTTTAAATCAAATGCATTTTCCCGGTAATTTTTTGTTGACATTATAAATCATCAGCAGCATTTATGTTATATACAAGGGTTGGAATTACCGATCGGATTCCAGTGAACTCTTATACTGTAAATATTGTAAACACCTATTGAAACATTCCCAAACTAGTCATGCAACATATTGAGTGAATTTTATTTAATTTTACAATGTTAATGCATAACTTAGTTTTGTATTATATTAAATAAAAGTGTAATGCATAATACAATTTTTTTTTAAATTGCAATATACTGGCAATTTACACAGCTGGTAAATTTCCAGAGGTAGCTTTTTCAAATCCCATATTAGCTTTTTCTTTAACCTTAAAAGGTCACACAGAGCTCACAAAAGGTAGTGTACAAAAAATTTGTATTGCATATCATAAAAAATACTAAATTAGTAAAATATATTGTATATCGTACATACATGAGAAGTATACAGTAAATTAGATAGGTACCAAAAAATAAAAAAACAATAAGAAAACTACAAACACTGAACTATCACATTTAGTACATGCAAATTAGATTAAAAAACTGTGAATAGAAGAAATAATTTATAAAGTAATAATATTTGAGATGCATAGTCTAGATAGGGGTTAGAAATAGATACCCAAAAAGTTCCCCCCAATTTAGGAACGTCTCTTTTTTTGCAAATTAATAAATTTTGACCTTTAAACACCATATTGTCGGTTCATGTTTAAGACAATATTTTAAATAATATCTACATAACATATTATCGTCCATTCGTTTTCTCTTTTGTACATATAGTCTGGGGTCCAACAGTACGAAATCGCTCTAAATTCCAAGTAACCTGTTCCGACATGACGTACATTTTTCATCTTCAGATTTGCAAAAAGGGTTATATAGGACACCAGAAATGACTTGTCGGATTCTTATCAGCTCTTGCATAACTTCTTAAAAGATAAGAAAAGAGATGAAATGATAATTCCTAAAAAAATGTTTTTTAATACATAACACGTCCTGTAAAAGAAACTATGAGTGCTATCCATCTAATTTTTTTATAGTATACACTAAAGACATAAGCGCTTGGATGAGGCTCGATGGCACTGTTTAAATATGTTTAGTTTTTTGGGAAAAAAATATGAAATCTGTAACTATAAAATATTGTAGTAAGAATTTCAACATACGAGCAAGTACTTCAATTTTAAATTTTTTGTGTATAAACTATGCTAACAAACATACCCAATATATTGAAAATGTTTTTAAGACAAGAATTAAGTTGATATTGCATATAGTATTCGAGTTGCGAATTTTTAAAATGGGTGCATGATGCGGCGCATGTAATAAAGGCGACAGCTCTCCTAAAATTCATAAAGCGCATGAAAACAGTTTACAGTGGAATTAGCTGGTATGTTTATGTTTACTAGGCGTATTATGTACATATGTATATGGTGTGAAGTTATTTGTCTTAACATTTTAACATTATGAAAACTATTTGTGTTTGATTGTTTAAATCGATTGATTATTGTTTGCGGTTCATATTTATTATTTACTAGCTATGCCCGCGGTTACGTTCGCGTGGAATTTTGAAATTGACTAAAAAGCTTCTTTATAAACGACGTTTGAGGTAGAATCACCATTCTGGAATATTTCAGAAAACTCACAAATTTTCTGGAATATTCCAGAGTACTCTCAAATTTTCTGGAATATTACAGAAGTTTAATCTTAAAAGTTTATGCCGTGCAAATACGCTTATTGTAGAGATCAAGCTGTATCTCCTCTTTTACTAGACCGATTTTCATAAAACTTGGCTTAGTCTAGGCCGATTTCGATGAAATAAGAACTAAATGTTACTCTAAGCTTAGATGAACCTCATTGGTGCAGTAGTTTCTGCGTGATGCGCGTTCAAACAGACAAGCAGACAAACAGAGAAAAATTCCAAAATCTGTCTTAATGTATTCCATTACTCATCTTACATCCCCCATATCAGTTTTTTGCAAATATTTTCAATGTACATACACGTCAACTTTACAATGTATACGTTTGAAAATTATTAAAAGGTAAAATAATTTAATAAAAGTGATTTACGCTCCCTCCCGACGGAAGACTCTTTTCAACAACATGTTGCAAATATTACTTTTTTTATACAGTGTTGTGAACCGTCATTCAAATTACCTCTTGCACAAAATTTTGGATAATGTCGACAAAAAAAAAAGTTTATCTGAACTTAAATTAAAAAGTGCAACTGTAAAATAAAATCCGACACAAAATGTTCTTGTGAGTGGTATTCAGTTGCGTGCTCGTGTGCTGCTTTTCCTGAAAATTGTTTTAAGGGAAAAAGCAATATGCATCATTTTATAATGATAGTGATTATGACTAAAATGTTAGAATAGTTATACACAAAAATTACATAATATACAACATTAATGTTTTATTTAAAATATCTCCCTTTTCTGCTTTCTATTAAATATGCTAAATACCTAAAATAATATTTCTCAGTAATGTTTTATTTTTTAAACAATATAAAAACGAGTAGAAATTGTACTCGGGCATGGCCAATTGCGAATACCTATTTGATTAACATTTTGCTCGAACTCACAATTCACTTTGTATCGATTTTTTTTTTTAAATGAGTGGCCGCAATCGGCAACGCCCGACTACTACTTTCATTCGTTTTGTTGTATTATTAACATAAAGTAATTCAAATTTGCAATTATATTGAACAATATAGTGCTTTTTACTGTTACACTGTACCAATTATCGTGTAGACTATCTTTATTTTAATGCTGCATAATTACGCGCCTCATAAAAAAATCATAAACAAAAAACTGTATACGTTATCGACAGGACCTTTTTTAAAAAAACTTTTTCAATATATGGACTATATTTGGTAAGCAATTGTATATAAGAATTTCATAAATTTAACATAGTTGTCCGCATATTGAAATTTTTAGAACGTAAATATCAACCTTTTGATTTTAATTATTTTTTTCCAAAAAAAATATTCTTTTCAAAAATACCAATAGCTTAGTTAGAATCACGTATATCTTTTGAGTATACATACCAAAAATCAGATCGGTAGGTTACATAGTTTTTGTTTTAACAGAGAATAACCATTGTAAAACATAGTTTTATAATTATCAATCCGCCATTTTTTTTGCGATTTCTGAAGTTGCGCAAGAGCAAAAATGAATCCGACAAGTGTTTTCTAGTGCCCCAGGTAATGCTCTCTTCATTACTTATATCAACATTTGTACGTCATGTCGGAACAGGTCATCTTGATTTTGGAGTGCTTGGACCCCGGACTAATAAATTTGTTTAATTTTAAGGCCTCAGTTTAGTTGTTTTCTAACAAAAACACATCCAGTTTGATTGGTTTATAATAAAATCAATTTTATAATCACATTGTCCACTTATTTCAGGTATTTTGAAACAAACTATTTTTATACAAACTATTTTGATACAAACCATTTTGATAATATCTTTAGGATTATTAATTTACACTTTTTTTTTTAGTCAACAATTTATACTTTCTTTATAATTTGATTAGTTTATCTTTCTTGTAATCAAACTTCAGTTTTAGTGTAAATTACAAATATTGAAAGATTGGCGCCCCGGATCTCTGGGAACATTATCTTTAAATGAGCCAAATTAACATCTTTTTAAGAAAAATTATAAAAACATCTGTCATATATTAATCACAATCTATCAAACACGTAAAACCATTTGTAAAGTGTTTTCTGACCCATGACTCATCTGCCAAGTCTCTGAGCTACTGGGGTAGTAACATTTTTTTCTCTAAATAACATAAAGTTCAGTCTAAATCTCGAACACGTTACAAAAAAAATAATTAATTTATTAAACAGCGAGGATTTAATGTTACAAATTAAAAAAAAAAATTAAAAAATCTAAAAAAAAATTCGTTCTTGAGCATTTTTCTTGTTAAAGTAACCGGTTTTAAGATATTCGCTGTGAAACTTCGAATAGGGTCGATTTTTACCTGTGCGCTCTGTTCGGAGGCTGTTAGCAGGAAATGGGTGAGGACATATTTTTTACTTCCTATGCTTTTTTCTCTTCCAACGAACGGTTTACAAGATAAAAGTGAAAAACCGGTTTTAAGTCCCTGTTAGGAGTGTTTTTTTTTGCAAAAAAAAAAAGGACGTTCCACCCCCAAATTGGGGCACTTTTTATTTGCAGAGGTAGATTGTTAAATAGCTTAAATGCTTTATATGTGATTTTGTTTTGCCCAGATCGACTGCGACAGGTAGATATGAGAAGATTGTTTGCTGCGCGTATATTATGTGTATGATAGTCTGAGTTAATTTATGGTGTGATATCTGTTCGAATTAGGTTATTTTTTAATTTATATACTAGTTTTAAACTTTCATGCTGGATTATTTTTCGGACATTCAAATAATGCAAGTTGTTATACAGCAATATAGAATTAGTTCTGGGAGACATTGTACAATAAATGCTTTCAATAATTTATTCTGCACAACTTGCAAGTTGTTAATCAGTTTCGTTGCCCAAACCAGAGAATGGGGGCCATCTATGTTAAATGTGAATTTATATGGGCATTATAAAACATTATTTTTGCCTTGTCACTTAAGTAATATGAACTTTTATGTAGGAGTGCCATTATACAATATATTTTCCTAGTTAGGTTTCGTATTGTGTTCAGATCATGTCATTCTACTATCAAGAGTTATTCCAAGATATTTTACAGAATCACATTTTTTTTTTATATTATAATGTCATTAATTTTCACTTCTGACTCGTTATTGTTACATTATCATATTTTTGTAACTTTTTGAGATCAGTGTATATACACACTTATTTTCATTTATTTTCAGTAGATTTTGGTTGGACCAGTTGGTTATGTTGGCAATGTCTGCTCATATGATGTATAGTGTTTTCTTTGTTACCAGCATAGAAGATTGCGAGATCATCCATATCATTACCGGAAAACTTTTAAGATTAGTGTGAAGGATGTCGTTGATAAATACAAGAAATAGGAGAGGTCCTAACAAACTCCCTTTTTAATCAAATGTAGAACAGAAATAAAGCTACTGAAATGCTGTGTTTACCATTTGTTAAACACAATTTCAGCCATTAATGCAACTGATGAAATCATTGCCAATCACAGAGCGTTTTGCATATTGGCTCAATAATTATTCAAATTTATTTGTTGAAATTTTAATTTCACAGACAATAGAATGCTATTTAAATGTTGGGAAATTCTTTAAAGTATCAAGTGCTTCATTTTAAGTTAAAAAAAAAAATTTGCAAATTTGCATATAGTGAAAACACCTGACTGAAAAATAGCCTTTAATTAATTTAGTCCCCGTTAAGTGGTGGAGTACCATTAGCTAAACTTCGCCAGGACTTTATAGTCCTTATAGGATAATAACTCCCAAGGTCGGCAGTGTACTTCCCGAGGGCGTCATTATCCTATAACACCCATGGTGCCTTCAACGTTTAATGTCCTACAAGTCTGTTATTTAATTCGAATTTTTTTTTTGTTGACATTTACGATTTATTAATTTGACATCTATTAAAATTGTTTGTAAATGCCGCCGTTGTATAGCAACACATTTTGTTTGTCAATAACACTATCATAATTTACTTGTTTTGGGTTGTGTTATAATTTTATAATACCCTAGGGCGTTATAGATATTCATAATGCCCTAGTGCGTTATTTTTTATTTAATGTATCTCAAAATAGGGTGGTTATTGTAAAATAATAGACTTGTAGGACATTAATATAAATAAAGCAATTAAAATAAAAAAATAAAAAATTACTTACTTGGATCATATCTTTCTACACAATCGAATCTTGAGGCAGCAGGATTGTTAGCTGGTGCATCTTGTCCCCCCATTGCGTAAAGAAAATCATTGGCCACCGCTACTCCCACTCCGCCCCTTCTCCTGGCCAAAGGAGCCACCATTGTCCATTTATTGGTGTGAGGGTCATAGCATTCAACGGTTCGTAAACAAGAAGCACCGTCACGTCCCCCAACAGCATACAGTTTTCCACCTAAGACTGCAATACCAGCAGAACACCTCTGGTTCTGCATGGGGGCGACATATTGCCAGTTTCGAGCGACCGGGTCCCACCTACGTAAAAGTAAATTATTTCACGTTAAATACTAGTGTAACACGAGTTTGTACCTTTCCACAGTATTCAGGTAACTCCAACCATCATGTCCACCAACCGCATACAGAGTACCACCTAGAACGGCGACTCCCAAACCGTGTCTATGGGTGTTCATCGGAGATAGTTGCGTCCATGAGCCGGTTTCCATGTCTAGACATTCCATCGTGTTTAGAGTTTTCAATCCGTCTCTGCCTCCGACAACTAATAATCTGCAAAAACGTTTGTCGGGGATATCACAGAAAACTTTTATATTCGATGGTACTGGTAGGTAGCTTAACAAATATTTAATCATAATTTGTGACAAACTGACAATAAATAAGCACATAAGAGAACTCAATCCGTCCGAGAATATCTGCTAAATATCTAGGATTAATAAAAATAATAATAATTTATTTATTACGTGTGCTGTCACATGAAAACAGATGCGAACGTCAACAAAACGTAGCTACATAATAAATGGTAAAATGAAGATACACACAAATATAAAAAATATACAGGGTGTCTAGAATATACATATAAATTTCTGAATAATATATTTAGTCCACCCATTTAGGTCATATAAAAAGGCTTTACCAGGAATTAAGTCGGGAAGTTTTGAAATTTGGCAGGGTTGTAGATTTAGGTATCTACAACTAAAATCCACATTTTGCACAAAGCAATATCTGCCGCCGGCGTAGCCATATTGCCAAGATGGCCGCCAAAAAGTTTTTTAAAATATCTCCTTTACCTCGGGTTTTAGAATTAAAAGATTTATTACAAAAATGAAAGAGGAGCAAATTTCCTACAAATTACGTTATAGTCAATAGTTTAGACACAACAGTCGATTAAAGGTAAACATATTCATTTTACTTTCCCTAACGATATGCTTACATTTATGAATTTTAAATGAACATGGGGCTATTGAATTCAATTTGGATTATTATTTGCAAATCCTTTCAACTGAAATTCTAGTACTTCTTACCTGCGCCGCGTTTACCTGTGATTAAAGCAAACCTCCGCCGGCCGGGTGCCGTCATTTTTATAATGTGCATAGTCTCTGCCTTTATCGCTTTTCAGTATTGCTTTGACCACAGTGCAAGTATAACAACATTTTGTATGTATTATTTTTGTTATTATTACTCTGGGATATATTATTTTGCAGACTGTGGAATTTACAAAAGAACAACGCCTGGCCATGGAAAACATTCTTTGTAATTTGAACAGATCTATGATCTTCTCAACGGATCACCAAGGTCTGTTTAAAACGATTACTAAAAAATTTGAAGAAGGACTAGCAAAACTGGAAAGTAATGGACCTACCGCTAAACTGTGGGTGCAATATTTTCACATGGTAACTTTGGTGAAGCAGTTCATAGAAGTTGAAAGAATGGGTAATTGGCAGCTTTACCCAGAAACTGCCCAGAAAATGCTGCCTTATTTCCACGCAAGCGGACACCATAATTATGCAAAATCGAGTCATTTATATTTGCAAAATATGATATCCTTAAAAGACAAAATGATTCCTGATGAATACAATAAATTTACAACAGATGGCTTTTTCACAATCAGGCGCACCAATAAGTTTTGGTCCGTTGGTCAGATATGACCATTGAACAAATGCTAATGAGGACGATGAAAGCTATTGGAGGGCTTACTCATGGACGAGGAATTACGGATAGCGCATTAATAATGTGGACATTGGGAATGGTGTAGTTGCACAACGTATGCATTGAAATTGAAAAATTTTGCAACGTTTCTTTTGGATCTACAGAACAACATGTGGATATGAGAAGTTCACGTATTATTCGAGACAATGATGATGTGCAAAAGCTGTTGGCTTGGCTTACGCAACACCCTCCTTTCCCAGACGTAAAAGAAATAATGTCTATTTCCTCAGGAGTTATTTGAGATGAAAAAAACGCCTTTAGATAAAACTAAATGAACATTTTCAACTCCACTCGGCTGCTGTACCTAAGCCGTTGATTTCAGAGAAAATATACATATGACATGATTTATAGAAAATTTCCTACTCTTTAATTTTGGTTATAGGTATTTTGACTGTAGAGCATATGGTAACGGAGATATTTGAAAAAAAAAACAGTTTTTGGAGGCCATCTTGCCAATATGGCGGCTCGAGCGGCAGTACTTGCTTTGTGCAAAATGTGAATCTTAGTACTAGACACCTATCTCTATAATTATACCAAATATCAAAACTTCCCGAGTTAATTCCACCTAAAACTACCTGACAGATAGACTAATTGGCAGAAAAGAAATAAAAAAGTCCCATAAAATTGTTGCTTTACTCCAACGGTTTTGCTTAGATTATATATCTTCTAAAAATGTGACATTTTCAGGCTAGATAGATAATATTGTCTAGGTGAACAATGCCCCTTTTTATTATGTCTATTGCATCAATAATGAAAAATAAAAAACATAAAAATAATGCCAGATAAGTGTCGCCTGAGCTATTTGAACATTGCCGCTTTCATTCATGAGGGATGCCCCGCTGTAGGTGCCGGTGAGTCAAAGAGACATTTCATGTGTTTTCCATCCTTGCGTTGTTTAGTCATAGGTTAGGCTGCCACTTATAAATGATACAGTGTGGTCGATGTGTTTGATTTATCTAGTTTTAACGTAAATTTATAGTAAAAATAATAAGACTAAATGTGATGAACGAACTGATGATGTTTAAGTGTTAACTGAAATTATTAATTTAATTATTACAGGTGACTAAAGAAATTTTCATTATAATAAATTTAAAAAATGGTACTTTTTATTCTCATCATTAAAATACATTTTTTGCAGACACTAAATTACTGACATCAATGACATTTTTTCAATAAAGATACAAGGAGCTCCAAAAAATCGACCTTGACGATCTACTTTTTCTAATAAAAACTATGGAATAATTGGGAGGTTGACGAATTTTCAAAAATGTTGAAATGTAGTAGTTTAGGCGTTAATTTCGTTATATATTTAATTTAGTCGAAAAATTCAATATGCAAAATATTTTTAAAAATTATCAAACCTGGACTATTTGAAAGTACAGTGGAAACAGTAGTGACGCCATGAGGGTAGTTAGCCCTGCACCTATATGCAGGACAAACAAGTTGACAACAGACAAAATAATCTTATCTGTGTAAAGGCATTAGTGCACAGTGCTTGAAATACTCGTACTTTAAATTTAAGAAACGCCTAATGACTCTCTTTTGTTGTGTTGTATTTTGTAGGATTCCACTAATAGTGAATTATCTACCCCATACCATAATAAACATTAAGCAAATATTCTTTAGGTATGTTCTGTTTTAATGAGAAAATAGCATACAAAGAACTATTAATTTTTTTACATGGTCTAACTGATCATTTTACATTAGACGTGCCAAAAAATTAAAGGAACTAGAGAAGTCAATATTTCTATTGTTAAAAATGTTATCAGCAATATTTGTTTCTTGAGGAGAAAAGCATAAGCCATCAGTGTTGGTAACATTTAGGATTAAACGATTTTTTAAAAGTATCATAAGTTGAAGTTGTCCATCACATCATTTGCGAGACACTGCAATTTAAGACACTGCAATTCAAGTATAGTGAAAATAGTAGAGGTCTCAGCACAGACTCCTAGATTAATATGATCATTTGACAGTATTTTGTACTTTAACTGTACGAGTTAATCTGTTAGATATAGATACGATCCAATCTAAAAAAGTACCTCTAAATCCCAATCTGTAAATTTTTCTGATATAAATTCAATACCAAGCCTATCAAATGCCCGACTGAATTCAAAAAATAAAGTTATGAAATAGTAACCTTTATCAAACACATCATAAATATATTGTCATAACAAAATAATCAGCATTTAAGAATTATCTGTCTACTTAAAATCGCATCAAAATTGGTGCATACATTTTAAAGGTATGAGGGAACATTTTAAAAACCAATACATCTCTATGAGGTTATGTTGGCTTTGCAGCGCCCCCTAGCGGGTCAGTCCGATAATCACTATCTAAGAACCTACTCTTTGAATCAAGTAACAAATAAAATGGTTGCAAACTATTCAACTTACTTGTCTCCCATTAGAGCTATACCAAACTGCAGCCTTCTACCGCTCATATGATGCGCTACTGTCCACACGTCACATCTAGGATCGTAACTTTCAATTGTGGTTGCTCCTTTGTTCTTATCCATTCCACCAACCACTAATAATCTTCCCAATGTCGCTTTCCTAGGTCTAGTCCTAGCGCAGGCCATTTGTAACCTTCTTTCGGGCAACAAGTGCCACTTCATTGCTTCCATGATTAATTTTTGGCACGTAGCATCTCCTTAAAAAAAAAAAAGATGTTTACATTAAAACATTAAAATTCAAAGATAATTTGTCAGGGTTGGAAAAGAAACAGTTTTTTTTCATTTTAAACCAAAAAACAGTTTTTTTTGTTGAAAACAAGTTTAAAATGTTTAAAACTATATTCAACTAAAATTAAATGGTGCCAGGCACACTATGTCTACTACTAGGTACTACTTGATGTCAGATGGCGCTCTTAAATGGATTTTACAGCACTATACAAATAAAATGCTCAGTTTAGTGCACGTGATCACTATATCAGAATTATTTATCGGAATGGACCATCATCGGCCCTTTTTCTGCTTTTCCACAAACTCCAAAATAATACATTTATTTAAAACATCACACTGTGTTTTAAACAGTTGTTGAAAACACAGTGTGATGTTTTAAACACTTTGTTAAAAACATTTTGTTTTAAACATGCCAACCCTGTAATTTGTAGTGCGATGAGTCCAACAGAAAATGTTATACAGAGCTGGCCAGCTTGAAACTTCAAATGTACTTATAATGCATAAGACAACAAGAATAAAGGTTTTTTGAAAGATGTGTTAGATATAGAAGTAATATCTCTCCAGAGGGCATTTTACAAATTCCAACTGTCTTTATTTATCATTAGCGATTTGCATTATCCATTTCATTTTTTTTCCTTATTAAGACCACCTTTGTAATAGTGGCCTGGCAAGCACAGTACAAGACTCATAAGAAAAGAATTTCCATTTACTATATTTTGGTTTACAACTTGTTGAATTTTTGGAGATATTTAAGTCTGCTCTTTCAGAGATCTACAAATTATGCAGCATATGCGTAACAGTTCCTACCTCCAATGCAGAATGTTTTTCAATATGCCACTACATAATATAGCATATATAGCGATTGCTATACAACTAAAATATTTATGAGATGTAATGAAACGATCAAGATATTACCTTCAATAACTGGCTCAACATGGTCAGTCAGAAATGCAGGTGGCAGCAATGGAAGTTTCACTAAACCGAGCAACTCGCCTATATGCTGACGACGAGTAACGGGATCGTGCTGGATCCAGCTCATTAATGCCTGGAAGATGTGTTCCTCACAAGATACATTGAGATCATCGTTGCTGAGCAGGTTGGTCATTTGTTCAACATTTAACTGGAGGAATTCCTGATTACGGATAACCTGCATAAAATGTTGGCTGGTGTAGGCATTTGCCTCGTGTAACAAACTAGTACAAGCTTGATGTTCAGCAAATACTGCGATTCCCAAACAGTTACTTGGATGTAATTGATGTGCCAAAAACCTAAAATGTATCGATGAAAAGCTTTAACAAAGTTAACTACTTTAAAGGTCAATAGAGTTCACTAAATTCTAACTTGAGATCTGTTATAAAACACATTTTCCTTAGTTGTTAATACACATACAATTTGACATACATTGTAGTGGAGTCAAATTAGGATTTTAATGTGAATTGGTCAGGGCAGTTTATCTGTTTTAACTTGTGCAGGGGGTCAACTTAAGTTCACAGCTCAGTTTTGCAGTTTCTGCAAGGTCGGTGTATTGTTTATTTAAACAATTTACTTTATTAGAATGTGTTTTACATCGGTTTTCTTTGAATATCTCAAAATCTATAAGTCCTATGGAAAACAATAAAAAGAAGGAAAACGTTCGTTTTCATAGTACATAAACTATACTTCATTCCTATTGTTATTATTCCAATTGTTATTATTTAAAAAAAATTGAACATTGCAAAATTATGCGTTTTTAAACAAATCACTGTTCTTTTAAAAATAATGGATAATATTCAATGAAATTTTGGAAAAATATAGCTCTTATAAAGTACAATCACCAGTTAAAATTTCAAATCAAAATGATTACTAAAACAGCTCAAATATAAAATTGTTGCTAAAACTGCACCCTAAGAAATGTATAAGATGGCTCAAATTGTAGCATTCAATAAGTACTTTGAGGTCAAGGAGAAAAACTTTTTTTTTAAATTTAAACCCGTTTTATTGCAGTTGTTTTTAGTTTTCGAAATTTTAGTTATAAATAAATTCAAGTAACTCTCTGGTGTTTTTATGAAATCAAATACGGTAAATGAGTAACGAAAGTAGATTAAAAAAGCCAACAAAAAAAATTAATGCTCTACTTGCATTTGGAGCTGATACATAAGTCTGTACGTTCAGGTCACTTATAAATAAACAAATCGGTATTTCTTCTTGAAATTTGGGCTGGTTATTCTCCAATGCTTATTATTTTGTTTCTGCTACTTGAAGATAATCCAAAGCTACAATTGTTAAAATAACATTGAATAAAGCGGCTTTGAGAACATAATGCACATTTTCAATTTTTTTTTATAACTTTTTAAATTTTTGTCACGAAAATGGTAAACCAACCTAACTTGAACAACTACCCTTATATTCATGTATACAGCTTTGTAAAACTTTTAATATTACTGATACAATAAAAAAAAATGCGAGCAGGATTTGAACCCGAGACGTCCGCATCCTGGATGAAAAGTGCTAGTCGCCTTACCCACTGGGCTATCTAACGACTAAGGTCGGTTTGCAAAAACATAATATAATATTTAGACATATTTGGTGGTTTTCGAATCTAACAAAATCGCTACCCCCACTTTCGGGCCTCTATACAGTATCTTTTAACAATGGGGAATTTCAGCAATTTTTTTTAAATTAAAAAATGAGTTCTTTAGATTAAAAGAAGAGACCCTTATTTTTTTTTAAGGCAATATAAACGTGAACAAAAATGTTAAAGTTTAGTTATATATTTTCCCCTAAAAATTTACGACCTTATGTAAACATAGTTAGAAAATTTTAGGCTTACTGAAAAAAGGATACCTACGCTGGCCAAGGAGTTGAGAAGAAAATACCCTAAAATTCTTAATTGTCATCTGAATTTTAATTGCTGTCGGTCTCATCTCGGTCAGTGTCGTTTCTATTTATAAACGTTTTGACAGCGAGAAGTGTCAGTCTATGACAGAAAATAACATGAAAGTAGATACAATTACGTAGTATTTGCAACTGTCATCGGTAAATCAAAGAAATTTTCTGCTATGTTTGTCTACGTCACAAAACGTTTAGTGACTTTTTGAGACCAAAACTTATGGGGCTTTAAAAAATACAACGAACTGAAAATAATTGTTTATAATATTACTGGTAAGTTCTGAATATATTATATTTTCATATCAATACTTGTTTTTAAATATTTAGACTGAACTGAAATTCCCCATTGTAGCTTTGGATTATTTTCAAGTAGCAGAGACAAAATAACAGATATTGGAGAATTACCGGTCCAAATTTCAATAAGAAATATCGATATGTTTATTTATAAGTGACCTAAATGTAAAAACTAACGTATCTCAATAGAGCATTAATTTTTTTTTTAAAGTTGACTTTTTTAATCTACTTTCATTACTCCTTTACTGTTTTTGATTCCATAAAAAAACCAGAGAGTTATTTGAATTTGCTTGTAACTTCAATTTCGAAAATTATAAACAACTGCAATAAAAAGGATTTAAATTAAAAAAAAAAAATTCTCTCTCCGTGATCTTAAAGTACTTACTTAAAATTACAATTTGAGCCATCGTACACATTTCTTGGTCTTGATGGCAGAATTTCACAAAGGTGCAAAGTTTTAGCAACAACTGTATATTTAAGCCGTTTTAATAATCATTTTGATTTGAAATATTAAGAGGAGACAACACCAACCACAAAGTTTCATTGGTAAAGCTAAAGCTGAAGTGGGGCGAAGGGTAGGCAGTGTGGTTATTATAGGGCATCTGCACGTGACGTCACAGCTAACCTCAAAAAAACTTGTTTCTTAAGGTTTAAGAGCATTACGCAGTTGTTATTAAAATTTCTGCCTGGTTCCCGTATATTCAACTAAAATCTACTTCAGAGTAATGTTTATGAAGTTCTAAATACTTTGTCCTAATAAAATAGGACCCTTTTTGTATGTTGGAAATCTAACTGTAATTATTTTTATTAATCAATAATATTGAAAAATTAGTTACGTGAATTTTACTTCCACATCTAGTGGAAGTATAGTAACGACAAAAAAATTTTTGAAAATTTTTATTGTTCAAATAGGCTTAAAATGTCATGAAACGTCGAGATTTTAAGTTTGAGCATAAAAAAATTTCTGTCTGTCTGTCGGTCTGTCTAACTTTTTTTGTGCACACGTTTACTCTGGAACCGTTTAAGATATTGACTTGAAATTCGGTACACATATGTACATTAACGAGTTCTGGAACTAGATTATATTTTCATCTTGTTCCGTCGAAGGGTTGGGGAGGTAAATTGGGGTAAATTCGGGGTAAATGGGTAAATCAAGCAGGTAAGAGTCCATAAAATTGGTATTTAGTATATACAAGAGAAGCTAAGGTCTCAAAAAAATGTGATTTAGTATATGTACAAGAACCAGAAACATCAAAATATTTTTTTACTTCATCCACCCTCCACTACCACCCCCCCACCCTACTACCGATGTGGGGTATCGTTTTATGGGTTTTTGGGGTAGAGGATTTCAAATATTATATTATTAAAGTTCCATAAACAATTATTTCCACATACAAAGTTTGCGAGTGACTTGGATGGAGAATTTGGATGTGGAAGTAGTGATTCCTTGGGCAGCGGTTTTTAAATATACTCTAATCATGATGAAAGCAAATAAATAAAAAATAATTAATTGTAAAAATAATAATCTTATTCATTTAAAGGTGTGAGACTATACATCACTTGTTCTAATGATTCATCTATCAAATATTTTCATATCAATTGATCTGCTTTTAACGTCATAGCCTTGAAATTAATACCTGATGCTTTTTTAGCTTTTATTTGCAATAATATATATTTTCTATTCCTTGTTCATTTATTATTCTAAGATTGCATTCTCTATTAATGTTTTTAAAATTTATATTCCTGTCACATTTTATTTATTTTGTTTTGCATATAAGCTTCATTAAATTTATTAGCAACTTTTTGTCGTATGCTATTAGCATACGACAAGGAAGGAATTGTAGGAATTTCCTACAATTGTTTCTGATTATTACATAAAATATTTACTTATCAAAATTTTCCAATTGAGTTTTCATTTTTGTTGATTAGATTTTTATAGTTTACTTTGGTTTTTCTAGTCAATTTTAACTTAATTTTATTCTTTTTATACTAGACTGATATATTTTCCTTCTTTGGTTTTTGTCTTTTTTTTTCATTGATAAAATTTAATAAACCTTGACAATCACTTTTTTCAATTTATGATTTTCAATTGCATTGTTTTTGTTTCGTATTCAATAGAATATTATCTTATTTAAAGATCTTTCTATATATACCAGTTTTTGTTCATGTTAAAGTGCGTGCTGGGACGATTTCGGGTCCCAGGAAAATAACTTAGAAAGGGCCCCATTTTTTCCTACAAAATGAAACTTGATGGACTTTGTGAGTGGGGCCCACCGGGAAACTCCCGGTATCCCGATAAGCCAGCACGCGTCCGTTCATGTTTAAATCTCACCAAAAAAATATGTGTATAAATTCATACACATTTTAAGAGTAGTCGAAGGAAGAATTAGATAATGTATTCTGATAACTTCACTTACGCTTTCTTTAACATTAATAAATTTAAAAAATATACCGCAATTTTTCTGTCGAACTGTAAAATCATTTATTTACCTAGAACAGGCTTCAACAACCTCGTGTAACAACATAAGGCAGGCAGTTGCAAGCAGAGTTTCCACATTGTCTTCTCGTATTTCAATGGAACCCGAATAACAATAATTAACTACTGCCTGAAGAACATCACCGTTTACATCCCCAAGTGTTATTTCGGTCTCTTCCGAATTACTGAGACTGCCTGTGAACATTGCAGAGAAGTATTCGCTTGCTGCAGACAAAACCAACCTAAAAATGCAACCGTTAAAACCAATATCCAACTCAACGAAGTTTAGCATTCTCTAGATACGTTTTTCTGTTGGATATTTCTTAAATATTCTATTACCTATGGGCTTGTACTCTTTTGCCATTGTTGCCAGCAATAAGAGTGACGTCGCACAGTTTACCAGCTTGCAAATAATTTTTCATGCAAGACAGACTATGTTCAGCGTGTCCTTCACACCTAAAGTGTTCGTCTTGAGATGCAGTCGAACCGGCAGAAAAAAGAGATAATCTGCTAAAATCTCTCGGTAAATTATTGTCACTTCCTACTAAACTGTTGTTTCCGGATTCTTTGCTAGGGCTCCCGATACTTCCTGTTACAGACATGTTCTGATAAATAGCTAGAGAGAAACTTTACGAAAAATCTTCAAAAATTTATCATATTACCAGTTCATAAATCCAAAAAATCTATTATAGGCAAACACTTAAAAAATTTTAATGAACAAAGGTATCGAAAAACTGACAACTCGGCGTCTACTGTCAAATAAAATGTCAACAAATATTTACTTTCTCTTTCTAGTATGGGCAACATAAAGACATTTGCTTTTAACTAATAAAATTTTTTAATAAAATTAATGTAGAAAAAACAAAAATCAAATTAGAAAGTGCTATGAATATAAACTCTGCGATAGAGACCTACGCAGAACACAACACAACGGGTAAATAATAAAAATATGTTTGCTAAGTTAATCCATTTTAAGTTGCCTCTACTGGTTTTTATTTTTTCCTTAAGGTGGGGTTAGAGAACTGAATCTGTTGCCAGCGACAATTCGTTTGGCCAATCAGAGACAAACATTATGCATGTTTTCTTGGAACAATTACGTCAAGAATAGATTCTCAATTCTCATTGGTTCTCTTTTCTGTGGTCGAGAAACGTCAAATTACATTTACGAAAAAAGTAAACAAAAAATGTGCCAAGGAAAGCGTTAATAATCTCTAACAAAAATTAAGAAACACTATAGAAATAAAACGAAAATGAATTGCTTGTTAATTTTTGATCACTTAAACGACATTGTTTATACAAAATTCAATGAAGCTTTTGCAAAACATATTAATGATTTTGCTTCAAGCCAAGGCCTTCTTCCTGAGGTAATTTAAAATTTAAAGGCTTTTTGAAATTTAATCTCATTCTTTTTTAAGGCTGCCTCAGAATGTAATATAGAGAACAACATTATTGTACAAATTTTTTCACCTATTATAACGTCGCACCGGATTATGAATTGCCAGTTTGGCAATTCCTATACTTCCATACAATGTGATGATGATTTAACGATATACTTTGATGAGGTGAGTTAAATTAGTAATCTAAAGAGTTTGCAGTAACAAGTTTGCTTACAGTACATGGGATATTTATTTGTTGCCATAGGCAATGAATCTCCTACTCATATGAAAAAATATATAAGCACATGCGTAACTATTGTAAGATATCTTTGCGGGCCAGACGTCTACCAGTAAGTATTTTGCTTTAACTACTGTATTAGTATTATTTATATAATTGTTATCAGGCTAAAAGCAAAAGAGGAAAAATCGAATCTAGCCGGCAAACTAATTGAAAGTTGGACGCATTTGATTTCCAACGATCAAGCTGTTTTTGTAGAAGCCGTAGAACAATTGGTGGTTAACCCAGATCTGAGTTCTGCTACGATAAAAGCATTAAGGGAATCGGTGGATAAGCTTGCCCCACAAATCGAGTGTAACAAAATACATGCATTGGTGTTGGTACAAAATAGATTTTTGTCACTTTATTCTAGGTAGGAATATAATTTTTTTTCTAAAATTAACTTCTGCATTTTTCCTATATACAGGGTGTCCCAAGAATTCCGTAAAATCCTTTAGATAACAATCTTTATGTTGACTACTTCTTTTCATACAACTTTTTTATTATAATTTTTAGTCAAAATGCCAAAGAACTGAGTCCAGCCGATGTCCTTTTCTCAATAATGCTCTGCCAAAGTACAAATCTAAACCAGGCTGACAATGAAACGACTGTTAAGGACATTGCAAGCTATCAAATTCTACTGGCAGGCCCTGACCGTTACCCGAAATGTTTGCCACATGTAATCCATATAATCCCACTGTCTGATAGTGTAAGTTTACTTTATTTGCTTGAGATCGGCAACCCAGCTGTTGCTGCTAGTTTATATGAAAATTTTTGCCATCTTCACACTATGCAGCTGGTACAAATACAACGGGACAAGGAAACACTTCGACCAGCTTTTGAAAACTTGGATTTGGCTACCAGAAGGCTAAATGACAGTCTGAAAAAGAATAAAAATAGTGCTATTGATAATTCCCACAAGCAGTTGATGAAAAAATGGGAGGTTATTAGGAAAAAATACCAGGAATACTTGAAAAATGCTTCTGATGAAGCACTGCTGAGGGCGGAAACTTTGGCCCTAGGTTTTTTGGAAAATCTGAAAGAGTTACTTAGTCTGACGTCGGTAGATGGATCTGTTTTGAAATATAGTAGCCGATATGTGAAGGAAGCTGCTAAGATGGTAAAAGAAAAATTAAACGTCTTTGAAGAGTTTTTAAAGGCGAAGAGCATTAAGAACTTTTCGCTGGGATCATATCCTTTTGAGCAGTTTTTTATAAAATAATTTTAATTTCGTGCTATAAAATTTTAGATTCTTGAAAATGCTCTTTATTACTAAAGACAATTTGACTACAATAGAGTTTTGTGAAAAATATATGTTATAGCTTATTGTATGGTGTATAATTAGTAAAAAAAAAATGGTGGTGGTTGCTAAAATTCAAAAGCATGAATTTTTGTTTTCTTCATGAAAAGATTTCCTGAAAATATCACTAATAAATTGTCTTGAGTAGAATTACAATATATGTGAAATACAAACAAATTGGTTCCCTTGATTAAGAAAAAAATTTTTTTTCTACGATTGTGCTGAAAGTCAAATTTTCTAACTTCAAAATGACTGTAGAAAATATCACTTTGCCACACGCCGTGCGGCAAAGAATTTGCCACATGCCTTGATTATATCTTCACACACCGGAATAAAGTAGTGTGTTTACCTTAAAGAATTTTATATTACTTACTGGTAATAACAATTAAATTTTATAAATCTACATTAATTACACATGAATTGCAATTACAAAGTCAAATTTTCTAACTTCAGAATGACTGCGGAAAATGTCATTTTAAATAAAATCTGACAGGCAGCAAATTTAAAATTTTGGAAAGACTTTAAAAAAGGGAAATAACTTCACAACCGTAAAAAAAATAGTATGTAATACACATGTGGCAAGCTTCATTGCAAAACTCGTATGATAGGATACTTTTATACATCGTTTTGCAATGAAGCCCTTGCCACACTTGTATTACAATCTACTATTTTTTGGATTTTCAGAAAACATTTTTTTCCCAGATATTATGAAGTTCTTGAGGTCAAAACTTTTTGTTGTAGTATCTTACGCAAAGATACATCACTGGAAGGAACCACAACACAAAAAGGTTGCAAAGGCACGGACACTTATCTTAACCTGCCATCTTTGTGTTTTTGATGACCATCTTCCTATTCATTCTGTATTTCCTGTTCAATAAACAAGTTTTTATTTAAGATAAAGTAGAACGAAAAAGTAATCGATTACCGAGCAGTTCACTAGAGTATGTATGAGTAGGATAAAATGTGACTGTTCATTCCTACTAGTCTGGCAGATAATGTCAGAGGGAATATGGTTGTCCATGACTTTTCAAATTTATAATCCCTTTCCAAACCGATCTGTCTATGGAACTTAGTGTTGGAATTTGTAATTTATGTGGTATGTTTATGTTACCTAACCGTAACCATCAAAAAATTTGTTGTTATTAATCAATAATTTTCCCGTACTGACATTCTATTTATCCCCATTTACTTACCAATCATCTTTCTCCTTAATCGCTGTGTACTAGAGATTCCCTAACCATCAACAAGTATTTGGAGGAGTTTCCAGGCCTGGTGCATTTTCTATATGTCGACAGAACTACTCATAGAGTAACAACTCCAACTCTAGATTTCACCACGGAAGACAGCTTCTTCACCAAGAGGAAGGTAACATTTTACTAAACTTTCATGTGAACCAAATTCTATACGAGTCCCTTATACTTACAGATATGGTTTATGATCGATTTTGCAAGGATACACCTTCAAGAAGGTGGCTTGTCATTGATGTGGAAAGATACTACTTTTAACTATGCCTATTTTTTGTGGTTTGAGGATGGTAGCGGTGCACCGTTGAAGCCTGCAGTATTTCCTAGCAGTGACTTACCGTTACCTGGAATATTATCTGAAGATTTTTATCAGTAAGTATATATATATAAAGTAAAAACCACAGAGGTACAGACATGGGCAGTAGAATGCGCAATTTACTTTTATCCTCTACAGCACAGTGGAGGGGGATTACCAGTCTTCGATGACATGCTATTTTCATTATTTCATTTGGTCACGAATACTCAAGGAAAAAATTGAAAGTATACCAACTGCAAAAGAGAAAAAAATTGGATGTAAACATTATAATCATGGGGTAATTTGCTTTTTGTGGTGGCGAATGATATAAACTTCCACATTGAAGTCAAAACCCCATTTCTTAGCTTTCATGATATAATAAAAAGAGAAGGAAATGGTTTTAGAATAATTAAGTCTCTGTGTGTACAACTGCATGGTTTAGTGTATTGATTATTTATTCTATATTATACTATCACTCGACATGCATTTCGCCAATCATCTGGAGGTGATTTTATTGATGGTTAAAACTAGGGATGCACCGGGTAATTGTTTTTATAAATACCGGGTTTAACTTGGAATTTACACAGCGGGCACCAGGTAACATTAGTCCGGGTACAGGATATTTATCGGGTACCGGGTATCCTCTGAGGAATCGTATTGTGACATTCATACCCCCAGAGACATCTATGAGCGCTCCCTCTAAGTCGTGCAAAAGGTAGAAGTAACAGAGAACAATTAAATTAGTTAGTTTGGCAGCCGGCCCAGAGATGGCGTGCGGTGTCTGAATTGAGGAATTGGAAGGAACTTACCAGAAAATTACAGAATGAAAAAGAGAACATTCTGGAGCTGTCATCTTTGGATATATAAGGGCATGGATAAGCACAGAGTCTAGTTTGAGTTTAGTTGATGTACAGTTCAGATGGTCAGTAGTAGTAGACTAAGTGATCAAGTGACTGAATAATTGAAGTATAGTACACAGTGTATTTATTAGTAAAGTAATTAGTACGTAAGTTAATAAATTAGTGTTTAGTGTTACCCTGGTGTTATAATTTCTGGATCCACGATACAGGGTGTTTACAAAAGGGGTGTAAACACGTAACGTATCATGCCAAAAGTGACGGTTAACTCTTTTGGAATAGAGAACCATGCCTATTATAAGTGAAATTTATATATTTTTTTAAATATAGGGCGTAACAAAAAAGCTTTGTATTTTTGTTGACAAATTCAAAACACTCTGTGGGAGTCACCAGCAGTAGAATTTTAAAAAATCATTAAAATCGAATAAACGGTTTAGAAAAAAATCGACTTTTTTAATTATAAATTTTAAGGTTTTTTTTTAACACATTTATTTTATTGTCTTATTTTATATTTATATACTATGTTTATCCTTTTTATAATTATTTATGTCATGTACTACTACTGTAATCTGTGACTTGTTCCACGCCGGTTTGGTATTAACGAATAAAGTGATTATTATTATTATTATTAATAAATGTGGCTTCTCTGATCGTACCAATAGTTTCCTTTTATTTATTAAATTGTCTAAAAGCCTTTAAATAAATTTTAATTTTGCTACTTACTTTTAGGAAACTCAAAGAGATCTGCTTTCCTAAAATGGCTTCGTCGAAAATAAGATGTTATGAATTATTCTGTATGCATTTGGGTTTAGTAACAGCTTCCTGTGTACTTGAGCAAACAAGGCGTTTATCTGCAACCATCTGGGAACTAAGAGGCCATCCGTCGCATGCCATTGATTTGTTATAAATTGTATCTATCCATTGTTTTTAGTTTTAGTCGAGTGCCGTCTATAGTGAATAGGTTTTCATGAAACTTTTTTCACCGAGTTTCTAATCGTAGGGACTTTAATCTTTTAAATAAAAAAAAATATAGCTAATAATCATTTAATTATCTAAAATAATTCTTAATTAGTCACAGAAACAAAAGAGACATACTTTTCACAGAAAATTTCAAAATTTTTTCGAAAAAAGTGATACTATGAAAAAAATTAATGTTGAAATGAAAAAATGTTTACAATTTAAATGTGATCAGCAAAAAATTGGATTCTTCTGGTTTCGGGACTGCTGAGTATGAATCCATGTTCAAAAAATCAAAATTGAAATTTGCTGATACAAAAAGGCGAATATAACATCACAAAGTAGGTGTATATATAATAGACCGATCCTGTTAAGCGGCTGTGAATACGTCACTCACCATGGTGCGCGCGCATTCTTGTGGCAATAGTTCGACGACAAAATTAAATTCCTTAAATCTACATAAACTTTTCTCCCACATTTCACAAATTTGAAATTGTACGTTACTTAATAATGTTATTTAATAAGTATATTATTGCACACTGTCGTACGTTCAATGCGTATCTGGGATACAGAGGTAGCCAGTTGCCACAAGAATGCGCACAACGTACCACGCACTGTTTATTGTCTCACTCAATGCACATTACGTTATATATATCTCGCTTGTTTGCCCTAACTGGATAGGTCTATTTGAAAATATTTTGATATTAAGCAAATCACAACTGACACACTTTTTAATTTATCATGAAATTACCTACGTTCTGTATATTGTTGCTACAATCGAAATTTCATATTGTTTCATTTAAACAATTCTTTAACCTTAATGACTACTTTTTAATCTAGTTATGCATATAGTTGTCTTCAGGAAGCACTAAAAAAATGTCAGCACCTTTGACCATCAAACACGCCGCATCGCACCGCCAAAGACGCCGACATTTTTTTTACATGCCTAACAAGTGTGCAGTCAACTATACTTTGTGACGTAGCAGAAATATTTAATTTTGATTTTTTGAACATATATTCATACTCAGCAGTCCTGAAAACCATAAGAATTCTATTTTTTGCCGATCACATTTCAACATTAATTTCTTTCATAGTATGTATCCTTTTTTTCGAAAAAAATTTGGATTTTTTTTGTGTTTCTGTGACTAATTAAAAAGAATCAGTTTTATTGCGATAATCAGGAATTATTTGTTTGAATAATTAAATAATTATTAGCAATACTTTTTTTATGTAAAAGATTAAAGTACTTACGATTAGAAACTCAATGAAAAAATTTCATGAAAATCCATTCACTATAGACAGGCTCCGAGGTAAAAACCTAACTGCACACTCGACTATTTGTTAATGTTTTAATTAATTGTTGTATTGTTTTTTTTTATATTTTTGCCATTTTTCTGTGATAAGTTGTAAAGTAGTCATCATTATAAAAAATTTAGTTGAATACATTTTATTAGTCTACGTTGTTTTTTTCTTACTCTGTCGAATATTTTTAGTGATATTAACCAAAAAAATGGCCAAACCCGGACATTCAAAACAACAAAGGTCTGATGGTCCTACGATGTTTGTTACCCTCCCCTTTGCACGCCCTGAAAAGTCCAAGAGGTTAGAGCGTCGGGTTTGGAGTGTGGGGGAGGGGGAAGGGTCCGAATGTATTTTTTTCTTCTTTTCTCAAATATCTCACAAAGTATGAGGTTTAGAGATGTCTCTATACAAAATCAAAGTACATTAAATATTCTACAAAAACGGTTTAGTTCATTTTTTTGTAACCTTAACTGTTTCTGAGATATGGGAAATGGAAAATGGGATAAAAGATCAATTTTTGCGAAAATCGGGGGTAAATTTTTCTAAAATCGTTTTTAAGTCTTTTTTTAATTTATTCTTGGTCTATTGGTTATTACGTAATTAGTTGCACAGTTACATTTTCAGTCAAACTGCAATGTACTTATGTGAGGGGGGGATGGGGGGGATTTATTTTACATGCGTTCGATGTAAAGAATCAGAGGTTCCAGGCACGGCTTGTTTATTAAAACGAAAAGTGAATTGAATGAGCAGGTAGTGATGATCTTTTCGAACAATGTAGAGGCTCTGGGTATAAGGGAACTCACAAAGGGAAGGGGAGAGGAGCATTGTAGAGTGAGAAGGGAATCCATCTTTTTTGTGTGCGTGTCTTCTCAGCCGTCCCAATCAGTTGTTGCCGATCCCTTGGAAGAGACTGTCGTTCGTTTGTGTAATTTACGTTGAAAACGGTCGTGAGATGAGTAAATGAGCGTTAAAACCGTGTCGGGATGAGGGAGGGGAGCTTCTAAAACTGACAGAGAGGGGAATAAAAACAATTATTGCGTGCAGTGAGATAAAGCAGGATGGTGTAAGAGGTAAGTTTGTGAATAACTCAGTTCGTGAAGTGCATTCCCAGTGTTGCAAATGGTACACCCGCAACCCAAAACCTCCACCTTGCGCATCCACTGAACCTCGGCAACATCCTTCACGTGGACCAGCACATTGAAAACAGAGGTTCAGCTGAAGGAGATGTTTAAATATGAGATGTGTCTACCCTCCATCCCTTTTCAATGAAAGTGGCTCGATGAAAAAGGGTTCCAAGTCATCTATTGTCAATGTGCTCGTAGGTAAAGTAGAGAAGTCATCAGATGAAGTCCCTGCTCCTCCAAGTGGTGCGAGATATATAGATCATAGATGGAAGTATTCTTCTCCATCATGTCGTGTGGCAATGCCCTGCTTCCTTTCAGTCCATATGCAAACAATATGTTGCATATGTACTTTCCCATTATGGAAAACAAATAGTAGTGTTTGATGGATACAGTGAAATAAACACAAAAGATTTTAAGAAAGACTTTACAGGAAGCAGAGTGTATCGTGTCTCAAGCTGAAAGAGTTGCAGACCGGTTAATTGTTTCAACGGCTATTGCTGAGACACGCACCACAGGTGCTGAAACTGTTGTAATTAGGGAAGACACTGATTTGTTAGTTTTGCTTTTTCACCAGAATACACAGACTTGAAAATGCCTGTCCCTGGCAGAAGGAACCAACCACATAAAATTCATGTAATCAGTAACATTCAACATAAATTGGGAGATTTGAAGTGCTGTTCTTCCGGTGTACGCCTTCACTGGATGCGATTTTGCCTCATTCATTTTTCGGATGGTAAAAACCTTGCGTTCTACAGAGAAAAACTTGGATTCGCTCCGCCACAAATTGTACACAAAAACAATTGCAAAGTAGCCAGTGTATGCGCAATTTAATTTGGCTGCACTTCCTCCTACATCAGGGTCAGTTCGTCAGCACTCTCTCCGGTGTTCCACCAAATTCAACAGTGGCATGAAATTGACATGGACCCATTACAATGGCACTGGAAGATCATCAGCGGAAATTTACGTCCTCCAGTCACCACTCTCAAGGCAGCTGCACCTGATGACCTCTTGAACCTAATCAGTTGCAGCTGCAGAAGTGGTTGCACGACCAAGTGTGAGTGTTTTAAAAATGCACTGAAGTGCACAATCATATGTGCCAATTGTGCAGGCCATGGTTGTTGCAACAGACAGCTGATGAAATAGTACCTGAAGATGACTTTTTTGTTACGGGTCAGGATACTGAAATTGAACAAGAAATCGACCAAGAGGAAGTTGACGCAAATACTAATCAAGAGGATGTTTACCCACAAATGGACTTCTAGAAACTGTGCTACCATGTTTATACCATGGAGGTAGAATATAAATAAGGAGTAGCCATAAAGCTTATATCCTACAATGAGAAACGGCCGCAGAAGGCGTGGCTTGTGGTCATACTGCCATGAACGGCTCGCCAGGTCCTGATTTAAAAAAAGTTTATACAGCATTTGAGGAGATACATGTTAGTTGACTTTACACATTGATACTACCATATATTAATCCAGTAGAGTAATGAATGAGATGACGGTTTCACAATTCAAGCAAATATAATATAATATAATCTAAAATACAATCTAAAATAGTTTCAACATATCTTTTGTTTTGTTGACGTTTCGATCATACTAAATTGAGGAACGTGCTGCCACATTGTGCTTCTTATGGCGACTCCTTATTATACTCTTCGCAAAAACGAAGAGTATATTGTATTTGATCGGCACATTTCTAAAATCGTAAATATCGCTCGTAGAGAAAAAATTTTCATATCATTGTGTTAGTGAACGAATTCTGAACAACTTTCAAAATGTCCGTCCGTCTGTCCGTCCGTCACGTTTCTTGTAAGCACGATAACTTAAGAAAGAAAAATCCGATTGTATTGAAATTTAGAAAGTAAGTTAGTGTTAGCTAGAAGAAGAACCCTATTGTTTTTGAAGAAAATCGATCAGTAAATAAAAAAGTTATTAATTATTTAATTGAAAAAAAAAATATTCTCTTAATTTTTGTCGCTTGTACTAAAATGGAAATCTTGCGAAATATTATTTCCATAATATATATTTTTTTTGTTTATGAATTTTACTAATATAAATTTCATAGAAGTACGAGTTGAAATACCTATGTATGATTGTCGAAGGATATAAATCACAGACAATCAGTTTTTCTAGCAATAGCTGGTGGCGCAGCGGCTAAAGCTTTGAGTTGCAATCCAAAGGTCCCGTGTTCGAATCTCGCACAGGTTGGACATTTTTTTTAAAATTTTTTTTTTCCATATAATTTTTTCACAACAAAGATGGTATCACAAAATTTAGGATGTCCAAAAACTAACATTATTTACAAGAAACTGCGAAGAGTATCCTATAGAATGTGTAACAATTATATATAAAAAGCTCAGTAAATTGGCGAAGAGTACGTTTTTAGCTTGTTTATTCAACCTCCTTGGTTTATACTAAGCTACTCTTTTATATATACATGCCCACTCTTTTGTTCCTGTTTAATCATTCACCCCCCCCCCCCCCCCCCCCTCACATATATCACAATTACACCAAAAATGTAACTGTACACTGATAACGTAATAACCAATCAACCAATAGGCCAAGAACAATAATTATAAAAATTTTACCAATGATTTTCACAAAAATTGATCTTTTATTGCATTTTCCACTCCCTATATCTCAGAAACGGTTAGGGTTGAAAAAGAAATGAAATGGATCTTTTTTGTAGGAAATTTAATGTACTTTGATTTTGTATAGGAACATCTTTGCTCTAAACCTCATACTTTTTGAGATATTTGAAAAAAGGGGGGAAAAAAACATTCCGACCCTTCCCACCCCAAACCTGACGCTGTAACCTCTTGGACTTTTCAAGGCGTACAGAGGGGAGGGTAACAAGCATTGTGGGACAATCACACCTTTGTTGTTTTGAATGTCCGGGTAAACGGCTAATGTTACTAGACTATTTGTCATTTCTGCAAAAATCTTTAATTTATTCTTACTTACTTCTGTGAGGATCAGTAACCAGCGCTGGTTCAAAAATAGTTTTATACACATTTCTAATTTAAATCTATGATCTTAACGATGTGTTCACAAATTTTTCGTTTCTCAAATTCTTCCCTTCTAGCATAATTTATATGCTCGTCAAGCCTTACTTTGAAAGATCTAAATGACTCACCCACATAAAATATACCGGACTCACAAGGAACACTACAGATACAATTTCTGGAATTTTGAACAATATTTACCACCTTATTAATAATCAGAACTATTCAAAAACCAACCTCTGTAAGATCCATTTAACGCAGAGGTTTCCTTCATTAAATTTTTTTGCAGAAGTGTAAGAATTGTTTAAAAAATTTAATTGTTTCTGTCCAATCTAAAAAAAAAAATCTATACTTCAAGCATAAAGTTTTGACAGTGAAGTAATGCGAAATGTATTTCGGTTTTGGTTAGTGACAATTCTGTTTTTGGTTACGATTTCAGTTTGCAGTAATAATTCCGTTTTTGGTTAGAAAAATTTGGTAATGTGAGTCAATTTTTGGACTATGCTTTTGGTTTTGAAAGTATAGATAAAAACTTTGGTGATAGCCAATTGGGCATTTTTATTATGTAAAAAAAAATTTATTGATAACAAAAGCTTTTTAAAATCATTTAATTCATATATGTGGTAACTTTAACACATTTTGTTAAAATAAAAATAGCATATTACAAAACAAACTTATAGAATAATGAAACATATCGTCAACAATATTAGACCCTAATATAAAATATAAGTAAAAAAGTTGAAAATAAATATTTTGGGAAGCACTACTTACATGTTAAAGCAAAATATTTTATTATGGTTACCTATATGTTTACATTACATTTTTGCCCTTAAACAAGATTAATAAATAAGGAATTATATAACTTCCCTATCGTTTCACATTTTTTATGAACAAATATAAATAATAAATTGATTCGAAAAATAAACCATAAATAGAAATAAGACTATAAAAAACCAAAAGAACTATTATAATTTATATATTACTTGCATATAGAGGGTGGTTGACTTATATCAATCTGCAAGCATGACTTTTGCACTAACTGACTTTTAGTCATTGATCAAATTAGGTTTAAAGAAATTTATAGTTTCTTCTTATGACAATTAAGCAAAACATGAAACTGAATTGATGCATAAAAGTATAACCAATAGTGGAGTCAAATTAGGACTAAAAAATTCGCAATGTGAATTGTCTGGTCCGGGCAGTTTTTTAGTTTTAACGTGTTCAGGGGATCAACTTAAGTTCATGTGAATTGTCTGGTCAGGGCAGTTTTTTAGTTTTAACGTGTTCAGGGGATCAACTTAAGTTCACAGTTCAGTTTTGCAGTTTCTGCAAGGTCGGCGAATTGTTTATTTAAACAATTTAATTGTTTAGGCCGTGTTTTCCATTGGTTTTCTTTGAATATCTCGAAATCTATAAGTACTATGGAAAACAACGAAAAGAAGGAAAACGTTCGTTATGAGCTGTACAATAATAGTACACAGTGACGGATTTAGCAATAGGCATAGTAGGCACGCGCCTAGGGCGGCAGCAAGATGGCAAAATTCAGGTTGGGAATATAAAAAAACTTTGATGATTGCAGCAGGAGCACAGAAAAGATAAACTATACACAAGCGAAAGCTATAAGGTTCACGATAGGACCGAATTTGAGGGCGCATATCCCATATCCGCCATGTTATAACCGCCCGTTTCTCACAACACAAGCCATGTGATTATTGTTTACATTTGCGATTGACAGTTTTACAACGCTTACATGACATTTTGTGATTTTTGTGGCCTCTTGGGCGGCTATAATCTGTATAAAAATTACTCTCAGTGCACATATTTTTTATTTTATTAAATGATATTAACAGTGTTTTTATTTTATTAAAAGTTTCTTATAAGCAAAATAGTTTTTTATTTTATTGGTAATATTGACTCTTCAGGGGCGGCAAATTTAACCATGCCTTGGGCGGCACAAAACCCAAAGCCGTCGATGATAGTTCATAAACTATAATTCATTCCAATTATTATTATTATTTAAAAAAAAAATGAATATTGCAAAACTATGCGTTTCGAAACAAATCACTGTTCTTTCAAAAATAATGGGTAATATTCAATGAAATTTTGGAGAAATATAGCTCTTATGAAGTACAATCACCACTTAAAATTTCAAATCAAAATGATCATTAAAATGGCTCAAATATACAATTGTTGCTAAAACTTTGCACCCTTGTGAAATCCTGCCATCAAAACCAAGAAATGTATACGATGGCTCAAATTGTAGCTTTTCATAGCTTATCGTAGCTTTTAAGATCAGGAAAAAAGAATTTTTTTTTTTCAAAATTTAAACCCTTCTTATTGCAGCTGTTTATAATTTTCGAAAACAAATTTGTAATTTAGTAATAATTTTGATTTGAAATTGGTGACTGTACTTTATAAGAGCTATATTTTTCCAAAATTTCATTGAATATTATCCATTATTTTTGAAAAAACAGCGATTTGTTTAACAACGCATAATTTTTTGATGTTAAATTTTTTTTAAATAATAATAACAATTGGAATGAATTATAGTTTATGTGGTTTTATTGTACAGCTCGAAACGAACATTTTCCTTCTTTTTATTGTTTTCCATAGCATAGGACTTACAGATTTCGAGATATTCAAAGAAAACCGATGGAAAACAGTCTAAAAGATTAGATAGTTTAAATAAACAATACGCTGACCTCGCAGAAACTGCAAAACTGAGCTGTGAACTTAAGTGGACCCCCTGAATACGTTAAAATAGAAAAACTGCCCTGACCAGACAATTCACATTAAAATCTTAATTTGACCTAATTATTTACAACTCGATACAAAACATTTTTGAGAAAGTCAAAAAACATGAATGCCTGAAAAACTAATATAAATATTGATAACACTTGTTTTTACAATGCTGAAAATATGATCGATAAAATGAACTCATTTTGATTTAATTTTTCTCATATTAAAATATTTCAATATCCGATGTCTTTACCTTTTACAACTTATTTTGAAAACCGTAGTGGCATAGTTTTTCTTAAAAAAAGACTGTGAACATAACTGCATTCCAGTGGCCCTTTTAACCAAAGTTTTGCACAGAACTAGCATAATATAAATCGTATTAAATTTGAGAAAAAAATAGGTTCATTGGTTTTTAATGTATACCTCACTAAAATATATATTGTACTTCTACAAGACGAACCTCATAGGTTTCGTAGATCTTCAAAAAGCCTGTACAAATCAACACTTAGAATATTTATTTAGTTTATACCATGAATTTTTTTTTAGCCAATTCAATATGTCATATTCCCCAGGTATACTGAAATCTCTATGCTATAATATTGATATTTACAATTCATATATCAAGGGCGTGGGTGCCAAAAACGCACATGACTGCCCTGAGTATAGTCCTGGTTTAGAGTATATTGTTCAAAATTATCTCCTCTATATCCAGGGCCGGTTTTCTGATCAGACCCCTAGGCCCAAAATTGACCTGAGCCTAGGGGCAATTTATATCTAAAACCGGCACTGTCTATATCTATTGGTTTGCCAAAATTAGAATATGCCGTAGTCATCAAACTTTGAATGCTAAAAATTCTTTGCCCTCCAACATTTATCCGTAAACAAATTTGGAATTTATGAAAGGTTTCAATATGTAGTTTTGTTACAGGCTTAAACATGGTCAAGAATAAAAACAAATTAAAGTCTCCAGACAATTTAACCATCTTGGAATCTTGCATTTTCGGAATCTAGAGGTTAATGCATTATTAGATTGGTATTGAAAAATTACATTTAGCTGTAGTATGGAATTGATTTTCATTTGAAAATTTTGAGAAATTTCGAAAGTGAATTTAACAATTTTCGACCTCTGTCACAGAGGTAAGGCATTCCATTTAAAAATCAAATGTAGAGGTCACTTCCGGTGAAACCAAAAATCGTAGAAACTTTCCAGATCGATAAAAAAATTTTACTTTGGCAACATGTGACACGTGCCTAGTAGTTTCATCTCGATCCTTTAAAAAATAAAGAAATAGAGGCCGGAAAGCGATCTCGCTGATACCTGGTATAACAAAATTAATGAGTACACTGCTATATTTCACCATTATTGAAAATTTGTCAATCAAATTACGTTATTTTTTTGTGCATTTGTCAATTAACAGTTACTAGTTCTAAAACCAATTTGTAAAAACATTCTATAATTATTATGTTTAAATTGAGCCCACAATCGAGAATTCTTGGTGTATTATGTTTCAATAATTGTGTTATCATAACTTCTCCACCATACACATTTAAATTTGAAAAACAAAACCTTTAAATGGCTTAACGAATATTTGTTAAATTTGACAATGTTCCGATCTATTGCCGACCTCATACTACTTATAACTATTATTTACAGATAGCTACTTATTATTGTGGTTTGAGAAAAAATATGTTTTTTAAATTGTAGAAAAAATTTTTTTTAATTACTGTGTGCAATCTGACAGTGACATTTTAGTATCAATAGTTTTTTACAGTTAGTGCAAAAGTTAGGGCCTCACCCTGAATGTTCAGGGTGGTCGCACGAACGTTAGAACCCGTTATTTTTGGAGTTACATAAAAAGTTATAGAAAATCACACGTATTTTCCAAGAATCATGTCAGAAAAACAATTGAAAGTCGCATTTTTAAGAAAGGAGAGCTTCACTTGGGTTTTTTGTGATGGAATACCCTGTATATTTTTACACCATCTGAATAGAACAATTCGTAACCATGGATTTTTATCTTGGATCAAGCTGAACTTGGCAACTTATTTCGTACAACTCGCCCTTAATGATATATAAAACATAGTATTTATTTACTCTATATTTACAATTAGCCGTGGAAACCAAAAAGTTTGCCATTTAACCTTTTGCTAGATATATATGTAAAAATAAATCCCATACGGATATTTACGCTGGGCACATTAAGTACTTAACCCCTTCACCACTATATGTTTATGTAAAACGCCATTAGTGGTGAAAGGGTTAAAGTAAACAATACCATAGTTCTGTCAATATATTTGTTGGTAATTACTTTCACTTTGTTTTAAATAAAATGAAAATTTTCAATAATTTGTATATTTCAGCCTACCGTGACTTTAATGGTAACAAAATATAAAAATTTAATATCTAGTACGGTTTTTAAGATAAATAAATACTACATGTTTTATATATCATTAAAAAGCTTTTTTATGGTGTAAGAATATAGAGCATTCCATGACAAAAAACCTAAGTAACTTTCTATAACTTTTATTTTTGAACTTTTTTACATAACTCCGAAAATAACAAGGTTAAATGGGAGTCTAACGTTCGCGCGACCACCCTTACACAAAAACCATTACATATTTACACGAATTCTGAGGGTGGGGGGAATAACCAGTACTAATATAGTGTATGGGACTTTTTTTGTTAACAAGTGTTTACCCGAATGCTACAACTAGCAACATAGATTTGCAATCTATATGAATATCACAGGAATATCTTGTTACGTTATAAAGACATTTTGTGATTAATGTTTATTTTTGTTTTGGCAATTTTGCTATTACTGGTCACTATTTTTTTATTTTATCTTTAATATAGGAGCACAAAAATTACGTTTCCACCGTCATGATTAATAATTTCTCACTAATTTAAAAAAAATCTGGACATACAGTAATGAGCAAAATTACGCAGTTTTTATAAATAAAGATTAGATATTTGAGAACGAATTTATAAAAATAATATAAGAACTAAGCACAATATTTGTTTTCTGTAGTCGTAATTACACAACTACCAAACATTTTCTCCAATAATTCAAAACAGTGGCAACCAGATTTATCAAAAGTTATAAGTACGAGCATAAAGTCATGTCTGATCCAGATATTTCAGACATTGAGGAAGCCACTACAAAAGTCGTTTCATCCCTTTTACCTGATAAATCAAGAATTAAATATGAGTTGACATATGGCTGGCACAAGAAATGGTGTGTAGAAAAAAGGTAAATTATGTTACTAACGAGATGTTGGCATATTTCGGGCATATATTAAAGATATAGGAACCTTCTCTCTGAGAGTATTATTCGATGTTGTAGTGATAAATCCATGAAAATAAATGTGCTGGCAAATTTACACATTTAATAATTTTGTACCTGTTGTAACACACGTAATAAGTAAGGAAACAGTTTCGTGCTTTTACAATATATACACTAGCAATGAAAAAGACAGAACTACAAAAATGAGCAACGTTTTAGCAATAAAAAGATGCGAAAAAAAAGAATCGGAGATACATTTTTATTACTATGACTTAAATTTGTAGTGTTTATAAGAAAATTAAACATTGCTGCCTCTGCCACATTTGGCTTATGATTCCATTTCCATTTAAAATGAATTTTTATAAATGCGTTCTCAGTTGCTTACGATAAAAAAATAATTATAATACATATCAAATATTACACAAGGATTAATCCTTTTTCCTCAGTCTTGGTGATTCGGTATTAACTTCTTTGGTTACTCCACTTCCCCTCCTTTTACCCCGCCCTCTACTACCACGCCCCCTAACGGTTTTTCTTTGTACTTCAGGGGAGCTGTCCTGGGAGCTAGTACTGTCTATTAAATCTCGTGCCCTACTAGATTTTCTTGGGGTCTCTGGGAAGATATCTGGCGACTGAGAGCCATTTTCGTTTAACTTCGTTGATGATTCTGGTTCTTTCAAGTCGTTCTCATTTAGTTTCTCTAACTTGTTCATTATTTCCAATTGCCGAATCTCTTCCTGGAGCTCGTACAGGTATTTTTCAGCTTCTGATAAATCTGCCACGACGCTGTCTATATGTTTTTGTAAGGCATTTTGTATTTTATTTATGACGACGGATCCCTGAGAATTTTCTTTATCGATTTTTAGATCACTTAGAATTTTGTTGAAAGTTTCTGAAGTTGTTTCGGAGCTCTTGTAAGTATTGTTAGGTTCGCTTAAGTTAGGAATATGTATTGGTAACTTATCGTACGTGTTATTATTACATCTCATAAATGCTTGAGAGTAAAGATGAGTCGATCTATTGTCGGACGCCTCATTAATCAACAAACAGCAGGTAAACAATGCCGGAGGTATATTAAAAAACTCTTGCAACTGTTTATGGAGAATTTTGTCTCTTAAAGTAAACTTAAAGCTAGAAATACGTTGATACTTATACCATGCAACGACTTTGCTAAACTGGTTTCCTAAGAACTCCTTTATTCTATCTTTGTCAATTTTCCCAAAGTTATTGTAGAAGTAATGGGGATGCGGACATGGCATCATCGAGTTTATTTTAATAGTTCGGGATATATTCACTTGCTGCTGATCATTATCTGTTATAGTCTTCGTCTCTTTATGTACTACTTCTCCCAGCAGGAATCCCTCCTAAAAATTGAGGTTAAATTTGGGATATATATACAGATGTTACCTATTTTACCTGTTGAAAGCGACATTTGCTATTTTCGTAAAGCAGAAATGAAAATGCGGGCCCCGATAAAGATACAGAAACTGGCGTAAACATTTTGCTACATCTAAATTACTGATAACTAGAGAGTACAACTGACGCAGGAATCACCAAATGACAGTTCATGTGACAACGACAACTCATTGTTGCGCCTGACCCCTCGTGGTAGAGCACCGAATTATATTACAAAAGAGGACTAATAAATAGCTAGGGGACTAAATTTAAATGTAGTAGAAAATTGGTAACAGCATTTCTTTCGGTCCCGCCAGAAGATGGCACTTCACTGGAATTCGATGATAAAGACATGATATGATATTAGAAACAGCATTTCTTTCGATCCGCCAGATGGCGTTTCACTAAAATTCAAAGATGCCTATCTGGTATTAGAAATATCATTTCTTGCGATTTGCCAGATGGCGCTTCACTGCAATTCGACGATGAATATCTGGATTTGTCGGCTGGGTGCGCGGATGAAACCCCTGACGAAGGCGCGGCTTCGGATTCAGCGCGAAAAATTACTTCGGAAATGACCCTCAGCTGCCCAACAACATTCATTCTTTATTCACAGACCTGTGTAATTTATGTATCACATCTCGCTAACCCATGGAGGGCGTCTCATGAGCTATACCTGATGATGAACATTTGTTCTATTTTTTTTACGAAACGTTGTTGTGCCACTTTTGTCTTAAAAATCTCATGCAGGAGCCATTTCTACGTAAAAAAGGTACACTTGATAGAACTTGATAATTCCAACTATTTTCGAGACAACGGCTGCAAAGATTTCAAGAATTCTTTGAAAACTAACTCAATTTGAAAAGAACATAAACACACCACATATGTAGACAACCTCAAATCCAAAGCCAAGGCAAGGGCGGATCCAGAAAGGTTTCGGGGGGGGGGGGCACTAACATTTTCAAGGATATCCCTTCGGACTCCGCGATCACTACTTTTTATCGCCTCGTGGGGGGGGGGGGGTGAAAATAAAAATCCGAAAAAAAATAGAGGGGGTGCTATTAGAAATCTGAAAAAAAAATTTATCGCCTCATACAGGGGGTGCTATTAGAAATCTAAAAAAAATTTTATCGCCCTCATGGGGGAGGGTACAAATAAAAATCCGGACAAAAACTTTTTTCGCCTCATGGACGGGGGTGCTATTAAAAATCCTCTCATGCGGAGAGAATGCAAATAAAAAACCGAAAAAAAAATCGTCGCCTTGAAAACATAACGAATGCTTTTTTCGGGGGGGGGGCAATTGCCCCTGGTGCCCCCCCCCTTTTAAATGATATTTAAAATTACAAAATGCTTTATTATGCACAATCACGTGATGCTATCATTTACGAAATTTTAATGTTTTTGGGAAAATGTTTCGACTGAGAAAATTATGGATGGATGGATGAATTATGGATCAGCAAAAAATCGACGAGCTGTATTGCCATCATTCGATGTTCCTGATCCCTGCTTTGGTTTATCAATGGTTAAGGAAATTCTTCTTTTAAATTCCTCTTGAATTGCTTTTTTTTGTTGATCAACTTCCCCTTTTTGTGCTTGATCTCTTATCTGCCATTTTTTTACAGTTAATTTGTATGATATGTTGTGCAATAAACATTCCAACATTCTTATATGCGCATGAAGTGGAGAGAGGCCAAATTTATAATATTCTGGTTCTACTGATGTATGTGTGTCAAGTTTATTCATCGTTTTTGGAGTAGCACCACAGATATATAACATATTTGAGATGAAGTTTCTGTCAGAGGAGTTATAGACTTTGTCATCTACCATTGTCAGCAACAAGTTATGTTTGACCCAAATTGTGTTTTCCCCAAAAGATACTTTTGTAGGTATTACATTTTTGATCCTTCAGTATAATCAACTTCACTCCGAATAAGTTCATCTGACTCTGTTGCAAATAAGAAACGGATAGGTTGACAGGAGCGTGTACTTCCTGGCCTAGAGTTATTCCATAATATAACTTTCGATGAGTTATCTTCTTGTACTACTCCATGAAGTTGAATAGATACAAAAGATATTATGAAAATACTGGAATCATTGTCAGATTCAGATGGATATGCATACTTCTGTTTATAATTCGATTGACTTGATGAACCATCGCATCCCCATTTGTATAATATTTGTAAAGACTCCTTATTAATTTTGTCTAAATAAGTACTAATGACGCAGCTTTGAACTTCCATTAACCGTGTAATTGTATGATCCACAAGAGCTTGTAGTTTAATTTCTGCGGATCTATCAGTACCCAGACAGCAGACTGACGTCATTTTGACGTAATTTTTTTGTCACATTGGTCGACGACGTCACGTGACGAAAAAATAACGTATCAGTAACGTCATATTGTGACGAAATTATGACGAAATTATGACGCCACGTTGAGACGTCAATGTAACGTTTGGCGACGTCATTTCTTCATTGCAGAAATTATTTCTAGATGGCGCCACATACAAACTATGCATTACTACGTTGTTTGTTGCATAAATTATTTCTAGATGGTGCCACATACAAACCACTGAAAATAATCAGTCACTCTTTACCTTATACTCTAATGAATTTATAGAAAATAAATAAGAATATAAATTTGCAATGCATTCAGGAAACTTTGATTAATTTGGATGGATCCTATAATGGTCAGGTTTAAAGATCATTATTATGTGGCTGGGCCGAGATGGTATAAAAACCAATTAGTGCTTCACCTATTAATTAATTGTCCATTCATCTAGTGATGGGTAAAAGCAGTTATTTTTTAATAACAGTTTAAGCTGCTACTGCTATTTTGAAATAACAGTTTAAAATAACAGTTTAAAAATAACAGATCGCTGAGAAGTACTGACATGCGCATACCGCAACGCGCAGTTTGCAATGTTATTTCAGAGACGTTATTTTATACATCATGCTGCTGCCGCAGCTGCTTATCTGTTATTTTCTCACCTGTTATTTTCGAACAGAAATAACAGTCTGTTAATGCTATTTACAAATAACAGTTATAAAATAACAGGTTGTTAAATAGCAACTCATCTCTACATTCATCTACATCGCACATGGCAGCTTATCCTGCAACGCATCATACATCGGAAAATGGAAACCTCCTAGAGCCCTTAACATTCACATGCCAAATTGTACCAAATTGGCTTATTTATTATATTTCTCAAATGTACATTTATTTCAATTAATCAAAAATAACTTACATATGGGCCATATGTATTAGCGACGTTAATCGGGCCGATTAACGTCGCTAAATGACGTCATCGTAACGTCACAAAATGACGTCTCTGGGCTGTGACATAATGACGTCGTTTTTACGTCATTGTTACGTCATTCCAAAGATCAAAATGACGTTTCGGGTGACCAAAAAATGAGGTCAAAATGACGTCATTCTGCTGCCTGGGTAATGGTAACAAATTTTCTATCAGGATAACATTTTTGTTTAGCTAATTTTATTATATGCTGGATACATGTTTACGCCCCTGATGCTCGCTTCATCCCTCATAATCTGATATTCATGTTTCGTCAAATTCATTCGGACCATTAAATTTAATGCCTCATCGAGTAAATATTGTTTTCAGAAGCTGTGACCTTTTTTTATTTTTGTAGCCTCTTCGGAGAACTTACTGTTTGTTTTAGTAAGTAAGCAGCATTTTTCTTTCCAGTTTTCCGAAAACTCGGTTCAGTAGCTTGTAATAAATGTTCTTGGCTAACAGAGGAAGTCAAATGTTCGACTTTTCTCAGTTTCGTTCTATGACTACTGTCTTCGAAACGTTTTTTCGGTCTGTCACCTTTAGATGTACTTGGCGTGTCTAATGGAATATCTTCAGCAATAGTAATAGCCACTATGCTCTCTTCCTGAGGAACGTTTCCAGTATAACTGGAAGATTCCATTTTCGTGGAAATGTCCTGTTTCACAGTATTGGCACTTTCCTCTAAATTTAATTTACATGCTATGTAATTAACTAATTCAGAGGTTAACTGCACACTCCGTGTCAAAAGATTGCTCGATCATCTTGTCTTTAAGAAATATATATAATTCCCTTCTGCTAACTGACATTGTATCTACAAATGAAATATTATGCAATAGTCACAGTAAAATTAAAAAAAAATATTGTCCCTATTTGTCCCTAACGGGAAATAAATTTTCTGAAATACAAGTGTATAAACTTTCTCAAGAACCTCCGATAAAAGTGTGCAAATGCGTGCAATTTTTTATAAACCTACATAAATATATAACTTAAAGATCATGGTAATTTTTAGAGTAAAAACTTTAAATAGGGAAAATATCAAAAATGTCTAATAAAATTTGTTAACTACAAAAAGAAAAAAGTGTCTTACCTTAAACTAAAAGACTCCTACAAGCAAGATTCTGCACCGTCCACAACAAATCAGATTTCACCAATGCGTGTTTAGAATACAAAAGCTCTGAGACAAACCTGAATACCATCTTTACCTGCTCCATACTCCTAAATGACGGGTTTCTAGGAACTACCATACTAATGCTCTTATGCACTGACCACTTCTGTAAATATTAGTCAAGGAATTTTCGCTGAAATTAGTTCTTAGAAATTGAGGTTTTTTTTTGTCTTGCTACGAATTAAATCTGGCCCACTGTGCGCCGGTATTGTCAGCACCGGGGCTGGGGCTCGAACCCAGAGCGCGATAGACAGTCGGTCAGCATAATCGCCACTCAATACGCCTTAACCGACTGGGCTACCGTGCCGGTAGTCCAGTGACAAATTGTATTTATTCAAAGGTGTGCTTTGGTGACGTCTTAGTTCTGTCAAAATGTCAAACTAATGAAATTGTACGTAAAATGAACTAAGATGTCACCAAAGCACACTTTTCAATAAATACAATTTGTTCTTTTCAAATTGAGTTTATTTTCAAAGAATTCTTCAGATCTATGTGGCAGTTTTCTCGAAAACGGTTGGATCATCAAGTTCTATAAGGTGTACCTTTTTTACGTAGAAATGACTCCTGCATGAGATTTTCATATTCAAAAGTGCCACTACGTTTCGTAAAAAAAAGAGAAACAATATTCATCATCAGGTATATAGCTCATGAGGCGCCCTCCACGGGTTAGCGTGATGTAATACATACATTATTGTTTCTTAGCTTAAAAAATGTTTCCATACCAAAATGGAAGAAGATCGGTCAAAAGGTAGTTGAGATATTGCAATAAAAACAAAACAAAAATTACAATTTTGACACCCTGTACCTTTTTCCACAGCAACAATTTAATAAAGCATGTTTGGTTATAACCTCATATTTTGGTACAAAGAATGTACCCTTGAACTGGCCTATTATTAATGGTCCACCCTGTATATTTGTATAAATGCGACTTTTTGAATACATTTAAGAAATTGTCTTATTCTAATGGTGTGTCTCTACACAGCATTTTTTTTTATAACGGCTATTTAAAATCATTAAAAATTTCTTATAAAAAACAGTCATTTATTTGCTTTATAGCGATAATAACAAACAGTGAATTGTGTGCTGTATAACGCAATTAAATGAAGCTTCAATAAAACTGTTGTATAGAGCCTGTACCGAATTTTCTTGAGTGTGCGGAATTGTCTATACATTTATTTTGTAATGGTTGCAATAGCTTTTACAAAATATCAACAATGACTAAAGTATTTTATATAGGCCAGGAAACGAAGATTATTAATTCGGAAATAAATAGTGCTCAACGGATTATTATTTTAAGTTGTAGGGTTCACCCTTAGGAGTAACATACCAAAAGTCCCCAGCTGTGGGCCTCATGCGTTAGGCGGGAGGGGGGTGGGAATGGTCGGTTTGTAGGTTTCTCGTTATTATCTCGAAAATTTAAGCGAAAAGGTCATTCTATTCTATACAAAATGAAAGTAAATTGTCAAAAAAAAAATCCTATTCATTTTTTCGCAAGGGGCAGTAGTTAAGGGTGTACGTGAGTTTGAAAATGCGAATAGCTGGAAAAACTGTGTATTGTGGAATGCTTAACAAGTAGAAAATGTTATAATATTACAAGTATTTACAAGGTAATATTAAGTAATTGGTCGAGTTCATCGTCAAGATCATCATCGTTGTCGCCGTTGATGTTGACGATCGGAGGGCCGTTGGTACACGAAGCGCGGCAACTGCTGCACACAAGCGAGCAGGGTATGCCTGCTTTGTGGCACCCGCAACCAGTTGTGCACCCGCACCCGCAAAATACGTTATTTAGGACGGATTCTAGCGCAACTGAGTCCGTGCTTGTGACGGGGGTAAAGAAGCCATCCGACCCCCTCACCCATCCCCAAGCAGTTGGCTCCTGCTGCCGATCTCCATATAGCCATTGCTGAATCTGCAAACTGCAAACAATAATTCGGCCTTTGTAGTTTAAAAAAATGATACACAATCTTGTCCAAGCACAATACACAGTTTTTTCAGTTTTTTCAGCTATTTGCATTTTCAAACTCACGTACACCCTTAACTACCGCCCCTAGTGAAAAAATGAATAGGATCTTTTTTGTAAACAATTTAATTTACTTTCATTTTGTATAGAATGACCTTTTCGTTAGGATGCTTAGTTTTCGAGATAATAACGAAAAACCTATAAACCGACCCATTCCACCTTTCCAAAAAGTTGATATTTTTGTTCCTGTTAGTCTAAAAGTAGCTCACTTTTGCCTAATTTATGTGTACAGGTACAGAAAACGAAATATTTAAATTAAAAAACAATCAAAAAATTTGAGGCGCACATTGACTCGTGGCCACCCGGTATACTGACTGGATTAACAGGAAAAACCGTGTAAAAAATGCTCGCCGTGGAATTTATTTTCGGGGTGATGTGAAAACGAGTCTGCTCATGCAAAACCACTCGACTGATCAGTAAAGAACTCGAAAAATTCGGTTAAAATTCACTGTATTGAAAAAAATAACATCACTTTTGCTTTCACTACCAGTGACGTAGCGGTGAAGGTAGTCGATTACAGGGGCGATATAAAAAAAGTTGCAAATAAAAAAATAAAATATCTACAGCAGGGGCGCTACATAATGGGGGCGGAGTGGTCCCCTTAACTACGTCACTGTTCACTACTTTCAAACTTCGAGCCACAGTAATTTTTAAACAATTGGCCGTGGAAGAAACTTTAATTACCCTAATAGCACAACATTGTCCTATAGATATCTGAAGGATGTCTTCGACGGACATACAGGACATCAGATGGACGTTCGTTTTTGGTTCAAAGTACATCCGACGGTCAACCGAGGGACGTCCAAATGTCACAACCTTGAACAGTATTTGTACATCCCTGAGGAATATCATAAAAAAACGGAATGAGTAGGGATCGAACCGCCGACCTCACGATTTGTAAGCCAACGCTTTAACTCACTCGGCCACTGAACTTGTATACTACTACTTACTTAAAGACTGTATAGTAGGCAACGGCTAGATTCTGCTTAGCATTGTTATCATTAATCTTTCATTTTAATTTTATTAAAAGAACTCGATACCTGTACAAATAAGCTGCCAGATCTTAGACTAATATAGTTATTTATTTCAAAAGGTAGAAAGTGTTTGTAGTGGAGTTAATAGAGGCTGAAAATATGTATTATTTCGGAATAATTACGTGATGCTTCGATTTTCCTAAAACCTTTTGATATCACTTTTACATAGCTTAAAATAAAAAGTTATAAACATATAATCGAGAGGAAATTGTTTATTAATTATTTAAACAGAAAGGAACTTTTTTTAACAAAATTATTATAAGTTGAAAAATTTTAAAGTAATTTAATTCATATTGACATATAAGGGGATTTTCGAGGTCGCTGAAACAGATTATGATGTCAAAAAAAGGTAATTCAAAATGCCTGATCCAATACGGCCGACTTCCATCAAGCAATAAAATAATTCAATACACTATATTCAATTAAAAACACAATTTAAATATTCACTTAAAAACTCAAAAAGAAGCTAAGAAAACGTGATATTGTACATAGCATCACAAGATGATCTGTGAAAAAATGCCCAAACTACTTTTACAATGCTCTGCGGACACACACACAGCGCAGGTGATGCGTACTGCTCGCCGCGGAAATGTTTTACTTTCAATCTCTTTCTGTTAGTCAAGCATTATAATGTGACTCATGGGCCTGTACCATGTGAATATTTTTAATATGTTTTCGATATTTTAAACGATAAAAATTGTAGAAACAATAAAACTCAGCCGATTTACCAAAAAAACATGATTTTTTTCAATATTTCGTGAAAAGTATAGGTTTATATATATTCCAAAAATTTTTCACCATCAGATTTACTTTACTACTATAAATGTGTGCTGCATAGGTAGGCTAAATAATTTTTTTTATAAAAGTTATTAACATTTATTTTACCCACAATTTCACCAATTTTAAAGCAAAAAAAAAATTATTTTCGTAAAAAAAGGGGGTTATTTTAATCCTTAAGGTAAATCCCCTTGAAGCATCTTAAAGTACACATTTCAAGCTTTAAAAATCGCACCTGCAGAGATCCAATAACGCGAGTTAAACCAGAGAAATAGGTGGTTAAAGTTAGTTACATATATCAAATTTTAACGTTTTCTTAAAATTTTGAAATTTTGGAAGTGTACATCTTCAAAAATAACTTTTTGAAATTTTTTTCATTCATCGGATCTTTTTATACATTACTTTCAGAGTAAAATGTGAAAGACCCAAGTTTTTATCTTAAAATTTTTAGATATGGTAGTTTTTACCTATTTCATCGCAAATCTCTATGTTCCGACTTTATATATGTACTATTCATACATACATTCATCTTTATATTTAAAAATATAATAATCCAATAGCTACATATTTCTTCTTTCATTTAAGCTTTTGTGAGGTCAATTTCATTAATTAGTTCAAAAGATACAACAAATTTAGTGTAGCGCGCCCGAGGCCGCGCGCGCCTCGTTTGCCGTACTTACGTGTCTTCGCGTTCCATTTTCGTGCGTTAAACAAAAAAATCTGGAGCCTACATTTTTGGTCGTACAAAAAACTTCATATACATTTTTGATGTGAAATTTCCCGTACTTTCGAATGGCGCAATTACTTTTTGAAAGAAAAAAAATATTTTAAGAGATATTTGACAAAGACTGGTATTTTGCAACTAATTTAAAAACGATTGCAATTTTGCAATTTTAAGTGGGCCGTAATTCGAAAACCAAAAATCAAAATGTTGTTAAAATCTGAATACAGGCATGGTGATCAATAATATTGTATTTGTTTTTCAATAAAAAAAATGCCTAATATGTTTTCTCGGAAAATCGACCCTTTTTTTCTTAATAAAAATGCACGTCACTGACTGAAAAAAGTTTTGTTCTACTCAAAAAAGAAATATCCATCTTTGATACCGATTCAAATTTGGTTGAAACTGGATGACCAATAACTGAGTTATGAAGGCGTTTCCACTTGAAATGGGTCACACTGTATATGGACATAAAATGTACATACTTTCCGTACATAATATGGACATTCAGAGGACGTCCATTTCGTACAATTTCAAAGTAAATCCGATGATAGACGCCCGGTGGTCGTCCATTTTATGTCCATGGACGTCAGTACATTAAATGGATATAAAACGGATGTCCGGCGGACATCGTGTGCTATTAGGGTACTACGTAGGAGTAACGTGGACAGATAGAGATAATTGCAAAAATTGCAGTGAAATACAAATTTTCATCGTTTCTACAATATAAAGAGTTGTTTATATAAAAGTTGTTGAGTTTTTTATTCCCTACAATATTGGTAGCTACTAATTTTAGGGTAAAACCAACAGGAATGGAGATAATCGCGAAAAATCTATTTTGACCGTCATTTTTTCAACATGGCGGCCATAGCAGCCATGATATCATTGTGGAAAACTTCAATCAATGATCGTGGGAAGCTCCTCTAGATTGTACAAAAAAAATTGTAGGAATTATTCACGGGTGAAATGACAAATTGACCGTACTATATAAGCCATTTAACATTTAATAATAAACTAACTAACTATTCATATTAGATAACAAATATTCTCAGGTAAAATGTATGTAACGTGTGGCTATGACGCTATAATACGCGCATCGCTTTATTTTAAGCACGACTCGCTATATATTTTTCTCTAACCAAAATACAACTCAGTTAATCTTCGACAGTTTTAAACTTTTAATCTCACTTAGATAACGGCGTACTAATCAGTGGTAAATGAACTGCCTTAACGACCCCTAACATTATATAACTGATAGTGGTATTTTTTTTCTAATTTATTCATCTCAGTGTATAATTCCCGCAATAATACGTAGTAATTTGGTGTTGTGAATGTTAAGTAACGGCTGGTTATTTTAAATCTGCAAGAATATGGCACCTGAGATCATAGTAAGTACTTTCTGAATTTTCTATTTTTACCAAAGTGTCACATTGTTATTTGTCCGCGTCTAACGTTAAGTATTTTTGGCTTATAAAACGATTATAGCGCTTGTTACATCACAAATACGTAAATTGTGTTTTATTTGCTGTCTCGTTATCAAACATATTTATTGCAGTTGTAAATTATCACCATGCTGCTATAGGCACACCTTTATAGAATAGGTAATGAAAGTGAAATGCAAAGTTTACAATAAATTGCTAAAGTGAGACAGACGTAGGAGTCAATTTGCCTCTGCAAATTATAATTCAAAAAAATAAACACGGTCACGTGTAAAATAGTAAAATTATTGAATATTTTGAGTGCAGTGTCAAGCCCAACTAACATTTATACTCAGAACTACTTCAATGCGACCTATATTGGTCAGAATATTTGGTTTACCAATTTAGTGATAAGGAAATTTACCTAAAAAAATTCTCTATTTTACCAATGTGGGAAAAATTTGAAGTAAATTCTAAGTCGAAAACCGTTTTGTTCAAGAAAATAAAGGTATTGATATGTTCTGGTTGCTAGTTTCCGGGTCTTCTTCCGCGTAGACTTGGTTGAGTGATTGACGTTTCGATCATCTTGTCGTGGTCTTCTTCTGAAGCGAAGTGAGCTCTGCTGAACTGAGCTCCTCTATTTATACAGGTTATCAGGAGGCGTGATGCGGATCATTGCTCATTCGGATGTTTATTTATTTCAATGGCTTCTCTGTATCTTCTTGCATGGCCAATAATTCTTGGTGTTGGCTAATTTTTTTGTGTTGTCGAATTTTATCAAATGGCCGGTTTCGTCTGAATTTTCGGCAGCTGCTGATTTTGTAGAATTTCCCTTCTTTGTATTTCTAATGTGTCCTCTGAGTCTGGTATTTATACGTCGTTTGGTCTCTCCGATGTAAACTTGTCCGCAGAAACATGGAATGCTATATACTCCTGGTGTTTCTAGTTCTTCTGCACCTTGGTATTTGGGAAAATGTTGTGCCACCTTCTGTTTCACATTATTTATTACTTTGACGTTATTTTTCTCCAAAACTCTTCCGATTTTATCCGTACATCCTTGTATATACAGTAGTATTGATATGTTCCATAGCTCTATTAGTAAATTTATTTGTGGCAATTTTAAGGTAATGGGCTCAGACCCCCCGTATGAAGGGGGCTATATTGGGTACTGAGTTTAGGGGCCCGGGCTTCCGAGGAGCCCGTAGCAGAGGCCCGCCAGAGATCTTGATATTTTTTTGTCAAATTTCTTCCCCCCGCTCATCAATTTATTAGGAGCGGGCGCCCGTCAGTGAATTTGGTACCGGGGGCCATGATTTGATGCGGGGGCCTTGAATGGGCTTGTTACCGACAATTCTTTTGCCTTATTTTTTTTTCTGGTATTCAATAGAATTCCATCATCTAGATAAGCTGTTAAAATTTCAGCTTCATAAGTATTGAACAGTGTGATTATAATTGTAGACGTCGAAAGATCTATTAGCATAAAATAAGAATTTTATATAATGAACCAGATGTAATGATTTATCATTGAATAAATAAAAACGAGAATATTTTTACATATATAACCAATGAAAAAACAAAAATATCTATAAATACCAATAACCCGCCTCAATCAATTCCCTACAAACCACTGAAGGAAAAGTTCACTTCGTGTAAAGGCTGCTTGAACCCCCGGGGTTGGTTGGTTCTCATCTGATCGAGGTTTACTTATTTCATTCGAATGGACGAGAAATAATTCTATCCGACAAGCTTTCGCAAGCCTAGCACCGGAAAATCGAAAAAGGGGGGTGGCCATAATCGATCATGGCCGTTCTACCTGAAATGGGGGTAGTGGGTGAAAGGTAGGCCGAGAAACATTGTCACCAAGGTGTTCCCTGCCCTCGAAAATGGGGGTATGGCGTTTTCCATCTGATTTTCGTGGGCATTTCGTTATTAGTGGTGTAGGTAGTTTCAACCTCCGGGGGTGGGTTAGATCATCTGTGGACAATCTTTTTCAGTCACAGGTCTTTTGGGGTCAAAGTTTTACCTCAAGGGACTATTATTTAAGAACTTTATATTTTTAGACTTCAAAGGCCACAGGCGGCCGAACTATTGAATTTTGAGTATTGTGCCCATGAAAACTTTTGTTCAATATAACCAGGAGAACATTTTCCCAAAATTTCAAAAATTTTGACTGAAAGGCTCCTTTAGACTTGCAAAATAATTTAATTCGTTTATGACGACATTTTTTTAAGATATGCAAAAAAAATTATAATACAAATTTTCAACATTTCAAAAGCCGCCCCCCCCCAAACAAGCCCGGGTCCGGGGGATTCACCCCCGCACCCTCCCTCTCGACAGGCTTGGTTCTTGCCCTAGGAGCGGGCATAGTACGACTATATCATTTGTACCAAACATCCCACAGAGAGGGGGGCTACCATAAATAAATGGTATGGCCACGCCGAACATATTTCTCAGGTGAAATAAAAATTTTTGTTCCATCAGTAAACTACCTTATTTATCTGAGTTTTCCGAAAAAAAAAAAACACTAATGACCTACTGTTAGAGTTGTTGTAATGTACTATTAAGATACAAAACTGGTACAGCCGTTTTCGATAAAATCGAGATTTCAATTTTTTCGTATCGAACCACCCTTAATTTTAAGGATAGGTGAAATATAAAAAAATGTCTGGGGATATTTGTAAGTGGACTCTAGATATCGAATTTAAAGGAAATCGGTCGATTGGTTTTTCACTAGGTAAAGCGGTCACACGGACACATACACATATCATACAGACATTTTTTCTAAACCTCTTTTTCAGTATCTGCACTCAAAGAAATAGTACGGGTAAATTTCAACAAAAAAAAATGGTTAACTAACAATATCGTCAATTTTGTTAAACTAAATTATATTGATGATATTTTTAAACAAAAGGTGATTGTTATTTTAATTAATAAAAAGTTGTCGTACAACAAAACAAACATTAACTTAAAAAATAGATGAATAAGACTATTATTTTTTTCGTCTGACTATTATTTTGTTGAATTCTGTCAAATTAAACTAGATAATAGTATATTTTATTTTTAACTACTGTCGAATTGTAATTGTAAACCTAGTAGCAGTTTGCTCTACTATTATAGTTGACAGATAAACTAATATTATTGTAGAGTTAACCCGCAGTTCTGTTTACATAAACATAACATCGTTCTGCCATCCACTTTGATGAATTAAGACGTCGCATCAGCGATTTTGTTTGCAAATAGTACGGGTTAAATCAATCAAAAAAATAGTATATATATTGTTCATTTTGTTAAATTGAAGTATATTTAAAAGTATTTTTAAACAAAAGGTGATTGTCACACAACAAAATAAACATTAACTTAAAAAATAGGTACAAAAGACTATAATTTATTCATCTTACTAATAATTTGTTGAATTTTGTCAAATGAAACTAGATAAATAGTAGACTTTATTAAGTATTATCGAATTGTAATTCTAACCCAGTATTAGTTCGCTGTATTATTGTACTTTGTAGACAAACCAATATTATTGTTGTCTTCTAGAAGTTCTAAAAGGGAATTACCATAAAATTTGCTTGCTTACCACGTAGTCTATTACAGAAATTATTCCTAGATGACGCCACATACAAATCACTGACAATAATCAATCATGCATTATGTTATACTCTTATGAATTTATAGAAAATTAATAACATGATTGCAATGTTCAAATTCTCTCAGGGATCATCGATATATTTGGATGGATCTTATAAACGATCTCTAATCTTTGGTTTGGGTCATCTGATGTCTCAATACTGAGATTTTGGCCAACCAAAAAAAACTTCATCATACAATAAAGTGTAGATCAACCTAAAAATTAGTTGGTGAACAAAAACCAAAGTCGTTGTACTATTTAATTGTAGACCAAATTGAAAATGGTTAGTGAACATAAAAAAATGTCATTGTACTATTTGTTGTTCTACAAGAAGATATGAACTACTATTTGTTTACGAAAACAAAGTTGTTGTATGACTATTCTTTTCTGATTGATTTAACTATGAAACTAGATAGGCGCGATTTCATCTTTTTGGTTGAATTCACCTATCATTTTCTTTGAGTGTGAAAGTGATATAGAATTAAAGTTAAATGAAAGTAAAAACTCGCATTTTTGAACGATTGCAATATCTTCCTAAGACCTCGCGTCGCTCGAAAGTACATAATCGGGGTGCTCTATGCCAAAAAATTTTTTGAGACTTTAGCTTCTCTTATATACAGGGTGATTCACGTAGGCCGTTCGTTAGAAATTTTTCAACTTGCAGTTGAATTACAATCTTGAAACTAGGTATGTAGCCATAATCGATCATGGCCGTTCTATCTGAAATATTTTCAGCTATACAGCTATACAGGGCGTGCCAAAAGTCGGCACCAACTTTCTTATTTTAAATGGAAACCTACAATTTTTTTACATGATTCGATTGGCCTTCCAATTCTGAGTTTAGACAATGTAAATTATGTTAACTTATCTGTTACAGGTTTTGATACATGTCAATTTTTTTGTAAAAAATTGCCGCTGTTGTAGTTTACGAACAAATTTGTATCTCGCGAACCGTTTAAAATTATGAACCAAATTGATTAAGCAGTTAGCTGTAAGTCCAGGCTAACACCTGATGTTCCATCGGCGGTCCCATATTGTACCATATGAGCGCAGGAGATTTTCAAATGTAGCAATAAAAAATTGTCAAAAAGTTGTTTCTTTCAAATGGCACCTACTGTTTTTTTTTGGCATCATTCGAAAGAAAATTGAATTTTAGGGTGAGTTACTTAACTTCATCCCTTATCGAGTTAATCAATAAAAATCAAGAAATACCCTACCTTGCCGGGATATTGCTTGATTTTTCAAGTATGCCATGGAAACAAAAGACAATTCTAACAATTTTCTTAAAAATATGTATGCATATCTTCAGTCGTTTTTGAGTTATTGGCATTTTTTGAAAGAAATATTTTTTTCCTCAAGGGTAGCAGGCTTTGGAAATAATCGTTTCATTTAACTTTTTATTTAAAAATTAAATTGCAATAACAAATAGTAAAAACAAAATAACAACAAATGAAGAGATTAACAAAATAATTTATTTCAATACAAATGTTCAATGTTCAACGTTTTCATTGAGACAGTCTACAATATGCTCCTGAACAGACTGCGTTGCTCTCCGAATTTCGAAAGGTTCCAAACGATCAAAAGCTCAAACTATCAAGTCTTCGTAATTTAAAATCGGATGTGTGTATACTAATTCTTTGACCCGACCCCATAAATAAAAATCTAAAGGAGTAAGATCCGGAGATCTGGCGGGTCAAAGTGATGGACCTCTGTTTCCCCACCAATGATCTTCAAAGAGTTCCGTTCATTTGGCATCTACGGCTCTAGTCGAATGTGCTGGAGCTCCGTCCATTCGATACCAACGATTGATAAATCGATTGAGCGGCAATCACCTAGGTAGTTTTCCACAACTTCTCTTAAGATTCTCGCCATTCAAGTTTTCATCGTACGTCGTATGTCGATTTTTTCGATCGTTGACAAAATCTTGCCTCGTCTGTCCAGATGATTTTTTGTAAAAAATTCTTCGCAAAAGATGATCTTGCGTACGTAGTCCCCGGGATGTAGTTTTTGTAGTCTTATAAATTTATAAGGATGTAACTTATGACGACAAAGAATTCTTTGCAACGAGGTATAAGAAATTCCCAAATCAGCAGATGCTGTTCTGATGGAAGCACGTGGATGTGCTTGAAACTATCCCAGGGCGTTAATTTATAATATCTTCATTTCCTGTTATAGGTTTAGTTCTCACAAGAGGCTTAACTACCTTCCCATGATCAAAAAAAAAAAAAATAAATAAAATTTTTAAGCCTAAGAAATTTACCTTTTGTCATTTGCTGTAGATACTTGAAATTGTACGCGCAGCATATTCTGTCAACTTTTTTGTTATTTTTCCCATAAATTATAAACAAATCAAACATCAATCAAACATCATTCGGATAATGTTCCATGATGAAAATTACACGAATTAATTGAAACACTGACACAATTAATAGTGATTAGGTTTGACATTTGACATTTTTTCTAAAGCCTACTACAAGAAATGCCAATAACTCAAAAACGACTGGAGATATGCATACATATTTTTTAAGTAATTTGTTAGAATTGTCTTTTGTTTCCATGGCATACCTGAAAAACCGCTGCCCAAGGAATCACTACTTTCACATCCAGATTTTTTATTTAAGTCACTCACAACGAAAAAATTTTGTATGTGGAAATAATTGTTTATGGAACTTTAATAATATATATACTAAATACCAATTTTATGTACTCTTACCTGCTTGATTTACCTATTTTCTCCAAATTTACCCCCAACCCTTCGACGGAACAAGATGAAAATATAATCTAGTTCTAGATCTCGTTAAAGTACATATGTGTACCAAATTTCAAGTCGATATCTCAAACGGTTCCAGAGTAAACGTGCGCACAAAAAAAGTTACAAACAGACCGACAGACAGAAATTTTTTTCGCTTAAACTTAAAATCTCGACGTTTCGTGACATTCTAAACCTATTTGAACAATAAAAATTTTTAAAAATTTATTTGTCGTTACTATACTTCCACTGGATGTGGAAGTAAAACCAAGCAATATCTCGACAAGATAAGGTATTCTTTTTTTGAATAACTCGATAGGGGGTGAAGATAGATATAGGGAACGCTTAAGTAACTCACCTTAAAATTCAATTTTCTTTCGAATGATGTCAAAAACAAACAGTAAAAAATCGACTTTTTGACGATTTTTTATTGCGACCTTTGAAAATCGTGTCCCTGTCCCTATGGTAGATGGGACCACCGATGGGATATCACGTGTTGGCCTGGACTTTCAGCTAACTGCTTAATCAATTTGGTTTCATAATTTTCAACGGTTTGCGAGATACAAATTTGTTCGTAAACTACTACATTGGCAATTTTTTCCAAACAAATTGACATGTATCAAAACCTGTAACAGATGAGTTAACATAACTTAGGTTGCTTAAACTCAGAATTGGAAGGCCAATCGAATCATGTAAAAAAAACCGTAGGTTTCCATTTAAAATAATTATGGCTGCATATCAAGTTTTAAGTTTGTAATCCAACTGCAAGTTGAAAAACATCTAACGAACGGCCTATGTGAATCACCCTGTATACTAATTTTATGGACTCTTAGTTGCTTGAATTTCACCCCCATGTATCCCATGTATCAACAGAATAAGATCAAAATATAATCTAATTCTAGTTCCAGATCTAGAACAGAAATAAAAAAATGTATTTACTTCGGTACTTACAATCTCTGTCAATACCTGTATGAACTTCTCAACTTTTAAAGACAATTAATTTTTTTAAATTTTTTTCGTTATAGTACAGCTAAATAATAATAAAAGCTTGTTTTTAAAAAGTTTCTTTTTACATTTAATTGCTTTGGAAAATTAATAACCAGTCGGGCAGCCGGAACCCCGTAGCTGATTGATTTTTACTTAGATTTTTTTAACGTGTTACTTGCGAATTGATAAATACGGGGACTGCCCTCCTTTCGGTTAAACATTAACTCAGTGTAAACATTTTTGTGTGGTGATTCTTAACATTATAATAACTGGATATAACTGACTTGACTTCGTAGTAGAATTGAAATATTTTCACTTAATAATATTTAAAAAAGATGTTCGTCATTTGGCACCGCTAATAGGACGTTCAAAAATATATATTTTTCTAAATATAAATATACTAAACTATATATTATATACATGATAGATAGATAGATATTTATTGGTGCTAACAAAATATAATTTCTTACACAAGTCCACAGGAAAAACAATAGTATCAAATACAATAATACAAATTACAAAGTGGGGTTACTACACAACAATACATTTCGTTCTTAGGTAAAAATTTAAAAATTACATGTGTGGTCAATAAAATCGTCTATCTTATAGAAGGGATTTTTTATCAGATACTCCTTTATTACAGATTTAAACTTTTTAAAATTTAAATTTCTGATGTCCTCTGGGAGTTTATTAAAAAAAGTTGGTGCATAATATAATGTAGAGTTCAATGATTTTTTTAATCTTAAATATCTAATGTCCAAATTGTTTCTACCTCTAATGTCACGATCATGAGTATCTCCACGGGTTCCATACCTATCACAATTCTGCTTTGCATAAAGCAGGCATTCAAAAATGTAATAGGACGGAATGGTTAATATACTCATGTCAATAAATGTTTGCCTAACATCCGCTCTGTAGTCTAGGCCCGCCAATACTCTAACAGCTTTTCTTTGTAAAGCAAATATTCTATGGGCATGTGGTGAATGTCCCCATATTAACAAACAGTAGGTGCACAGAGACTGTATTAAAGAATGATATGCCATATTACAAATATTTTGTTCGGTCTTGTATTTTAGGTTTTTCAACAAATATATGTTTTTTGAGATTTTTTTTGAAATATTGTCAACATGTGTGTCAAATTTTAACTGATTGTCAAAAGTAATTCCGAGAAATGTGACAGATTTAGAGTTGTGCAATTGATCCTTGCGTAGAGAGCAGAACATTTTTTCAGTTTTGGCTAAGTTTAGGGTGAGGTGATTTGCTGCATACCAATCAGCAATATCCACGATACCTCTTTCTACAGTAGTTCCAATTCCGTTGGATCATGATTTCTGTTAATTAATGTTGTGTCATCTGCAAATACTATTAGTTCACTATTGCTAGTAGCAACAGAGATATCATTGATATAAACAAGGAAAAGAATTGGGCCCAATAAGGAGCCTTGTGGAACCCCATGGGTTATTTCTTTGCTCTCGGAGAGCTCTTCATGATAAAAAGTTTTCTGGTGTCTGTTTGTTAGGTAACTTTTCATTAGCTCTAGGCTCATCTCACTGACACCATAGAATTCTAATTTTTTTATCAAAATATCATGGTCTACACAGTCAAAGGCTTTGGTTAGGTCGCAGAAAATAACTCAAATATCTTCCCCTTTTTCAAAACCCTCGAGTATATTTTCAATAAGATTGATGGAGGCTGCTACTGTTGATTTTCCTGATCTGAAACCGTATTGATTTTCTATAAATATATTATTGGATTCAAAGAATTCGTATAGTTGTTTTCTTAGTAGATATTCTATAATTACTTCCACGTCCAGTGGAAGTATAGTAACGACAAAAAAATTTTTAAAAATTTTTATTGTCCAAATAGGCTTAAAATGTCATGAAACGTCGAGATTTTAAGTTTGAGCGAGAAAAAAAATTCTGTCTGTCTGTCTGTCGGTCTGTCTGTCGGTCTGTCTGTCGGTCTGTCTGTCGGTCTGTCTGTCGGTCTGTCTGTCGGTCTGTCTGTCTGTCTGTCTGTAACTTTTTTTTGTGCTCACGTTTACTCTGGAACCGTTGAAGATATTGACTTGAAATTTGGTACACATATGTACTTTAACGAGATCTAGAACTAGATTATATTTTCACCTTGTTCCGTCGAAGGGTTGGGGTGTAAATTGGGGTAAATTTAGGGTAAATGGGTAAATCAAGCAGATAAGAGTCCACGAAATTGGTATTTAGTATATACAAGAGAAGCTAAGGTCTCAAAAAAAAATTTACCCCATTACCACCCCCACCCCCTCATTAAAGGGGATGAAAAAAAAATTGTGATTTAGTGTATGTACAGGAACCAGAAACCTCAAAATATTTTATTACTTCATCCACCCCCCACTACCACCCCTCTATCACCACCCCCACCCCACTACCGATGTGGGGTATCGTTTTATGGGTTTTTGGGGTAGAAGATTTCAAATATTATATTATTAAAGTTCCATAAACAATTATTTTCACATACAAAGTTTTTTCGTTGTGAGTGACTTGGATAGAGAATCTGGATGTGGAAGTAGTGATTCCTTGGGCAGCGGTTTTTTGGAGATACACTGAGAGTATTAAGAAAGTACTAGTCAAATTTCCATTAAATGCAAATATTGTTTAGCCTATATCTGGTTTCCATTTTGGAATATATCAGTTATTACAGGCATATAAAATTTAAAAAAGGTGGTTTCTTCTTCTGACTAGACCAACTTATCTTTATGTATTTTGACGCATTGAATTCAAATCCGGAATCAGAATTGCTCCATCATACACCGTAAGTTGTGAAAATAACCTAAAAAACTCATAATTCATATTATTTTTGGAATTTACAAGAAATTGGTGGGTAATGGAGCTAAGCGGGCACCTGATTCGTATTCCGCACGTCGAAATACATAGAGGTTGCCCAATGGAATCCCAGAAAGAGGCCATTTTCTTTTTTGTGTGTGTCTGTGTAATATATGAGTATCACCGGATCCTCCACCATTTTCTAGAAAACCGCGAATGCAAATATATTACACTGACACACAAAAAAAAAGTGAAAAGTGATCTGTTTCTGGGACTCCATTGGGCAACCCTCCATTGTATTTCGATATGCTGAATACGAATAAGATAGCTTCATCACTCACCAATTAGTAAATCCCGAAAATAATCTAATAGTCGGAGAACGAGGGATCTCTACGATGCATTTTATGGACCCTCTGTGTTATAGAGGGACAATCCGGAATTGCGAAACTGGTCAAAATCGGCAATTTCCGAAAAATCTCAAATTTTATGGAAATTTTTTAATTTTCACTTATCACCCTATATCTCTTTTAGTTTAAGTCCGATTAAATTGAAATTTTTAGGAGAGCCAATTTAGACCTTTGTTATCATGACTGACTGACAGAAATGCAAAAAAGTTTACTTGTCACCAGTAATATTTTTTTTAAATGTTGGTGACACGAAATTTGTTAAAAATGCAGCAACAAATACTCGATCGAGAAAACTTTTTTGTTTTTAAAGATAGATGTATATAGTAAGCTACAAAGTTGTAGCCAAAGAACTAAAGAAACTTTTTTATTTCGGTGATTTTTTTGATAACTTACTTAGTTTTCAAGAAAACGGTGCTGCAGTATTTGACCGCCGCGCCGGGTCGCGTCGCAAAATAAAAGATTGGGTTGGCTTATACCGCGGCTTTGTTTCTCGTCTTTCAGGATGCCCCGCCCGATGTGAATAAAATAATGCGTAGTTGTGAATATTGGTTTTTCTAATTTTGACATATAGTGACAGTTTTCAAAACTGACGTAAGTGTCAAAACGTCCTACTTTAAACTAACCAGTTATGAAAAGTAAAATTTTACGTAACTGGTGAGGAAAAGTTGGTTATGTCATCAATTAGGAAAGATAAACAACTCTCAAAAAGATAAAGAAACAATGTTTATTCAACCCAAAATGGAATACTAAGTCCATAAAGTGGAAGCTTCTAAATACTTCTTTCCTTCAAAATTAGGGTGGAATTTCGCTGGAAAAACTTACAAGTGTTCAGCAAAAGTCCAGCATTCAGGTTATAGTGAAGTTACAGCATTACGTTTTGCTTGTAAAAAAAATTTTTTGGATACTTTCTCCTCGCTCATCAAAAAATTTTTTCCCCCCGGTTATCAAAAATGTTGGGATCAAGAAATGATTTTTCGGATCAATTGTTTTCCCAGCAGAAGTGTCCAGCATTCACTTAACAAAAATTTGGTCACCCTATTCAAAATACGCTAACAAAACTTTTTCATTAATATGGATTTACCTTATGTTATCAAATTAGGATTGCAAATGATATTGTATTAAAATTATAATGTGTGATAGCAGCAAAGGTAACTATGAAAAAGATTACTTAATTTTTAAGATTTTAAATAAATCTATTTCATTTCTTATGTTTAAATTGTTTTCAAAATTTTAAAATTAGAAAAATCATGTATGTAACACGTTTCGAAAAACAATCTCGTGTAACACGTGTTATTTTGCGGGATCTAGCTTCGCTCGTTCGTAACTGGTTACATAAATAGCTATTATAAAACATTTAGTTTAGTTAGTTATTTTTAACCGATGGATGGGGGTAGTTGTCTGTGTGGTTTATAACGTTTATTCTTATTGAAAATTGATGAGTTGCAGCTATAATAATTATTATTATTGCGTTAGGAAAGTACTATAGGGGGTAAAGTGCATATTAAAGTAACGGAATTTTTTTCCAGACATTTTAAACTAGTTTTACTTCCACATCCAGTGGAAGTATAGTAACGACAAAAAAAATTTAAAAAAAATTTTATTGTTCAAATAGGCTTAGAATGTCATCAAACGTCGAGATTTTAAATTTGAGCGAAAAAAATTCTGTCTGTCGGTCTGTCTGTCTGTCGGTCTGTAACTTTTTTTTGTGCGCACGTTTACTCCGGAACCGTTTGAGATATTGACTTGAAATTTGGTACACATATGTACTTTAACGAGATCTAGAACTATATTATATTTTCATCTTGTTCCGTCGAAGGGTTGGGGGGTAAATTGGGGAAAATTTAAAGGAGTAAATAGGTAAATCAAGCGGGTAAGAGTATAAAATTGGTATTTAGTATATACGAGAGAAGCCAAGGTCTCAAAAAAAATTTTGGCATTAACCACCCCCATTACCACCCCCACCCCATTAGTAAAGGGGATGAAAAAAAAATGTGATTTAGTGTGTACAAGAACCAGAAACCTTAAAATATTTTTTTACTTCATCCACCCCCACTACCACCCCCTATCACCACCCCCACCCCCCACTACCGATGTGGGGTATCGTTTTATGGGTTTTTGGGGCAGAGGATTTCAAATATTACATTATTAAAATTCCATAAACAATTTTTTCCACATACAAATTTTTTTCGTTGTGAGTGACTTGGATAGAAAATCTGGATGTGGAAGTGGTGATTCCTTGGGCAGCGGTTTTAATATTTAATTTGAACAAAGAACAACTTTTAAGCAATTTTTTTAACGTCAGCAGTTTTGTGCGCGTTTTCAACTTTTTTTTCAACAGTGACTTCCCAGTTAAACCCAGAGTTAAATTTTATGAAATGCATATTTTGCCAACAAAATAGTGAAGAAACTGTGCAAGGTGTTACAGAAGAAGCACTGGACTAAGCATTTCTATAAAGTCGGATGATATCTCTCTTAAGTTGAAATATTACACAAAAAAATGGATTTATTTTTGTCAAAATGTCAATTTGTCTATCATGCAAGATGCAGAAGAAATTACACCCGAAAAGCTTATAAACAAAAAGCAGAAAGCACAGATGTTTCTAACACTGGTTATAAAAAAAAGGAACACCGTTGAAAGCCCAAAACGTTGTATAATTTGCGATAAAAAAAATACAAATCTGTTTATGTGTTAACCATCTCTTAAATATTGCTGCTTAATTATACGAGTAGAAGTTAAATGTGGAAATAAAATGAGTATGTCTAAATTGCCTTTATCAAAATTTAAAACTTTATTTTTTATATTTTGCTCCTTTTTCAAAATTAAAATTTTTTGGTAAGCGGGGAGAAGAAATCCGAAAATAAATTTTTTTATGAGCGGGGGGGGGGGGAGAAATCCAAAAAAAAAATTTGATGAGCGGGGAGAAGGAATCCGAAAAAAAAATTCTGATGAGCGGAGGGCAGAAATCCAAAAAAAAATTTAAATATGCCAAGAAAAAATTTAATACAAATTTTCAATATTTCAATACCGGGCCCCCAAAACAAGCCCAGGCTCGGGGAAAACACCCCCGCACCCCCACCCTTCTCGACAGGCCTGAAGAGGATGGGTATTAACTAATATCACAATATCTATAGAAGCCAAATAAAAGATCAATAAAAACACTTAAGAAGAATTGTACAAAATTGGATCTCCTGACTTTCCAAAACTGGTCTCCAAAAAATAGTTATTAAAAATTGTGGAAAAATTATTAAAACAATTTCGTTTAGATGCTTAGTTAATAGAGCCTTATTACCTATGTCGATATTGTTAAATTCATTGCTAGATTTTTCTGGTGTTGGAGTCAAATGAAAGCTAAGATCTTGCAAATTGTACAAGGAAACGAAATAATAAATAACAGACATTTTGACCTTCATTTTGTAAATCCAGCTGGTATTTGTTATTTTAAATTTTTATAAATGAGGCTAGCGAAACTCTAGGGGCCTATTTTTTTGGTCACTCTGTATATAGTTACCTTTCTCACAAAAATAATATTATGATAAAGGTAGGTACTTAAAATGATACAAACAAATTTAATGTATATGACATATGACATACAATAAAAGTTTATAGTTACTATTATGGCTATTACACAAACTTTTATTTTCCGCCCGAATACTTTAAATCTTTTTAAGAAATGCCATAATTTAATAAAGCATAAACTTGGGGATTTTCAGATATTTATTTTTGTTATTTGTGCACAATTATATCTGTTGATAATTAATAATTTATGGTTTAATTGACAGTGTACTATTTAGTAACAGTACCTTTGTAATCCAGGTGAATTAGGAAAAATGGCGAAAATGCTAAGTAAAGAAGGGGATTTTAAGAAAATTTTTAGGGGGGAATTTTTTTCTGCGGTGATTATTCACTTTTTTTTTCAATTTATAATAAAGTTAGAATACATCCAAAAGATATACAATTCATTACTGAACCATAACAGATACGAACAAAATTAATAGAAACATTGTAGAAAATTTAGTCAGCTTTAACTTTGCATGTAGCCACTTTTTGTTATGGGCTAACCGTTTTCGAGATATGAGCGAAAAACCAAAAACCGGGACTTTCTTTGTGCCCCCCTGCAGCCCCCCCACCTCCTATGTTCGGGGATTTTCGGTATGTTTACCTCCTAAATAGTCCAAACACAGTCCTCAAGGCTGTGTTTGGACTATTCTCGGCATTTCCCTCTAGACCCCCTTATTGAACGTTCATTGACTTGCTCCTTTTTTATTTTCGTCACAATTTTATAATTAACTTCCCTGCAAACTGCTGTTGTGATGTCATGGGCGTTTGAAATGCGCGTATCTTATTAATTTGTATTGTATTCTATAAGACATTTTTTTTTAAATGTTATTGTTTAACAGAGATTCAACTAAAATATTGACTTAGTGTAACAACCGAATTGTGACTTGAAAAACGTAATGAACCACAAAATAATACATTGGTATTTTGAGATTCATAATCAAGATTCAGTGTAACACCTTTATACTAATTATATGTAATTTTTGTAAAGTCTAGTTGTAAGATAACAAAAAATATTTTGAAATAAAAAATTGTGCTTTTGACTTACGCACTCGACCATTTCGACTGATTTAAAATTTCTAATACAACGATTTCCATTCATTTGCAAGAAAATTCCATTGTAATTTAACTTTATCTAATAAATATCAACACACGTCTTTGAAAAACTGAGATAATGCAGTTTAAAATACATCTTGACGTCAACATGCAGAGTTCAAATGCAAATATATTGGCATCGAACCAGAATGCGTTTATTTCATTTCTGATATAAATCATAAGGAATTTCATTCATTCAAAATGACAAAATGTCGGATCTCATATCTGCAATTGTTTGTTTATACTCTAATTATTACTAGAAACGCAGCTGTGAATAATAAAAAAAATCGCACAATGCGTATTACTCAGTAGTTTTGTTTTCTTGGCCAATATATGATTTAATTATTGTATACACCGTTTCACTGCTGTTGAAAATCAGTTATTATACTCTTCGCAAAAACGAAGAGTATATTGTATTTGAACGGCACATTTCTAAAATTGTAAATATAGCTCGTAGAGAAAAAAATTTCGTATCATTGTGTTAGTGAACGAATTCTGAACAACTTTCAAAATGTCCATCTGTCCGTCCGTCCGTCACGTTTCTTGTAAGCACGATAACTTAAGAAAGAAAAGTCCGATTGTATTGAAATTTGGAAAGTAAGTTAGTGTTAGCTAGAGGAAGAACCCTATTGTTTTTGAAGAAAATCGATCAGTAAATAAAAAAAGTTATTAATTATTTAATTAAAAAAAAAAAATCTCTTAATTTTTGTCGCTTGTACTTAAATAGAAATCTTGCGAAATGTTATCTTCATAAACTTTTGCCTTGCAATCCAAAGATCGTGTGTTCGAATCCCACCAGGTTGGATATTTTTTTTCTTTTTTTTTTTTCATATAATTTTTTTCACAACAAAGATGGTACCACAAAATTTAGGATGTCCAAAAACTAACATTATTTACAAGAAAACTGTGAAGAGTATCCTATAGATAGTGTAACAATTATATAAGAACATCAGTAAATTGGCGAATAATACGTTTTTAGCTTGATTTGAAGTTTTTTTTTACTTTTCACAACGTGAAATTACATTTACTTACTTAAAATTGGATTCGTAATAAAATATGCGCCATATTTTCAAGTGTCAATGGTTCTAAAATCCCAATCGGAGAATTTCTTTCCGACGGGATTGATTTTTTGAAGTGACTCTCACCTTTTTATCTGCTAATAACGGACTATATACCTAAGGATTTCTGAGAAAAATGCATAAAAAAATCCCTATCAAACTCCCGTTAGGCAACCAGAAGGTCGAGTGTTAATGTGAGTTAACTCGACACATCCGGTCTTCCAAACGAAAGTTCCAGGGATGGTAGACTAGCAACAAGCCTCAAGATCAATTAAGATGCAATTAGTTCAAAGAATCCGTTTGTTTAACAGATATGGTTATATACAAAAATGGATATAGTAAAAAATCTTATTTAAAGAATCACGCCTTCCCCAATTAAGGCAAATGGCTTTCAGACCATGCAAGCGAGAGCGCTTACGCTAACGATCGATTAAGTAGAATTTATTCGAATGCCAACCCTCCCCCCCCCCCAAAAAAAAAGATTAGGTAGAAAAGATTCATGCAAACCCAGAATCAAATGCAAGCTTTTAGAGAAGTCCTAGGTTTTTTGTAATTTTATAATTAGGGCTGACTGATTATAACATAAAAATGTTTTACTAAAAAAAAATTAGTTTCGCTAGAGACTACTTAGCTTTAAAGTTCGGCGGTTCACGTACTAAAACACATTCATGAGGACTTATTACTATATAAGTTTGATAGCGTTCGGTCAGTCCACAACTTACTTGCCCCTATGCAGTTGTTCAATATTAGTAAAATTGCGACGATCCACCTTCGAGTGACTTTTGGGCAAAATTGAATTTTTGGTTTTTTATGCACAAGGCGTTTTCCTCTATAACTTTGTCATTTGGAAAGCCCTGCTATTCCATCGCTTTGTATGGACTACTCAACGCGCTCGACCAAATTGCGAGCCGCTGGGTGAATCCAAACTCTTTCTATGCGAGAAACCGGCCTTGTGCATGTGCATTGATTTTTATCAAATTTTTGCTTATCGGCGCTACGCCGTCTTTGTCACGATCGTCGGTTTCGCCTCTTTCATGCATTGCATCGTTAAAATTTTGCATTCAGTCTTTAGAACAGGACATTCAATGACTGTACCTCTATGGTCAATGTCTTTGGTGGAGGAATAAAGTGGAAAATATTTTAATATTTTTCATAGTGCCTTTTTGGAGTACTTTTTAAACTAGCTTCGATAAAAATAATTTCCAAGTTCAATTTTGGCGTACTTTTAAAAATATTATTTCTCAAAGTCCAACTTTGTTGCACCTTTGAAAAAGTATATTATACTTAAATCCTTGCCACTATATACTTTTACTCTCATATCCTGAACCAAAACATATTTTGCTAAGTGAACATTCGGTGTTTCTTCGAATTTTTACCTGATTGTTTCTAATGCCTTATAGAACTCATAAGGACTAGTCTGTGGCTCTGAAGTCCCTCAGACTCTTGAAAATGTCCTTAAATGAAATTTTTGCCTAAGTCAAATTTTACTTTTGCTTTGACTTAGGTCAATTCTGGAGGGGTTCTGCAACAATAACACACACTCAGAGGAATATTCAGTTAAATTTTAAAGTAAATTTTCAAATGTCGACGTAATCGCAAAACACGTGAATTCTTCATATCTCGGCTCCAAAGCATCGGAGCACAATTTTTTTTAAACTCGTGTTTTTTTATGACAGTTGAAATGCCGTTGGTTGCAATAAATTTTATGCAAAATCCACTCAGATATTTCCATTTGTTTAAGCTGCAAAATTGATTTTTTGCGTAAAAAAGTGGCAAATTAAAATTTTTTGCAATATTATTTTTGATTATGTAAATGTACATCAAATACAATGTATTTACCAAAACAGAACTAAAATATTAATTTGATCTTTTAATATAACAGTTTGAATTTTTATTTTTATAAATTAATTGCAAAAAAAATAATTAATATTTTGCAATGGAACAAAGTGCATTTTATTAAGGGTACAAATATGTACTATTTCTCATAATATCGTTAACATCCAGATTTTATACTTGTTTCTACAGTACTTCAAAATTCGAGAATAGAAAAATTAATTTTTTTCAGTTTTTTGCCATAAAATGTTATTAACAATCAAAGATTCGTTCTTTGCGTATACGTACGTATAGGGGAGCTCATGACGAAGAACGTTTTTCTACGACCTTTATAAGCGAAGATATAAGCAAAAAACTAAGTAGCAAAATTCATTTTGTTCAAAAAAAGTTAAATAACAATTAAAGCCTCCATTTTGAGTGGTCAACACTAGTTTTTTCGGATTCCTGAGGAAATTCAATAGGGGATAGACTAAATTTTGGCAAGTCCCAACACTTTTCGAACGCAAAAAAGAAAAGAGATAAGTTAGGAAAACACTGACACACGACAAGGTGATAAAATATTTCACGAAATGTGGAAAGTTCTGAGAGTAGTACATCCGTGTTTCTTTTCCTAATTTCTATGTTTTCTTTCTTGCTCTAGTTTATCACAGGATATATAAAACTACATTTGCCGAATCTGTATATTAATATGTATAGTGTATAGTGATTTCAGATTTCAAAGTTTGGCAGTCTATTCAAGTCCGCTTCAAATTCTCGCATCTGTCCACACCATGGTCTGTCTACACGCGCCAACTCCGTTAACATTCTAGAGACTAAAATAAACAGGAACGAATACGTTGTTAGTTTAATACAGTATATTATTATTATTAATATATACAGGTTGTCCCAGTTTGTTTCTTTGGTAATTTCAACCATATATACTATTGGGCAAAATAATGGGTGCTTGTTACATAAACTTTTTTCCGGAGGAACTATTTCTGTAATTTATTACAGCTATATTACTGCCCTTGTCTGAAACGGTCGTCACTATACAAAATTGCATAGCACGGTTTTATCTACCCTATTAATATTGTTTTTATAATTTTTTTTTAGTTTTTCTTTGAACATTTTTTTATATTACTTCCACATCCTGTAATGCAAAAAATTTTTGAAAATTTGTATTGTTCAAATAGGCTTAGAATATCATGAGATGTCGAGATTTTAACTTTGAAAAAAAAAATCTGTCGGTCTGTCTGTAGCTTTTTCTGTGCGCACGTTTACTCTGGAACCGTTTAAGATATTGACTTGAAATTTGATTTTAACGAGATCTGGAACTAGATTATATTTTCATCTTATTTCGTTGAAGGGTTGGGGGATAAATTGGGGTAACTGGGGGTAAATATAGGTAAGTATATAGTATCAAAATTTTTTTCGTTGTGAGAGACTTGGATAGAAAATCAAGGTGTGGAATTTTAAGATTTATAAACACCCTACAAGCTGCATTGTAATTCGAGACCTATGAATAAACGGACATCAGCCTGCCTGCCTTTCAAGATTATGTTAGCAGGTTGCTAAATTGGCACCAATGTTTCAAAGACAGATGAGGAGGTAGCGTCATCGCGTGCGTGTCTAGCTTCTACGATTTCAAATTAGAATAACATGCAACCTGTACGGTGTTTACAGATCTTCTATTATTTTCTTGATTCTATAATGAGACCTCAAGTAGTATGGATGCGCAATAAGTTTTCTCGAGCATTATGAATGCTCAAAGGCTTTTCTCGAGTACTATTGATGCGCAGTAGGTTACCTCAAGTAGTATGGATGCGCAGTGGGTTTCCTTGAGTAAAGTAAGTTGGATGCACTGTGAGTTACCTCGAGTAGTATGAATGCGTAGTAGGTTTCCTTGTAGAAGATGCTTGAAGTGGTGGAGTGCAAATATAGTACCTATTTTCGTTGTAAGAGACTTGGATAGGAAGTCTGGATGTAGAAGTAGTGATTCCTTAGGCAGCGGTTTTATTTTATTGCCTCCGCTCCGTTAGGTACTTCAACAACCATGACGTTTCGTTCCGTGCAATATAGGCTGAATCTGGGCGCGGATGTAGCAGGTTTAAGTTGTATATTCCATAATTGTTAATAAATTTATATTGTTTGATTACAGCTCTTCAGAGTTGAACTTTATTTTTTAAAAGAGCTCATTTTGAATGATGTTTATGAAAGTACTGACTAATTTTACTTCCACATCTAGTGGAAGTAGAATAACAACAAAAAAATTTTGAAAATTTTTATTGTTCAAATAGGCTTAGAATGTCATGAAACGTCCAGATTTAAAGTTTGAGCGAAAAAAATTCTGTCTGTCGGTCTGTAACTTTTTTTGTGCGCACGATTACTCTGGAACCGTTTAAGGTATTGACTTAAAATTTGGTACACGTATATATTTTAACGTGATCTGGAACTAAATTATATTTTCATCTTATTCCGTTGAAGGGTTGGGGGGCAAATTGGGGTAAACATAAATCAAGCAGGTAAGAGTCCACAAAATTGGTATTTAGTATATACAAGAGAAGCTATAAGGTCCCAAAAAATTTTTGGCATTACCACCCCCACCCCATTATTGAAGGGGGTGAAAAAAATTGTGATTTAGTGTGTGTACAGGAATGAAAAACCTTAAAATATTTTTACTTCATCCGGAACCGGAAGTCGGCCATTTTGATCCTTTACATCATATAACTGGAAATTTCATCCCATATCACTACACCGAATTTGAGAAATATCCATTCGCCCATTCAAAAGTTACAACACCGCTGCGAATGGAAACACAATGCGATATTAATATTTCCTGGAACCCGGGGAGGGCTTAAAAGCTTGGGGCCTCGGGCAACTACCCGAATTGCCCGTGCATAGCTACGCCCCTGGCGCCTATGCTTTGTATACGCATTGCTCCCCCAACAACGCGACCACGACTCGACCTCTAGCCGACTGATCGAAGCGGCGGCGATTATGTTGCCAGTTGCCAGTTGCCAGTTGCTTTTAGTGAAGTCGTGCCCCGTCTACGATAGTCAACAATGGCAAAAGGCCTAGACGACCCAGATTTCAACATAAAACTTGTGGAAGCAGTGGAAAAGCACCCCTGTCTGTATAATTACTTATTACCCGAATATTCGAGGAAAAGTGTCACAGAACACGCCTGGAGAGAGGTGGCTAAAAAAGTGCATGAGAAAGGTACGTATTAAATATTTCATTATGTTATCAAGTATTTTTTATACACTCAAAGAAATAGTATGGGTAAATTCAACAAAAAAAAATGGTTAACTAACAATATCGTTACTTTTGTTAAACCAAACTATATTGATGGTATTTTTAAACAAGAGGTGGTTGTTATTTTAATTAATAAAAAGTTGTCGTACAACAAAACACACATTAACTTAAAAAATAGATGAATAAGACTATTATTTTGTTCGTCTGACTATTATTTTCTTGAATTCTGTCAAATTAAACTAGATAATAGTATATTTTATTTTTAACTATTATCGAATTGTAATTCTAACCCAGTATTAGTTCGCTGTACTATTGTACTTGGTAGACAAACCAATATTATTGTCGTCTTCTAGAAGTTCTAAAAGAATTACCATAAAATTTGCTTGCTTACCACGTAGTCTATTACAGAAATTATTCCCAGATGACACCACATACAAATCACTAACAATAATCCATCATGCATTATCTTGCACTCTTATGAATTTATAGAAAATTAATAACATGATTGCAGTGTTCAAATTCTCTCAGGGATCATCGATATATTTGGATGGATCTTATAAGCGATCTCTAATCTTTGGTTTGGGTGGTCTGATGTCTCAATACTGAGATTTTGACTAACCAAAAAAAACTTCATCATACAATAAAGTGTAGATCAACCTAAAAATTAGTTGGTGAACAAAAAACAAAGTCGTTGTACTATTTAATTGTAGACCAAATTGAAAATGGTTAGTGAACATAAAAAAATGTCATTATACTATTTAATTTGTTACAAGAAGATATGATTATTAAACTACTATTTGTTTACGAAAACAAATAAAGTTGTATGACTATTCTTTACTGATTGATTTAACTATGAAACTAGATAGGCGCGATTTCATATGCTCTTTTTGGTTGAATTTACCTATCATTTTCTGTGAGTGTATGTATTTAACTAAACATACTCTCAAACTATTAAAACTTGCATTTAGATATATTAATAGTGTTCCGTTAAAAAAAATGAACAAAGATAAACACTTGTTTTTTTTCTTCTACAGAATTTATTCAGATATATTTGACGTATGCTTTAGGTCCCTCGACCATTACCAACGTCTTAAAAACTCGAGTAAAAATTAAACTAGGAGCGTAAAGTTTAAAACAATATTTATATGTTTATAGGTATAGTCCAGTCAACAAAGCGCCAAAATGACCAAAATCTCTAACTTGAGTGCTAATGAATGGATTTTGATGAAACTTTGTGTTTGTAATGATATTAATAAAGAAGTTAAAAAAAGATTAGAGTAGGAGATGATCGGAAGAGTTAGAAAACACCCCCATTATCACCGGTTCCGTAACTTGTAGAATTAGGTCAAAATGGGGAAAAACCAATGTATTTACATTTTTTGGCCCAAAATAAGATGTTTTTACTCTTGTGAATTTTGTCAAAAAATGCATATTTTTCAAGATATGGCCACTCGAAAATTCCTGAAAATGGGGGAGGGGAAATGTAAAAGTTGAAAAAAAATCTGAAAACATTCAGGTGAATGTACCAACGAAATATAAGACTTTTTTTTATTTGCAACTTTTCTGTAACTCACCGAGTTTTTCCGGAAAAACATGAAAAACTACCCTTGTTTTTGACATTGTAGCGCTTTAAAAAATATGTAATTTAAAGACGTATGCCTTCTAAACATTTTTTGTCTCTTGGAATTTTTTTGTAACTTGCTAATTTTCCGAGTTACAGGCAGTTTTTCACGATAAATAATGAACTACATTTTTTGCACAGTAAAAAGGAAAACTTTTTCACATTTTCAATTTAAAAATTATATTGAACTTTTAAAAATGGTATAACTATATAGGTTTCATTTTTTTTTATAATAATATATATATATATATATATATATATATATATATATATATATATCACGCCCATTTTTCGAATTTTTATGTAGTTTTTAATGTGCAAAAATGTAGTATATTATTTATTGTGAAAAACTGCCTGTAACTCGGAAAATTAGCATGTTACAAAAAAATTCCAAGAGACAAAAAATGTGTAGAAGGCCTCAATGCATATGTCAAATTTTTAAATTATATATTTTTAAAGCACTACAATATCAAAGATAGAAGTAGTTTTTCATGGTTTCCGGAAAAACTCGAAGAAAACGCACTTTACAGAAAAGTTGCAAATAAAAAAGTCTTGTATTTCGATGATGATGATGATTCACCTGCATTTTTTCAGATTTTTTTTTCAACTTTTACATTTCCCCTCCCCATTTTCAGGAATTTTCGAGTGACCATATATAGAAAAATATGCCGAAAAAATTCACAAGAGTAAAAACATCTTATTTTGGACCAAAAAAGGTAAAACTATTGTTTTTTTTTTTCATTTTTGATCTAATTCTACAAGTTACGGAACCCGTGATAAAAGGAGTGTTTTCTACCCCTTCCGATCATTTCCTACTCTAATCTTTTTTTTAACTTTTTTATTAACTTTATTACAAACACATTGCACAAGGTTTCATCAAAATCCATTCATTAGCACTCAAGTTAGAGGCAGTGGCGGTCTGGGCGTCTAGGGCTTAATCGGCATTTTACAAGCGAAGCAAGGAAGAATATTTTTTTATCGGGGAGAGGGGGATTTTTTGGGCCTCGCACCGGCCCATATTGGGGCTTCTCGTAGTTAGTAGTCCAAAAAACGCCTAGAGTCTATAAAAGTTGACCGATACAAATATATTTTTTTAAATGTTCTTTAGAAAATTTCTAAACGATCCCTCACTAGCTTTTTTGAAAAAAGTTACTCTGCATTAATAGAAGTTGGTTTACATTTTGATTATTGATGTAAGAAATTGCTTTTTTTCTTAAACTTCAGTGAAATCAATATCATAAATACCCCCTACCCCCATGTGTTTTGGTACTCTGAAACCGAATATGACAATAAAAAAAAGGTTTTAATTATCCAATTTTTTATCCTAGCCACCCCCTTACAACCCTCCTGGGGGATTGAAATTCCACTTGTTCTAAAAATTTGAAAAGTAGGTTTTTTGGTGCGCTGAAACCGAATATGACGATAAAATTGATTCGAACCACCCAGTCACCACCTACAAACCCCAGGAGGCGTAGAAATTCCACTTGTTCTAAACATTTAAAAAGTATGTCAATTTTTAGGTTTTTTGGTGTGCTGAAACCTAATATGACGATAAAACATGTAAGGGGTGATTAAAATCATTTGTTATCGTCATATTCGGTTTTATCGCACCAAAATACTTAAGAATATACATACATTTTCAGTTTTCATAAGAAGTGAAATTTTAACCCCCCCGAGGGGTGTTAGGGAGTGATTAGGTGGCTGAAATCTGCTTTTATCATCATATTCGGTTTCAGTGTACCAAAAAACCTAAAAATAAACATACTTTTTAATCGTGGGATTTCAACCAATCCTGGGGGTTTGTAGAGGGTGTTAGAGGGTGAGTGGATGGTTCAAATCAGTTTTTATCATCATATTCGGTTTCAGAATTCCAAAATACATAAAGGTAGGAGTTTCAACTTTTTTTTGTGTGCCTGTGAATCAAAATGCAGAGTAACTTTTTTTTAAAAAAGCTCGTGAGGGATCGTTTTGAAATTTTCTAAGGAAGATTTAAAAAAAAAGAATTGTATCGGTCAACTTTTATAGGCTCTAGGCGTCTTTTGGACTACTAACTACGAAAAGTCCCAATGTGCGGCCATTTGTTCGGGGGGTGGGAATTTTGTACTAAACTTTAATGTTCAATAATAGTATATTATGTTATTAGGAGTAAAATTGATAATTTTGTGACGAGTCTGTAGGTTTGCCGGACAAACGAAGGGAGTCCGGCAATTACAGACGAATCACAAGTGGCTTTAACTGCGAATGAAACATGCTATTTTTTCTTCAAACGTCGATTAGTTATAAAAAAAAATAAAGATAAAAACTCTCGAATTTCACCACCAAAAACGCATTGTGTTAATATCGCATGGCCGGCGTATTAAATAAAATACTCTTTGCTATGGATATTACTTTTTCTGCCGCTCACAGCGTCAGAAAAAGTACTCTTACCTCCTTTGTTAATGGCGACGCACAGCTGTCTAAAAAATCAAACTTTTATGTCATGAAATGAGTTAAGAATTGTCATGTTTGTCTGACGTTTGAAGAAAAATATTTTTTTTTATTATAATGTTTAAGGACTGGTTTAAGGATAAATAAAATCATAGGTTCTTTAGAACTGCAGAAAAGTAAAAGAACTTGGAAAAATCATGCCGCAAAAAGTGCACTCGATAGCCAAACTAACGATATGACAATTCACTTAATATTAACAATTAAAGTTTCGATATTAGTTTCATCGGTTGCTTTTGCTGCCTCCGCACTGCGCATATCTCGAGTTCCTGCTTCGGACTTCGACAACTTTTAAAAATAAATAAACATTCAAACGCAGTTCGTCAGCGATTTGAATATTTTTGCATCGCATGTATATTAACGCATTATGTACTCAAAAGGCAAAGGGCCCAGTCGGCATTTGCCGACTCGCCGACCTGGCCAGACCGCCACTGGTTAGAGGTGAAACCCCCGTTGACTGGACTAGTACTACAAATTAAATTAGGTACCTCGATTTTTGTTTCATGATGTCTTTTTGAATATCAATAACTTTGTAAATGATGGTCAATATCAAAGTCAGCATGCCGTTACAAGGGTTTGATATTCCTGTCAGTCGCGGGCTTATACGACAACTGCAGGCCCGGACTGGACACCTTTCTGCCACCGGGCAACTTCTTTAACCGGCCCCAGTTCCAATCAATTTTTGCAACTATAATGAGTGCAAAAAGCCAGCATCATCTTTATATTTATATATTTTGTATGATAAACGGCAAAAATATAAAATGAAATAGTATATTATTCAACGAGCGGTAATGTAGGTAATAACTTACAGAGATGAAGTTTACTGTAATTCATCAAGCGAGTTATTACCATTATCTCAAGTTGAATACTATAATTTATCTACGATTATAACAATAAATATTAAATTGCAAGTATACAGAAACAACACTTTATTTACAAATCTCAACAGTTATAACAATGATATAGAAAATTTTGTTTAAAATATTCAGTTTGTTTATCAATAAAATTAACTGTAAAATTTGCAAATTGAATATGATTTATATTTGTTGCTCATTTCAGTAAAATATGCCAGCAGTACATTTTCTGTAAACAATATGACGTTCTTGCCGCTACACCAATCCATACAATTTTTTTAGGTACACATTTTTATATTTGTTCTGCGATTTTTCGGGTAATAAATTATGTAACTATCATTAGCTACTTGCCTTAATTCTGGCAGTGTACATAATAGTTCATCTTCACTAACCGGATTCATCATTTTTCGCACAATTATAACACAGGCATACAAAAAAAAGTCGAGTGCGAGAAAGCAGACCTATGTATTCCCATGCATTTTGACCCGCTGATGTCCGTTTTGCCCGATTGGCTCTTGCATTTTTGATAACCTCAAAAAACACCTTAAAAATGCCCAAGAAAATAAAAAGCTTAAATGAGCTAATCACTATATCTATACGTAATTCGGGGCGCTGAGACTGAATATGAGGTCAGAATTAGCCGATCGGTTAGGAATTTTGACATAACCTCAAAAAACACCTAAAAAATGCCCAAAAATCCGAAACAAATTAATTAAAAGCTTAAACCAAGAACTTCAAAACTAACATAACCTAAGGCAAGAGCATTACACTAAGAACTTTGAACCAAGAACTCTAAATCTAACATAACCTAAGGTAAGAGCTTTAAACCAAAAACTTAAACCTATTATAAATTAAGACAAGAACTGTTAAGTTCCTAAGGCAACTATTAAGGTTTAGAGTTCTTTGTGTAAAGTTCCTGTCTTAAAATATGTTACATTAGAGTTCTTGGTGCAAAGTTCTTTGTGTACAATTCTTGGGTTGGTTTTAGTAAATTCGATGTCCCGAAATATCGAAAAAAAATCAACGATAAAATAAAAAATATTTATCTAAAATGTTATAGTATGGAAATAGTGGATAAAGGTTTTCCATGGTACCTTAATATGTTATAAGATGTTGGACAAATGGAAAGAAGAAAAGTAAAATATAAAGCAATACAAATGTTTCCGGCATTAATGCTAAAAATGGAAACTGATTGTTCCGAAAGTCAAGAAGATGACAGTGAATATGAAGATAGTGAATGTAAGTGTTCGATAAGAACTAAAACTCCCAATATTTGGTGAAATGAAAAACTTAATAATGTTATTAGAAATCTTGGTCTATCTAATGGTAGGGAAAAATATTTAGCGGCGATTATGAAAAAACAATTTAGTTTCAAGTGATGTTCGTTCTAGATCATACAGAAAAAGAGAAAAAGACTTTAGAACATATTTTACACAAGGAAAAGAACACTTGCTTTTATATTGTCATAATGAAGAAGGGTTGATGAATATACTTAAATCTATCATATATAGATTTTTAGATAAATATTCTTTATTTTATCGCCGATTTTTTGTCAATTTTGCGGAACCTCGAATTTACTATAAACAAAACAGAAGGAATTCGCATTATTTACAAAGTTATGCAAACTTCTTGTAGCCCTATACTAATAGGAAGCCAAGTTTCCCACTTCACTAGAACTGCGGTTGCATGACGACGACGCCCGCAGCCCCGCTTTCCCAACCTAACCTGCCACCGATACTGGGGTTTCCCTCCCCTGCATCGTAAATTCTGTCTCTACTTTTGCCATGACGGCATTTTTTTTACCTACGATCTTAGCCGAAATAAATCGTTACCCACCGTTACAACGTGGAGGTGTCCTAGTCGAAAAAATAGAAAAAGAAACAAATGGCATATGTGACAATCAAACAGAATAAAGAAAACTATACAATTCTAAACAGCTCTAAGAAAAAAAAGTAAAAAATCATCAAGGGAGGGTGTAGGTAAATGTTAAGTCCAAACGATATTCCTCTCTCAACAGAGCAAACTTTTTCCGAAAAATTTTTCCTAAAAATGTCAGTAATATTTTCCTTTAGATACTTGAAAATTTAAAAGTTACCCATCTCCGCTTACTAGGGAGAATATATCCTGAAATGATATTTCTCCATGAAGTTTGGAGATTGCGCTTTAATTCTGACTACGGTATTGTGTTCAGCTCGTGAAAATACGTCGGAAATTATACGTTCAGATATTATGTAGAGCAAAGTCAATTTCGGGCTGTGATTCAGTCATTTTTGGGTACGTTTTCATCCTAAATATGCATTTTACAAGATATTCGATTGTCGCGCATAAATTCTGACGTTGGATTCGGTTTCAGTGCCCCCAAATTACATATATGTCAAAATTTCTAACTGATCGGCCAATTCTGACCTCAGATTCGGTCTCAGTGCCCCAAAATACGTATGGAAATGGTGGTCAGCTCATTTAAGCTTTTTATTTACTTGTTTGAGATTCCTCGGGCATTCTTAAGGTATTTTTTGAGGTTAGCAATAATGCAAGAGCCAATCGGGCAAAACGGACATCGGATTCGTTTTCAGCGGGTCAAAGTGCATGGGAATACATAGGTCTGCCTTCTCACACTCGACTTTTTTTGTGTGCCGGTGTAATTTAACTTGATTTAAAAACGTCCAAACTATTCAAACATTTTAAATCACCTTCCTCCCCTCAATAATAATGGACCGTTCTATTTCACCGTATCGGAATAGAATTTCTCTCGGATAGAGCCATCTTCGCGTCGCGGGTTACATCTATTGGCTAGGCATGAAGGTAAAGGAGATTGGCACTGTACCTACTGATTTATAATAACTCACAAGTGAATTATTATAACTCGCGCTATTTGTTTATGGATACTATTAATTGTTCAAAAGCAGTTCTTTAATTAGTATATAATCTAATAAGGTATTTACACATCTCATTTTTATTTTTGCCACACTTTTATATTTTATATTAATTTAATTGCTTAAAAGACCTTTATTTTTTTGGGGGTCCTCGGCGACCCCGTAAGCCACCGGCCCACCAGGCACTTGCCCGGTTGCCTACCTGTCCTATCCGAGCCTGAACAACTGTGTTAAGTTTCCGCTTCCTGTTAATTTACAGAGTCGAATTCTTTATAATTCTTCCACTAAACTAATAAATAATTTATTTGTAATTGTTCATTCTGCAACGTCTCCTCAGGTAAACCGCCTCCTCATACACGTGTTTGAAACTAATTGTCATTTTTGTTGTAGTACCTACCTGTAAGGAAAAGTGGAAAAATATACGGACGGTATTTGTAAGAAAGCTGAAGAAGTCGGAATTAAGTGGAAAATGGGAGAAGCCTTACTACTTGAACGACAGAATGCAATTTGTACTTCCATTTATAAAACCTAGTACACTCAACGTCGACACCCAAGGAAACCTACCCTCATCCCCTCCAGAGATTATTAAGTATAGCGAAAGCGAGGATGACGCAGATGATTTTAATAGTGACAATAAACTCGAGCATGCAATCGTTGAAGAAACTGAACGAGCACCGCAAATTACTGAAAATACTATTGCGTGTGAAAACAAAAAAAGAAAATTCGAATTTGCCGAAGTGGAAGATCCGCTCACCGAATTTTGGAACCAGCGAAACCGTAAAAAAGATGACAATGATCCGAGGTATATGTTCCTAATGAGTCTGCTCCCAGAGATAAATGATATGAGTGAATATCAGATGAGACGGTTTAAAAGAAGAGTTTTAACGCTTATTGATGATATTTTAGAAGAGAATTCCATATCTGCAATGCCATCGACATCTGTAAACACAACGATGCCTTCGTTCGCGCCTACGCCCTCGTCATCACAATGCACATGGGCAGATACATCAGTTCGAACATCTCCCAAATAGATCTAGCCAGCAAAATGCGAAACTTACTTATATTTTTTACAAAATACAATTTGTTCTGAAATTATCTCAGTGTTGTTATAGCATTAATGCTATAAATAAAATTAAAATTGATGTAAATATACGTATATCTGTTTTCTTTAATACATCTTATATTTTATTTGATTTTTGTGTATTTCAAAGTATATTGTTATAATTTTTTTATCGAATCGAATGTTTTTTCTTTTGTTTTTTCTCGACTCCATAGGAACTTCTTGATTTCCAGTGAGTGAGTCGCTATAGTCGCTATATACACCCCCTCGTTAAAAAAGAAAAGAGTCAATCAACCAACGCGCAACGTGTCAATTGCGAAACGTACTTTTTTAATCGGGGTAGGCAAAGTGTCACATCTGTCAACTAATACAAAAGCTGGTTTAACCCTATCAATATTGACAGTTATGACTTGTAATCCTTTCTTAAAGGTAAATAACTTATCTGAACGAGATAAAACTTTAAACGGTCCTTCATATAAAGGAGTAAATGAACGTTTAAACCGTTCATTGCGAACGAAAATAAAATCGCAAGAGGCAAGATGTGAACTAACAAAAGTTTTGTAATTGCCATGCGAAATTGGAGGAACAAATTTTAAATCATTAAAATAAATGCGTAATTTGTCAATGAAATAAGGAATATCTGGGGAATTATATGATTCAACGAAAAATTCGCCAGGTAAACGAAGGGTTTGACCATATATAAGTTCAGCAGGTGAACATTGCAGATCTTCCTTGGGAGTTGTCCTAAATGCTAATAAAATGATGGGTAATTCATCTGTCCAATCTGATGTATTGGCTCTAGTTAACAATGAAGTTTTAAGTGAGCGATGAAATCTTTCAATTAGAGAGTTCCCTTGTGGGTGATATGCAGTTGTACGTATTCTATGAAAACCTAAAAACTTAGCAAATTCATGAAATAATCTTGACTCGAATTGTACCTCTTGATCAGTCAAGGGAACACCGAATCGACAAACAAAATTTTGAAATAAAGTACGCGCAACTGTTTCTGCTGTGATGTCGTGAAGAGGGTACGCTTCCAGATCACGTCGTGGTCACCAAATTTATAGCATTAATGCTATAAATAAAATTAAAATTGATGTAAATATACGTATATTTGTTTTCTTTAATACATCTTATATATTTTATTTGATTTTTGTGTATTTCAAAGTATATTGTTATTATTTTTGTTATCGAATCGAATGTTTTTTCTTTTGTTTTTTCTCGACTCCATAGGAACTTCTTGATTTCCAGTGAGTGAGTCGCTATAGTCGCTATAGTTGTCTATATAGGAGGAATGCATAGGTTTAGTAAAATATTTCGCCGCCAGGCGGTTACCGATCGCCTTTGGGCACTCTATTCATTGTGTTCTGTGCTTTGTAGTTTTGATGTGTTGAAATAAGTTTGTTTATTTGAAACCTACGGAAAATGGATAGTTTAGTTGAACTAAAAGAAAAGCTTAGCATTTTTAAAGAAGTAGTAAACAAAGATGCACAGAAAATGAGGTTATGTTGCAGTAGCCAAACGCGACTCTGACGCCGCCTACATGCATTCGGTTTGTGAAATGTTTTGAACATACTAGATGGGCTTTTTTGTAATTTGAGAGCAACTATCCACTTTCTTCTAAAACTGCTGCATACTGGAAACTGGTGAAACTTTAAATTTTTATATTTTTCTATAATAGGAAGTGCATTGAGGCACACAATTGCTTGGTATTTTTAAAGAAGTAGTAAACAAAGATGCACAGGAAATGAGGTTATGTTGCAGTACCCAAACGCCACGGTCAATAAACGATACGGTTGCATCAATCAGCAGCTTTAGGATGAGAGAGACGCGGGGGGCGGGAAATCGAATGAAAGAGACAGATATATCTGACTTCCGTGCAGAAGACAGAGACAAAGATTCCGGTAGGGTCTACAGCCTACGTCACCTGTAGACACTACAAGCATCTTTGTCTCTGTCTTTTGCACGGAAATCAGATCTATCTCTTTCATTCGATTTCCCGCCCCCCGCGTCTCTCTCGTCCTAAAGCTGCTGATTGATGCAACCGTATCGTTTATTGACCGTGCCCAAACGCGACTCTAACGCCGCCTACATGCATTCGGTCTATTATCGCGTTATGAACTACTGTTTCAGTTTTTAAACAATTTCATGCGCATTTGTTCAAATGTTCCCTCGGAATTCGGGAACCATTAAAAATAAAAGTTTGTAGGTTTTTCAGAATGTCATGTAAAATATTATTTGTTATGTTTTGCAGTAATTTTTTAAATAGAGCTTATAAAATTCACACTGAATAATAGATGAATGACTTGTTCTCTATTTTGATCACAACGTTTCTTCCAATCATCTTTCGTTATCTTTTAGTGATTACTACAGAAATTTGGGCATTTGACACTAATAGACTACAAGCCCATCGTAATTTTTAAGGGGTCAAGTGACCCAGCATGAATTATATCCAGTACTATACAAAAAGTTTGAACCGATCCTGTAAATTATTCGTGCATTAAAAATTGCCGAATTTGAGAGTATCGATGACAGTGGGTGGTAGTAAAAATGAAAATAAAGAATGACTTTTTTTCTTAAAACAATTCGTTTCAAAGTTATTCATTATTTAATATTTTTGGTGATTTTTGGTAATTTTTCAATGAAAATTCTTGGCCTACGAAATTTGAAAGTATCGATTACATTGGGTGGTATACCCGCAGGCCTGTAGCTAGGGGGGGGGGGGGGCTGGAATAAGTTTCGCCCGACCTACGGTGATCGTAATGGGGGCAATTTTAACTGTCTTTTTAATATTTTGAAAGAGATTGGGTAAAGTTTTTTTAATTTTTTCGGATTAAAATTTTTTTTGGATTTTTCTAATTAAAAAATTTTTCGGACAAAAAAAAAATTTTTTTTGGATTTCTCCTCCTCCGCTCATGAAAAATGTTTGGGACCAAAAAAATGTTCTGGGATTTTCTCCCCTCCCCCCGGCACATCAAAAAATTTTTCGGGCCCGACTTGAAAGCACTTTGTAGCTACAGGCCTGTATACCCGTCAACCCTTACCACATTATTATTATTTGGTTAAATTTATATTCGGTTAATTTATTTTTTCTTCTTTTGGCGATTTTTTTAATGCTCACTTTTTCTAGTAGAATGTTAATTTTCCGTAAACGTGTATTTTTAATTAACTCCAGATAAAATTAGTAACTTTTTTATATTCAGAAGGCATTTAAAACCATAGACATCCGCGAGATCCATTTTATTACCTTAGAACAATTTCAGATTAAAACAACTAGCTAATTTAAACAAATCTGCATAATACACAACGTTATCTATCACAATTAAGTTATTTTGTTTATTATTTTCCACTCGATTACATCTTAAGCCATATCTAAGAGTCATAAAATTGAAAACATAATACACGTTATAGTATTAGTGTACTTTTATTTTGCGATAGATTTAGAAGGTTTTGTAATTATTGTGTTATTGAATTATGGTTTGTTTGTGAACGTGCATTTTGTGTCCGTGTGTTTTAAGAACTTTGAAATTAGGAGATGGGCTTTAAATGTAGCAAACTTGTGAGTATATCTTTTTAATCCCTGTAGCTTTACTATAAAGTAGAAATAGAAAAATAAGGAGTAGAGTTGCACTTGGGCGGGGCCGATTCATGTAGGTGTTCATATCTTAGTAAAATTTTAAAGTGATCACCGAATCATCGTAAAGTTCTCATGAAATTGAGAGACACTCTGCAGTTTATCCATATTTTTGTTTCCTTAATAAAGAGCTTTGGTAACATTTTGCTTTAAAATTCCAATAAAACATAGTTTATATAAAACATGACAGTTTACACGACTCTGATGATCATCCTGCAAAGATAAGATATAAGCCAGTCATTGATTTCATCTCTAAAGCCACATTCCATTTTCTTTAGTTTAAAGGATGCTTGATCGATTTGTTCAAATGCTTTGCTCAGATCTATGAAAAGACCTACGGATTTCTGCTCTGAGTTTAGAGCTATATAGTCGGAGCAATGGATCTTTGAACTGACGTCTCATTCCAATTTAATTAACTAATTTGTTACAGGATAGCAATGATTTCGTACCATAGGCATAGCAAATTCATTATTAAAAAAATAATTAATAATATTATTAATAATGATTAATAATAATAAATTGGACTAGACTAGACATAAAGAATCAGTTTGGCATTGGTAGTAGACCGATGCGCTTTTATGTAGTCTAGGCGTACGCGTTGCCATTACTCTCAAATCTAACGCGCATGATGAGCATGCGCAGGGCGTAGACTGTGGAAGACATATATCCTTATATCCATCCCAATATGCAAACGATAGTCTTTGATTGCATTAGTGACGTCAGTTGAAAGATCCACTGCTCCGATTATATACAACTTACAGTTGAAATCACGAATGTTGTCCTTCACGTCATCATCTTTTAATTTCCGAATTAAATCTACTCAAGGTCACACAAAATGACACGCATGAGCGTATCAGTGTTTACAAAATAAATAAATGCGTCCACTGCACGCTACTGAACTGACTGAAAGCTGAACGTTGGTTGTCGCTACGACTAGTGATTGTATTATTCTTCGAGCATATAGGGGGAAATAGAGGTAGCCAAACAACTGTTTATTTGTTCGACCCACAACTGTAAACAAGCAAATTATTAATCCCTGATTCTCTTGGCTGGTACAAAATAATGACGTGTTCCATAGGGGATGCTTTCTAACAGGGGCGGCTGGTGAAATTTCAACAATTTTTTTCTCGTCTGTGGCGCATGGGACCCATACGAAATATGGGAAATAGCATCTAGAGAAGCACTCCTCTAACGACCCCTAAAAAATTTTGAAAAAGCAGTTTGCGAAAATTTTTTTCAAAATTCGATTGACCCCCCTAGGTCTAGGGACTCTTGTTTAAAATTAATTTTTTTTGTCATATACATTTTACTTTTCATAAAAATACAACAACAGATTTTGAAGTTTATGAAAATATTTCCATTACTAACTGAGATACAACGAATTGAAATTTTATCATTTGTTAAATTGTAAATTACAAAATTTCAGTTCATTATGTTTCAGTTAATAATGAAAATATTTTCATAAACTTCAAAACCTGTTGTTGTATTTTTATGAAAAGTAAAATGTATATGACAAAAAAAATTAATTTTAAACAGGAGTCCCTAGACCTAGGAGGGTCAATCGAATTTTGAAAAAATTTTTCGCAAACTGCTTTTTCAAAATTATTTAGGGGTCGTTAGAGGAATGCTTCTCTAGATGTTATTTCCCATATTTCGTATGGGTCCCATGCGGCACAGACGAGAAAAAAATTGTTGAAATTTCACCAGCCGCCCCTGCTTTCTAATATGGCGTTTAGTTTCATTTGCATATTGTTTACTTTCGTATTAGGGAATCCAACGACCTGTCAAAATTGTTTTTCAATATGGCGTCGTTGGCAAACAATTGGCAAACACGGGTTTATTTTTACTAAATTCCGGAAACGTAGCCAAGCCAACAGAAAAACACAAACGTTTAACGAATGAAAAAAAATGTTTGCCCTCGACTCCATCAGACGCCATATTGGATGTCACGTGGTTTGGATTGCCTAATTCTATCGTGATTTGTGGGTGTTTACTAAAGTGTTTACTACGCCTCTAGCGTTTCTTGCCCATATGTGTTGAGAACAAAGATTCGCAATGTTGTAAAATAGAAAAAGCACCTCTGTTTTCCCTTATATGCTCGAAGGTATTATTCATTTGTAAACGGCATCGTTACGCTTGGAACCAGGCCCTGCGCACTCCTACTATTTTACAAAATCATTGTGCTTAGTAGGCCATCACGTCGCTGTGTCGCTACTTGTACTTGAATCATACGACGGCTGCACAAATCTGCCTCTTGCCCGACTGTCACTACTGTCAGTTGTTACGTCATTATTGTTTACATATCTTTTCTTTGTGTGCTAATAATTATTAAATCGATAGTGCAGGAGACCGTTTGCTTATTTGTAAATAACGTGAGTTTCCAATGAAATTGATTAGAAGCGACGCTGTTCTGTTGAATATTAAAAACTGTAATGGGTTTAAAGTGTTATGACTTCTAAAGGACGTGAAAATGTATAGGTATTATTGATTTGCAAAGAACGTGACTCCCAAGAAATCGCCAAAAACCGACTGTTCGGTATTGCTGAATTTTAGACTTGTTTTGTTGCTACTTGTAAAAATTCTAACAAGGACGTGAAAATGTATATTATCGATTTGTAAAGAACGTGACTCCGAAGAAATTGCCAAAAACCGACTGTTCAGTATTGCTGAATTTTAGACTGATTGATTCTACGTGTTTTGTTGCTACTTGTAAAAATTCTAACGAGAACGTGAAAATGCATATTATTGATCTGTAAAGAACGAGACTCCGAAGAAATTGCCAAAAACCGACTGTTCAGTATTGCTGAATTTTAGACTGAGGAGTTCTACGTATTGTGTTGTTACTTCTAAAAATTCCAACAAGGACGTGAAAATGCATATTATTGATTTGTAAAAAACGTGACTCCGAATAAATTGCCAAAAACCGACTGTTCGGTATTGCTGAATTTTAGACTGATGGGTTCTACGTGTTTTGTTGCTATTTGTAAAAATTCTAACAAGGACGTGGAAATGCATATTATCGATTTGTAAAGAACGTGACTCCGAAGAAATTTCCAAAAATCGACTGTTCAGTATTGCTGAATTTTAGATAGATTGGTTCTACGTGTTTTGTTGCTACTTGTAAAAATTCGAACAAGGACGTGAAAATGCATATTATTGATTTGTAAAGAAAGTGACTCCGAAGAAATTGACAAAAACCGACTGTTCAGTATTGCTGAATTTTAGACTGAGAGGTTCTACGTGTTGTATTGTTACTTCTAAAAATTCTAACAAGGACGTGAAAATGCATATTATTGATTTGTAAAGAACGTGACTCCGAAGAAATTGCCAACAACCGACTGTTCAGTATTACTGAATTTTAGACTGATGGGTTCTACGTGTTGGGTTGTTACTTCTAAACATTTTAACAAGGACGTGAAAATTCATATTACTGATTTGTAAAGAACGTGATTCCGAAGAAATTGCCTAAAACCGACTGTTCGGTATTGCTGAATTTTAGACTGATGGTTCTACGTGTTGTGTTATTACTTCTAAAAATTCTAATAAGGACGTGAAAATGTATATTATTTAATTGTATTATAGGTATTTTGATACATTAGTTACTTTAACACTTTACTTATTTCAACGCAGTTTCAACATATTAATACTATTGTAATAATTTTACTTACGTTAGTTACTTTTCAAATGTGTTTTTAAATTTCTTATGTTTGTTAGGTATTTTGCCACTGTAAGAATATTTAAAAATGTTTATGAAATAAATCTCTGCGCCAAAAGGATCAGACAGAAGCTGGTTTTAATACTTCTATTACCAAATGTCTCACACTTAAAAATATATAAACTGAAACAAAAATGTTAAATGATAAATACAAAAAATTAAATCGAAGGCAGTTAACGTTTCGGAAAATATTTCTTTTTCCGTTATCAAAACTTTCACTTTTAAGCATGTCAAACCAGACAGTTTGTTGTTTATGTATTTCCATAGTCACGTGAGACATTAAATTATATATTTATTTTATTTTTACTTACTAGCCGCCATTGATTCTTGCAGGTTGGTTTATGACAATTTGGATATCAGATTCTTAATCAGCGACCTCAAAAACCGCCGAGTAACAAGATTTATGTAAATGGGATAAGAAATTACGATTCGCCATATTGGATCCGCCATTTTCAATTTCTTCTTGGAACTTAAAATTTACTCTATTTTAACTTGAAAGTACTTATCAGAGATATTCAAAACTCGGTATATACTTTATCAAAAGTATTTCATTTTTCATCATTTTTTTAGCATTCTATAGCCGCCATTGATTCCGCCATCTTGCAGGTTGGTTTATGACAATTTGGATATCATATTCGTAATCAGCGACCTCAAAACCTCCCGAGTAACAAGATGTATGTAAATTTGATAAGAAAATAGTTTTTATTTGTAAGTTTTAATAAAATAAAAAATGGCCATTTTGGCTAAGCTCAATAATTTTGGTTAGCATGATTTAAAAATCGGCTCTCTTACGTTTTTTGGAAATTAAATAACGAGTATTTAAAAAAATATATCCCAATCAGTTGCGAAACGCAAGTGCTCTAGATAATTTTGAACGAAAAAATCACGATTCGTGCCACTGTGCGTTGTGTCGCACAGTTAATAAAGCAATAAGATTATTACCTAATATCAATATTGAAGTCGGCTAAACACGCATTTGATTCTTTATTTGTTTATTTTTTACAGCGACTTCAATATCGACATTAGGTAATAAGATTCAGTTAACTAGGTGACGCGACGGTGAAATTTTATTTCATGACAGTAAAAGAAAATATTCATCGTTTTGACCTCTTAAGCTTTAACGCCAGTCAAAGTATCATGAAATCTCCACGTATCGAATTTCATGTAAATCTGTAAAAAAAGTTGCAAATATGGCAGCTTTATATGAGTCCCCCCTTTTAATTCCCAACTTATAACGTTAGATTCGGTATCAGATACTCCTAAAATACCTAGCTACCAATTTTAATGCAATTCCGACGAAATTTAAATTTCCTGTCACTGGTGACTGCGCCAAATTTTCAAATAAGAAATCCTACTTCCAATTTTTGCTCACCTTACGTTAGAGGTAGCTTGATTAAATTGATATGGGCCACGACCGAGCCATATCTTGCAATTTAAGATAATTCAAACGCTTAAACCAATTCAAAATGAACAAACATTAAAAAAAACAACATATTTTAAAAACCTCTCCCTTTTTTAAGTTTTTTGAATTCGGTGAAAAATTGTACTGTATACCCTCGCACCTAGCACGATTATTTGATAAACAAAAAAAAATGCGAGTTAGAAAACAATATTTTGGATATTGTTTATCAGAAAAAATAACTTTTTGCACTCATTATTACAAAAATAACAGCACAGGTTAAATAACCTATAAACCCCACGAATAGATAAAACCACACGGTAACAGACAAAAAGTAATTACGTCTTATTTCAAAAAATTGAGGTAATAAAGATAAATAGCAACAATACACACATTAAGAAAATATGTAAGCGGTGTTTTTAGTCGTGATTATATAAAAACATTAAAAAAGAATCATAAAAATGCTTTATACATTTTGCCATTTAATAATTTCTTTAGTTATCTACGGATATAAAGGAACATGTAAGTTATTAATTGCAACAATAAAATCAGATAAGGAGATAATATAAGATTCGATAAATTTATTTGTAGGTCAAAATAAAATTATTTTCATTAATTACATTTAATTAATGGCACCGCCTACGTTAAGAGAGTACCGACATAGATTAATAAACACACTCCCCAAATCTAAATCCAAGGCTGTCCGGAAGGTGTTTCACATTTGACACAAACTTACACAAACGAGACGTCCATACCCACCGACATTGTCAGTGCCGGGGCTGGGGCTTAAACCTATAGACTACCGATTATTATGCCAAAATAATAATAATATAGACTAGGAGTCCGCCGATCACTAATTTTGTGTCATAAATTTAGGCCCAAAATGTGTAAATTGTTGTTAATTTGGGATTGTAGAAATGTTCATACCCAGCCCTCTGTGAGTGCCAACATTTTTTTCTCAATGTAACCCCCCTAAACCACCCCCCAAAACCCCGAAACATTCAAATATTTTGTTATGTTAAAAAGGATAATTTATCCTTTTTGGCATAATAATCGGTATTATTATTTTGGCATAATAATCGGTATGTTTGGGGGTTTTGGGGGTGATTTGGGGAGGGGGTTCCATTGAGAAAAAAACGTTGGCACTCACAGAGACTATTCTTTGGTACAAAAACTAAAGTCTGAGAAGGTGCCAACATTATTTTTTGAAAAGCACCAGTTTTAGCCCATTTTAGGCCATAAGTCCAATTTTTGGCCAAAAAATCTGGAAAATGGTCAAGCAGAAAATGTTGGCATATGATTTTCCAGCAATGAGAATTGACAACGACAATTTTCTGCCTGGTCAGAAAGGGTTATACTACGTTCCAATTTTGGCCATAATTGATGTCGACAGTGCTGCCAATTGCACGGAGAAAAAATGTTGGCATATACCGAATGTTGATCGCCAACATACCCTCTTCAACTAACACCAGGCCCCAAAGCACAGAAGAGAGGAACTATACAGAAGCGCAAGCAAGCCTTTCTGACGGGACCAAATTTGTTCATAGTCGCCATGACGATAAGGCATATATTTGTCAAAAGCCATATGACAATTTTTGACGTTGTACGATTGACAGTATTTGAAACTCTTACACGGTGGTTGGTTATATTCGTGCCTTTTTCTTCCAATTTTCGACAATTTCTTATTCTAGGTTTATTTATTTATTTGATTTTTGTTTATAATGGGTTTTAAATGGTTTGGGGTTGTGCTTATCATCCATGCCCTTCGAAGGTGGAACAAATAAGCTTCTTTCTATTTCCCAAAGATCTTGAAAGGTATGTACAAATTTATATTACAGAAGCAACTAGAAAGTAATGTTAGATATACTAAACAATTAGCAGTTGAAAAGAAGTAATATGAAAGGGAATATTTTCTTATCAGAAATGCAATAAGTTGCAGAATATGTTCATCAGTTTCTAATGAACAGGATTGTATTGTGACCATGAATAAGGTAATTAAGTAATGACTCTCAACTCGTACCATACTAAAGAACTTTTCATTGTATCAATTAAAAAAAAATCAATAATTGGGCATGTGCAATAATAATGTGCATCATATAACTAACATAACCTCAAATTTTAAGTTTTTTCATGTTTATTCTCATTTTTAACGTTTGTATACTCATTTCAGCTTGGAGCAATACTGGCTCTAAGCAAATATTTAAAAATTCAGGCTAATAA